>CM076580.1:1579452818-1580071676 GCA_034641835.2 Pinus albicaulis | reverse complement strand
TATCATAAACCATTTTCTAAGTTTAATATACTTATAAGACTCCGAGATCTAGGGCTTGAAATGAATACAGTGAAGTGGTGGCCATTTTCTTAATTACGTTTTTTATTGTGAAAAGGGGAAAATGGGAATGATAGTCAAGGAAAGGGCCACGTGGATCTCAGGTTAGAAATATTAGAACGTGTTTTAACATTCTTTCGATATAGCGTGGTTTTGAGTTTTCGAGGTTCTTATTCATCTCATAATTTATCAAAATAATGTGACTCACGAAGCAATGCAAGATACATGAGTCATAGTGAAAAGGTACCACTAAACTCGACAAATGTAATATTCAGAACAAGTAGAGGTAAAATCATGGACAAGAGAGCTTTTAAAACTTGTTGGAAGAATTTTACGATTTTACTTGGATTGTGAACATTCTTTAATTTAACATTTAAAATGCGTGAAACTATAGACCCATGGTAAATCTGAAAAAGAAGGAGCCAAGCATTCCATTTCAATTGCATCAATGAGAAGCATAATATCATTATTTAAACATCTCACAAATTTGCAAAGTATAGGAAATATGAAGAGAAGCACCAATATAAAGTGCAGATTTTTTTATGTTTAATAAAATACTTCCATAAACATGTTTATAACTCAAGAAAAGTTAGTTTCTCACTTTATTCTACTACCTATATTATTAAAAGAAGAAATAAAAAAAATAACAAACTAACTAAACTAATTCTAACCCTATCCTAACTCAATGAAAGGAAACGTAACTAGGTATATTCATACTTCCAATGTAACCAGTAAAGCCTTTTATTTTTGCATGTATGTACAGTTCAAACAAAAATATCAAAAATAAAATTATAATTAAATTAACAGAATTAAATTTGAATGCACTATGTACACATATTTCTAACATATTTACATAAAGTCAAAGGATTTTAAGAAGAAATAACAAAATCTAGAGAGTTCGTAAAAAGAAAGATAAGACCTATAATAAAATCATGGATGGAGGAAGAAGAGCCTGGAATGGTTGGGCATGAGGAAGGAGAAATTAACTATTGTGAACCCAAAGAAGAATCACTCGAAGATAATAAGAAGGGAATCATGAAAGGTCCAAATCAGGAGGAGTTGATTAAGCATGAGGCTATAAATCATTTCATTTTTTAAACTAAAAAATTGTGTCTGGATTTAGGATTTGACTAAAGGTCTCATGGAATTTGGTACAATTCCAAATCTATATATGGTGTTAGAAGAATCAATGGAGGCCCAACAAAGTCTATAGCCATGAAGCATATAGAGCATACATGGCCTGAAAAATTCAAGAATGAGGTACGAAGTCTACAATCAACATAGACATGGATGGAATCAATCCATATTCCCTCCAAAACATCAACTACTATTTTTGGCCTATAGTAATGATCAATAACAATACCCCCCCATCGTTGTTTGTGAAGAATGAGCATCTTATGTTGGCTCTCATATTCCATGGTAGAAGACAAGCGAAGAATATGGATGTCTACTTACAACCATTGGTAAAAGAAATGAAGGAATTATGGGAAGAGATACATGTATACAATGTATCAAAACCCATCATAACAGGGTGGAGTTTTACATTCTACGGAATGCGTGTTTTTTGAAAACAATAATGAGAAATATTGAAAATGGCATCAACAAATATTTTAGTTTAATTTTCCCTTGAATTTTAAATTATAATAAAATTGTAATTTTGCTTCACATGATAGATTTTACGAGCTAATTAAGCTATTATAAATTAGTTGTTTCAGTTAATTCGAGTTAAGGGTATAATTAAAGTCATCCAAAGTGTCACCTACATTATAGGAGCCTTGGTTGAGTTTATTTTGAGTTGTAATTAATTAACTCAATTTATCTGACTTAAAATTAGTTTAATTAGATGTAACTGATGGAGGAACTAATAAGAGGTCAAAGAGTGGAACTTGGACATGAACCACATTTAGTGATCAATCAGATAACTAATTATTCACTCATAAATACCTCATGCATGTTATTTCTAAGAAATACCCAATTGATATTGGAGTTCAAGGGAAATGTACTATCAGTTCTATAATCGTCCAAATTGTACAGGTGGTGCATACAATTAGAGGAAGGCCCTTAATGGATTTCACAGTATTGATTTGGAATTTCCCTAATTAATGGGGCATAATTACCCAAGGAAACAGTTCAAGGCAATAGGTATTTTTGAGGCCAAGAAATTGGTTCAGTATTGAACCAAGCTTGCCTAGGAATCATTGAGACAGATAGATATGGTAAAGAGGTTTATCAGCTTGGAGAAAAACATTGTAATATTCTCATATTCTTTTACTTATACAATATATAGATAGTGGGGTTTTTAGTTGAGGCTTTCCCCAGATAAATATTTGTATTTTATGATTGGAATTCTTTCTCTTTCTTGTTCATGTGATTATGCGATTGTAATTGGTTTCCACAATTCATAGAGTAGATTCAAGTATTTTGCTTTAGCATATTACCAGAACAGTTGAATCTACATGGATTTTCTACATGGTATCAGAGCATGAATCACTGTAGAAGAGAATAATACGAGTTTTTTCTGTGGAGGTGAATCAAGTTTTCAAATACACTCTTTAGGACTAGTAGTAGGATAAGGATTTATTTCTCTAGATTGATACTTGAATATGCCCTTGAGGCTAGTTCGAATTACATAGCTTGGAAGGAAAGGATGGAAGCAATGTTGGAAGAAAATAGGTTGAAGGAGTTCATAGACACGGATATTCTGAATCTTGTAGCAGCAGATGCCCAAGATCTGGTGGCCTGGAAGAAGAACATAGAAAAGGAAAGAAGGATTCTATTGGAAGGTGTTAAAGATCCTATTGTCTCGAACCTCCATGTAAAGGTAACTCCATATGATATTTGAAAGGCCTTAACAATTTTTTTTAGAACAATAGCGAGCACAGGAATTTGGCACTAAATAAGAAGCTCAGAAAAATAAATATGGAGGCGGGCGACACATTACAAAATCACTTTACCAAGTTCACCCAATGTCGGGATGCACTTGGAATTTTTGGTGTTACCGTTGCCGAATATAATTCGGTGAGCCTAACACTTCTTGGCCTTCCCAAGAGCTAGTATAGCTACCAGGATTTGGTAAATGGGAGGGAGAAACTCCAAATTGGGAGTGATTACGATCTAACTTGGTACATGAAGAGATTATGAGGAACACCAAAGATTCAACATCTTCCAAATAAAAGGAAGAGGACTTTGCATTATTCAGCAAATGAAATAAATCCAAGAGAAATAAGTCCTGAGGCAAAGACGGAAAGAAGAAAGACTTTTCCACATCAAGTTTTTTCACTTTTACGAGTTTGGGCACTATGCCACGAAATGTCCACTAAAGAAGGAAAGCAAGAAGGAGACTGCAGTAGCAGCAGGAGATGAAGCTCTAGCTTCACAATTTGAGCTTGATTTTACTCTAATTGCATCCATCCCATGCACTGTAATGGGAAGCATGTGGTATCTCGATAGTGGTGTCATCTTCCATATGATGTGGAATAGATATATCTTCAGTGAATTAGATGAGAAAGACTTCTAACTGAACATAGGCTTGGAGATGATGGGAGGTATAGTGCGATCATTATCAATACAATTAGTTTTCAGAGGAAGTTTGGATCCCCTCTTAGACTCACAAATGTGTTATTTGTTCCAGGAATAAAGAATAATATTGTTTTTGTCATGGTATTGGAATACCATGGCTACATTGAGATATTTGGATAAGGAAAGGTTTTCCTTAGACACATCACCATGGGATGGGTTAAGAATATCGATGTGTGAGTCAAGAACCTATATGAATTTGAGATACAAGACGCACACAAATATACGAGGAGCTAGGAAAATCTTAGAGACTCAGTTGTTGAGAGGGAGCATGAATTACCTCTCAACATTTAACCTCACAAGAGGCCTCGGAAAATTGTGGAGAAACCACAATTTCAGAAGAAGAGAGGAAGCTAAAAGGAGAGATCCACTGAAGGAGAGACCTCCAATACGGGGAAATTTTGAGCCAAGTGGGATGAGGGAGAAAATGCAGTCATACCTCCATGTGAGATTTGGGGCGATGTGAAGAAATAGTCCCACGGGTGAAAAAATTTGGATAGGATCCATTGTGGTGTCTTCTCCTCATGGATCATTACTTTGGTATGGGGGGCCATAGTATCTAGTAGTAGGATGGATCAATGGAAGTTGATGCAGTCAAATGCCAAAGTGACAGATGTAGAGAGTAGAAAAATTTAGATACTTGGGAGCGCAGTGCAGATGGTATAGTGCAGAGTTAGCATTAGCATGGAGTTTTCAATCAACAATGTAGTAGTTGGTAGCAGTTAGAGAATTGGGTGGCATATGCATCATTTTGATCATATTTGGTTCAGTTTTTTGGGTGTCTTTCACTTGCATACATTGCAGTTGAACAACATCAGAGAAAAGTGTTGCATACATAAAATTCAAACGTTACCAAATCAGGATAGAGTTGAATTCCTTTCTTGTTGAGAGGGAGTGCTAAAAATGGCAAGAATAAATATTGAAAATGGCACCAGGAAAGATTTTAATTTAATTTTCCCTTGAATTAAATTAGAAGAAAATTGTAATTCCACATAACAAGACAACTTGGACGATTTAAATAAGTTAGTATGACTTATTTGGTTAAGTTAAATCGAGTTAATGGTCTGACTAGAGTCATGTAGAGTGGATCCTACATTATAGGAGCCTTGGTTGAGTTTATTTTTAGTTGTAATTAATTAACTCACTTTATCTGAATTAAAATCAATTTAACTAGTTCTAACTAATGGAGGAACTAATGAGAGGTCAAAGAGTGGAGCTTGGACTTGAAACACATCTAATGATCAGTCATATAACGAATGACTTACTCATAAATAACTCATGCATGTCAGTTCTAAGAAATACTGAGTTGAGATTAGAGCTCAAGGGCACTATTAGTTGTATAATCATCCAAATTGTATAGGTTGCGCATGCATTCAGAGGAAGGATCCTAATGGATTGTGCAATATGGATTGGGAATTTCCCTAATTAATAGGGCCTAATTACCCAAGGAAACAACACAAGGAAATAGGGATTTATGAGTCCAAGAAATCGGTTAAGTATTGAACCAAGCTTGCCTAGGAATCATTGAGACAGATAAAGATAGTACAGAGGTTCCTTAGCTTGGAGAAAATCATTATAATATTCTCATATTCTTTGAATTATGGAATATGTTAAAAGTTATATATTACGGAGTAATGGACCACATAAAATATATGTGGAAACATAAACACAAAAAACATATAAAACTAGAAATACACATATATACGTGGTTGACCCAATTTGGGCTACGTCCACCCTGAACAGCCACTCCTTCATTTCTATTATCTAGAAAAATGAAGAGACGCAACCTATAGTAGATCCACTGTAATATCATATTTTCTTTATCATAGTCTCCCTATCCATTTCTTGCTCTAAGAATACACATACAATACACAGCCACAATTACAATTCCCTCATACAAAATGAGGGGTTGCCTTCTAGGGAATAAAAACCCTAAATTAAATATAACTTCTACCGTCACATCATCTGCCTAATGAATATCCCAGATTGACTATAAATTAAAATACATTTACAAGGAAATTTTACATCTCTTTTTAGCTTCGGGGGCGCTAACCTTGAAACTCCTGTCGGGGGACCACTAGCCCTTGGAACCCCTAGCCGAGGGGGAAGGCCCACCCGGACCCCATGGGGGTGACAAGCCCCCCCCCCCCCCCCCCCCCATATGGAGGGGTGTACATTATTCCTGCATTATACCTCTAGCTGAAACAAAGATCTCTAAATCAGGAGGAAAATCAGACTCCACACCCTACAATCTCCAACTTGGAGACTGATTGTAGCAACTCCATCGTTTCTTCATTTCTTGGAAAATGAATCCACTTTAGACCTGGTTGTTTCTCATATTCATCATCATACTTAGATATCAATTGAAACTAATCATAATCTCATGTTCTCCTTGGTTACAACTTTTTTTAGCATATCTGCCGAATTCTGGCTAGTGTGTATCTTTTCCAGCTTCAACTGTCCATCTCCCAATACTGACTATATGAAATGGTACTTGCGATGTATGTGTTTAGTTTTGGAATGAAATGCTAAGTTCTTTTCAAGATGAATGGTACTTTGGTTGTCACTGTATACAATGCCCATCCCATGCTTCTTAGCCAATTCATCCATAAACCTTTGTAACTAAATAATTTCTTTACTAGCCTCTATAGCAGCAACATACTTTGTTTCTGTTCTTGAAAGTGCAATAAAACTTTATATTTTTGAAACCCAACTGACATTTTTTCCACCTACAGTAAATACATACGTTGTAGTGCTCCTCCTGTTATCTCTATCACTTGTCATATCTGCATCAACATATCCCTGTAGAGAATTTTTTGAATCACCAAAGCATAATTCTTTATTTGTGGTACCTCTCAAATATCTGAGAATCCATTTCACTACCATCCAATGTCCTTTTCGTAGATTTTTCATGTACCTTCTTACAACTCCCACTACATGTGCAATATCAGGCCAAGTGCGGACCATTACATACATTCAGCTTCTGACTGCTAATGCATATGGAAATTTAGGCATATAATCCATTTCTTCTTGGGTTTTGGGGCACATGTCCTTAGTAAGTTTGAAATGGATAGAAAAAGGTGTACTAACTGGTTTTTCATTCTTCCTATTAAATCTTTTCAACACCTTTTGTATGTACTCATTCTAAGACAATGTTAATTTTTCATTTTTCTTGTATCCAGTTATTTTCATACCAAGGATTTGTTTTGCAGATCCCAAATCCTTCATTGCAAATGATTTTTCAAATTTTATTTTTAACACATTTATTTCTTGCATGTTAGACCATGCAACATGCATGCCATCTGCATACAGTAACAATATAATATAGCTACCATCATTTTTCTTTCTCGGATAAAAACAATAATTAGAATGACATCTAGTATAACCTTGTTCAGACATAAACCTGTCAAATTTTACATACCACTACCTTGGAGCCTATTTTATGCCACAAAATCTCTTCTTTAACTTGCACACTAATTTTTCCTTCCCTTTGACCTCATATCGTTGTGGTTGCTACATATAGATCTCTTCCTCCAAATCTCCATGGAGAAATTTTGTCTTTACATCTAACTGTTCAAGATGCAAATATTTCACTATTACAAGACTTAAAATAGTTCTGATTGAATTCATCTTAACAACAGGAAAAAATATTAAAAATCAATACCTTTTTTTTGTGCAAGCCCCTTCACTACAAGTCTAGCTTTGTACCTTTGTTTTCCTCCATCTTCTTCCTTCAGCTCGTAAACCCATTTATTCAGCAATGTAGTTTTACCTATAGGAAACATGAATAAGTCCCAAGTCTAGTTGTGTATTGAGGAGTCCATCTCTTCTTTCATGTCTAGCTCCTACATATTTCTAGTTTCAACTTGCAATGCTTCTTCATAACATTCAGGTTCACCAGAATCATTCAACAATAAATAATACAATCAAGGAGAGTATCGTCCTAAGGGTTTACTTATCCTGGCAGATCTTCTAACACAACTTTCAGGTGTTTGAGGTGCATGTTTCTGTTGTTGTGGTTGTTGATTATTATTATTTCTAGGCACCTTTACTTTTTTTGTGATGTCATCAAGAATTGTGTATTCTTTATTTTATTTTTCCTGTTTCTTTTCCTGCGACTGATTCTTATACAAGACCTTTTCATTGAATATTACATCTCTAATCCGAAAGATTTTGTGCTTTTCATAATCATATAAGCGATAACCAAAATCATTAACACATATCCAATAAAGGTACATTTCTTTTATTTTTCCTCAACCTTTTTTCTATTTTCTTTATTAATAGGGACAAAGGCCTCACAACCAAAAGGCTTTAAAAAAGAGTAATTTACCTTTTTTCCTATCCATGCCTCCTCTAGAATACCACCATCTAAGGAGCTTGAAGGCCTTCTGTTTATTAGATAAAAAACAGTATCTACAATATCTTCCCAAAATTGTAAAGTCAATCATGCATGCAATCTCATGCACCTTGCACAATCCATGATTGTTCTGTTCATCCTTTCTAACACACCATTCACTTGTGGTGTTCTTGGAACTGTATTCTCTCTGTGAATTCCATGCTCTGAACAGTACCTATCAAAATATTTCCTGCAATATTCACCTCCATTGTATGATATCAGACACTTCAAATTCTTTCATGTCTCAATCTCAACCAAAGCTTTCATCTTGAAAGTATCAATTAGATCAGATTTATTCTGAATAAAATAAATCCAAGTTTTTCTAGTTGCATCATCAATAAAAGTAACATAATAATGAGAGCCACTGAGAGATGATACCTGAGTAGGTCCCCATACATCTGTATGCACAAGCTCTAATTTTTTTCTCTTCTTTTCTTTCCCAACTCTGAGAAATATGACTCTCTTATTTTTTCCATAAATACAATTCTCACAAAAATCCAAATCAGTATTCTTCAAACCCGACAACAAATTTCTTGAGTGAAGAATATTCATCCCCTTCTCACTCATGTGTTTGAGCCTATGATGCCATAATGCTGCATCTGCTCCTTTAGAAGTTAAAGCATTAACAAAGTTAGAAATACCATTGCATAAATACAATGTACCAACCTTTTCTCCTTTTTCTATTACCAGGGCTCCTTTGGTGACTTTCCAAGTTTTATCTGTGAAATTTTTGACACAACCTTCACCACCTAACTGCCCTACTAAAATTAGATTTTTCTTCAGATCTAGAACATGCCTTAACTCCTTTAATAACCATTGGTTTACATTGTATTGTTTTACAAGAAATTTACCCATTCCAACGATTTTACAGGGTTTATCATCACCCGAACGAACTTGTCCAAAATATCCTTGAACATAGTCATGAAAAAATTTCTTATTAGGTGTGGCATGGAATGAGGCGCCTGAATATACCACACAGGAATCAATAACATTTTATACAGAAAAAATAAAACCATATTGTAACACATTACCCGTCACATTTTCTTCATGATTTTTTTCGTGTTACGTGTCTGCTTCTTTTCCATTCCGAGATCTACAGTCTTTCTTCTGGTGTCCTTTCTTTCTGCGTTTCCAACACACTATCCCCGATCTAGACTTGGATCTTCCTTTCCTTGATTTACTACGATATGCTAATACCTTTCCTCTTTCCACTTTTCTTCCCCTAGACTCTGCACTAAAAGCATTACCCAATGTCTCATTAGAGCTTTTCTATCGCATTTCATCGCTAAGGATAGCACTGAAAACATCATCAAACTTTAAAATACTAGATCGAGAGATAGAATTACTAATGGCCATAGCTAAACCATTCCAATTTTTTTTTAATGAGCACAGAAATAATAGAGCCCTAACTTGATCATAAAAGCTTACCCCTACAAAAGTTAGCTAACTGGTAACTGTATTAAAATCATTTAAATGGTCTGCAACAAATCCACCTTTCGACGTCTTCATATTAAATAAACATTTCATAAGAAATACCTCATTTGAGGCTGAGGGTTTTTCATACAGTTTCGTCATTTCCTAAATCAAACCCTATATTATTGTTTCCGTCAAAATATTGAAGGCTATCGATGCCGCGAGGCACAACTGTACTGTTCCAAGTGCCTTTCTATTGATAATCTCCCATTATGCATCTGTCATACTCGTTGAATTCTTTACTTTTCCACTAAATTATATGTACAAATATTTCTGATACAGATAATCTTCCATCTGCATCTTCCATAGTGCATAGTTTTGGCCATTAAATTTCTTGACCCTAAACTTACCATCTTCCACCATTGCTCCCACTCGAATTAGGAACCCTTATTTCCTACGAGTTTATCATCCAAATAGACCTTTGGCTCAAATACTAGTGGTTAAAAATTATATATTACAAATAAATGGAACACATAAAACATATAAAACCAGAGATACACATATATATGTGGTTCACCCAGTTTAGGCTACTTCCACCTGAAACAGATAGTCCTTCCTTTCAATTATCCAGCAAAATGAAGAGACACAACCTACAAAAGGTCCGCTATAATATCCTCTATTCTCTATCATAGTCTCCCTATCTATTTTTCGCTCTAAGAATACATATAAAATCCACAGCCACAATTAAAATGCCCTCATACGAAACGAGGGGATGCATTCTAGGGAAAATGACCCTAAATTAAACATAACTTCTACAGTTAGATCATCTACTTAATGAATGACCCAGATTGACTAGAGATTACAATACTTTTACACGACAATTTTACATATGTTTTTAGCTTCGGGGGTGTTGCCCCTGAAACTCCCATCAGGAGACCGTTGGCCCATGGACCCCCCAGTCCCCCCCTTCTCAAACCCCACAGGGCAGACAAGTTCCCCCTGAACCCCACGTGGAGGGGTGTACAGTCTTCTGGAGTATTACTCTGGGTAGAAAAAAAATATTTGAATTAGGATGAAAATCAGGCTCCACACACAACATAATATACAGATAGTGTGGTTTTTAGTTGAGGCTTTCCCTAGATAAATATTTGTGTTGTGTGATTGAAATTCTTTCTCTTTCTCGTTCATGTGATTATGTGATTGTAATTAGTTTTCGCAATTTGTATAGTGGATTCAAGTGTTTTGTTTTAGCATATTACAAGATCATTTGAATCTACGTATATTTTCTATAGTGATTACATGATACATGATTATTCAGGCTTAGGAATTTTCTTTGGTAAATTACATTTGTATTGATTTTTTTATATATGTAACAATATTGTTCCACATATTAATTTAATTTGTTTCAATTTTTTTGATATTTATGGTCGCTAATGTGTCATTTTGTATACATTAATTTCTCATGTCTTAAAACAAAAGGGTATCATGGATGTAAATGTTTTCGACCTTCTCTGAAGGCTATGTGTTACAAAAACCTACGAAAGCTAGTGCATGACTTACCTAGGGTATTCCTGTCAGAATAGCAGCCTCACAGAAGAGAAACATTCACTTTCAATGGTAAAAGAGAGAGAACCCAACAACGTGCAATAATGACACCAGTTGAATGGTTTAAAGCCTATGAGAAAGAGAAGGAGAAGGATTTTATAAAAATATTTTATTAAAATGGGGAGCCTATGTTGAGAAATCTCCCATTGGGATGAAAAGGAAATATGATTTTTATGAGCTCCCATATTGGGAACATCTTAATATTCTTCAATTACTATATTTAATTCATTTATTTAAAATAATACATATTCTTTATGTAGGCACGTATCATCGAAAGAAAGTGACACATTGGTTGTTAGGAGAGACCTTATTTCTTCAAAAACTAGAAAGAAACATTTTCCAAGACAAGAAACTAGAGGAGAGGTTGGTCCCTCTTTGCTTATCAAAGAAGGTGATGTTCCATGGATTTTAAATAAAGATGATGTTTCTTTGGCAAAGTAATTTATAATGAGTGTCAGGGTGCCTTATTTATATGGGTCTTCAATATGACACTAGTTCACTATGGAAGATGGTTTGTTAAGGTTGAAATCGCATGACCATTTCAACCTTCTAAGAGTGTTGGCATTGATGTGTGTTGTAGTGTTGATTGATGGAGTTGATGTCAACCTAGTAGTTTGGGGTAAAATTTAGTTGTTTGTGCACATGTATCATTTTATGTAGGTGGATGATGTATAGATTGTTTTTTGCATGTCTACTAGCATGAATATGTGGGGATGGAGATGTGATTTGTAGGTGTTGAATATAGAATGTTGGATGGTGGTGATGAGTAGAGTATTACCATAGTACATGTATTATTTGTATTAGCATTACCAAAATATTGGTATGTGTGTGGAGGAGGTTGGCACATGATATTACCTTGGTGCATATATTCTTGGTATTGACATATCCATGGTATTTTCCCATGGTATTGTTTTAGACATCACCATGGTATAGACTCCTTGGTATTTTCATAACAATGGTAGTTTCATGTGGTATTCTTTTGAATATGACCATGGTACATGTGTACTTGGTATTGACATAACCAATTTATTTTCCTGTGATATTTCTTTTACTATGGTAGAAGTGCCCTTTGTATTGGTATTACCATGGTATTTGCACGTGGTATTTTGTCTTGTATCTTGTACAATTGTAAAGTTTCCCTTGGTATTGGTATTACCATGGTATTAACATATGGTATTTTGGCTTCCACAACATTATATTGGAAGTATTTACACTTGGTATTGGTATTACCTTAGTATTTTCCCTTGGTATTGGATTTAATATTGATGAGGATATTTTGATATTGATTTAAAAAAAAGTGGTTTTGGATGAGTAATGTGTTAAGTGAGTGTGAGCTTGGAGGATGGTGTGTGAAAGTAGTGAGATTTGTATGATGAATATTTTTTGAAGCATTTTGTAGGTGTTGCAACAGATAGTCGAAGTATGTTTCAACAACCATTTTTTTCACTGAGCGAGAAGATTAAATATAGTTTTCTTGCAAATCTCTTTGGTGATTCATAGAATCTTGTCTATTCTCAATTTTGTTTGTTGGTTTCAACAAATATTTGTGAAAAAAATTATTATTGTAGAGAGTATTTTTGTTGATGCATTTATCAGATTACTTTCTGCAGTGTTTGTGTTGATTCACTTGATTTTTTAGTTTTGATTTTGTGCATTGAAGAGATTGTTGTTATGATGTTTCTATTGAGAAAATTGGGGGCCTGGTTTTGAAATATATGAAATGTGGTTTGCAAGGAGGAAGTGAAGGCATGGAGGCTTTGGAGTAGAAAATGATTTGGCATATCTAGTAGAAGGAACAAATATCTCCATCCAATTGGTGTTGGATAGTCCAATGCATGTTGGGAAAGGGTCATTGGTCATGGGTGCTTCCATCAGATATATTTTCGTAGATTTGTAAAAGAAACAATATTCATAAATTATAGGTGACAACATACTATAATACAAGCCAAGTATTTAGGCTTATGGGTGTAATTTAATCCACATAAAATCTTATTTAGCAGATTAATAGAAGAATTGAGCATCATAGTAGCCACAAGAAGGTTTTCTCCAAAAGGGTTTCCACCATAAATACTTGTGTCTTCATGTGTGCTTATTTGTGTTAACTATTTCAATGGTTATTATGCTTTGAGTTTATTGTTTTTTTCATATTAAGTTAATATAACATTGAGAATGTGCATGGCTATTTTATATTGTGGTAAAAGGGTTTAAAATTGACAAAAATGCCTTCACTTATGATTCACACCCCCCCCCCCCCCCTTCCTCTAAGTAGTGATCTAGTTTCCAACAATTGGTATTAGAGCTAGGATATCAGTTGCAACTTGATCACTGCAGAGTATATCTTGCAATTTTTGGAAAAAAAAATAGCAAATTTTTCGAAATGGGTTGGCAAGGAGTTATAATTCTTCACGAAGGAAAATTTGCACCTTGGAGGATGACATTGGATTCACATTTTTTTATCCCTTCATGAAAATATTTTTCTATCATTGGAATATGGAATTAAGGATGGTTTTAATGATAAATCTAAAGAGATTATTTTTCAAGGAATTTAAAATTTGATAATATGTACATCAAGCATTGTGAGAGTGAAAAATAGATGTTGCACATGTTGTAGAAATTGTATTATTGAGGAAATTTTTAGCTTTCAAAATTTCAAAGAAATGCAGAAGATTCTACATTTATAGTAGCAAAAAATCAAGTCTTCTCACAAGAACAAAATGGAAGCACCACTCATTGACAAAATGAAGATGAAAGCCATAGTGATATCAATGATGACTCAAGTGGTGATCTAGAGGTACAACAAGAAGAGATCAAGAAAAAAGATGAAGAGAAATCAAAGATAAAGGCCCTCGAAGCATAAATTAAAAGGTTTTAGATGAAATAAAAATAAAAAAATGTTATTAGAATCTTTTGATAAAAAGGAGCATGCATTCAAAGAATAAATTTCATATCTAAAAACTCAGTTGAAAGGGGGAAGAAAAATAGAAAATGGAATGGGGAAGAAGTATAAGGAGTTTGAGGATTATAACAGCCCTCATGAAAATTCGATGTAATGTAATAAAATTTAATAAATGAAAAATAATAACCACAATTATTGGGACACTTATTACAAGTTGGATTTTAGGAAAACATCCTAGTGTGGGTGTTCGTTTGGTTTATTATGGCTTAGGAAATTGGCAAAGGAAAGGAAAGGCTTTGGAAAGAAAAAATGGAATTTTTGGAAATTTATTTATGAAAATAATGGAAATTAGAAGAAAAGGAAGGTGAAAGGTCACATGTTTCATGTGAGGAGGAAAATGAAGGAAAGCAATGGAAAATTGAAGATAATAGAGGCATCATTGATAAAAAAACATTCTAAAGATTAGTTGGTACCTTTTGTCAGTTCAATTTTGGAGCTCTCTCTCTATTCTCTCTCGCTCTCTCACTCTTGGACACAGAGATTTTTCTTGTAGCATTTCAACATTAGATCAAGAAAGGAAAATAAGGGAAGAGGAAGGAAGGAGACAGAAAAGAAGATCACAATCAAGCAGCTACAATAGGATTATTTGGAGGTATGGATTTGCATGTGTTATTTCCTTGCTATACTTGGCATGCATTGTCGTACATGAGGATTCTCGGTTCTCCTGTTTTCATTGGCATGGGTTTTTCCAGGTGTGACAGTGCCTTCAACCTAGCCTCTCCATTTCCAGATAGCCATGGGGGTGGGTTCTCATCTTTTGGTTGATCTTGATTTTTGGATGGACTTGAAGCTGAGTGGGGTAGTCTTAGCATTACTCACAAGGCCTAGGAATTCCAGGATGGGATAGACGATAAATATTGAATGTGAACACCTCAATTGAGGCTAGGAATCCATTGATCAGTAATGGCAAGATACATTGTGATTCTCATTGCTGTGTACCCTAGATTGTGCCTAGGAATCTTGGGTTGGGATACATAGTAAATCTCAAAAGGTGAAGACCTCATAGGCCTAGAAATCCCTTGCTAGTAATGGGTGGATACGCGATAAATCTTAGAGGTTAATATAGAAAAATTCCTCATGGTGTAGGTGAAGAGATCTGGTGGAATCCATGGTTTTTTATGGCCTAGTGATTAGGTTTGGATTAAAGTAAAGCCTAGTTTTATTGATGAGGGTGAGGTGGTGTAGCCTGGGCAAGCCATGGTTGATTTTGGTTTTAAGTCCTACATTCATGTTTGTAATATTGCACAGGGGTGATTGGTTGAAATAAAGATTTGGTTCAACCAATCTATGGTTGGGTGGTTTGTGGAAGTCCCAAACCTATTTTTCCTTTGAGTACATTAATATGATGTTCTTTCCCCTTGATATTTCATGAGTAATATACTTGTATAAATGTGGATTCTATGTCTGAAGTATCATTGATATTCTTGTCTATATTGTGTTGATTATAAGCATGTATTATGACAGTGATGGTGTATGGATCCCATCACGTTTTGATTTGTAAATGAATGAGAAATGAATATGTGACCTAATATAAAATAGTGCAGTTAAGGATATAAGGCATCAATACTTCTTAGCATTTCTCAGATAATTATGAGACCCCTATGCTCACATTTTTTGTTTAAACTTGTAGAATGCATATTTGTGACATGTTTGACGAAATTCCTGTTATGGATAGTAGGGGTAACCAGTCAAGTAATTGTTCAGGTGATTTCATTTATATCATTATTTTTCTATTATATTTTATTTCTAGAAGTGTCATGGAATTTTGGGAAGTGACCTTATTCCTTGGCGTGAAAAACTGGCACATAAATAAAGGTCGCAGGCTCAAAACTACATGGAAAATTTCTCGATCGCATGCATGCCCATGGTGTGTGAGTGATTGGAGAGTTCCATTCACACTCTTTCCCATATTAAGGCAGCGACCAGAATGTCGATACAAAAAATGGTCAGTTTGTCTCAGGGGCTAACCACCTGGAAAGCTTGGATGGCTCATGGGTGTCATGTGGTTGGTGCAGAACGTTTGTGTAGTTTTGTGGTGTCGGTTCCACTTCCTTGAAGTGAGCTAGGAGGTTGAATTATATCATAGTATCCTCATGTTGCATTTTTTCCCTAGTGGAATGGGTATCTTAGGTAAATGTGGGAAGAAGATGTTACAAGGATGAGTGCAAAAAATTGAAGGCTGAAGAAATTTTTTCAAGGAAGGAATTAGAAAGGTTCAAAACTAGTGCTCAAGGATCTACAAGCAAATCATAAATTGTTGGAGGAGCTAGTAGTCGTGAGAAAAAGAAGAATCAACAATCATGAAAGAAGAATAATAAGAAGCGAATAAGGCCAAATAACAAGAATAGAATTGGGAGGTGTTATAATTGTGGAATATGTGGACATATAGCAACAATTTGTAGTAGTAGAGAGATCATACCCTCTCATAAAAAGGAGAATCCAGAGGAGAAGCAATCTGAATCATGCATTCAAAGAATATCACCATATATCAGGTATAATAGTATCTTTTATTGTTACTTTTTTATCAGGTAATAATTTTGGCCATATTTTTATTGATTGTAGGGCATATGGAAGGAATAGAAATCAGATCCAAAGAAAAGGTCGGCATATTCCTCGTTTCATTGGTCACATAAGATGTTTATGTGTGAAAATATTGGCCATAAGGTGAATGATTAGAAACTGCCCATGTGTTACAGGAGATCAAATGAAAGAGAGAATAATATGAGAGTCTAATCGCACAAGAAGGAGTATCAACATATGAATGTTTGGAGGATAAACGAGCTGCAGGGAACTCCCATAAAAAACTAAGGCATGCTTGGTATGAGGGGGAGCATATGGTTGCATCTTGAGTTGCATGGAAATATTTGGAGGTGCAACCATATCAGAAATATTTCATGAAGAAAAATATACATATGAATGAAATTCATGTGTTCAACGGGAGTGCATGAGCTTTTAAGTGTTAGTTTTATTTCTAATTTATTTGCATTTTCAGTTTGTCATCATTCACATTAGCCACATTTTTTTTTTAGTGTTGGAGCAGCTACATGTTGATTTTTTTAAAATACGTTTCTATAGGTATGCAAGCCACATCGTTGTATAGGTGTGATGGAGGATAACACATTTAGGGGGAGAATTATTGCTCCCCAATAGAGTTCTAGATTGTCGACATTATCCTCACTATGGAGGAGTTTTGTTGTGCTAACTTGATATGAGTGCATTGCAGGAAATGAATTTATTTTTTTTATTTTTTTTCCATATAGCTAGAAAATCACATGCTTGCATGCCATAATTTGTGTATTTCCTTTGATAGATAGATCTCATGTGTCATCATATATGTGTAGTTTCCATGGAGATCAGATGATATGTTGGAGTTGGTTCATTTAGATTATAACTATTATTTCTTATGTCTTCTATTTCTATATGTATGATACATGTTGTTGCTAATATGTATTTGGATGGTTGAATCATGATGATTTACATTGTTTCTCATATATGGAGAAAGTATGTTTTTAGTCATGATGTGCTGATGCATGCTACTGTTAAGATATTGTTCATTTATATGGCTAAGTAATGGTGTTGGTGTTACATGGAGTCTTCTGGTATTTGAGTATGTATGTTTCCATGATGTTTTATTTGAGAGTTAGCTGGTTGACGACTATGGATATTTCTACATGTGAAGAGAGTGTATTCTCCTATGATGAGGAGATGTTGAGTTTATGTTGATGATTGTTCTACATTTCCATATCTTATGCTATTTTTTTGTTTCCTTTTATTTACTGGATGCATTGTTTACCTGGCTACACATTGGTGATAGAGGAGAGAGTGCATGTATTGGTTCATATACCACTAGTATTGTTGTTTTTGCATATCCATTTTCTGCTTGATGGAGCATAATTTTGCTAGATATTGAGCCTCATCGATGATTTACTACTTCATGATATTGAGGATATGTGTATGTTGTTGCTTCTATGTCATATTTATATATTTTTTCTATTAGATGGTTATGAAATACATGAATATGTGGAGCATGATGGTTGCGGGTGGTTATCACATTTTTGCTGCAAATTTTATTATAGTTGCTACATATGGAGGTTATATCATTGATCATGGAGACCTTATATTTGATTAACATGTTAAGGATTGTATTATTTTTGTTGTTGCTATATGGAGCATATATTGTTGGTCATTGGTACCATGTACTCATGTTATATCACTATCTTAGGTATGCATAGAGGAGATCATGCTTGTGTACGGTTGTAAGAGTCATGAATTTTCATTGTCTTATCTTACAGGTCTATTACTCATGGAGAGACTCATGGTGTTTAGCTTGTATTGTAAATAGTTCCAAATAAACTATGTATAGGCTTATTGATGTCATTGTACAATCATGTATCATATTTTATAGCCATGTGATAACTCTATGAAGCCATGTACTCTGTTGCATATCATTTGGTCATAGTCATTGGTCCATGTGGAGTATCCTCTTTTATATGGAAATGTGGCATTGACAGGATACAAATATATCACTTTACATTCAAAATCTAGTGGAGTATGGTTGGTCATACTATTGTGACCATATCATCATGTATTTCTTTCCACCATGTTTTCCTCAGAGAATGTTATAGCTTCTAATTGAGATATGAGTCTGATATGCTTCTTCTAGAGAGTCATTCTTGCCACTCATGTATGAGTTTTTTGCTACTCATTATTACATTGTGGAGAGGATGTATTTTATATTTCTTCCTAACATTTGGTTGGATATATGTTTCTGCTAGTATAGAACTAATCAGAGTGGTTGCTACTAGTTTGTCACATTATGTTTTTGTTGCTATTTGTTGGTGATTTGATCTGCTGCTACTATTATGATATGGGTTATGTTGCTGCTACTTTAGGAGAGAGATCATGTGCTTTAGTTATTGCTGTTGCTTCTTATTTTCATGTTTCCTTGGGAGCGAGGAAGTTTATTATTGATGTTGATAGGAGATATATATTGTTTCTCTAGTGTGTTCTTGATCAGGCATAGATTTTTTCTAGGGGGCTTTATTGCACATATTTTTATGTTATGTGGAAGAGTGTTGTTGTTATTCTCATGTTTTAGTCCCGCGTTCCATTATTCATCACTTGCATATGATATTGAGTGGATAATTTTTTTTATTTAATGGGTCGCATTGTATGGATAAGATTATATAGATTTTTTTCTTGACATGTTTAACCCTTTGTCAATTATGTAAAAAGGGGAGAGAGTGAGGCTATCAGTTTTTCAGAGGATAGATTTGGATGGTTGGATCAACCATGGTTTCCATCAATTCCAAAGTGGGAGATTGTTGGAATTTATGTGTGCTGTAGTGTTGATGGTTGGAATTTATGTCAACGAGTAGTTTGGGCCAAACTATAGGTTAGTTGGTTGTGCACATGTATAATTGGAAGTAGGTTGATGATGTGTAGATGGTTTTTGGCATGTCCACTAGCATGAAGAGGTGAGAATTGAGATGTGATTTGTAAGTCTTGCATATAGAATGTTAGATGGTGGTGATGAGTAGAGTGTAACTATGGTACATGTATTCTTGGTATTGGAATTACAAAGATATTGGCATGTGTGTGGAGTAGGTTGGAACATAATATTACCTTGGTGCAGATAGTCTTGGTATTGACATAACCATGTTACTTTCATGTGGTATTGGTTTGGATACTACCATGGTACGTGTGTCCTTGGTATTGACATAACCAAGGTATTGTCTTGTGGTATTGGTATTACCATGGTATTCACACGTGGTACATTGGCTTGTTTCTTTGACAATTTTACAGGCTCCCTTGGTATTGGTATTACCATGGTATTCACATTTGTTATTTTGGCTTACACAACATTATCTTGGAAGTATTTACACTCGGTATTAGTATTACCTTAGTGTTTTCACTTAGAATTGGATTCAATGTTAATGAGGATAGTTTTATATTGAGTTAAAATAAAATTATATATATATATATCTATATATATATATATATATATATATATATATATATATATATATATATATATATATATATATATATATATATATATATATTGCTTTCGATGAGTAATGTGTTGAGTGACTTTGAGTTTGGAGGATAGTGTGTGCAAGTAGCGAGAGTTGTATGAGGAATATTTTCTGAAGAAATTTGTAGGAGATGCAACAGATAGCAGAAGTATGTTTCAAATAGAATTTTGTGCATTAATAGAGGAGATGAAATAGAGTTTGATTGCAGATCTATTTGGTGATTCATAACAACTTGTTTATTATTGATTTTGTTTGTTGGTTGCAATGAACATTTGTGAGAAAAATTATTATTGTAAAGAGGATTTTTGTTGATGCATTTATCACGCTACTTCATGCATCATTTCTCTTGATTCACTTTATTTCTAATTTTTTATTTTTTGCTTTGAAGTGATTTTTGTTATGAGGTTTGTGTTGAGAAAAATTGGAGCCCAGTTTGAAAATATATGAAATGTGGTTCACATGGAGGAAGTGAAGGTGTGTAGGCTTCATAGTAGACATTGATTCGACATATTCAATAGAAGGAACATATTTATCCATCCAATCCATGTTGGGTGAGGGTATTTGGTCATGGGTTCTTCCATCAGATATATTTCTATAGAACCGTGAGAGAAAAAATATTCTAAATTGATAGGTGCGAGCATATTGTAATACAAGCCAATTATTTCAACTTATGGTTGTGATCTAATTCATGTAAAATATTTCTCAACAGATTAATAGAAGAATTGAGAAGCACAACAACATCCAGGCGGTTTTCTCCCAAAAGGGTTTCCACCAAAAATAATTGTATCTTCATGTGTGCTTATATGTGTTAAAACTTTCCATGCTTATTATGCTTTGATTTTATTGTTTCTTTCATATTCATTTAAGCGAATTTTGAGAATGTGCATGGATATTTTATATTGTGGTAAAAAAGTTTAAAATTGATATAAACGCCATTAATATTGATCCCCCCCTATGAGTATTGATCTAGTTTCCAACAAAGAGTATGCATGTCAAAAACATGATTTTATTATTTATTTTTATTTTTTATGAAATGGGATATTTTATAATTAAGTTTTTTTTAATGTGTTATTTACTGTGTAATGTCATTATCTTTTTCTCGTGCATGGGTGTGTCAACCATGTCTTCCCAAAATACCTACAATGTGCCATATCTAAATTATATGCATTTGTACATTAGATCACATCAAAGGAGATTCATATGGCTAACATTCCACAGTGGAATCAAGAGATAGATGATATTGTTTTTTATTTTTGAGAAGGAATTTTCGATGAGCTTCATGGCATCGCACTTTGATCTTCTAATTCACCTAGTAGATGAGGTTGAATTAGTTGGAGTGGTTTCTCATTGTTGGATTTTCTTCTTAAAGAGGTACATGAATAAATTAGAAGGTTTTGTTCGAAAAAGGGAATAAGCTTAGGGGTCTATTGCAGAGGGGAATATATCATATGAGTCTTACTATTATGCTAGTGAGTACATCAAGCAGATCGACAACACACCAGGTGCGACGATTTGGGATGATGAAAGGGATGAAGACATAAGAGAAGGGGAGATTCTAAAAATGAATGGAAACATGCGCATCATAAAGAGTAAGTGGCTTATCATTTGTCGAATTTATACATGGTAACTATTCACACTGAAATTCATATTAATGCATATTTTTATCTCAAACATATATATATATATATATATATATATATATATATATATATATATATATATATATATATATATATATATATTTTGCGATGCACGAAATTTCTCAACATATAAGTTTTAAACTAAAAATATAAAAACTACCCATTATTGACAACGAACCAATGTAATGCACCATAATTTTTTAAATTTATTTTACAATGTATTTTGAACGATGCAGAATATTGATTTCACTAAATTATAATGACCTTCAGAAATTGTTTGCACCCGTTTTATTACAAAATTAATTAAAATTAGTAAATATTTATGAAATTCCATAAAAGTTGTTTTTCCTGAAAGTAGATTGAATTTTTCAAACACTTGTCTTGGTTCCGACAGTTAATTCAGAAATTTTCATGGAGTTTAATTAGTTCAAAGTTGAATAAATGTATTCAGAGCTTGGCTCTCTGTCATTCCAAACGTGTTACTTCTGCCAAACTTTTAAAAAAAATTCGACTGAATTTCTTTTTGCACCGACAGCCCGTCAAGTCTAACGACGCAAAATTTCAGCCGAATTTCTTACAAAATTTTGGCCGAATTTTTACTTGACTTTCCGTTGGTCGGAAAATTCAATGAAGCCCCTAAAAAAAAATTCACGGCAATATAAATTGAAGTAAACGCATTCATTATTTTCGCATAATTTTGCACATTTCTTCATTTGGTTTGATGTTGCAAAGGTATGATTTTGCAAAGTATTTTTTTGGGTTTAAGGACTTTTTGGCATAACATTCAAAGGACATTTCTTAGAGGTATGTGATACATTTTTTGGATGTTTTTTGGGATTCATTTTTTTTTAAGGTATTTTGTTTTTAGAGGTTTTGGGCTTAATTTTCATTGTATTTTTTTACGGTATTTTGTTTTTAGAAGTTTTGGGCTTACTTTTCATTGTTTTTTTTTAAATTATTTTTCTTTTAGAAGCTTTGGGCTTAATTTTCATTGTTTTATAGGTTTTGGGCTTAATTTTCAAAGGAAATTTTTTTTGATGTATTTTGTTTTGAGAGATTTTTGGGCTTAATTTCCAAAAGACATTTTTTGGTTTTAAGATATTTGTTTTTAGAAGTTTCAGGCCTAATTTTCATTGTTTTTAGAGGTTTTGAGCTTAATTTTCAAAGGATATTTTTTTGAATGTATTTTTTTTAGAGGTTTTTGGGATTAATTTCCAAAAGACATTTTTTGGACTTAATTTCGAAAGGACTCTTTTTAGGCTTAATATTCAAAGGAAATTTTTTGGAGCTATTTTTTAAAGTGATATTTTTTTCAGAGGCTTTTTGGAGGTATTTTTTAAAGTGACATTTTTTAAGAAGTTGGGCTTAATTTTCAATGGACATTTTTTCAAGGTATTTTTTGAAGTGTCATTTTTTTAGAGTACGTGTTTTGGGTTGAAGTAAATTTTTTATAAAGAGTTTTTAAAATAAGTTTTTGTCTAAGTTTTTAGATGGAATTTTTTTGCAGGACTTGGAAGGAAATATTTTGAGCTTCGTTTCCTTTTTATATGACATTTTTTTCTCAGATTTTTTAAAGTAAGTGTTTTGGATTGAAGCATGTATTTTTTGCAAAAAATTTAAAATGATTTTTTTAAAATTAAATCTTTTGTGATGTTTTTTTTAATTGATTTTTTTTTTAAATGTTTGACCTAAATTTTTTGAACTTCATACTCTATTATCATGGAAAATCAAAGGAATTACACAAGAAAATATGCTCGAACAAGACACCCCAAGGAATGTAGAGAAGAGGGGAGAGAATCTCGCAAAAGAAAGAGAGAAACACTCTCAAATATTGAAAGGGAAAATCAACCTCAACTAGAAGTTCAAGCAGGTATCTAAATGTAAATATTATGAATTTGATATTTAAAATTTTCCTAGTGAAAAATGTGAAGCTTAATTTTTATTTGGTGAACTAATTTGAAAAATATTTTTCAATGTAAATAGAGAGAGATATTCCTCAAAACATTGACGATGAGATACAAAATTTGGAAAGATAAAGTGAAAGAGATATTGAACCAATGATTGAAGATGGTGAAAATGTAGAAATAAATTCAAGTGAAGAAATTGAATCATAAGGTATATATATATATATATATATATATATATATATATATATCTGTGTGTGTGTGTGTGTGTGTGTGTATGTATGTATGTTGAACACATGAACGTATTATTGAAATTATACATATTTATTAATTTAGTTATTTATTGAATATGTAAATTTATTATGTACTATTAATTCGAGTATGTACAAATGAAATCAATGTTGATGAGGAGATGTTATGAAATTTTGGCACTCACACATATGCAGATAAAAGAGCTGACCATGTTATACGATATCATGTTAAACACATTTCTTATACGTAATCATAAAGGAAAATGTGTCAGTTCAAACCTAATTGTTGAAAGCTCTCCTATCATTAAGGAAATTAAAAGAAGCTATGACTTTATTGGGTATTTGAAAATCAACAAAAGATAAAAAATGAAGGAAGATTTCATACAAAATATAAATAGTGCTATTAATTTAATTAGAATATCTAGAAAGAAAGATGTTTCAGTTGTACATAAAGAAATACATATGGAAGTGGTTTCATCAAGTACTAAAGATAATCGCTTGGTAAAATCTATGGCACGAGCATTGGGAATCTCATGAAAAACTTTGCACAAACATCGGAAGTTTCGGTTGCCAATAGATGTAAATGATGAAATCTCTTGTTGGAGAGCTATTTGTACGCAGCCATACAAATATAGACTTGGAGAAAATGTTAAAAAAAAATATATGAATAGTGGAAGAAAAATTCACGTGTTTCACCAAATGAAAGGGATGTGATGCGAAGAAGAATAACACGAAATCGATACAAAGAAAATTCAAAAAATTTCTTGGACACCACTCAGATAGAGTTTTTCAACAAGTTAAAAGAAGATAATCATGAAATTTATGTCTCAATCAGTGCTTTTGTTCAACAAAAACCATGGTATGTAAAACCTATCACCGTACGTGACACTTTTGTTTTCGTTATCATGTGGAATTTCAGTTATATTATGACACATTCCTTAATTTTGGTAGAACATTTTGGAAAGATTCACCTCCTCGTTCCACTATCTTTGATTTCATATCTCAAATTCTATGTGGAAGAGAAAGTGATGAATAATACGAAAAGAAATGTGTTTGTGGTAAAAATTGCAATAATTGTAGAAATTTGACTAAATTTAAAAAAAGATATGCTACTGATATAAATGATCAATCATTTTCCAACATGAAATTGAAATGGAAGAGATATGAATATATCCATACATCGATTCAAGGTTCAAATAGTGCTAAAAGAATTGAATTACAAGAAGAAGAAATTTTTGTGATAGATTTTTTGAGAAAGTTTAAGGCAGAAATTTATAAATACACCAAGCATTCCCATAGAGCTCAATGGCAGGATTTGGAATTCAAAAATTCCCATGAATTTTTTCCACCAGGGACCATATTTTCAGTAATTGATTTTGCAGAAAACTACACATTTGTTCCACAAAAAGAAATTCAAAGTGAATACTATCATTCTGACCAAGTCTCCATGCTCATCCATATTCTATATAGACATGATGAACAAAATGTTGATCATATAGAAATCACCAATGGAAATCAGCACGTTATTAAAGAATATCACTTTTATATCAGTGACAATCATACACATGATACATATTTTGTACAACACTGTTTTGGAACGATTTATGACTCCTTGAAAGGTCGTGGAATAAAATTCAATGAACATTGGATATGGCTAGATGGATTTGCAGGTAAATCCAAATCTTCATGATCATTCTTTTGGTTTTTTTGTCTTCATAATAAAACCTGAATTAAACATTTTTGGAATTTCTTTCAGACTGGTCATGGAAAAGGAGAACATGACGGTGCAGGGGCATGCATAAAATGAGCACTTCGAAGATATAAAATGGACCCCTTTGCAAACCAACTTGTGGACACTAAAGAAGATGTTCAATGGTGCATCACTACACTAAGCCATGAGACTAACCGATCAAGAGAAGTGCGGATGTACATTTAATTTAATTTTTATTGGATATCCAATTTTAAACAGTGTACATTTATGACAATGCTTATCTTTGATGGTATTTTGATGTCATGTTTACATTCTTTTTTGAATTTTCCATATAGGTTCTTTCGGCATATTGGGGTCGAAGATGTAGATAGATCGATTGGAAATAACATTGAAACAATAAAAGGGACTCGAAAATTGCATTCAATTAAAACAAAGTTATCCACAAATTTGTTTGCATTGGATAAAATTAAATATTATTCTTTTTTTCATGTTTTCATAGACCAAACATAATCCAATGATGTTTGTGAAAACAAAATGTATGTAAAATATTGGAAATATACATATAAATACAAAGGGGAAAATGCCAGTTGCAATGTTTGAAGAAATGAAATCAGAGGAGACTACAATATCATCTAATGGTGATCAAGTTTATGATCTTGTTAGAGAAGGTAACATTTGAATTTCTTTGAAATTATAGAGATCTAGAAATAGATACTAAAATTATTTTAAAGTTAATTTTTCATGTAAATTATGATCTAAATTTAAATACATATAAGTTTGTTTTACTGTGCAGAAGATGTTTTTGTTGTAATTGTACCTACTGTTAACGATGAAAATCTAAAGTATTATTTGATGCATTGCACTGAATGAAAGATGAAACTATTCGAAAACTATAATGATCGAAGGTTTCCATATGACAGAGGATCTATTATACTAAAAGTTTTTTTTTCGGAAAAACTAATCAAAGTGTGGATTTTTTTTACTTTGAAGAATATGAACCTGATGTCATCAGTTGTCAATATAGTCACTTGGTTTATGTAGCCCGCATAAATTTGATAGAGGTTCAATCAAAGAAAAAATGAAAATTAAGAAATGGAAAATGTCAAAATCCAATCATGAACGGATCATTGAAGATGGCATTCCATTGGAAGTTTTTTCATTGAACTAGACAACTATTTTTCTCTTTGGATTCATGTTTTATAACTTGCAGAACTTAACTAAAAATTGAACTTCCTTGTTATGTTATCTATGCAAGTGTTTGCACATGAACATTTTTTTGGTACATGCACACTAGTATCAACTTAAAGTAGCTTTTCCATGTGCATTGATGAAAAATTTTGCACGTAATGGATATATATGTTCTAGAATGTAATTAACTGAAAGTAGCTTTTCTATGTGCATTGATGAAAAATTTTGCACCTAGATATATATGTTCTAGAATGCAATTAACTGAAAGTAGCTTTTCTATGTGCATTGGTGAAAATTTTGGCACATACTGCATATATAAGTTCTAGAATTCAATTAACTGAAAGTAGCTTTTCTATGTGCATTGATGAAAAATTTTGCATGCATTGGATATATATATATATGTTCTAGAATGCAATTAACTGAAAGTAGCTTTTCTATGTGCATTGGTGAAAAATGTTGCAAGTATTGGATATATATGTTCTAGAATCAAATTAACTAAAATTATCTTTTCTATGTGCATTGATG
Source organism: Pinus albicaulis (assembly GCA_034641835.2). NCBI lineage: Eukaryota > Viridiplantae > Streptophyta > Pinopsida > Pinales > Pinaceae > Pinus > Pinus albicaulis. The sequence goes on along the minus strand of CM076580.1, from coordinate 1,580,044,416 downwards.
AAAAATGTTGCACGTACTGGATATATATACATTATAGAATGCAATTTTAAAATTTTATGAGTGTTTGACACGACCTAGAATCTTATGATTGTTTATATATATATATGCACACACACATTTTGATATGTATTGTACTTCAATAATTTTAACATATATATTCAAACATGTACTTAAATCATTTCTACATATACATATATTCATGTCATTTTTTTTTTGTTTGGAAAATTACAACTTGAATTTTCAAAAGAAAACATTATATCACAACATTACTTCACATGCCAATTGTAGTTCAACTATCCAATAAAAACAAAACATTATATCGTGCAATCACATGCAAAATATAGTTCAACCATCCAAAACTTAAGTTTTAAAAACAAAACATTATAGATCACAATATTAATTCACATGCCAAATGTAGTTCAACCATCCAAAACTTAAGTTTTAAAAACAAAACAAATTATAACACAACATTACTTCACATGCCAAATGTAGTTAACCATCCAAAAATTGAGTTTTAAAAGAAAAACATTATATCACAACATTACTTCACATGCCAATTGTAGTTCAACTATCCAATAAAAACAAAACATTATATCGTGCAATCACATGCCAAATATAGTTCAACCATCCAAAACTTGAGTTTAGAAAAAAAAACATTATATCACAGCATTACTTCACATGCAAAATGTAGATTAGCCATCCAAAACTTGAGTTTTAAAAACAAAACTTTATACCACAACATTACTAAACATGCTAAATTCCAAATTTAGTTCAACTATCCAATAAAAATAAAACATTATATCATGCCAAATGTAGTTAAACTATCCAATAAAAACAAAACATTATATCATGCAATCTATAATATCCCAAAATGGGGATGCAACAATACATGAACATAAAACTAGAAATAGCAGTGAATAACATTACACCAACATGTATGAAAACCATGGAGCCATTTTATTATGTAAATCAACAGAAAATAAATACAATACAACTCAAATAATCAAGGCAAACAAGCCTTCCATGAATACATATGCCAAAGATGGAATGTTGCTACATTGCATAATGCCCATGAACATGAAAATCACAGTCATAGATGGTACACTGCTACTGGAAATGTGAAATAATATGGATCTACAAATATATGTCTCACAAAGTGTCGGGAGTAAAGATCCAAACCCCGAAACACAATTTAAAGACAATCCGGAGAGGATTTCTTGAAATATGCAAAAAGGAAAAAATGCCAGAGTGAAGCCCTAGGGCTAAGTAGTAGCTGCAACTTGACGTCTAGATGGAGATGGCTGAAGACGAAACATGAGATGAATGAAACTCCTCCAATGGATCTTCCAAGTGAAAGGCTGATCCTAACACTGAAGATCTCACCCTCCAATCAATCACTGCAACCCCTCATTGCAGATGCTCAATAAAATAACGCAGTCTAAGAGGTATACTGCTACACATAAAATTCCCAAGGCTATGAAAATGAAGTTTTATTAGATAAAAATGTAGTTGTAGTATTTCAATACATGGATATGGAAATATATATCTCATACAATGTTGGGAGAACAGTTATAAACCCCCAAAGGAAATTCCAAGACAATCTGGAAAGGATTCTTTGAAATGTGAAAAAAGGAAAAAATGTCAGAGTGCAGCCCTAGGGCTGAGTAGAAGCTACAACTCAATGTCTGGATGGAGATGGCTGAAGATGAAACATGAGATGAATGAACCTCCTCCAATGGATCTTCCAAGTGAAAGGCTAATCCTAACACTGAAGATCTCACCCTCCAATCAATCACTGCAAGCCCTCACTGCAAATGCTCAATAAAATAATGCAGTCCAAGAGGTATACTGCACTGTGGGGAAATAAAATATGTTGGCCAAGTGCCAAGATGTGAAATAAGCTCCTGAATCTTCCTCACTGATCTCCCAAAGGAAAGAATGCTTCCTCCTTTGAAAATAAGCTTCAAAAGTGGTGTTATCAACCCTCCACTGTAACACCCTGCAACACAACCCAGCTCTAAACAGAAACTGCATTGTAGATCAAGGAGGTAGCTTCGCCTCAAGCCTGAATGTGGAGAAATGAAGTGAAATCTCCCTCCATAGCCCTCTAAACAAGAATGCCTTGTGCTTGTTGGGAAAAATACTGAGAGGTGGGGTGAATCAGTATTTAGAGCTGACTGAAAACTTTTTACTTTTTCTTTGAGCAGATTTCCATACGCGGTTTTTATGAACTGAACTAGCGTATGCACGCGGAAATATAGAAGGAAACTAGCGTATACTGATTTATCTTTTAGATTTAGAGAATCATTCTTTTAAACAGATTTATCAGTTATGAATAAGGCTAGATAATTAGAATTTATGAGCAGTAAACAACAATGTAAAGCATCACACACATGAACACCAAGATTTAAGGTGGAAACCCAAATCGAGAGAAAACCACCGCTATTGTCGTCTCTGTCTTCAATATTTATTATATAGAAAACCTAGTACAACATTGTACTGATGCAGACTTATACCAGTACGCAGGCTTCTACCTGCAGAAGGCTGCAACCTTCTCTCGTTCTCCAGCTACAACTGGAAGGGAGCTCCAACCCCGTGATCTTGTTTACCAGCCTCTCCTGGAAGGGAGCTTAAACCCTTTGATTTCAACACCAGTTTCTACTGGCTAAAATCTTCTACTTCCATACTTACGGCTTCAACCTTCAGACCCACTGCAGACCACGTTTCATCAATTTTCATATTGGATCAAATAGCTTCAACACAACCCTTCACTTAACATCAACAAACATATTTTTCCCACTACTTCAAACGGAACAGTGAGACCACTATAACCAGAATATTAGAAATAACCCAGACTTCAAAATAGATATGCAGATACAAACTCAACCCTGAACATTCATTAATTCAAATAGCATATGCTAATTTTATTCACTGAAGCCGCGTGTATACGCGCTTTCCTGCTCACCAACCTGCATATGCCTCTGTGCATATTGTTTTTCATAACATGAAATTCATACGCCAATCTCTTCACCGAAGTTGCGTGTATATGCACTTTTCTTCGTATCAACCTACGTATACTTCTTAGAATACTAATTTTTAGAAAGTGATCAATCTCAGATTTAGATCTGAGGCTTTCAGTCAGACACCTTCTCAGCAATGTAGAACCTTTAGACAGTCAGTCAGATTTAACCATGTTCTCTTACTCATTGATTAGATTTGTTCATTATCAAATCAGCAGCATACTCCATATTCAATCAACCCAAAACTTCAAGTAAACTTCATTAACCGACAACAGAGAGAAAACAGAAATCATAGAAGTAATATCTATAAATAAGCTTCAGAAACCCTAACTTCCATATGTGCTTTTAATGAAGTGAACCCGCGTATATATGCGCTTTTACCGAGACAAACTAGCGTATAGATCTGTAAAAGATAAATTTTTTAGAACAGACTAGATCTATAAAATTACCCATATTTCTTCAATTTCTTCATCAGACTTGCGCCAGGTCTTCATCATTTCTTTTGCAGATCATCCTAGAGATTCATCATTTCTAGATCTAGAGATCTTGAACCTTCATCATATCCATAGGTGCATCATAGATTTAGATCAATTAAGAACAAATTTTAACCATGCAGATATTCCTTAGAGGAATTTATTCATCAACAACCCTTACACATGCACACCTTGCACTATGATCCTCTTCTCCTTATATATTTTTAGCCTTTACCAATACCATGAGCCAAAACCACACAACTTCCGATGGTATTCTTGGATGGAATCAAATAAACCATACAACGCTCAATACTGTGTGCCAAAAACATGGTAGTGCCCCTTGGTATTATAATTTTGGAGCGCAAAATGGTATACGCGACTTGGGACGTACTTATCCGCGTGCATACGCAACTTGGCCTTTAAAAACTCACGTATACATTGTGACATATTATATTTATCATTTCTCTGGTTTTTACTGGAATTATTTTCTCTATCACATCTGAAATGAACTGTAGATACATCATTCTTACATCTTTAATACATAGGTTGTTATCCAAAGACAACTCATCAAGTCAGTTTCCATCAAGGACAACTTCATCAAGTAGGTTGCCATCAAGGACAACTCATTGCATCATATTTCCAACAATCTCCCCCTTTGGACTTGATTACAACCATGACCAGAAATACATTCAGCAACAACATTCTCCCCCTTTGACATCAAGGGCAAAGGGTAGATCAATATCCTTTGTACTGACAATACCATTCTCCCCCTGAGATCATGATGCATCTTCAAACATAAATTTTCAATGAAGTACATGACTCTATGACCTTTCCTATCACCAAGGACTCATACTTCCATCAATGATCCAACCAAGTGGATTTACATATGTGATTGAAGTACCCAACCAAGTGGGTTTACAAATTTTGACTCAACTACCCAACCAAGTGGGTTTACAAATTTGAGCAAGTCCTTACATGACTGAATATTACAATTTTACATCATAGGTCTCAACATGACCTTTTTAATAAAATTATAGAAATGAATTATACAATCAAAATAAAATATTCTCAAGCATGAGATCAGACTACAAAAAATAAATATAATGCCAACAATGCATCCTTTCCATATGACCAATGCTCCCCCTTAGCCTGTGCATCCTGAACAGCAAATCATCAAGGAATCTTCATCACAAGCATTAGAGAATGAAATAGAAGTATGAGAGATGGAACATCACCAGAGATACCCAACAGCACCACAACTATGCTAAAGAATGCTGACCCAAAAAAAAATTGTTAGCAAACACCCATACGTGGTTTTCTATGTATAAACTCATGTATATACGCGACTGTCCTTCAGGAAATCCGCGTATCCAATTTAATCTTCTGAATTTAAGCAGATCTGATCTTCTGAGAGGTAAAGACAACTCCCAGCTTCTGTCTAAGATATTCGAATGCTTCCCTGGGTAAAGGTTTGGTAAATATATCAGCAACTTGTTCTTTGGAGGGAACATACTCCAACTTCACCTTTTGTTTAAGCACTTGTTCACGTAAGAAGTGATACTTGATGGAAATGTGCTTGGTCTTGGAATGCATAACATGATTCTTTGAGATATTGATGGCACTTGTATTATCACACATAATGGAGATAGGAGGTGAAAATTTGATTTGAATGTCTTGTAAGGTTTGCATCATCCAAAGCAGTTGAGTGAAACATGATGCGGCAGCCACATATTCTGCTTCTGATGTAGTTAAGGCAATAGAGCTTTGCTTCTTGCTAAAGCAAGATACTAACCAGGGCCCCATATAGAATGCACCACCACTACTACTTTTCCAATCATCAACATTTCCAGCCCAATCTGCATCAGTGTAAGCATGAAGAGTGAGATCAACATTCTTTGGATACCATAGTCCAAAGTCTTGAGTTCCTTGTAGATATTTGAATATTCTTTTGACAGCCTGAAGGTGAGACTCTTTTGGATTAGCTTGGAATCATCCAACAATCCTAACTGCATGCATAATGTCTGGTCTATTCCCAGTGAGATAAAGTAGACTTCCTATCATAGATCTGTATTCTGGTTGATTCACCGTGGGAGAATCATCATGAGAGCTGAGATTACATCTGGTTATCATTGGTGTACTTACAGGTTTGCACTCTTCCATGCCATACTTCTTCAGAAATTGTTTAAGATATTTTTCTTGTGATAAGAATATGCCATTTGTTGTTTGATGCACTTGCAAGCCAAGAAATAATGTTAGTTCCCAAAGTAAAGACATTTCAAATTCTTGCTGCATAACAGAAGCAAATTTCTGACTCATAGACTCTTCATTACTTCCAAAGATGATATCATCAACATATACAACCACAATCAATAGTTTATCATTTTTAGTTTTTGTGTATAAGTTGCTATCAGCAAACCCCTTTGAAAATCCTTGTTGATGAAGATATTTGTCAAGACGATAATACCATGCCCTTGGAGCTTGTTTGAGACCATATAGAGCCTTTTTAAGTCTACAAACAAGATTTTCATCATTTACCAAAATGAATCCTTCTGGTTGTTCTATATAAACTTCTTCTTCTAGATCACCATTGAGAAATGCAGATTTAACATCCATTTGATAAACTTTGATTTGTTGGAAGCTTGAAAAAGCAAGAAACATTCTTATGGCTTCAAGTCTAGCTACAGGAGAAAAAGTTTCTTCAAAGTCTATACCTTCTTGTTGAGCATACCCCTTGCAAACAAGTCTAGATTTATTTCTTATAACATCCCCATTATCATTTAACTTGTTTTTGGATATCCATTTAGTTCCAATGACATTTTTTTCATGAGGTCTCGGTACTAATTCCCAAGTGTGATTCTTTTAAATTTGAGCAAGCTCTTCATTCATGGCTTGAATCCAACATTCATCTTTTCTAGCTTGATTGACATTAAGTGGTTCAATAGTGTATAGAAATTCCAGATAGATAGAAGATCCCACAAGAGTCCTTATTGTTTGTACACCTAATTCCTTTTCTCCCAAAATTTGAGATTCTGGGTGATTCTTTTGAACATATCTGGATGGAGATTTTTCAGATAAATCACCTCTGGGTTCTTCATTGGGTTCACTGTCTATATCATTTCTATTTGATGTGGAAGGATATGTGTCATATTCATCTTCATCTGTTGTTTGTTTTTCTTCTTTTGGAGCTGCAGGAGACTCATCAATAACAAGATCAATAAATTCAACAATCCTCTGAAGTATTTTATTGTAACATTTATATGCTCTACTCCTAGAGGAGTAACCAAGAAGTATTCCTTCATTTTCTCTGGGTTCAAACTTGCCAAGTTTTTAATCATTATTTTTTATAAAGAATTTTCTTCCAAAAACTCGAAAATGCTTCACAATGGGAGGATTAACATACCAGAGTTCATATGGAGTTTTATCACTATTTACACGAACATGTGCCTTGTTAAGAATATTTACCGCTGTATGTTCTGCTTCTCCCCAAAATGTGTCAGGTGTTCCAGAATCATCAAGCATAGCTCTAGCCATTTGTTGAACTATTCTATTCATTCTTTCTGCTACGCCATTTTTTTGTGGAGTGCTAGCTACAGAAAACTATCCTTTTATGCCATGTTGTTCATAGAATTCAAGGAATTCATCTGATGTATATTATCCTCCGCCATCAAATCTAAGAAATTTGATTTTTAGATATAATTCATTTTCAACCAGTGCTTTGAAGATCTAAAATTTCTCAAATGCTTCATCTTTGTGTTTAATCAACCCAATCCAACACATTCTAGAGAAATCATCAATAAATAAGATATATTATTGTTCACCACGTGGTTATTTTTTCCTCACAGGTCCACATATGTCAATATGAATGAGTTCAAGAGGCTTACTTGATGATCCTTCCTTGGCATTAAATCGCACTCTGGTTTGCTTACTGAATTGGCAATATTTGCATATGATACTTTCAGGTAGAGTAATATTGGGAAGATCATGAACAGCTTTAAGTCTGCTTGATTTGTTGATTTGAGAGAAGCTCAGATGCCCCAACCTTCTATGCCATAGCCAGTTTTCTGAAGATTTACTCAAGTAACATTTTTCTTTGCAGTTCTTTAATACATACAGGTTGCTTGGAGTTCTTTTTCCTTTTACAATTTTTTTACCTATATCAAGATCACGTACCACACATTCTTTTGAACTAAAGATAACTTCAGTTCCTTGATCACACATTTGACTTACACTTAACAGGTTATGCATTAATCCATCCGCATACATGACATTATTATCTTTCACCTTTTATTTTAGAAAAATAGACCCTTTTCCCTTAATGACAATAGGAGTATCATTTCCAAATGTAACATTCTTTTCCTTTTCTAGAGCACTATATGCAAGAAGTTTGTTTTTGTCACCTGTCATATGTTTTGAGCATCCACTATCAATGTACCATTGATTTTATTCACCTTCTGCAGATAAGGATATGCCACAATTTTCAACTTTTAATTCCTTCTTTTTCCACACTTTGGAGCTTGAAGGAAACTGCTCTTTTGGCTGGACTTTGCTCCTGCATTCAGATTCTTCATGGCCAAAGTTATTGCAATAAGCACATTCAACTTCATTTTGAAGAGGATAAAAGTTGTTATAGGTATTCTTCTTTGTTCCAATATCAATCCTTTTCTTTCTTGCCTCTCTTGTCATGATGGTTTTATATGCAACACATTGAACAGCTTTATGACCAAAATTGTGACATGAGAAACATTGTCCATTGAAGAATAAATTTCTACGATCATGAAATCTTCTACTTGAATTTACCTGTTGATTGGTGTTTCTTTGAAAGGTACTCTTGTCAGTGTTCTTTGAATTGAGATGGTAATGCTTTACCTATAAATATTATTTATTCCCTTGCTGAGTGGAAAAATCTTGTGTACTAGTTGTAGCTGCTTTTAGATAATTTGATGCTGAAGCCTGAGAAGATTCTCTGATATATCCAAGACCTGTCTTTATAAGAGGAGACCATTGTACCTTGATAATCTCATCTAAGGTTTCAGATCCTTTAGAAAATCTAAGATTCAAAGTCTTCACTTTCTCAATTTCTTTTCTTAGACTTACTATTTCACATTCTAATTTCTCATTGTGTTTCTCCTTTTCTTCAAGCTGATTTTTCATATTTTCTATGGATATTTTACTTTCTTCTATGCATATTTTAATTTCTTCTAAGCATATTTTGAGTTGATTGAATTCATCAAGAAAATCATTGTCCTCTAAAGCATCCATAAAAGTATATTTTTCTTCTCTAGATTCTTTTTCAAATGCCATGAGAAGTCTAAGATCTTGTTCACATTCTTCCTCACTGTCAGATAACCCATCACTATCTTCATGAGTATAGTAACTTTTTCTAGTGATAAACCGATTCTTATTCCTTCTTGCTACTTCCTTCCATTTTTCATGTGTTTCTTTGTAAGGATAGTTAGCAGCATAATGACCAACTCTTCCACAAGCAAAACATTTGAAAGGAAGCTTACCTCTGAACCGTCCTATGCCAAGTTGGAGTTTCTTTACAAAATTTACTTCATCTTCTTCTGAGATATACCTTGATCCTTCTGTCTCTTGTACTTCTTTCCCTTTTGTAGAAGCTCTAAAGATGGCTTCTTTGGCTTCAGATGGTCCTCCTCTTCTCGTTTCACATGCAGTTAGTATGCCATGAAGTTGCACCACAGTAAGATTTTGAAGATCCTGCTTTTCTTAAGAGCATAAAATTTTGACTCAAATTTTTCCGTTAGTGATCTTAAAACTTTCTCAACCAAAGTAGATTCAGTTATTGTTTCTCCAAGATTTCTCATACGATTTACAGTATCATCAAGACGTAAAAAGAAGCTGGCAATGCTCTCCTTATTATGCATTTTTAGATTTTCATATTGAATTCTGAGAGTTTGGAGTTTAGCACTTTTTACCTTTACATCACCTTCATAACTTAGAATGATTTTGTCCCATATTGCCTTTCCTGTATCCAGCTGCATGACTTTGACAAATTCTGATTCAGTTAGACTTCCCAATAGAGCATTGACCGCTTTTGCATTTGTTTCATAATTCTTTCTTTCTGTTGGATCTGTTGGTACTGCGGCTGGATATTGATATCCTCCTTCAAAAATAGCCCATACATCTACTCCCAGACACTGAAGATAGGATCTCATCCTTGTTTTCTAGAAGATTAAATTGTTTCCGTTGAAGAGTGGAGGCCTGATAGATACTGTTCCATCTTGATTGCTCATCTTGATTGATCTTCCTTCTAGCGGCTAAGATTTTTCAGAATGACCTGCTCTGAAACCAGTTGTTTGAGCATACTTCCATACGTGGTTTTTATGAACTGAACTAGCGTATGCACGCGGAAATATAGAAGGAAACTAGCGTATACTGATTTATCTTTCAGATTTAGAGAATCAGTCTTTCAAATAGATTTATCAGTTATGAATAAGACTAGATAATCAGAAGTTATGAGTAGTAAACAACAGTATAAAGCATCACACACATGAACACAAGGATTTAAGGTGGAAACCCAAATCGGGAGAAAACCACTGTTGTTGTCGTCTCTGTCTTCAATCTTTATTATATAGAAAACCTTTTACAACATTGTACTAATGCAGACTTATACCAGTACGCAGACTTCTACCTGCAGAAGGCTACAACCTTCTCTCGTTTTCAGCTATAGCTGGAAGGGAGCTCCAACCCCGTGATCTCATTTACCAACCTCTCCTGGAAGGGAGCTTCAACCCCCTGATTTCAACACCAGCTTCTACTGGCTGAAAGCTTCTACTTCCATACTGAAGGCTTCAACATTTAGATCCACTGTAGACCACGTTTCATCAATTTTCATACTGGATCAAACAGCTTCAACACAACCCTTCACTTAACATCAACAAACATATTTTGCCCAATACTTCAAACAGAACAGTGAGACCACTATAATCAGAATATCATAAATAACCCAGACTTCAGATCAGATATGCAGATATAAACTCAACCTTGAACATTTATTAATTCAAATAGCATACGCTACTTTTATTCACTGAAGCCGTGTGTATACGCGCTTTCCTGCTCACCAACCTGTGTATGCCTCTGTGCATACTGTATTTCATAACATGAAATTCATATGCCACTTCTCTTCACCAAAGCTGCCTGTATACGCGCTTTTCTTCGTATCAACCTGCGTATACTTCTAAGAATACTGATTTTCAGAATGTGATCAATCTCAGATTCATATCTGAGGTTTTCAGTCAGACACCTTCTCAGCAATGCAAAGCCTTTAGACAGTCAATCAGGTTTAACCATGTTTTCTCACTCATCCTTCATCATGTTTTCTCGATCAGTGATTAGATTTTTTCATTATCAAATCAGCAACATACTCCATATTCAATCAACCCAGAACTTCAAGTAGACTTCATTGACTGACAGCAGAGAGAAAAAAGAAATCACAGAAGTAATATCTGTAAATAAGCTTCAGAAACCCTAACTTCCATACGCGCTTTTAATGAAGCGAACCTGCGTATATATGCGCTTTTACCGAGACCAACTAGCGTATAGATCTGTAAAAGATAATTTTTTTAGAACAGACCAGATCTATACACTTACCCAGATTTCTTCAATTTCTTCATCAGACTTGCGCTAGGTCTTCATCATTTCTTTTGCAGATCATCCTAGAGATTCATAATTTCTAGATCTAGAGATCTTGAACCTTCATCATATCCATAGGTGCATCATAGATTCAGATCTATCAATTAAGAACAGAGTTCAACCATGCAGATATTCCTTAGAGGAATTTATTCATCAACAACCCTTACACATGCACACCCTTGCACTATGATCTTCTGCTCCTTATATATTTTTAGCCTTTGTCAATACCATGAGCCAAAGCCACACAAATTCCGATGGTATTCTTGGACGGAATCAAATAAATCATACAGCGCTCAATACTGTGTGCCAAAACCATGGTAATGCCTCTTGGTATTATAAATTTGGAGCGCAAAAGGGCATACGTGACTTGGGACGTACTTATCCGCGTGCATATGCGACTTGGCCTTTACAAACTCGCGTAAACATTGTGACATATTATATTTATCATTTCTCTAGAACTTACTGGAATTCTCTGTCACATCTGAACTGAAATGTAGATACCTCATTCTTACATCTTTAACACATAGGTTGCTATCCAAAGACAACTTCATCAAGTAGGTTTTCATCAAGGACAACACATTGCATCATATTGCCAACATCAACCTCAAGCATAGGTGATGAAAGGTCCATGGGTTCCTCATAATCATTTGAAATTTCCCCAGCTTTTTCTAATTCCACATCCAATCCTTGCAACTTTTTTGAATTCCTAGTTGGAGGCCTTCTGGGCTTGAACACAAACTCTGAAATTTCATAATTAAAATCCAATTTTTTGGAAGACTTGATCTTCTTAGATTTCCCTTCATCCAAATTTATAAAATCTGCCTGCAGTAAAGGATATTCCTCAATATCAATAGCTTTTAAAATATCATTCAAGCTACCCTTTAAACCTGGATCTTCTTTTGGAACCACTGTTTTTCCTTTTTCCCTTTCTATTTGACTTCTAGTCAACCTTTTCTGAGCTAATTTACTGTTTGATTGCTCCCACACTGCTTTCTAATCTTTGGTTATCCTCCTTTTTTCAGGTTGAGGGGTTTCTTGAAAAATTAATGGTGTTTTAATCTCTATCCCTTTCACTTGTTTTCTAGGCTTTAACTTGACAAACCTCTTCAATCCTATTTCTACAGGGTCAGTGATTTCAGATGGTGATTTTTCTTTGGCCCTAGGGCTAACCCTGTTCCATATGTTTCTACCCCAAATCCACATAGAAAAAAAAACGCTGACCATTCTCTATTCACCCTCTGAAGCTCATGTAAAACTATTAATTTGACAAGACCATGATGAAATAATGAAGTTTCACATGCCTAAGTTTGCATCTGCACCTTATCTGCCATCTTGGCCAAACTCCGAAACAGAAAGAAAGGTAAATCTAGAGAAATTTTCTAGTGAAATGCAATAAGAGTTTGAAATGGTAAGAATACACCTTATGGTATCTTCCTTCGCAAGTGAAGTACCTTTGAATGTTGGAGAGTAGGTTAGCATATGTATCTTTGACATAACCTCTTGGCACTTCTTTAGCTAAATCTGTGTCCACAAACTCTGGCTTCAAAAATATTTTACAAAGTTCTGTAGAAATTTTCTGAATAATGAAGATTTATCCACTGAGATTATCCTGGTCACACATTAATTTGAATTCATGCATAACACATAACCTCTTCTACAATTGATCATCAATATGCGGAAATAGAAACAGTCGCATGCGCACATAAACACAATATGTAATGGGGAAAGCTTATAGCTGAAAACCCCCAGCTATTTTTTATATTATAATAGAAGAGAACATGTAACAATATCAGTACAATACTCCTCACAAGTACTCAGTACTGTCTCCAAAAGTTACACACAAACTAGCTCAGTTTTGAACAAGTCAAGGGTTCAAAACTCATCCCTGTTACTGCCTTTTCACCCTTGATCGAGTTGGTTGAATAGAGATCAGGTTGAATCCTTGGCTTCGTACTGCAATCCTCATTGACAATCTCTCAATATGCTCCCTAGTCTCTGCTGCAACTAATGTCGCAACTGATAGCTAACTCAACCCTTTCATCTACCTCTTTCACTTGTCGCCACTGAACTGTCCATGCACTGAGTTAAACCGATGTGTTCTTTAGTTGAATAATGAGTTAATAATTTGTGAATTAAATAATATTTAATTCACACAACTCATCTCTAGTGTATTAGCCAGTTAAACTAAATACAACTAGTTCAACTGGTTAACAACAACTCTGTTCATCTAATAACTCTTTCAATAGCCACTTGAGTTCTAGCCCGAAGTCAGCGTAGAGGCTCATAAGCAGCTTGGGGGAATCTATTCATCTTTGTGAGTCCACATGTTCTCTTTGTAGCTCATTGAAATCAAAGTGCGGATAAAGCCGAAGTTTAGAGTCCAAATATTATTAAAGGTAAATAATATTTGACTTTTCTATTTTTAGGATAGGCAGTCTAAAAATAGACTTCGACCTAAATGTCTAAAAATAGAGGTCCATATATTTTTACCAACATGACCAATACTCCAAGAATAGCATACTACAACTCCCAGACCATGCTCCATATGTCTAAAAATAGACATAGTCTAAAAATAGACTTTGCGCCAAAAATAGCCTGCGGGCCCACTTAGTGAAGGCGACTTCATTTCACTAAGCTCCATCATCTTGTTGCATTTTCAACGCTCCCTCTCAACAATATATGGATTATCTACAACCCCTATCCTGCCTCTGTGGAATTCGAAATTGCTCCTGGTGAGCGCCTTCGTCAAGATGTCAGCATCCTGATCCTCTGTGGGAATATATGAAAGTAACATGATTCTCCGTTGAACACAATCTCTGATATGATGGTACATGATGTCGATGTGTTTGGATATATCATGAAATACTGGATTAGCTGAGAGTTTAATGCAACTCTGGTTATCACAGTAGGCTCCAAGTGCGACCCGAACAATCCGACGAGGATCTTCCTCATCCAAATAGCCTCACATGCAGCCAAGATTGCTGCCATGTACTCGGCCTCTGCTGAACTGAGTGCCACGGATCTCTGCTTCCTGCTGTACCAGGAAACTACTGTCGACCCGATACTAAAGACTCCTCCAGATGTGCTCTTTCTGTCTGTTGGGCTCCCTGCCCAATCTGCATCAGTGAAGCCGGAAAGCTTCGCTCCATCCTCCTGTCTGTACCACAGACCATATCCCGATGTGCCACTAAGATAACGCAATACATGCTTGCCTGCCTGGAAAGAGCTTGTTAGGCAACTGACTCAATGCGTTAACGACATAACATATCGGGTGGTGTGACCGGATACATAAGCGACCCCACCAACTGTCGATAAACAGTGGCATCCACTACCTCTGCCGGAGTAGCATCCTCCTTCCTCCATCCACCAAGAAGAGGAGTATCAACATGCTTGCATCCCTGCATGTTGAACTTCTCTAGTATCTCCCTGGCACACTTGCCTTGAGAAACAAACAGTCAATCACTGCGCTGCCAAATTTCCAATCCCGGGAAATAATGAAGGAGGCCCAAGTCCTTCATCTCAAACTCTTTTGCAACATCATACTTGCATGAGAGTATCAACAGCTCATCACCTGTCAAAATCAAATTATCTACATAAAGTACAATGATTAGCAACTTACCCTCCACCACTATCTCGTATAGGTTCGGGATCCGCCTCACTCTTGGAGAATCCAAGTCCGGTGAAATAACTATCTATTCGTGTGTACCAAGCACGAGGTGCTTGCTTCAGCCCGTACAGTGCTCTCTTGAGTCGGCACACATGCGACTCACTGCTGAAGATCTCGAAACCTTCAGGATGCTCTATGTACACCTCCTCCTCGATGACTCCATTGAGGAACACAGTCTTCACATCCATCTGATGGATGTGCTATCCCATCTGCGCTGAGAGAGCTAGGATCGTCTGTATGGAAGAGTACCTTGCGACAGGTGAAAAGGTCTCCTCATAATCGATCCCCTCGATCTGTGAGAAGCCACGGGCAACAAATCTTGCCTTGTACTTCTCCACACTTCCATCGTACTTTCTTCACTTTGTTAGATCCATCGCGAACCACCACCCCCCGATTTCCTCACGGTCGCAGGACAATCTCTCATGCATTGTTTCGACAATAGAATCATACTCTTCCACCATGGCATCTACCCATGCGGGGGTCCTCCACAGCTTCCTCGAAGATGGCTCTGTCACGACACATTTGCTCACGAGCCATGTATCCAATGTACCGGTCCGGTGACTGTCTCTGTCTGCGCTGTGCTGTAGGTGGTCCTACAACCTTCTTTGCATCTCGAGCCAGTCGCTCAGCTTCTGTAGTGCGCTTGCGCCCTCTGATGGTTAGCACTGCATGAGTGGTCTCTTCCACTTCATGAACTTCCTCTTGTGGCTGATCCACATCTGGAAACTCCTCCTTAGGAACTAATATCTCCTCTTCTGCATGCAAGTGTGGCTCCCTCTCAAGCGAACACTTCATGGCTTTCTCCTCCTAAAATTTGATATCCCGTCGCACAACAGTCTTGCGACTGTCTAGAAAATACACACGATAGTTGTGGGGCGCATCAGTGTACCCCACAAATATCCCAACCTCTGCGGTCGGATCCAACTTCTTTCTAGCATCCTTTGTCACATGCATGTAGATAGGTGAGCCAAAAATCCTCAAATGAGAAATGTCAGGCCTCTTGCCAGAAAACGCCTCCTCAGGTATACTCATGCCAAGTATCTTGTGAGGACAATGGTTGCACATACAACTGGGTATTGCATGCCTTGACCCATAAGTGAGGGTAGGCCACAGTCATGCAACATCGCCGTGCGGCCACCGCAGTCATTGTTCTTAAGCTCGGCTTCGTTCTGTGGCCAGGTTGTAGGGTGCGATGAGCTCTCTCGAATCCCTTACTGTGACTGCCAAAAATTCCTTGAATTCGCCAGAGATGAATTCACCACCATTGTCGCTCCTTAGAGCCTTCACCTGCTTCCCCGATTCTTTCTCAACTAGTGCCTTGAACTCACAGAACTTTGAGTATGTCTCGCTCTTCTTCTGCATGAAGAAGATCCGGCACTTACGAGAAAAATCATCAACAAATATCACATAATACCTGTGCTTTGTTGTCGAAGCTGCTGAGAAAGGTCCACACACGTCTGTGTGAATTCTCTCAAGGATCGTCGTGGCGTGACTATCCTTCTTGTGAAAGGTGGCTTTCACAAATTTTCCCAAAGTACATCCCTTGCAGCGATCTGACGCGGTGCCTTGGGAAGCCCGGTAGAAATGCTGGGTAGGATCTTCCAAAGCTCCATGGTGAAAGGTGGCGAAATCTCCGGTGCCACGGTTCGCCCTCATCATCCCGGCTCACCACTTCTCCCGCCTTGAATTCCATTCTTTGTAACCATGATTGCGAACTTACAGGCGGTAAAGGTTCTTGACTCAAACCCCTATCTTCCGAGTTTCTCCAGTTGTCTTACTGCGCAGGAAAGCCTTTCCTTCGCTGAAGACCACATCATACCCCTTGTCTTCCAACATCGCCACAAAGATCAGATTCTTCATCAATCCTGGAACATGCAATACTTCCTTCAATACAAAGGGTTTACCAGAATCCCTCTTAAAGGAAATGGTACCGATACCAGTCACACTGTATCTACCATCATCGCCCATCTCGATGTGCACTCCAAGATCTTTTTCCTCCAGATCTAAAAATAGATCCCGATCTCCTGTCATGTGAAATGACGCACCACTGTCCAAGAACCATACTGATCCCATCACACTTGAGACCAAGCATGCGATCAGTGAAAAATCTAGTTCGAACTGGGAGGCCAATGCCTCTCCTGCTATAGATCCAACAGCCTTCTTATTTTTCTTCTTCTACGGACAATTTGTGGCATAGTGTCCGTGCTGGTGACAGTGAAAACACTTCACCTTGGACATGTCTTGCTTCTTGCCTTTCGCACCAGACTGAGAAGCTTTCTTACTCTTCCCCTTCTTTACTTTGGCAGCCAAAGCGCAGTTTTCTTCATCAGATACCTTTGATGAAGATCCGTCCCTAGTAGTCTGCCTTATCTCCTCTTGCATGAGATCCACCCAAAGTTGCTTCCATCCCGACAACTTCTCCCGACCATTGACAGAGTCCTGATAGGAATGCCAACTCTTTGGAAGACCAAGGAGAGCCAGGTCCACCAAGTCCTCTTCATCGACAGTCACCCCACACTTCCCAGCTCATCTCTGCATTGAGTGAACTTCGTGAGGTATTTGGCGATACTGTCGCCTTTCTCCATCTTAATGTTTCTGAGTTTATCCTTGAGCGCCAGCTTCCTTTGGTCGCTCTTGCTCTGGAATAGATCTGTCAATGCTTTCCACATCAAATATGGAGAATCTTTTCCATGCAGGCTGGATACAATGTGATCCTTCACGCCCTCCAACAGAATCCTTCGACATTTCGCCATCTTCTTTTGCCAAGCCTCAACTTCAGCAGGATCAGTAGGCTTTTGGACATCCATATCTACGAACTCCTTCAGCCCATTATCATCTAATACCGCCTCCATCCGGTCTTTCCATGCAACATAATTCGAACTGCCCTCAAGGGCATACTCGAGTCGCAAACCGTTGAAAGACATTTCAACTCTGGCACCAAGAAAACAATCTGCTGCAAAATTTGAATTCCAAGCTCAAAACTCAACTGCTTCTGGATCTGTGAGAACAAATTATTTCTAGCACAGAGATCAACTGTAGGGGCATTTACTGGATATATCACCTTTCAGAGAAAGGATGGATCCAGAGGCTACCTGGCCCGATACAGACTCTGTCTACCGAAATAAAATTGTTATCACTGTAATAGATCCCGATGATCAATTCGCTCCGATACCATGTAGAAATTTGTTGAATAATGAAGATTTATCCATTGATATTATCCTAGTCACACATTAATTCGAATTCATGCATAACACGTAACCTCTTCTACAATTGATCATCAATATGCGGAAATAGAAATAGTCGCATGCGCACATAAACAAAATATGTAATGGGGAAAGCTTATAGCTGAAAAACCCCAGCTATTTTGTATATTATAATAGAAGAGAACATATAAAAAATCTCAGTACAATATTCCTCACAAGTACTCAGTACTTTCTCCAAAAGTTACACACAAAACTAGCTCAGTTTTGAACAAGTCACAGGTTCAAAACTCATCCACTATTTGCCTGCCTCTATTGTGCAATCCAAGTTGGTTGAATGAGAGATCCAAGTTCGAATCTCCTTGGATTCAACTACAAAATCCTCATTTGAAATCTCCTCCAATGCTTGTGCAAATCTCATGCACAACTAATGTCACAACTAATAGCAAACTCACCCTTTCATCTACCTCTTCCACTGGTCTTCACTGAATTGTCCATGCACTGCAGTCAACTGATGTGTTCTTTAGTTGAATAATGAGTTAATGTTTAGTGAATTAAATAATATTTAATTCACCTCACTCATCTCTAGTGTATTAGTCAGTTAAACTAAACACAACTAGTTCAACTAAGTTAACCCGAACACAACTCCACCAACTGTCTCATCAACTCCACCAAACTCCGCCACTTGAGTTCTAACTGAAGTCAAACATGCATGAGCTCACCAAACCCTTAGGAATTGTGTAATTCCTTCTGTCAGGTGCATGGGCCACATCTGTAGCTCCAACTGAAGTGCTGCAAGAGGATAAACTGAAGTTTATAGTCCAAATATTATTAAGGGATAATAATATTTGACTGACCTATTTTTAGACAGGCAGTCTAAAAATAGACTTCGACCTGTATGTCTAAAAATAGAGGTCCATATATTTTTACCAACTCGACCAATCATCTAAGAATAGCATACTGCAACTCCTAGACCATGCTCCATATGTCTAAAAATAGACATAGTCTAAAAATAGACTTTGCGCCAAAAATAGCCTGCGGGCCCACTTAGTGAAGGCGACTTCATTTTACTAAGCTCCATCATCTTGTTGCATTTTCAACAAGTTCCATTTCAAACTTGAAGTTCTTGAACCACCTTTCTTCCCCTCTTGGAATCTCTGTCACTAAAGATATAACTTCAGGAGAAACTGGTAAGTTTAAACATCCAACTTTTGTATTCAAACCTGTAAAATTTATGACAAATTATTTTTGACTTGATTATGACCTCCATGTAGCTTTTCACAGAATCTCCAGCATCCTACATTCTTGAAAGCTTCTTCAACTGATTTATCCTTAGTGAGAGCTTTTATGCCTTCAGGTTTTGTTCTCAAACAATGGTCTGATCTGTGGTTTCTTTTTTCCTCTGTCATCTTTCACTTGGAATCCCTGTGGCTTTAGAAAACCTGTAATAAATTGTCTCGCTTGATTTAAGAGAAACTAGCTCGCTTGATTAAGGGTTCAGCCTCGCTTGATAACTGTTTCAGCTTCGCTTGATAACTGGTTCAAAAACTCTGGTTTATGCTTACCATGAGCTTGTTATTCGAAGAAATACATGCAGCAAATGTTTTTGCATGAGAAAATATAACCAAGGACAACCATCCCATTTCAAATTTTAAAATTATGGATGATAAATGACCCCTAACGAATCTCATGATGTTTGTGAATGGTTGCATGTGGGAGAAAGGATTCGTGGACTGACACCTACTCATGAAAATTTAACGAAGTTTGATGGATTTGACAGTTGGATAGGATTGGTTACGAATCCCTGATTTCGTAGCACGTGCAATGTATTTTCAGGGTTTTGCGCTATGAAATGACTAGTGTTTTTGTGGTGCAAAAGCAATTTTTTACATTGTGTGCGCTACAAAAACGTGGTTTTGTGGCTTATTTGATTTTTTTTTTTTTTAAGTGACTAGAGAGATGGTTTCCGAAACACGACATGGGACATTTAAAGTGTGAAAAAAAATTTTTGGACCTTATTTGATGATGGAGATGAGACTCTAACCTTATGATTTAGAATCTAAAAACATAAAAATGCCTTAACCTCTATTATAAGACCATGAATTGGGAACAAACATAAATTGTCCAAGTTTGGAAAAACTTTTATAGTGATAACAGTGGCTCCACTTGGGATAGTGTGCCCCCGTGGTACACTAAGAACCCGTAGCTCCAGTGTTATCCATTTTTGATAAAATCAAAAATTTATATTGACAAGCATCTTCTTCAAGCTGTTTGGGCTTTCGCTTCGGGCTTAAGATTTCTGTTTTAGCTTGTCATTATTAGCAATAAAATTGACAAATATGGAATATATATAATGTCATGAGTGACTGATATAACTTTAAGAAGCATAATGCTTTAGGAACCTGCCATTAACAGGCCCTCCAGCATATGATCCTCCATCAATTTCTTGCAATATATAAGTGTTGTTCCCATGAAAACCAACAATATTAAAAGGACCTTTCCATAAATTCTCAAACTTACTGTGCTTTCCCTTTTCTTCAATTTTGGACTCCCACTTCAGCACTTTATCTTGTAGCTGAAAACTATCTTCTTTGATCTTCTTATCAAATGCTTTCTTGATTTTGTTTTGAACCTGTTGATGGTTTTCATAGACTTCATTTCTCTTTTCCTGTAAGGCTATCAGCTGGTTGATTTTCCTCTGAATGGCATTTGGTTCCTCTTCAAATCCTTCAATTAACTTCATGACTGGTACCCCAAGTGATGTCGGAAAAATAGCTTCAGCACCATAGACAATTTCATATGGTGAAGTCCTAATTTACCTCTTTGTACAAATCCTATTCGCCCATAAGGCATACTTCAGCTTTAAGTGCCAAGCTTTTTTGTTTTCCTGCAATATCTTTTTGACGATCCTTACAATGCTCTTATTTGATGATTTAGCAAGACCATTCCCTTGGGGATAGTATGCGGTAGAATGTCCAAGAGTGATGTGGTATTGATGGCAGAAATTTATCACTTTCTTGGACTTAAATGTTTAAGCATTATCTGTTATAATATTTATGGGAAAACCAAATCTAGACAATATATTATTCTCTAGAAAAGAAATAATTACAGAATCATTACCTTGCCTTGTTGGTATCGCCTCTATCCATTTCGTGAAGTAGTCTGTTGCTGTGAGAATCCAGCGATGTTGCCCTGATGATGGTGGATATATATCTCCAATAAATTCTAACCTCCACTGCTGAAAAGGGGCTTCCACATATATAGGAACCAAAGGTAGAGGTACAAGATTTCTTCTTCCTTCAAAAATCTGACATTCATGACATGCAACACTTCTTTTATAAATTTCTTTAAACATTGTTGGCCAAAAATATCCCGCTCTAAGAATATTATTGGCTGTAGCCTTCCAATAATGATGTCCTCCGCAATCACCTTTATGAAATTCTTCAATGACTTTATCAACCTCTTCTTCAGTTAAACAATTCAGCAAAATTCCTCCTGTATCTTTCCAAAACAGATTTCTGTCATATACAAAATATCTTAAAGATTTCAACTTTACAAACCTTGCTTTAGACTTTTTTAGATCAGTGGGATCTTTGTGATGTTGTAGAACAAAAACCACATCTTTATACCACTCAGAAATGATGTATTTCTCCTCAGTTTCAACCATTTCCTCTTCATCATCAGAAATTTCTGATATTTCTGCATTCAGATTTATGTCAAGACATTCCAGATTTGACCGAGTCATTAGTTTCGCCAAGCCTTGTCCCTTCACCAACTTGGTTGGTTTGATATCTATATCATATTCTAGCAATCTAGCGATCCATTTTCCCATCTTACCATCAGGATCTGCCTGAGTTAGAATGTCTTTTAGCACAATACTCGAAACATATGCCATGACATGAGAATGCAGAATATAAATTCTGAAATGTTTTATAGCTTTCACCAAAGCGTAGGCTTGTTTTTCTAGAATATTATACTTCAGCTCAGCATTTTCTAATGTTTTAGTAAGAAAGAAATAGGCTGCTTAGTACCTTTCTTTCCTTTTTGTAGAAAAACTCCAGCAATTGTGTTTTCAGAAGAAAATGTAAAAACCAAAATTTCTTTGGAAAAATATGGGCTGATGAGTACCGGTGCTTGTGTGAGTGACTTCTTGATTTTCTCAAAAGATCTTCTAGCTTCAGCTATCCATTTGATATAAACTCCTTTCTTTAACATCCTTGTAATATCTTTGACAATCTCAACAAAGTTAGGAATGAAGCGTCTAACAAAATTAACTTTTCCAAGAAATGATTGAATCTCTTTCCTACTTCTTGGAAAATCTACTTTTTGAATTTCATTGACTCTATTAGGATCAATCCTAATTCCATCTTCAGAAATGATGTGACCAAGTAATTTTCCTAAAGTTAAAGAAAAAATTCTCTTAGTAGGATTAAGGGAAATACCGAACCTTCTACATTTCAGCAGAACCTTTTCTAAGTGTTTCAAATGATCTTCTTCTTTCTTTGAAAAGACTGTTATATCATCAAGATAAAAAACCACCGATCTATCCTTTTCTTCAGAAAAAGAAATATCCATTGCTCTTTGGAAAGTGGCTCCCGCATTCATGAGACCAAAAGGCATCTTGGCGTACATGAATGTACCCCATGGTGTTGTAAAAGTTGTTTTCTCCTAATTATCTGGATGTACAAGAATTTGGTTGTAACTTGAAAAACCATCAAGCATTGACATTATTTGAGAACCAACAATATTTTGCACAATTTTATCCATCTTGGGAAGAGGATAGTTGTCCTTTAATGATCCTTTGTTCAAATTTTTGAAGTCAATACAAATTCTAATTTCTCCATTCTTCTTTCTAACTGGTACCAAATTTTCAAGCCAATTGGAGAATCTGATTGGGACAATGATTTTTGCATCAAAGAGTTTCTTGATCTCCCTTTCAATCAGTGGCATGAGAAGGGGGTTAGTTATCCTCAACTTCTGTTTGACTGGTTTCTCATTGTCTTTAATAGGAATAGTATGCTAAATAATGGAAGGATCATATTGCTTTAAATCAGCATAACTCCAAGAAAAAACATCCATAAACCTCCTCATCATCTCAATATATTTGAATTTCATATCAGATGAAAGAAACTTTGAAATTTTTATCATTTTAGGCAAAGCTAATGTACCAAGATTACAGCTCTCTACTTCCTCTTCATCAGCTTGTAATTTTGGTGCTTTGAAAACATCATTATGATAAAAAAGCTTCTCAAGAGGAATAAGACCGTTTGGTATTGGATTATTTTTCAATTGCAAAACTTCAGAATTTCCTTTAGACTCAACAAACAGATTTTGCTGATCTACATGTGTATTTTAAAATTCTTCTTTCAGCTCAATAAAATTCTTTAGCTGCTGATGATCTTAAAAAACTTGCCAGTTTGTGATATTGTCTGGTATGGCTGGTCTATGACGAACTTCAATCTCATATTTTTCAGTTGAATGCATAGGAATGATGAAGAGACTTGCAGAGACAGCAACAGAATGAGCATTGGAATTTTGATCTCTAGATTTGACTATGAAGGAAAAAGATTTAAAATTCTCCAACATGTCTAAAACCAAATTTCTATAAGCCCTCATTCTTACATCCTTTGTTTGATAAACACCTTCCACTTATTTAATAACCAATTATGAATCTCCAAAAACATAAATATTTTGGGCCTGCATTTTTTTAAGAAGATCTAGACCCAAAATCAAAGACTCATATTTAGCCATGTTGTTTGTGCAATCAAAATTCAGTTTGTAAGAGTAGAACTTACTCTCATTAGTTGGAATTGTAATCCAAATCCTCGATCCCACCCCTTCTTTTCCTACTGATCCATCAAAGTAAAATGACCACCATTCTTCCATCTATTTGTCATTTTCTTGCTAATTTTCTGTTTGTTGATTTTCTATTCTTATTTCTTCATCAACACTATCAACTAACTCATTAAAAAGAATGGCAGATCCAAGCTCAGTATCTAAGGCATAAATAGGAAAATTCTGAGGCTTATCTTTTCTGTTTACCATGTAAGCCATACTAGTCTCCCGATACAATCTCCTTTGTTCACAAAAAACTGGAATAGTGGCATAGGTAAGGTCCATCTGCATTGTGCCTTTGATTTTTGCTTCCCATGACCTTGACAATAGAATACCAAACTTTGGAGGAACATTAGCTATAACAATGTCCATAACAACTATCTTTTCTGGGATTTGCGTTAGACCAACAACAATATCCTTGATTAGACCAATACATTGAACTCTCTTTGAATCAAAGGAAAACAAATCCTTATATGGTCCTTTGATTTGTAATCTCATCTTTTCCATGATTAATTTGGGCATAAGGTTATGTGAAGTACCAGAATCCAGCATAGCATTATGTAAAGTCATATCATGAATACTAATGCTTACATAAAAAGGAGGAATCTCTTCATTTTGTTCATCTTCTATCCTTGGACCCAAATATATAGTACAATTATCTTCTTGAACATTCAAAATATCAGCAGCTCCTGGTTGTGAATTTAACAATTTAAAAATATTGCTTATATATTCATTTACATTGAGAATTTCACTAAACGGGACTGATATTTTAATTTTTGAAATTTCATTCTCAAGGTTGAAAACATAAACAAATTTTTTAGCTTATTTGATAGGAGGAGGAAGTTGAGTGTCTTTCTTACCAAGTGGAGTGTCCTTTTTACCTTCAGCCACCTTTGAGGTATCATTTCTAGCTTCAACAACATTCAGAGCATCTTTCTTAGGATGTGTTTTGTTTACAGTCATAGGTACATTTATGTTTCTGAGATTATATTACTTTTGCATCTCAAAAATGGCATGCTGATATCCCTTGAAATAATTTGACGATTCTCCCTCTTGGTTAGCCAAATCTAGCTCATCATGCTCTTCCTTAGTCAAGAAAATTCTTGACATCTCTTCATCAAGACAATGGATGGATTCTTCAGGAATTTTAGGTTCATCTTCTTCATCTACCAAATTCTGCCGAAATGGAGGTCTCACTGGAGGATCGGTCTGCTGATTTCTATTTTCTCCTGGCCTTTACTGGTTCTGAGGTCTCCTGAATTGAGGATTTCTAAACTGAGGTTCATGTTGCACAGGAGGAACTGAAGTGTTTGCAAGAGCTAACCTATCCATCAACTTCTCCATAGTTTTCATCATTGAATCAAATTTGTCTTCAAAAGTTGAAGTGGATGGTTTCTCCTCTTCTTTCAATTTAGTTTTTCCCATTTTTGAATTTTTAGTAGCTATCATGTTTACCTCAACCTTAATTGCATCACTTTGCATTTCAACAAGTGAAGGTGATTCTCTTTCTCTCAAGAAGATAGAAAAGTCATAATCAAATGCCTCAGCATATCTCATTTGTGCTAAGGCTTCAGGAAGTTTCAAATGAGCTGGAACTGAGTCAAAAAATTTATTAAATCTCTTTGAAAAGTTTTGAACAAAGTC
This sequence comes from Pinus albicaulis, assembly GCA_034641835.2. Taxonomy (NCBI): domain Eukaryota; kingdom Viridiplantae; phylum Streptophyta; class Pinopsida; order Pinales; family Pinaceae; genus Pinus; species Pinus albicaulis. Next base: position 1,580,018,924 of record CM076580.1, on the reverse strand, counting down.
ATAAAATTCCCTTCTAAGGCTGTTATATTCAGTAAGTGCTTGAATTGGATTGGTTCTGTTTCCCCATTTCCTTAAAAATTTATCCTCAAATTCATCCCAATTTCTGATGCTTCCTGGAGCAAGGGCTTTAAACCATTTTCTAACGTCACCAATAAAACTCTGTGCAAATAACCTTAGCTTCGCATCTTCATCATCAACTTCCTCCCTATCTATGAAATCATTAAATCTATCTACAAATTCCTCTGCTGTAATTTCCTCATCACTACCCCAAGTAGGAATACTAGCAGCATATTTACTAGGAAGGTCATGCAAAACAACATGGAGTACGAGAGGTGCATACCTAGCAGGAACAACCATGCTTGAGAGATGAAAATTGGTTTTAGGAATGAAAGAAACAGAAGATGAAGAACTGATATGAGGAGGGCCACTTGGTTTCTGCAAGCCACTAACAATTGAGCTCCAATTTCGAAGGGGCAAACCAGCTTTAGATTTTAGTAGGACTTCAAAAGGATCAGTTTCTTTAAGTCCATCCAGAGACTCTTTTTCTAACAACAGTTCGGAAGTAACAACTTCCCATAATTCTTCTTTGTCCTCTTGGATTACTAGGTCCGAAGTGTCAATTCCCCTCCTTTGCAAGTCTAAAATAATATCTATGAATTCCTTTTCACTTTTTGACCTAAAAAACACTTTATGAATTTTATCATCAACTCTTTTATCTTTAGGAATTCTTAATATTTCACAGGAGAAATATTTCGAATTAGATGGAGTACCTGATATTTCTGAAATTATTTGACTGCCTCTTGAAATAGTGTTTGGATTTTCCACAAAGGTAGGTGGATTGGGATCATGATTTCTCTGTGGATATCTCCTTCTCGAAGCCACCTTTAAACTTTTAAAATATATGGAGTCACCAAGGTATATTGCAGCCTCGAAAAATTTTCTAAGCTCCTGCTACCTTCAGAAGTTCAGCTTTCTTGATTTCGGGAATGATTAATCTTCAGGATCCCAGCAGATGCACCAAAATGTTATTACCAAAATAGGACCTGATAGGCTGTTGGTCGGGCTACCTTAGTGTAACTATTTCAAACCAGAATATTAGTTGAGGCTTAGCCTCCTCAATCTGAGAGGGCTCTCTCACTAGGTTTAAGATTTTCAATTAAGGATTAGATGGCTAACTCTAGGAATAAATAGTGTAAAAGTGTATGACTGGTTTAAATAATGATCAAAAAACATCTATTGGGCTATGGAGTCTAGGTATTTTCCCACAAAACATCAACATCAGCTCATCATGGAAGACAAGGCATTTCAGAGTTTTTAAGTGTATCAGTGAAACAAAAACAGAGTGAACAAAACACAGTTTACAAACATATGCAAGAAGTTAGAGCACTTTCTAATGAATTCTAAGTCACATATGTTTATACCACTGTAGAAAGATAGATACAGAAAACCAAAGGAAGATCACACATTAAAAACTCTTTCTAAATCCTTAGTAGTAAGTCAATATCTGTATTATGATAAAAACACACAGTTTGCTACAATAACATAGTCTGCTTGTTCATGAAAATTTCCAACCTTGAGGAATTCGACCTCATCTCTCTTATAGAGTCATTGCAACATTGGATAATATGATCCATATTCAAAGGAATTCGAATTCTATCTTATATTGACACCTATTTACTCAAAACTAACTATTAATTACATGTGACAATTAACTGTCTGTTCTAGAGTCCTAATACAATTAGGAGTAAAATTCTTTCTTATGACTAAAACAAAATTATATAAAAATTAAATATTGTTTTTGACAGTTTCTCCTCCTAATCTTAGACCTTGATGATGTCCATAACCTTGTTGTCATATTCTGTTATCTTATCCCTTATCTGTCCTGAAAACTAGGGACATGTTTCCTGCAATATAGTTGTGACCTTCATTTATGCTCCTTGAATCTTTTTATTGACAAAATGGACCTCTTTAGACAAGTGATATGTGTTATCACTCCCATAGAACCATGTCCTTCCATCTGTGCAAAATTAAGTTCCTAAAAGAGTGTGAAAAGATCTGATATGTTTGCGCTACGAAAATATCAGTTGTTTTCATAGCGGAGTAGCTATGCTTTTGTAAAATATCTTTCAACATCTAATCTCCTTTGATTTAATATCTAGAACTTCATTTCTAACTGATTTCCATCTTCTAACAGCATAAAAACTTCAAAAAACTGGTGTTTACCTCTTGGAAGCTGATCAAAATGTTTAAAAATGCACCTACAGTAGTTTCGTAGCGCGCTACGAAACTGCTGTGTGTCTCCATATTTACACAATTTCTTCATCATATTTAAACCTTGGGAATATCTACATTCTTTGATGATGAATTTGATGCTAATGGAATTTGGAAACAATATAAGTCAACTTTTCCATGGTTTCCAAAAGTGATGACCTTCCCAAAATAAAATTATATCAGGGATTTGTCACTTATTGTCTTACTTCCGCTATACCTGACTTTCTTTAGAGTTTGCCAATTGGATTTCAAGATCCTCAATGTGCCTCTTTAACCTCCATTTAGTAGCCCTTAAATTCACATTTACCCTTCTCAAAAAAATTTCCTCTTTGATTGCAAGGAGGGTCCAGGTGAAAAATTGAGCTTCACTGCTGATTGTTTCAGGATTTGAAACTCTTTCAAGTTCCCACAGAGCTTTAATTCTGTCAAATTTTATCTTCTCCACCACAGGTTTTCTTACTTTCTTCTCAAGCCTATAAATTTGAAGATTAGCTAGTCTTAATTTTTCTTTCATTCCTTCATAACTGCTCTTTTCTCTTTGTGTATGGAAAACTCTATTTTTGTCAACCTCAAGCATAGGTGATGAAAGGTCCATGGATTCCTCATAATCATTTGAAATTTCCCCAGCTTTTTCTAATTCCACATCCAATCCTTGAAACTTTTTTGAATTCTTAGTTGGAGGCGTTTTGGGCTTGAACACAAACTCTGAAATTTTATCATTAAAATCCATTTTTTTGGAAGACTTGATCTTCTTAGATTTCCCTTCATCCAAATTTATAAAATCTTCCTGCACTAAAGGAGATTCCTCAATATCAATAGCTTGTAAAATATCATTCAAGCTACCTTTTAAACCTGGATCTTCTTTTGAAACCACTGTTTTGCCTTTTTCCCTTGCTATTTGACTTCTAGTCAACCTTTTCTGAGCTTATTTACTGTTTGACTATTCTCGCATTTCTTTCTTATCTTTGGTTATCCTCCTTTGTGCAGGTTGAGGGGTTTCTTGAAAAATTATTGGTGTTTTAATCTCTGGCCCTTTCACTTGTTTTCTAGGCTTTAACTTGACAAACCTCTTCGATATTGTTTCTGCAAGGTCAATGATTTCAAATGGTGGTTTTTATTTAGCCCTAGGGCTAACACCTGTTTCATATGTTTCTACCCCAAATCCACATAGAAGCAAAAACGCTGACCATTCTCTATTCACCCTCTGAAGCTCATGCAAAACTATTAATTTGACAAGACCATGATGAAATAATGAAGTTTCACATGCTTGAGTTTTGATCCGCACCTTATCTGCCATCTTGGCCAAACTCCGAAACAAAAAGAAAGGTAAATCCAGAGAAATTATTCCAGTGAAATGCAATAAGAGTTTGAAATGGTAAGAATACACCTTATGGTATCTTCCTTCGCAAGTGAAGTACCTTTGAATGTTGGAGAGAAGGTTAGCATATGTATCTTTGACATAACCTCTTAGCACTTCTTTGGTTAAATCTGTGTCCAAAAACTCTGGCTTCAAAAATATTTTACAAGGTTCCATTTCAAACCTGAAGTTCTTGAACCACCTTTCTTCCACTCTTGGAATCTTTGTCACTAAAGATATAACTTCAGGAGAAATTGGTAAGTTTAAACATCCAACTTTTGTATTTGAACCTGTAAAATTGATGGCAAATTCTTTTGTGACTTGATTATGACCTCCCTGTATTTTTTCACAGAATCTCCAGCATCCTACTTTCTTGAAAGCTTCTTCAACTGATTTATCCTTAGTGAGAGCTTCTATGCCTTCGGGTTCTGTTCTCAAACAATGGCTTGATATGTGGTTTTTTTTTTTCCTCTATCATCTTTCACTTGGAATCCCTATGGCTTCAGAAAACCTGTAATAAAATGGCTCACTTGATTTAAGAGAAATTGGCTCGCTTGATTAAGGGTTCAACCTCGCTTGATAACTGTTTCAGCCTCGCTTGATAACTGGTTCAAAAACTCTGGTTTATTCTTACCATGAGCTTGTTATTCAAAGAAATACATGCAACAAATGTTTTTTCATGAGAAAATATAACCAAGGACAACCATCCCATTTCAAATTTTAAAATGATGGACGATAAATGACCCCTAACGAATCTCATGATGGTTGTGAATGGTTGCATGTGGGAGAAAGGATTCGTGGACTGACACCTACTCATGAAAATTTAACAGAATTTTATGGATTTGACAGTTGGACAGGATTGGTTATGAATCCCCTTTTTCATAGCGTGTGCAATTTATTTTCAGGGTTTTGCGCTACGAAATGACCAGCATTTTCGTAGCGCAAAAGCAGTTTTTTACACTGTCTGCGCTATGAAAAAGTGGTTTTGTGGCTTATTCGATTTTTTTTTTTTTTAAGTGGCTAGAGATATGGTTTCTGAAACATGACGTGGGACCTTTAAAGTGTGAAAAAAAATTTCTGGACCTTATTTGATGATGGAGATGATACTCTAACCTTATGATTTAGACTCTAAAAACATAAAAATGCCTTACCCTCTATTCTAAGACCATGAATTAGGAACAAACATAAACTGTCCAAGTTTGGAAAAAAATTTATAGTGATAACAGTGGCTCCAATTGGGATAGTGTGCCCCTGTGGTACACTAAGAACCCGCAGCTCCATTGCTATCCATTTTTGATAAAAACATAAATTTACATTGACAAGCATCTTCTTCAAAATGTTTGGGCCTTCGCTTCGGGCTTAAGATTTCTGTTTCAGCTTGTCATTATTAGCAATAAAATTGACAAAGATGGAATATATACAATGTCATGAGTGACTGATAAAACTTCAAGAAGCATAATTCTTTAGGAACCTGCTATTAACAGGCCCTTTATCATATGATCCTCCATCAATTTCCTGCAATATATAAGTGTTGTTCCCATGAAAACCAACAATCTTAAAAGTACCCTTCCATAAATTCTCAAACTTACCGTGCTTGCCCTTTTCTTCAATTTTGGCCTCCCACTTCAACACTTTATCTTGTAGCTGGAAACTATCTTCGTTGATATTCTTATCAAATACTTTCTTGATTATGTTTTGAACCTAATGATGGTTGTCATAGACTTCATTTCTCTTTTCCTGTAAGGCTATCAGCTGGTTGATTTTCCTCTAAATGGCATTTGGTTCCTCTTCAAATCCTTGAATTAACTTCATGACTGGTACCCCAAGTGATGTCGGAAAAACAGCTTCAGCACCATAGACATGTTCATATGGCGAAGTCCCAATTGACCTCTTTGTACAAATCCTATCCACCCATAAGGCATACTTCAGCTTTAAGTGCCAAGCTTTTTTTCTTTCTTGCAATATCTTTTTTATGATCCTTACAATGCTCTTATTTGATGATTCAGCAAGACTATTCCCTTGCAGATAGTATGCAGTAGAATGTCCAAGAGTGATGTGGTATTGATGGCAGAAATTTATCGTTTTACTGGACTTAAATTATTGACCATTATCTTTTATAATCTTTATGGGACAGCAAAATCTAGAAAATATATTATTCTCTAGAAAAGAAATAATTACAGAATCATTAGCTTGCCTTGTTCGTATCGCCTCTATCCATTTGGTATGATGATACTGTTCTTTGTGAGAATCTGATACGCCTTTGAAAGGGGCTTCCACATATATAGGAACCAAAGGTAGAGGTACAAGCTTTCTTCTTCCTTCAAAAATCTAACATTCGTGACATGCAACAATTCTTTTATAAATGTCTTTAAAAATTGCTGGCAAAAAATATCTCGCTCTGAGAATATTATTGGTTGTAGCCTTCCATTAATGATGTAGTCCGCAATCACCTTTATGAAATTCTTCACTGACTTTATCAACCTCTTCTTCAGTTAAACATTTCAGCAAAATTCCTCCTGTATCTTTCCAAAACAGATTTCTGTCATATACAAAATATCTTAAAGATTTCAACTTTACAAACCTTTCTTTAGACTTTGTTAGATCAGAAGGAGCTTTGTGATGTTGTAGAACAAAAACCACATATTTATACCACTCAGAAATGATGTATTTATCCTCAATTTCAACCATTTCCTCTTCATCATCAGAAATTTCTGATATTTCTGCATTCAGATTTATGTCAAGACATTCTAGATTTTACTGAGTCATTAGTTTCGCCAAGCCTTGTCCCTTCACCAACTTTGTTGGTTTGATATCTATATCATATTCTAGAAATTTGGCGATCAACTTTCCCCTCTTACCATCGGGATCTGCCTAAGTTAGAATGTCTTTTACAACAGCACTCGGAACATATGCCACGACATGAGAATGCAGAATATAGATTCTAAAATATTTTATAGCTTTCACCAAAGCATAGGCTTGTTTTTCTAGAATATTATACTTCAGCTCAACATTTTCTAATGTTTTACTAAAGAAATAAATAGGCTGCTCAGTACCTTTCTTTCCTTTTTGTGCAAAACTCCAACAATTGTGTTTTCGGAAGAAAATGTAAAAACCAAAAATTCTTTGGAAAAATATGGGCTGATGAGTACAGATGCTTGTGTGAGTGCCTACTTGATTTGCTCAAAAGATCTTCTAGCTGCAGCTGTCCATTTGATATCAACTCCTTTCTTTAACATCCCTGTAATATCTTTGACAATCTTAGCAAAGTTAGGAATGAAGCATCTAACAAAATTCACTTTTCCAAGATATGATTGAATTTATTTCCTACTTCTTGGAAAATCTACTTTTTGAATTGCATTGACTCTATTAGGATCAATCCTAATTCCATCTTCAGAAATGATGTGACCAAGTAATTTGCCTGAAGTTAAAGAAAAAATGCTTTTAGTAGGATTAAGGGAAATACCAAACCCTCTACATTTCCGCAAAACCTTTTCTAAGTGTTTCAAATGATATTCTTCTTTCTTTGAAAAGATTGTTAAATCATCAAGATAAACAACCACTGATATATCCTTTTCTTCAGAAAAAGCAACATCCATTGCTCTTTGGAAAGTGGCTCCTGTATTCATGAGACCAAAAGGCGTCTTGGTGTATATGAATGTACCCCATGGTGTTGTAAAAGCTGTTTTCTCCTGATCATCCGGATGTACAAGAATCTGGTTGTAACCTGAAAAACCATCAAGCATTGAAATTCTTTGAGAACCAACAATATTTTGTAGAATTGTATCCATCTTGGCAAGAGGATAGTTGTCCTTTAATGATGCTTTGTTCAAATTTTTGAAGTCAATAAAAATTATAATTTCTCCATTCTTCTTTCTAACCGGTACCAAATTTTCAAGCCAATTGGAGAATCTGATTGGGAAAATGATTTTTGCATCAAAGAGTTTCTTGATCTCCCTTTCAATCAATGGCATGAGAAGGGGGTTAATTCTCCTCAACATTTGTTTGAATGGTTTCTCATTGTCTTTAATAGGAATAGTATGTTGAATAATGGAAGGATCATATTGCTTTAAATCAGCATAACTCTAGGCAAAAACATCCATAAACCTCCTCATCATCTCAATATATTTGAATTTCATATCAGATGAAAGAAACTTTGAAATTTTTATCATTTTAGGCAAAGCTAATGTACCAAGATTACAACTCTCTACTTCCTCTTCATTAGCTTGTAATTTTGGTGCCTTAAAAACATCATTATGATCAAAAAGCTTCTCAAGAGGAATAAGACCCTTTGGTATTGCATTATTTTTCAATTGCAAAACTTCAGAATTTCCTTTAGACTCAACAAACAAATTTTGCTGATCTACATGTGTATTTTCAAATTCTTCTTTCAACTCAATAAAATTCTATACCTGCTGATCATCTTCAAAAACTTGCCAGTTTGTGATATTGTCTAGTATGACTGGTCTATGATGAACTTCAATCTCATATTTTTCAGTTGAATGCATAGGAATGATGATGAAACTTGCAAAGACAACAAGAGAATCAACATTGGAATTTGGATCTCTAGATTTGACTAAGAAGGAAAAAGATTTAAAATTCTCCAACATGTCTAAAACCAAATTTCTGTAGGCCCTCATTCTTACATCCTTTGTTTGATAAACACTTTCTACTTGTTTAATAACCAATTCTGAATCTCCAAAAACAGAAATATTTCGGGCCTTCATTTTTTTAAGAAGATCTAGACCCAAAATCAAAGACTCATATTCAACCATGTTGTTTGTGCAATCAAAATTCAGTTTGTAAGAGTATAACTTACTCTCATCAGTTGGAATTGTAATCCAAATCCCTTCTCCTGCCCTTTCTTTTCCTACTGATCCATCAAAGTACAATGACCACCATTCTTCCATCTGTTTGTCATTTTCTTGTTGATTTTTTGTTTGCTGATTTTTTTTTCTTATTTCTTCATCAACACTATCAGCTGAATCATTAAAAATAATGGCAGATCCAAGCTCAATATCAAAGGCATAAATAGGAAAATTCTGAGGCTTATCTTTTTTTCTTACCATGTAAGCCATTCTAGTCTCTCGATACAATCTCCTTTGTTCACCAAAAACTGGAATAGTGGCGTAGGTAAGGTCCATATGCATTGTGCCTTTGATTTTCATTTCCCATGACCTTGAGAATAGCATACCAAACTTTGGAGGAACATCATCCATAACAATGTCCATAACAACTTTCTTTGCTGGGATTTGCGTTAGACCAACAAAAACATCCTTGATTAGACCAATACATTGAACTCTCTTTGAATCAAAGGAAAAAAAATCCTTATATGGTCTTGTCATTTGTAATCCCATCCTTTCCATGATTACTTTGGGCATAAGGTTATTTGAAGCCTCAGAATCCATCATAGCATTATGTAAAGTCATATCATGAATACTAATGCTTACATGAAATTGAGGAAACTCTTCATTTTGTTCATCTTCTATCCTTGGACCCAAATATATAGTAGGATTATCTTCTTGAACATTCAAATTATCAACAGCTCCTAGTTGTGAATTTAAAAATCTTGCTTCTATATTCATTTACCTTGAGAATTTCGCTAAATGGGACTGATATTTTAATTTTTGAAATTTCATTCTCAAGGTTGAAAACAGAAACAAATTTTTTAGCTTCTTTGATAGGAGGAGGAAGTTGAGTGTCTTTCCTACCAAGTGGAGTGTCATTTTTACCTTTAGCCACCTTTGAGGTATCATTTATAGCTTCAAAAACCTTCGGAGAATCTTTCTTAGGCTGTGTTTTTTTTGCAGTGATAGGTACATTTCTATTTCTGAGATTATATTGCTTTTGCATCTCAAAAACGGCATGCTGATATCCCTTGAAATAATATGACGATTCTCCCTCTTGGTTAGCCAAATCTGACTTATCATGCTCTTCCTTAGTCAAGAAAATTCTCGACATCTCTTCATGAAGACAATGGATGGATTCTTCAGGAATTTTAGGTTCATCTTCTTCATCTACCAAATTCTGCTAAAATGGAGGTCTCACTGGAGGATCGGTCTGCTGATTTCTATTTTCTCCTGGCCTTTGTTGGTTCTGAGGTCTCCTGAATTGAGGATTTCTAAACTGAGGTTCATGTTTCACAGGAGGAACTGAAGTGTTTCCAAGAGCTAACCTATCCATCAACTTCTCCATAGTTTTCATCATTGAATCAAATTTGTCTTCAGAAGTTGAAGTGGATGGTTTCTCCTCTTCTTTCAATTTAGTTTTTCCCATTTTTGACTTTTTAGCAGCTATCATGTTTACCTCAACCTTAACTGCATCACTTTTCATTTCAGCAAGTGAAGGTCATTCTCTTTCCCTCAACAAGATAGAAAAGTCATAATCAAATGCTTCAACATATCTCATTTGCGCTAAGGCTTCAGGAGGTTTCAAATGAGCTAGAATTGAGTCAAAAAATTTATTAAATCTCTTTGAAAAGTTTTGAACAGACTCATCAAATTCCCTTCTAAGGCTGTTATATTCAGTAAGTGCTTGAACTGGATTGGTTTTGTTTCCCCATTTCCTTAAAAATTTGTCTTCAAATTCATCCCAATTTCTGATGCTTCCTGGTGCAAGGGCTTTAAACCATTTTCTAACTTCACCAATAAAAATTTGTGCAAATAACCTTAGCTTCACATATTCATCATCAAACTCCTCCCTATCTATGAAATCATTAAATCTGTCTACAAATTCCTCTGTTGTAATTTCCTCATCACTACCCCAAGTAGGAATACTAGCAACATATTTACTAGGAAGGTCATGCAAAACAACATGGAGTACGAGAGGTGCATACCTAGCAGGAACAACCATGATTGAGAGATGAAATGTGGTTTTGGGAATGAAAGAAACAGAAGATGAAGAGCTGATATGAGGAGGGCCACTTGGTTTCTACAAGCCACTAACAATTGAGCTCCAATTTCAAATGGGAAAACCAGCTTTAGATTTTAGTAGGACTTCAAAAGGATCAGTTTCTTTAAGTCCATCCAGAGACTCTTTTTCTAACAACAGTTTGAAAGTAACAACTTCCCAGAATTCTTCTTTTTCCTCTTGGGTTACTAGGGCTAAAGTGTTAATTCCCCTCCTTTGCAAGTCTAAAATAATATCTATGAATTCCTTTTCACTTTCTGACCTAAACAAAACTTCATGAATTTTATCATCAACTCTTTTATCTTCAGGACTTCTTAATATTTCAGAAGAGAAAGATTTCGAATGAGATGGAGTACCTGATATTTCTGAAATTCTTTGACTGCCTCTTGAAATAGTGTTTGGATTTTCCACAGTGGTAGGTGGATTGGGATCGGGATTGCTCCATGTATATCTCCTTCTCGAAGCCACCTTTAAACTTTTAAAATATATGGAGTCACCAAGGTAGATTTCAGCCTCAAAAAACTTTCTGAGCTCCTGCTACCTTCAGAAGTTTAACTTTCTTGATTTCGGGAATGATTAATATTTAGGCTCCCGAAAGATGCACCAAAATGTTATCACCAAAATAGGACCTGATAGGCTGCTAGTCAGGCTACCTCAGTGTAACTATTTCAAACCAGACTTTTAGTTGAGGCTTAGCCTCCTCAACCTGAGAGGGCTCTCTCACTAGGTTTAAGATTTTGAATTAAGGATTAGATGGCTAAATCTAGGAATAAATAGTGTAAAAGAGTATGAATGGTTTAAATAATGATCAAAAAACATGTATTAGGCTATGGAGTCTAGGTATTTTCCCACAAAACATCAACATTATCTCATCATGAAAGTCAGCGCATTTTAGAGTTTTTAAGTGTATTAGTGAAACAAAAACAGAGTGAACAAAACACAGTTTACAAACATATGTAGGAAGTTAGAGCATTTTATAATGAATTCTATGTCACATATGTTTATACCACTGCAAAAATATAGATACAAAAAACCAAAGGAAGATCACACATTAAAAACTCTTTCTGAATCCTGAGTAGTAAGTCAATATCTGTATTATGATAAAAACACATAGTTTGCTACAATAACATAGTCTGCTTGTTCATGAAAATTTCCAACCTTGAGGAATTCGACCTCATCTCTCTTATAGAGTCATTAGAACATTGGATACTATGATACATCTTCAAAGGAATTCAAATTCTATCTTAGATTGACACCTATTTACTCAAAACTAGATATTAATTACATGTGACACTTAACTGTCTGTTCTAGAGTCCTAATACAATTAGGAGTAAAACTTTTTCTTATGACTAAAACAACCTTATCTGAAAATTAAATATTTTTTTTGACAGCTGCTCCTCCTAATATTCGACCTTGATGATTTCCTTAACCTTATTTTCATATTCTGTTATCTTATCCCTTATCTGTCCTGAAAACTAGGGACATGTTTCCTGCAATATAGCTGTAAACTTCATTTATGCTCCTTGAATATTTTTATTGACAAAATGGAACTCTTTAGACAAGTGATATGTGTTATCGCTCCCACAAAACCATGTCCTTCAATTTGTGCAAAATTAAGTTCCTAAAAGAGTGTGAAGAGATCTGATATGTCTGCGCTACGAAAATAGCAGTTGTTTTCATAGCGCAGTAGCTATGCTTTTGTAAAATATCTCTCAACATCTAATATCCTTTGCTTTAACAGCTAAAACTTCATTTTTGACTAATTTCCATCTTCTAACAGCATCAAAACTTCAAAAACCTATTGTTTACCTCTTGGAAGCTGATAAAAATGTTTAAAACTGCACCTACGACAGTTTCGTAGCGCGCTATGAAACTGCGATGTATGTCACCTACAGCAGTTTCGTAGTGCGCTACGAAACTACTGTGTGTCTCCATATTTACACAGTTTCTTTATCATATTTAAACCTTGAGAATATCCACAGTCTTTAATGATGAATTTGATGCTAATGGACTTTGAAAACAATATAAGTCAACTTTTCCATGGTTTCCAAAAGTGATGACCTTCCCAAAACAAAATTATATCAGGGATTTGTCACTTACTGTCTTAATTCTGTTGTAGCTGAATTTCTTCAGAGTTTTCCAACTGGATTTCAATATCCTCAATGTGCCTCTTTAACCTCCTGTTAGTAGCCCTTAAATTCACATTTACCCTTCTCACAAACTTGGCCTCTTTGATTGCATGCAAGGTCCAGGTGAAAAATTGAGCTTCACTGCTGATTGTTTTAGGATTTGAAACTCTTTCAAGTTCCCACAGAGCTTTAATTCTATCAAAGTTTATCTTCTCCACCACATGTTTTATTACTTTCTTCTCAAGCCTAGAAATTTGAAGATTAGCTAGTCTTAATTTCTCTTTCCTTCCTTCATAACTGCTCTTTTCTCTTTGTGTATGGAAAACTCTATTTCTGTCAACCTCAAGCATAGGTGATGAAAGGTCCATGGGTTCCTCATAATCATTTGAAATTTCCCCAGATTTTTCTAATTCCACATCCAATCCTTGCAATTTTTTTGAATTCCTAGTTGGAGGCCTTCTCGGCTTGAACACAGACTCTAAAATTTCATCATTAAAATCCAGTTTTTTGGAAGACTTGATCTTCTTAGATTTCCTTTCATCCAAATTTATAAAATCTGCCTGCACTAAATGAGATTCCTCAATATCAATAGCTTGTAAAATATCATTCAAGCTACCCTTTAAACCTGGATCTTCTTCTGAAACCACTGTTTTGCCTTTTTCCCCTTCTATTTGACTTCTAGTCAACCTTTTCTCAGTTGATTTACTGTTTGATTGTTCCCGCACTGCTTTCTTATCTTTGGTTTTCCTCCTTTGTGCATGTTGAGGGGTTTCTTGAACAATTATTGGTGTTTTAATCTGTGGCCCTTTCACTTGTTTTCTAGGCTTTAACTTGGCAAACCTCTTCGATATTTTTTCTGCAGGGTCAATGCTTTCAGATGGTGATTTTTATTTGGCCCTAGGGCTAACACCTGTTCCATATGTTTCTACCACAAATCCACACAGAAACAAAAATGCTTACCATTCTCTATTCACCCTGTGAAGCTCATGTAAAACTATTAATTTGACAAGACCATGATGAAATAATGAAGTTTCACATGCCTGATTTTTCATCTGCACCTTATCTGCCATCTTGGACAAACTACGAAACAGAAAGAGAGGTAAATCCAGAGAAATTATTCCAGTGAAATGCAATAAGAGTTTGAAATGGTAATAATACACCTTATGGTATCATCCTTCGCAAGTGAAGTACCTTTGAATGTTGGAGAGAAGGTTAGAATATGTATCTTTGACATAACCTCTTGGCACTGCTTTGGTTAAATTTGTGTCCACAAAATCTGGCTTCAAAAATATTTTACAAGGTTCCATTTCAAACCTCAAGTTCTTGATTATGACCTCCCTGTAGCTTTTCGCAGCATATCCAACATCCTACTTTCTTGAAAGCTTCTTCAACTGATTTATCCTTAGTGAGAGCTTCTATGCCTTTGGGTTATTTTCTCAAACAATGGCCTGATCCGTGGTTTCTTTTTTCCTCTGTCATCTTTCGCTTGGAATCCCTGTGGTTTTAGAAAACCTGTAATAAACTGGCTCACTTGATTTAAGAGAAACTGGCTCGCTTGATTAAGGGTTCAGCCTCACTTGATAATTGTTTCAGCCTCACTTGATAACTGGTTCAAAAACTTTAGTTTATGCTTGCCATGAGCTTTTGATTCGAAGAAAGACATGCAGCAAATGTTTTTGCGTGAGAAAATATAACCAAGGACAACCATCCCATTTCAAATTTTAAAATGATGGATGATAAATAACCCCTAACGAATCTCATGATGGTTGTGAATGGTTGCATGTGGGAGAAAGGATTCATGGATTGACACCTACTCATGAAAATTTAACGGAATTTGATGGATTTGACAGTTGGATAGGATTGGTTACGAATCTCTAATTTCGTAGCACGTGCAACATATTTTCAGGGTTTTGCGCTACGAAATGACCAGCGTTTTCGTAGCACAAAAGCAATTTTTTACACTGTCTGCTTTACGAAAATAGGGTTTCGTGGCTTATTCGAAATTTTTTTTTTAAGTGACTAGAGAGATTGTTTCTAAAACATGACATGGAACCTTTAAAGTGTGAAAAAAAAAAATTGGACCTTATTTGATGATGGAGATGAGACTCTAACCTTATGATTTAGACTCTAAAAACATAAAAAATCCTTAACCTATATTCTAAGACCATGACTTAGGAAAAAACATAAACTGTCCAAGTTTAGAAAAATTTTTATAGTGATAACAGTGGCTCCACTTGGGATAGTGTGCCCCTATGGTACACTAAGAAACTGCAGCTCCAGTGCTATCCATTTTTGATAAAAACAGAAATTTATATTGACAAGCATCTTCTTCAAACTGTTTGGGCCTTTGCTTCAAGCTTAAGATTTCTATTTCAGCTTGTCATTATTAGCAATAAAATTGACAAAGATGGAATATATACAATGTCATGAGTGACTGATAAAACTTCAAGAAGCATAATGCTTTAGGAACCTGCCATTAACAAGCCCTCCAGCATATGATCCTCCATCAATTTCCTGCAATATATAAGTGTTTTTCCCATGAAAACCAGCAATATTAAAAGGACCCTTCCATAAATTCTCAAACTTATTGTGCTTGCCCTTTTCTTCAATTTTGGCCTCCCACTTTAGCACTTTATCTTGTAGCTAGAAACTATCTTCTTTGATCTTCTTATCAAATGCTTTCTTGATTCTGTTTTGAACCTGTTGATGGTTTTCATAGACTTCATTTCTCTTTTCTTGTAAGGCTATCAACTGGTTGATTTTCCTCTGAATGGAATTTGGTTCCTCTTCAAATCCTTGAATTAACTTCATGACTGGTACCCCAAATGATGTCGGAAAAACAACTTCAGCACCATAGACAAGTTCATATGGCGAAGTCCCAATTGACCTCTTTGTACAAATCCTATCCGTCCATAAGGCATACTTCAGCTTTAAGTGCCAAGATTTTTTGTTTTCCTGCAATAAATTTTTGATGATCCTTACAATGCTCTTATTTAATGATTCAGCAAGACCATTCCCTTGCGGATAGTATGCAGTAGGATGTCCAAGAGTGATGTGGTATTGATGGCAGAAATTTATCATTTTCATGGACTTAAATTCTTGAGCATTATCTGTTATAATCTTTATGGGACAAGAAAATCTAGACAATATATTATTCTCTAGAAAAGAAATAATTACAGAATCATTATCTTGCCTTGTTGGTATCGCCTCTATCCATTTGGTGAAGTAGTCAGTTGTTGTGAGAATCCAACAATGCTGCCCTGATGATGGTGGATGTATCTCTCCAATAAATTCTAACCCCCACTACTGAAAAGGGGCTTCCACATATATAGGAACCAAATATAGAGGTACAAGCTTTCTTCTTCCTTCAAAAATCTGACATTTGTGACATGCAACAATTATTTTATAAATGTCTTTAAACATTGTTGACCAAAAATATCCTGCTCTGAGAATATTATTGGCTGTAGCCTTCCAATAATGATTTCCTCCACAATCACCTTTATGAAATTCTTCAATGAGTTTATCAGCCTCTTCTTCAGTTAAACAATTCAGCAAAATTCCTCCTGTATCTTTCCAAAACAGATTTCTGTCATATACAAAATATCTTAAAGATTTCAACTTTACAAACCTTGCTTTAGACTTTGTTAGATCAGCGGGAGCTTTTTTATGTTGTAGAATAAAAACCACATCTTTATACCACTAAGAATTGATGTATTCTCCTCAATTTCAACCATTTCCTCTTCATCATCAGAAATTTCTGATATTTCTGCATTCAGATTTATGTCAAGACAGTCCAGATTTGACTGAGTCATTAGTTTCGCTAAGCCTTGTCCCTTCACCAACTTGGTTGGTTTGATATCTATATCATATTCTAGAAATTTGGCGATCCATTTTCCCCTCTTACCATCGGGATCTGCCTAAGTTAGAATTTATTTTACCACAGTACTTGGAACATATGCCATGACATGAGAATGTAGAATATAAATTCTGAAATCTTTTATAGCTTTCAACAAAGCATAGGCTTGTTTTTCTAGAATGTTATACTTTATTTCAACATTTGCTAATGTTTTACTAAAGAAAGAAATAGGCTGCTCAGTACCTTTCTTTCCTTTTTTTAGAAAAACTCCAGCAACTGTGTTTTCAGAAGCAAATGTAAAAACCAAAAATTCTTTGGAAAAATCTGGGCTGATGAGTACCGGTGCTTGTGTGAGTGCCTGCTTGATTTGCTCAAAAGATCTTCTAGCTTCAGCTGTCCATTTGATATCAACTCCTTTCTTTAACATCCTTGTAATATCTTTGACAATCTCAACAAAGTTAGGAATGAAGTGTCTAACAAAATTCACTTTTCCAAGAAATGATTGAATCTCTTTCCTACTTCTTGGCAAAAATACTTTTTGAATTGCATTGAATCTATTAGGATCAATCCTATTTCCATTCTAGAAATGATGTGACCAAGTAATTTACCTGAAGTTAAAGAAAAAAATGCTTTTAGTAGGATTAAGGGGAATGCAAAACCTTCTACATTTCAGCAGAACCTTTTCTAAGTGTTTCAAATGATCTTCTTCTTTCTTTGAAAAGATTGTTATATCATCAAGATAAACAACCACTGATCTATCCTTTTCTTCAAAAAAATCAATATCCATCTTGGGAAGAGGATAGTTGTCCTTTAATGATGCTTTGTTCAAATTTTTGAAGTCAATACAAATTATAATTTCTCCATTCTTCTTTCTAACTGGTACCAAATTTTTAAGCAAATTGGAGAATTTGATTGGGACAATGATTTTTGCATCAAAGATTTTCTTGATCTCCCTTTCAATCAATGGCATGAGAAGGGGGTTAATTCTCCTCAACTTCTATTTGAATGGTTTCTCATTGTCTTTAATAGGAATAGTATGCTGAATAATGGAAGGATCATATTGCTTCAAATCATCATAACTCCAAGAAAAAACATCCATAAACCTCCTCATCATCTCAATATATTTGAATTTCATATCAACTGAAAGAAACTTTCAAATTTTTATCATTTTAGGCAAAGCTAATGTACCAAGATTACAACTCTCTACTTCCTCTTCATCAGCTTGTAATTTTTGTGCTTTAAAAACATCAGTATGATCAAAAAGCTTCTCAAGAGGAATAAGACCCTTTGGTATTGCATTATTTTTCAATTGCAAAACTTCAGAATTTCCTTTAGACTCAAGAAACAGATTTTGCTGATCTACAAGTGTATTTTAAAATTCTTCTTTCAGCTCAATAAAATTCTTTACCTACTGATCATCTTCAAAAACTTGCCAGTTTGTGATATTGTCTAGTATGGTTGGTCTATGACAAACTTAAATCTCATATTTTTATGTTGAATGCATAGGAATGATGAAGATACTTGCAGAGAAAGCAAGAGAATAAACAATGTAATTTTGATCTCTAGATTTGACTATGAAGGAAAAAGATTTAAAATTCTCCAACATGTCTAAAACCAAATTTGTGTAAGCCCTCATTCTTACATCCTTTGTTTGATAAACACCTTCCACTTGTTTAATAACCAATTCTAAATCTCAAAAAACAGAAATATTTCGGGCCTTCATTTTTTTAAGAATATCTAGACCCAAAATCAAAGACTCATATTCAACCATGTTGTTTGTGCAATCAAAATTCAGTTTGTAACAGTAGAACTTACTCTCATCAGTTTGAATTGTAATCCAAATTCCTGCTCCTACCCCTTCTTTTCCTATTATCCATCAAAGTAGAATGACCACCATTCTTCCATCTGTTTGTCATTTGCTTGCTAATTTTTTGTTTGCTGATTTTTTGTTCTTTTTTCTTCATCAACACTATCAGCTAACTCATTAAAAATAATGGTAGATCCAAGCTCAGTATCAAAGGCATAAATAGGAAAATTCTGAGGCTTATCTTTTCTACTTACCATTTAACCCATTCTAGTCTCTCGATACAACCTCCTTTGTTCACCAAAAACTGGAATAGTGGCGTAGGTAAGGTCCATCTGCATTGTGCCTTTGATTTTCGCTTCCCATGACCTTGACAATAGCATACCAAACTTTGGAGGAACATCAACCACAACAATGTCCATAACAACTGTCTTTGCTGGGATTTGCGTTAGACCAACAACAACATCCTTGATTAGACCAATACATTGAACTCTCTTTGAATCAAAGGAAAACAAATCCTTATATGTCTTGTGATTTGTAATCCCATCCTTTCCATGATTACTTTGGGCATAAGGTTATGTGAAGCCCCGGAATCCATCATAGCATTATGTAAAGTCATATCATGAATACTAATGCTTACATAAAAAGGAGGAAACTCTTCATTTTGTTCATCTTCTATCCTTGGACCCAAATATATAGTAGGATTATCTTCTTGAACATTCAAAATATTAGCAGCTCCTGGTTGTGAATTTAACTATTTAACAATCTTGCTTCTATATTCATTTACCTTGAGAATTTCGCTAAACGGGACTGATATTTTAATTCTTGAAATTTCATTCTCAAGGTCGAAAACAGAAACAAATTTTTCAACTTCTTTGATAGGAGGATGAAGTTGAGTGTCTTTCTTACCAAATGGAGTGTCCTTTTTACCTTCAGCCGCCTTTGAGGTGTCATTTCTAGCTTCAAAAACCTTCAGAGCATCTTTCTTAGGCTGTGTTTTGTTTGCAGTGATAGGTACATTTCTGTTTCTGAGATTATATTGTTTTTTCATCTAAAAAATGGCATGTTGATATCCCTTGAAATAATATGACGATTCTCCCTATTGTTTAGCCAAATATGACTCATCATGCTCTTCCTTAGTCAATAAAATTCCCGACATCTCTTCATCAAGACAATGGATGTATTCTTCAGGAATTTTAGGTTCATCTTCTTCATCTACCAAATTCTGCTGAAATGGAGGTCTCGCTGGAGGATCTGTTTGCTGATTTCTATTTTCTCTTGGCCTTTGCTGGTTCTGAGGTCTCCTGAATTGAGGATTTATAAACTGAGGTTCAAGTTGCACAGGAGGAAATGAAGTGTTTCCAAGAGCTAACCTATCCATCAACTTCTCCATAGTTTTCATCATTGAATCAAATTTGTCTTCAGAAGTTGAATTGGATGGTTTCTCCTCTTCTTTCAATTTAGTTTTTCTCATTTTTTACTTTTTAGCAGCTATCATGTTTACCTCAACCTTAACTGCATCAATTTGCATTTCAGCAAGTGAAGGTGATTATATTTCTCTCAACAAGATAGAAAAGTCATAATCAAATGCTTCAGCATATCTCATTTGTGCTAAGGCTTCAGGAGGTTTCAAATGAGTTGGAATTGAGTCAAAAAATTTATTAAATCTCTTTGAAAATTTTTGAACGGACTCATCAAATGCCCTTCTAAGGTTGTTATATTCAGTAAGTGCTTGAACTAGATTGGTTCTGTTTCCCCATTTCTTTAAAAATTTATCTTCAAATTCATCCCAATTTCTGATGCTTCCTGGTGCAAGGGCTTTAAACCATTTTCTAACTTCACCAATAAAACTATGTGCAAATAACCTTAGCTTCACATCTTCATCATCAACTTCCTCCTTGTCTATGAAATCATTAAATTTGTCTACAAATTCCTCTGCTATAATTTCCTCATCACTACCCCAAGTAGGAATCCTAGCAACATATTTACTAGGAAGGTCATGCAAAACAACAGGGAGTATGAGAGGTGCATACCTAGCAGAAGCAACCATTCTTTGTTGGAAATACTGAGGGGGGGGGCGGGGGTTGAATCATTATTCATTTCAATTAGAGCATTAGTTAATCTTCAATTATTATCAGTGTTTGTACAATGATAATAGCAAATAAGAGGAACACAAATGCAGACATTTTTTAAGGTGGAAACCCACTCTGGGACAAAAACCACCTAATGCTCTTCTAATAATACTTTAATATTCAACTCCAATTGAAAATGAAGCTCCAACTTCCTAGAATCTAGAAAATCATTCTTCTCCAGCTCCCACTGGATGGATGCTCCAACGCCCGAGATTCTTCAGTAGTCAACTTAGTGTATGCCCCAACACCTAATGAGCTACAACTCACCCTAGCACCACCCTACCACCCTATAGAAGAATAAAATAAGAATGGACTCTCGTACCAGGGAAAATGGTCCACTTTACAATGATATATAATGAAGTAGAAGAAGAACATATACTAGACCATAACCCCAAATTTTACAGAACCACCTAATGATGATCCTAGACCTCCCAACACTACCTCTTCAACCCTTGGCAGATAGACACTAGTAAAATTTTTACAATAATGTATTTACAATGACTTAGTACAATGATTGTATGCAGTGCTGCCCACTTGAAGACTTCATAGGATGAAATTCTTGCTGCTGTTATGCACCTTGGTCGATGCTCTTTTCATGCTACCCTCTGCTACACCTTGCTTTTCTTTTCTTCCCTAGAAAATTTGTTCCTTTGCAACCCTTGACAATACATGATCTAGATTTTTCTTTGCCGTCTAGGAGCTCGATATTGAATCTGGAGTATCTCTATTATTTCAGATCCTCAATATCATATGTTTGGTCCTATAGTAGTCATCTGAGTCATATTTCCAATGCCATAGGTCTGACTCAATTTGGATTCTTCAAGAGAGAGTTATACCCAATCTCTCACAATGCCCTAATTATGGATTGTTTTAGTAGAGCGCACTTGTATGGCATGCCACGTGTCACTGTTTCTTCATTTGGCTCTGAAATTGATAGAGTGAATACCAAAGACTGTGCACTATCTTCCAATTTTTACAGAATTTCAATCTAATACTCAGAGAGTGAGTTATGACGATTTTACCAAGGTCACTTCTTTGAGATGAATTTCAGGAGCCTGCAAAAACCATGACTTCCATGGATCATATCTCCAAAACTGTTGCACAAATTGATCTAAAATTTTTACAGCAGCTTCCTTAGGATTTTTTCTTCACCTCATAAAAATTTCAGCTTCTGAACCTTCGTAGAAACAAAGTTAGAGCGAAAATAACACGATGACCCATTTCAGATGGCGAAATCTGTTGCCTAAGGAGGAAATGAAGATCACAATTTATATAAATGCTTAAGTTGAGAGGGGCTTAAACAAGTGAACGTGGGAGGGATTTTATGAGCTTAAAAAATATTAATTATGACTTTTCAATGATCCATGCTCCAACCCCATGGGGTTTTAGCCCACTAACTGGGGGTACAAACTT
The DNA here is from genome assembly GCA_034641835.2 of Pinus albicaulis. Classification (NCBI taxonomy): domain Eukaryota; kingdom Viridiplantae; phylum Streptophyta; class Pinopsida; order Pinales; family Pinaceae; genus Pinus; species Pinus albicaulis. Next base: position 1,579,997,056 of record CM076580.1, on the reverse strand, counting down.
CAAACATGAATTTCTCTCAAACCGTGAAGAATTACATGGCGTGCCATATATCAACAGAAACATCTCGACAAGTAGAAACCATCAAAAGAATTATTGAACTAGAATATATTAATTTGGTAGGTCAAAACTCCCATGCAATATTGGGTTAGTCTGTGGTGCTGCTTGGGTTGACATCAATGACAAACACTGATCAACAATCTCGCCCTTTGGCATTGATGGAAATTCAAGTACTCCCCCTGTGATCATGACACTTTTTCCTACAACATTCTCTCCCCCTTTGACATCAATGGAAAAGGGTAACTCCCCCTAAAACACAACCATCCTGCGGACCTGTACACACTTCCACTCCCCCTGACACACAACCGTCATGCAAACCTGTAATCTACTTCAACTCCCCCTTTATATTATGAAAAAGGAAAATCTAATGAGAACTTGGGAGAATCCCAAGCTTCTGGTGATGATATTCCAATGCTGGTGAATATTTAATATGTGATTCTTTTGGGGCTACTTGGAATCTTGCTACTTGTCCAACTGCTTGCATAATATCTGGTCGGGAGGTTGTTACATATAGAAGACTACTAATCATATATCTGTAAAACCTTTGATCCACATCCTTAGATGAGTCGTCTATGCTCAATTTGCACCTTGTTACCATTGGAGTAAGGATGGGTCTGCAATCTTCCATTTTAAATTTCTTGAGAATTTCCTTGATGTACTTGGCTTGACATATAAATATTCCTTTCTCTTGCTGAGATATTTGAAGCCATAAGAAGTATGTCATCTCAACAAGTAAAGACATCTCAAAATCACTTTGCACCTTTGTAGCAAACTTCTTACTTAGTCGATCATAATTGCTACCAATTATTGTATCATCCTCTTTAGCTATTAGACATGCTTTAGTTGCTTCATCCAGAACATATATGTCGTTTGGAGCTCGACTTGCTATAGCCACAATTTCACCGTACACGCCTTTCTTGATTTCACATTTCGTGGAGTTGAATAGTATTGTGTGTCCTTGATCACAAATTTTTCCAACATTGAGCAAACTTTGATTCATGTTTTCAACCAATAGAGCATTCTTGGCTAGAGCATCTTTGATTCCGAGAATGACAGTACTTGATCCTATAACATTTGAAGATCCATCATTTCCAAAAGACACAGTTCCATCCTTCTTCACTTTCAGAGATACAAATTTATTTTTATCTCCAGTCATATGCATTGAGAAAATGCTATCAACATACCACACATCTTTGTTCTTTTGAGCCTTGAAAGCTAGAGCACAATTATCATTCTTCTTCTTCTTCCATGTTCATTCTTTCTGTGGCTTCGAAGATTCTTCTGGACGATTTTCAAGTCTACAGTTTTTGGCTATGTGTCCAATGTTTCAACATTTGTAACATTCAATATTATTTCTTAAATGTTCAAATCTATTGATGTTTCTTTGAGCCCTGGGAGGTTCATATTTGACAGATCTCCTGGAATTGTATTCGTTCCTAGGGTACGTGCGACATTCTACATCTTTATGACCAAATTTTCCACATGAATAACACTAGCCATAAAAAATATATTGGTACCTGGATGGAAATTTCCGTCAAGGAATTGTCTTCTAAGGTTATTCTTGCGAATATTTTCCAGTGAAGTCTACATGCATTTCAGATCTCATAGGTTCATTGTATTTTGTTGTATAAGGTCTTGCTTCTTCTTCTTTGTAACTGATGCCAATTTTTTCGTTGTAAGATCGTTGATTGTTGATGAGTTCTTCCAATGCCCTTGAGTTGTTGGCATAGTTTTGGATAGTTTTCCCTTTCTTCACTTCCTCACACAGTGAGACTACTTCAACTTCTAATTCTTCCTTTTCTTGGTTGCTTTCTTCTAACTTCTTTTGAAGTGACTCTTCAATGCATTTGTGTTCTTCAACTTCAATTTTGAGACCTTGAACTTGTTCTTCAAGATTATTGGAACGGATCTTCTCTGCCTTGAGATCTTTTATAAGCTTGATTGCTTCCTCATAAAATTTTTCTATGGTCCATCCTTCTTCTTCGTTGTTTGATACCTCTTGTTTATTGTGCTTGGGTTTATTGTGCTTTGCCATAAACAATACTCTCTCATTAGCTTCTTCTTCACTGTCATTGTCTTCATCGGATGATGAGTTATCTTCTTTAGAGACAAAGTTCCTTTTGGATCCTTGCTTGTTGAATTTCTTAAAGCCTTTCTTTCCTTTTGAGTTTCCATTACTTTTGTTTGGACATTTTTCTGCAAAATGCCCAACCTCATTACAGCTTGTTTATCCTTATTGGTTTTCTTAGATGCAACGAATGCAATTTCTAGATGCAAAGTACCCTCTTCTTCATCAAGTCTCATTTCATATGCTATGAGAACTCCATGTAATTCCTCTTTGCTGAGTTTGTCCAGATTTTCACTTTATTCTAAGACCGATACCTTTGGGTTGAATCTCCCTGGTAATGTTCTAAGAATCTTCTGTATAATAGTCTTCTCATCAACTGGCTCTCCCAATCCTTCTAGAGTATTGGTTATTTCATCAACGTATTGAAAGTATGTAGCAATGTTGCAATCTTCTTTCATTCTGAGTTGCTCAAATTTTACTCTATAGATTTGAAGCTTTGCTTCTTTGACATTTGAGTCACCTGCATATATATTCTCAAGCTTGTCCCATACATTTTTGGCAGTTTTACAACCCAACACCTTATTATAAGCAGATTCAATAAGTCCACTAATAATAATATTCTTTGCTTTTGCATCATTTACCAAATTCTTCTTACCTTGTTCATCCTTAGTTGATGTAAATCCATTTTTAACAGTGTCCCATACTTAGTAACCTTGCGCCAAGAGATATACCTCCATTCTTCCTTTCTACAGTGCATAATTATTTTCATTGAATAGAGGTACACCATTCTTGGTATGCTCCATGACCTCCTTCTAGCTGTTAAACTGCTATTGAAGGAACCAAGCTTCGACACCAATTGTTGGAAATATTGAGAGGGGGGGGGGGTGAATCAGTATTCCTTTCAATTAGAACATTAGTTAATCTTCAATTATTATCAGTGTTTGTACAATGATAGCAGAAAACAAGAGGAACACAAATTCACACATTTTTTAAGGTGGAAACCCACTCCGGGACAAAAACCACCTAATGCTTTTCTAATAATTCTTTAATATTCAACTCCAATTGAAAATGAAGCTCCAACTTCCTAGAATCTAGAAAAGCATTCTTTTCCAGCTCCCACTGGATGGATGCTCCAACGCCCGAGATTCTTTAGTAGTCAACTGAATGGATGCCCCAACACCCAATGAGCTACAACTCACCCTAGCACCACCCTACCACCCTATAGAATAATAAAATAAGAATGGATTCCTGTACCAGGGAAAATGGTCCACTTTACAATGATATAGAATGATGTAGAAGAAGAAAATATAATAGACCGTAACTCCAAATTTGACAAAACCACCTAATGATGATCCTAGACCTCCCAACATTTCCTCTTCAACCCTTGGCAGATAGACACTAGTACAATTTTTACAATAATGTATTTACAATGACTTAGTACAATGATACCTTTACAACGATTGTATGCAATGTTGCCCACTTGAAGACTTCATAGGATGAACTTCTTGTTGTTGTTATGCACCTCGGTTGATGCTCTTTTCATGCTACCCTCTGCTGCACCTTGCTTTGCTTTGCTGCCCTAGAAACTCTGGTCCTTTGCAACCCTTGACAACACATGATCTAGCTTTTTCTTTGCCTTCTAGGAGCTCGATATTGATTCTGGTGTATCTCTGTTATTTCAGATCCTAAATATCTTATTTTCGGTCTTATAATATTCCTCTGAGTTTTATTTCCAATGCCACAGGTTTGACCCAATTTGGATTCTTCAAGAGAGAGTTATACCCAATCTCTCACAATTCCCTAATTATGGACTGTTTCAGCAGAACGCACTTGTACGACATGCCACATGTCACTGTTTTTTCATTTGGCCCTAAAATTGATAGATTGAAAACTAAAGACTGTGAACTATCTTCCACTTTTTATGGAATTTCAATCTGATACCCAAAGAGATAGTTAGGACGATTTTACCAAGGTCAATTCTTTGAGATGAATTTCAGGAGCCTGCAAAAACCCTGACTTCCACAGATCATATCTCCAAAAATATTTTGCACCTTGATCTGAAATTTGTATAGCAGATTCCTTAGGAATGCTGCTTCGCCTCATAAAAATTTCAGCCTCTGAACCTTCATATAAAAAAATTTAGAGCGAAAATGACATGATGACCTGTTTCAAATGGCGAAATCCCTTGCCTAAGGAGGAATTTATATAAATGCTTAAGTTGAGAGGGGCTTCAACAAGTGAACGTGGGAGGGATTTTATGAGCTTAAAAAATGTTAATTATGACTTTTCAATGACCCATGGCCCAACCCCATGGGGTTTTAGCCCACTAACTGGGGGTACAAACTTCAAACATGAATATCTCTCAAACCGTGAAGAATTACATGGCGTTCCATATATCAACGGAAACATCTCGACAAGTAGAAACCATCCAAAGCATTATTGACCCAGAATATATTAATTTTTTAGGTCAATATTCCCATGCAATATTGGGTTAGCCCCTGGTGCTGCTTGGGTTGACATCAATGACAACCACTGATCAACATGATTGAGAGATGAAAAGTGGTTTTAGGAATGAAAGAAACATAGGATGAAGAGCTGATATGAGGAGGGCTACTTGGTTTCTACAAGCCAATAACAATTGAGCCCCAATTTGGAAGGGGAAAACCAGCTTTGGATTTTAGTAGGAATTCAAAAGGATGAGTTTATTTAAGTCTATCCAAAGACTCTTTTTCTAACAACAGTTTGGAAGTAACAACTTCCCAGAATTCTTCTTTGTCCTCTTGGGTTATTAGGGCTGAAGTGTCAATTCCCCTCCTTTGCAAGCCTAAAATAATATCTATGAATTCCTTTTCACTTTATAACCTAAAAAACACTTCATGAATTTTATCATCAACTCTTTTATCTTCAGTACTTCTTAATATTTCAGAGGAGAAATATTTCGAATGAGATGGAGTACCTGATATTTATGAAATTCTTTCATTGCCTCTTGAAATAGTGTTTGGATTTTCCACAACAGTAGGTGGATTGGGATCAGGATTGCTCCATGTATATCTCCTTCTCGAAGCCACCTTTAAACTTTGAAAATATATGGAGTCACCAAGGTAGATTGCAGCCTCGAAAAACTTTTTGAGCTCCTGCTACCTTTGGAAGTTCAGCTTTCTTGATTTCGGGAATGATTAATCTTCAGGCTCTTGGCAGACACACAAAAATGTCATCACAAAAATATGACCTGATAGGCTGCTAGTCAGGCTACCTCATTGTAACTATTTCAAACCAGACTTTTAGTTGAGGCTTAGCCTCCTCAACCTGAGAGGGCTCTCTCACTAGGTTTAAGATTTTGAATTAAGGATTAGATGGCTAACTCTAGGAATAAATAATGTAAAAGTGTATGACTGGTTTAAATCATGATAAAAAAACATCTATTGGGCTATGGAGTCTAGGTATTTTCCCACAAAACATCAACATCACCTCATCATGGAAGTCAGGGCATTTCAGAGTTTTTAAGTGTATCAGTGAAACAAAAACAGAGTGAACAAAACACAGTTTACAAACATATGCAGGAACATAAAGAATTTTCTAATGAATTCTAAGTCACATATATTTATACCACTGCAAAATTATAGATACAGAAAACCAAAGGAAGATCACACATTAGAAACACTTTCTGAATCCTGAGTAGTAAGTTAGTATCTATATTATGATAAAAACACATAGTTTGCTACAATAACATAGTCTTCTTGTTCATGAAAATTGCCAACCTTGAGGAATTCAACCTCATCTCTCTTATAGAGTCATTATAAGATTGGATACTATGATCCATATTCAAAGGAATTTGAATTCTATCTTATATTGACACCTATTTACTCAAAACCAACTATTAATTACATGTGATAGTTAATTGTCTGTTCTAGAGTCCTAATACAATTAGGAGTAAAACTCTTTCTTATGACTAAAACAACCTTATCTAAAAATTAAATATTGTGTTTGATAGCTGCTCCTAATATTCGACCTTGATGATGCCCATAACCTTGTTGTCATATTCTGTTATCTTATCCCTTATTTGTCCTGAAAATTAGGGACATGTTTCCTGCAAGATAGCTGTAACCTTCATTTATGCTCCCTGATTCTTTTTATTGAAAAAATGGACCTCTTTAGACAAGTGATATGTGTTATCACTCCCATAGAACCATGTCCTTCCATCTGTGCAAAATTAAGTTCCTAAAAGAGTGTGAAGAGATCTGATATGTCTGCGCTACGAAAATATTAGCTGTTTTCGTAGCGCAGTAGCTATGCTTTTGTAAAATATCTCTCAACATATAATCTCATTTTCTTTAATAGCTAGAACTTCATTTCTGACTAATTTCCATCTTCTAACAACATCAAAACTTAAAAAACCTAGTGTTTACCTCTTGGAAGCTTATCAAAATGTTAAAAACTGCACCTACAGCAGTTTCGTAGCGCGCTACGAAACTACTATGTGTCTCCATATTTACCTAGTTTCTTCATCATATTTAAACCTTGAGAATATCTACAGTCTTTAATGATGAATTTGATGCTAATGGACTTTTAAAACGATATAAGTCAACTTTTCCATGGTTTCCAAAAGTGATGACCTTCCCAAAACAAAATTATATCAGGGATTTGTCACTTACTGTCTTACTTCTGCTGTACTTGACTTTCTTCAGAGTTTTCCAATTGGATTTCAAGATCCTCAATGTGCCTCTTTAACCTCCTGTTAGTAGCCCTTAAATTCACATTTCCCTTCTCACAAACTTGGCCTCTTTGATTGCAGGCAGGGTCCAGGTGAAAAACTGAGCAATTCACTGCTGATTGTTTCAGGATTTGAAAATCTTTCAAGTTCCCACAGAGCTTTAATTCTGTCAAAGTTTATCTTCTTTGCCACATGTTTTCTTACTTTCTTCTGAAGCCTAGAAATTTGAAGATTAGATAGTCTTAATTTTTCTTTCATTCCTTCATAACTGCTCTTTTCTCTTTGTGTATGGAAAACTCTGTTTCTGTCAACCTCAAGCATAGGTGATGAAAGGTCCATGGGTTCCTCATAATCATTTGAAATTTCCCCAGCTTTTTCTAATTCCACATCCAATCCTGCAAATTTTTTGAATTCCTAGTTGAAGGCCTTTTGGGCTTGAACACAAACACTGAAATTTCATCATTAAAATCCAGTTTTTTGGAAGACTTGATCTTCTTAGATTTCCCTTCATATAAATTTATAAAATCTTCCTGCACTAAAGGAGATTCCTCAATATCAATAGCTTGTAAAATATCATTCAAGCTACCCTTTAAACCTGGATCTTCTTCTGAAACCATTGTTTTTCCTTTTTCCCTTGCTATTTGACTTCTAGTCAACCTTTTCTGAGCTTATTTACTGTTTGACTATTCTCGCATTTCTTTCTTATCTTTGGTTATCCTCCTTTGTGCAGGTTGAGGGGTTTCTTGAACAATTATTGGTGTTTTAATCTCTGGCCCTTTCACTTGTTTTCTAGGCTTTAACTTGACAAACCTCTTCGATCTTGTTTCTGCAGGGTCAATGATTTCAAATGGTGATTTTTTTTTGGCCCTAGGGCTAACACTTGTAACATATGTTTCTACCCAAAATCCACATAGAAACAAAAATGCTGACCATCCTCTATTCACCCTCTGAAGCTCATGCAAAACTATTAATTTGACAAGACCATGATGAAATAATGAAGTTTCACATGCCTGAGTTTTCATCTGCACCTTATCTGCCATCTTGGCCAAACTCCGAAACAGAAAGAAAGGTAAATCTAGAGAAATTATTCCATTGAAATGCAATAAGAGTTTTAAATGGTAAGAATACACCTTATGGTATATTTCTTTGCAAGTGAAGTACCTTTGAATGTTGGAGGGCAGGTTAGCATATGTATCTTTGACATAACCTCTTGGCACTGCTTTGCTTAAATCTGTGTCCACAAACTCTGGCTTCAAAATGATTTTACAAGGTTCCATTTCAAACCTGAAGTTCTTGAACCACCTTTCTTCCCCTCTTGGAATCTTTGTCACTAAAGATATAACTTCAGGAGAAATTTGTAAGTTTAAACATCCAAATTTTGTATTTTAACCTGTAAAATTGATGGCAAATTCTTTTGTGACTTGATTATGACCTCCCTGTAGCTTTTCGCAGAATCTCTAGCATCCTACTTTCTTGAAAGCTTCTTCAACTGATTTATCCTTAGTGAGAGCTTCTATGCCTTCGGGTTCCGTTCTCAAACAATGGCATGATCTATGTTTTCTTTTTTCCTCTGTCATCTTTCACTTGGAATCCCTATGGCTTTAGAAAACCTGTAATAAACTGGCTCGCTTGATTTAAGAGAAATTGGCTCGCTTGATTAAGGGTTCAGCCTCGCTTGATAACTGGTTCAAAAACTCTAGTTTATGCTTACCATGAGATTTTTATTCGAAGAAATACATGCAACAAATGTTTTTGCATGAGAAAATATAACCAAGGACAACCATCCCATTTCAAATTTTAAAATGACGAATGATAAATGACCCCTAACGAATCTCGTGATGGTTGTGAATGGTTGCATGTGGGAGAAAGTATTCGTGGACTGACACCTACTCATGAAAATTTAATGGAATTTGATGGATTTGACAGTTGGACAAGATTGGTTACAAATCCACGATTTTGTAGCACGTGAAATGTATTTTCAGGGTTTTGAGCTACAAAATGACTAGCGTTTTCGTTGCGCAAAAGCAGTTTTTTACACTGTTTGCGCTACGAAAATGTGGTTTCGTGGCTTATTCGAATATTTTTTTTAAAAAGGACTAGAGAGATGGTTTCCAAAACATGACATGGGACCTTTAAAGTGTGGAACAAAATTGTTGGACCTTATTTGATGATGGAGATGAGACTCTAACCTTATGATTTAGACTCTAAAAACATAAAAATTCCTTAAACTCTATTCTAAGACCATGACTTAGGAACAAACATAAATTGTCCAAGTTTGGAAAAAAATTTCTAGTGATAACACCACCAAACCTTGAAAGGGTTCAAATTTATTTTCACACTGAAAATAGGTTTGCATCACAAGCTATTTGATATCTGGTATCTCTCTCTCGGCTTGGTAGATCCTAAGTTAAGGATCTAGGTTGGTTTAATTTTACCTTTTAAATATGTTATGTTCCACATGAATACTGTAATATTCCTATTTTAATAGGAATATTCAATTTCATTTTGTTTTATTTTCTCAAAGAATAATTATGTAAAGGAGGGTCAAAAAATCCTAATAAAAGAATAAATACATGCCCAATGTGAACAAGGGTAAATCTAGGCCACTTTAATAAACACACTTGAGTGTGAAAAGAACAAATCCACTTGACTGGGTCAATCTTGACCATATCAACAACGCAGTATTGGAGGAGTGCTCATCAATGAGGCACAACACAATTCTAGAAGGAGGTCTCTTGTGTGAAAGGGATAAGTTGATAAAGGTGGTTTAGGGTTTTGGCAAGCTCTCATCTTATAAAAGGAAGAGGAAGGAAACATATTGAGGTTGTTCATGATTTGATTTCTGAATTGTTGTCTATTTAGACAAACATCTTTCTTGGCTGCTTAGCCTAGATTGCATTGGAATTTTATGTTTAGGAGTTCCATCTCTTCCCGTTGAGGAGCTCTTGGGAGAGCTTGTATTTCTTGTCCACTATTTGGTTGGAGACCAAGCTTCTACTTCCAGCTGCAACATAGATCCAGTGAGGGTTTTCTTTCTTTTGTAAGCTGCAGCAAGTGGAACTCTAGATCTGTCCATATCTAGCTTGTATTGGAGCCTCTTCTCAGTGAGTGTGTCTTTTAACCTGTTGGAAGAGTGCAGCCATTGTTTGAGATTTAGTTTTGATCTTGGCATCAGGAAAAATTATTCTACATCACCATATTCACAGTTCCTTAAAGAGACTACATCCTTTTTGCAGGCAGAGTTGCAGTGGGGTTTTTGTATCAGCTTGGAGGAAAGATCTCTGGTGAAAGGGACCCTTCCCTTCACTATGGTGATCCATGGATTGGCCAACCAATCCATGGTAATTTCAGATCTGATCTACTGTGTATCATATGCTTCATGAATTTATGAATATTACTGCAGATCTGTGGCTTAGATCTCAGATCTATTCATTGATATCCATCTTTTGCTGAGAACGCCAAGGGGAGTGTAAAGAAGAGCCCCTTTGGCATATAGATCTGTAATAGATCTATATTTTTATTTAAATATCTGCCCTAGATCTGAGATATAATGAAATATTTCTTCAACCCTATGAAAATTACTCTTTCAAGTTCTTCGGTCTTAATACATTGTGCAACACCTCTATTTGAGGGTTTATTCATGTCAAGCCTCTACTTTTATCATGTACATTGTATGATATATATAATAGACCTTATTTACTAATGTTTACAACCTATTTCATCTAATAGCTTCATAAAATCATGCTTCTTAAGCTTCAGTAAGTTCTACATTAGCTAAGCCTTGGGGATTGAGCCTTTTTTAGCCTTGTCGGGAGTGGGAGACCTATTTAACTTAGCTATAATGATTAGTTTCAGCTGAAATTTGGTATGGGAGTCCCAAATGACCTAAGATAACAGATCCAACCATCACTTTCCTTTTTTTTTACGCATATTTCTAAAACTGACCTTTTTAGGGCTTAAATCATTGTCTTTCCCCACTTTTTGTTAAATGAATAGATCCCTTCCCTTGCTGCCACATATATTACTGTTTTTAATTTTTTTATTAACATATCCCATGTGTTATTAGCCTGCTACTACTCCACAGTGTTTATATATTTCTACAGTCCCTTATTGGACATTTATTAAGCCATACTAGGTGTGGGAGCCTTGTTTGCCTCACCTAGTTTGTTTGGTTTCTAATATCCTGTTGGAATTGGGTCTTATATTATCATATATAAGGAATACAAGAGGTGATCTTGGTTTTTGAAGCACACATCCCTGGAAAATGCATTTTTCAGGCCTGTTTTGCTAAGCAGTCCCTTTTGGGATATTACAATGGTATTAAAGCATGATCTCTGGCTGAGCCTGTGAGATCCAGCTATCAGAAGAATAAAGAGGAGGAGTAGAGTTCAGAATGATGGAGAGGATGATATTATTCTCATCAACTTTCATATCTAATAAGAGCCTCTCCAAAGGGGTTAAACAGAAGGAAGAAGAAAGTTGCAATGAGACCTCTAAAAGATTTCAAGAAGAAGGAGAAAGACCAGGCACTTCCTATTCTCATAGAGGGAGTAAGGATCAAGAAGAGAAATTAGAACATGAGATTCTAAGTAGGTACTTGACAGAGTACAAGTGTCACTCTAGAGCCTTCAAGGAGACTATAACTTTTCCTCAATTCATCCAGATGAAGGAAGAGAAGAGACCTTGCAGTAAAAGGGTGAACAAGAGATTTGAGGAAGAAAAGTCCTCTCTATCTCTTGATGAGATTTGCACCAGCACTATGATAGCCTTGGAGGAGCAGCCTTCAACGCTTGCAGTTGAGGAAGTCAACATTGTGAAAGAAAGAACTCTTGCAACCATGCAAGGTGTTCCCAAAGTCCAGCAAGGTATGATTGCATTTCCACTTCTTATTATTGCAGTAAATATTTCAGAAGATTGTGGAAATAGGTTGTTGTATGACCCAGGATCATCACTTATTGCTAATATAGAGCAGCAAGGTTGCAATGCACTGTCCAAAATCTGCAATGAAGAGTTAAGGACCCATTCCTCATGGGAACATTCAGATGCCAGCTTCATTCAGGAAGCCATGGAGGAAGAAATGTCAAAGGGTAGACATCTTGGGATGAGAAAATCTTTCTCCTCTCTAGATGACACTCTCTCAATGAGCATGCCACAACTCAAAGAGAGAGTTCTACTTGCAGGAGATCCAAGGCATCTTTGGTTTTGGAAGGCCATGCATGAGGAGGAGATCTCATCAGGATATCCCATTGGAGGTGCACTTCAACATTTCATGAGGTGAAAATCTCTTCAAAGGTTGGAGGAGCATGGTGTCCTACCTTGGGTGGATACCAAGCAATGGCATAATGAGATCCATCACCCACATTGGGATGAGTGGGTGGCATTATGGAGCAAGAGGTTTCCAAACCCCTTGCAGATCTATGATACAGGCTAGCAAGAAGCATGGCTGCGCTGGTTGTTTTTGGGTGAGTTTGGTCACTACCCAAAAATTTCTATTTCTTTAACTCATGCCTTGAATCTCAGTGATAGGATGCATAAGAAGAAAGCATGGTTGTTGTGGCTGTTAAGAAGAGATTTTGGACATCATATGTCAAATCTTGTGTCCATATATTTTCCTTGGTTTGAGATATATCTCATGGGCTCACATGTATTTATGCTTGAGATGTATTTCATGTATGTGCAATGCTTTTGGAGGGTGGATGACTTCCCTATGATGTATGAGGGAGCTAGTTTGTACTATGTTGATGAGGCATCTCACATGTCCATCATCATATTATTGCTCCATGATCTACATTTTGATAATGCAAGGAGGCAACAAGAGTCCTTGTTGCTATGGCTATTATTGAGAGAGTATGGGCTGAAATCTCTCCATACTCATCATGATGTTTTAGAAAGGATGTATGTCACATTGTCTTGTTATTTTGATCATGTACAACTGATATATATTGTTTTTTATTGCCACATAGTAAATGAGCGCTCATGCACAACTAGTACCTTGTTGGAGGACAACTTGCCACATGAAATTCTCAAGCAGCAGTTGGAAGAACTGTGATGTATCCATTGAATAGACCATTGGTATCATGGGACCATTAGCATTTTTATGATTTGGATGCCAAATGGTGATGAGGTGCCATTCCTTTTGGATGGGATGGTTTGGGCCAGGACTATTTTCAAACTTGGCCACTCCCTTGATGGGCTAAGGGAGGTTCTGAAGCATGATGGGTGCTTCCCTGAAGCACAAAATATACATTTCACCTTTAGCCTTGGTGGATTGATGAGGGTAGCAAGTAAGTGGCATGTAAACCACTTACCACATGCAGATCTAAAGCAGGGAGGAGATGACCTGCGATGGTTTCTATTGGGTGAGTGTGGGTACCACCCAAGGTTTTTTATTTTCTTGTCTCATGCCTTTTATCTCAAGGAAAGAATGCATAAGGAGGAGGGATGGTTACTTTGGTTGACAAGAAGAAAGTATGGACACCCCATGATGAATTCCATGTCCATACATTTACTTATGTCTATGATGTATGTACATGCATTTCTATTCAGGATGGATATCATAATCATGTATGTACTTTGGGTTGGGAGAAATTGTGACCTTCTCATGAGGTGGCATAAGGGAGTCTGTTTATATCATGATGTTAATAATGCCCTAACATTTGTTATGAATAGGAGAGGAGGAATGACACATTGTGTGGATGTGTCCATTGGCAATGCAATCTCCCATATTTACTTGTACTTCAAGAGGAGGATAGAACATTGTGTGGCTGCTACATTATATCATTTGTATTCTTATGCTAGAAGCCATATGTTGGGCTTATGTAATTGGAAGAAGTCTCTCACTTGGGAGAATTTGTAGCAAGACATGTGTTGTTTGAATCATATTCAGCCAACACCTATTATCCTCTACTATTTCCAAGCTTTGAAGAAGCTTTTTGCATAAAGAAGGTGGTGGGATGGCCACTTATTGTACTATGATTTGAGGTAGCAAGATGAAGGAAAACACTGGTCTCAAAGGAGGGACTATTGTCACCATCCGATATATCATATGACACTTAGTCCATGCTTCTTTTGAATCACATATGGTGAAGATACTCTATTCACTATATGCATGGAAGATTGGGCAAGAAGGCTCACTAGAATCCATGAAGGGAATCATGAAGTTCCAAGTCTCTTTTGGCTTCATGAGGACTATATTATTGCAGCCCAAGATCATCAGCTCCATACTTATCATAAATGGAGGGAGAGATAGTGTGAATTGAGTATTCTTATCTCCCATTTCTAGCCATGGAGCCCCTATAAATTGCATATGGTGGGGATTGGTGACTATTTATTTGAGCTGTCAAGGATGGCTCACTTTGTTTGTATGATAGCAGGGAGATTGGAGTTTCTCATGGGGGTTGAAATGACCAATATTTACCATCTCTCATACCTCAAAGAGACCAATGAACAGGATATGATTCTTTTATGTATCTCCCACTACTTCATGCTGACAGGTATTTGGTTCATCCACCAAAAGCAGACTTGCATTCTTGGGAGGAGACAACTCCATTGGAGATTTTTCAAAGTCCTTGTGAGATGCTTGAGGACAAGCAACATTTTGGAGGGGAGGACTGTAATATTCCTATTTTAATAGGGATATTCAATTTCATTTTGTTTTCTTTTCTCAAAGAATAATTATGTAAATGAGGGTCAAAAACTCCTAATAAAAGAATAAATACATGCCCAATGTGAACAAAGGTAAATCTGAGCCACTTTAATAAACACACTTGACTGTGAAGAGAACAAATCCACTTTACTGCATCAATCTTGAACATATCAACAATACAGTATTGGAGGAGTGTTCATCAATGAGGCACAACACAATTCTAGAAGGAGGTCTCTTGTGTGAAAGAGAGAAGTTGATAAAGGTGGTTTAGGGTTTTGGCAAGCTCTCATATTATAAAAGGAAGAGTAAGGCAACATATGGAGGTTTTTCATGATTTTATTTCTGAATTTTTGTCTTTTTAGACAAACAAATTTCTTAGCTTCTTAACCTAGATTGCATTGGAATTTCCTGTTTAGGAGTTCCATCTCTTCCCATTGAGGAGCTCTTGGGAGAGCTTGTATTGCTTGTCCACTATCTGGTTGGAGACCAAGATTCTACTTCCAACTGCAATGAAAATCCAGTGAGGGTTTTCTTGTTTTTGTAAGTTGCAGAAAGTGGAACTCTAGATCTATCCAGATCTGGCTTGTATTGGAGCCTCTTCTCAGTGAGTGTGTCTTTTAACCTCTTGGAAGAGTGCATCCATTGTTTGAGCTTCAGTTTTGATCTTGGCATCAAGCCAAAGTATTCTACATCACCATCTGTGCAGTTCCTTGAAGAGACTGTGTCCTTTTTTAAGGCAGAGTTGCAGTGGGGTTTTTGTATCGACTTGGAGGAAAGATCTCTGGTGAAGGGACCCTTCCCTTCACTGTGGTGATCCATGGATTGGCCAACCAATCCATGTTAATTTAATATCTGATCTTCTATGTATCATATGCTTCAGAAATTTATGAATATTACTGCAGATCTGTGGCTTAGATCTCAGATCTATTCATTGATATCCATCTTTTGCTGAGAACCCCAAGGGGATTGTAAAGAAGAGCATCTTTGGCATATAGATCTATAATAGATCTATATTTTTATGTAAATATCTGCCCTAGATCTGAGATATAATGAAATATTTCTTCAGGCCTCTAAAAATTACACTGTCAAGTTGTCAGTCTTAATACATTGTGCAACACCTCTATTTGAGGGTTTATTCATGTCAAACCTTTGTTTTTCTCATGTACATTGTAAGATATATATAATAGACCTTATTTACAGATGTTTACAACATATTTCATCTAATATCTTCATAAAATCACGTTTTTTAAGCTTCAATAAATTATGCATTAGCTAAGCCTTGGGGATTGAGCCTTTTTTAGCCCTGTCGGGAGTGGGAGACCTGTTTAACTTAGCTAGAATGATTTGTATCAGCTGAAATTTGGTATGGGAGTCCCACATGACCTAATATAACATATACAACCGTCAAATTCCTCTGTTTTTACACATATTTCTGAAAATAACATTTTTAGGGCTTAAATCATTGTCTTTCCCCACTTTTGGTTAAAATAATAGATCCCTTCCCTTTCTGATGCATATATTACTATTATTAAAGTTTTTATTAACATATCCCATGTGTTATTAGCCTGCTACTACTCCAATACAGTGTTTATATATTGCTGCAGTCCCTCATTGGACAATTATCAAGCCATACTAGATGTGGGAGGCCTGTTTGCCTCACCTAGTTTGTTTGGTTTCTGATATCCTCTTGGAATTGGGTCTTAGATTATCAGATCTAAGGAATCCAAGGGCTGATCTTGGTTTCTTAAGCACACATCCCTGGAAAATGCATTTTTTAGGCATGTTTTGCTGAGCAGTCCCTTTTGGGATATTACAAATACCATGGGTAAATACCATGGGTTCTCATACCATGTGTCAATACCATGAAATTATTTTTATTTCAATGTTATTTTTTTATTATTTTTATTTTATTTTTATCAAGTAAAATTGTTTTCACATCATGTGATTTTTATTTTTACCTAGATCCATCTTAAATCCAGAGCTATCAAGGGCCCAGAAGGATCAAATCTCTTGAGATGCAAACCTATTTAGAGTGAAAGGAGATTTGATACAGTAGATTCAGATTTAAGATGTATATAAGATGTTTTAATTCCCCCTCTCCCTTAAAATAAGGTGGGCTAACCTCTAGACCTATTTTTTTTATAAAATAAATTTGGGGCGATTTGAAATATAAATTTACTTTTTTTACCCTCTCCTTTAAAATAAGGTGGGCTAACCTCGAGACCTAATTTTTTTTATAGAATAAATTTGGGGCGATATGAAATATAAATTTACTTTTTTTACCCTCTCCCTTAAAATAAGGTGGTCTTACCTCTAGACGTATTTTTTTATAAAATAAATTTGGGGCAATTTGAAATAATATACTATGATACAAAAAATTCGCCCAATAAAAATTTAAAACCCTTTAATTTCACCCATGGGCGAAAATTCACCCCTAAAATTTTCTATGCTATTGAGTCATAGATCCTTATTTATATCACCTATTTCCGAGAGTGGATTTATTACAGAGACAATTTAATTAAATTACATATATCCATATCCCATGATCAAAAAACACATTTGTTGATTCATTAGCTAATAAAGCATTATATTGTTATATAATTCATTCATCACATTAAAAACATAAAAAATTATCAATAATAATTTGTATATTTGAGAAAGTCACATCATGAAACTACTTGTATATAGATAAAAGTCATATGTTCAAAATGTTATACAAAATTGGGACACAAATGTCCTCCAAAATTAGGGCTTATGCCCGACCATGTCTATCATAAAAAATATCAAGTCATCCTAAATATATGGCTGAGGGCCATGCCCTGGGTGAGCATCCCAGAATAATACTATGGAAATTGCCACACATCGAAAGATTCACACCCAGTTCTGTGGTACACCAACCACACATCTCAGTATAGCTTCTAGTAGATCCTCCACTGCATCCATAGGCACTTGGCGGGTTAAACCCTATAGGTTCCTTTGTATGGCATGAAGGACTCTCTCACGATCACCTGCGAAAATTTTCTACCTCTCTTCCATAGCGCTTGTGCCTCGGTAGACCCTCAAGTCTTATTGGTCCTACGTTTGTGTCATGATCAATAATTTTGAAAGTATTTTTTCCTATTAAAAAAATTTCATTTCATATTTTTGAAAATCCGAAAAAAATCAAATAGAATAAAAAATCATATAAGCAATCTTACCAATTTCTCCCCATGCAACACTAGGTGGAAGTGGCAGATATAGGTTTGCTCTAAAGTCCATACCTGGTTAGGGGTGATATTCAATGGTGATCACTTCTTCTCCCCACTAGAGGAAGAAATCATCATCAAATTTAATCCTAGGGACCTCGCCACACCCTAGTCTCTTCACTAGGTCAAAGCACCTTGCTATGCATGGATCTCTTGGGCTGTTGATCATTGAAATCACCTTGCGTCGAAGCCTAGGAAATCTCTCAAAAATGAAATTGCAAAGGATAGTGCCATATCTGTTGGCCGGATAAATCGTTCTTGCGGACAAGACCGATCTCCCTAGTGTCAGAAGACAATCTAGCAACAAACAAACAACTAAGTTTGTCTTTCTCTAGATATATTTGTTTTGCAATTAAATGCTATGAAGGTGTCGATCCTACCTTAGATCCAAATGCTTATTTGTAGTCGTAGTGCTTCTGTCGCATCAAAATCCTTCCATCGCAACAAGAGTTCTTTTGTCGCAACAATGATCCTTTCATCACAACAAGAGTTCTTTCGTCGCAAGAAAGTGTCGTCTTTTATCGACCTGCGATCACAAACAAGAAAATATTAAATATCACCTGTATAAAAAATAATTGTTAAACATACCTATCATAGTGATCAAGGAATCTATGAAATAAATGATCAAACGATAGCTTATTGAAATAAACAATCGAACGAAAATTTATTGAGAAAAACAGAACTTGATTGTATTAATCTTAAAATAACAGAAGAACCTTACAACCTTAGCCTTGATGTTCGAAAGGCCTTCCCGGGGTCCGAAGCAGGAGTCTCCTCTACTTTGATAAGTCTTGCACTCTTCCTCCAGGAACACAAAGAGGTATGTGATCTTTCCTCTCAAAAGCTCAGCAGAAAGAAGTCTAAATCTCAACAGCACTTCAGCTCAATCACACATAAAGCTTGAACTCCAATTCTCAATCTCCAAAAAATTCTTAACCCTTTGAGGCTACCTAATGCCTCCTTTTATAGAGCAGATGAGGAGGTTAGGATTCCACCTTTATAGGGATAGAATCCTCCTTCAAAAGGATAGACTCCTCACATCAAGGGATTAGTTCCTTAAGGTGAGGGATACATGCACCTTATCAAAGCGTACTCATCCCCAAAAATTCTCATCTAGAACCTTTTATAATTGACCTCAAACCACTTTTTTGACTTTACTTTCTCGCCTTTTTTACTTTGAGGAGGGTACACAGGCATTGCAAAGGAAAAATGCGTTCTAGAACGCAGGTAAGCAGCGTATTACATGCGTACCCAAGCTAGGAACACAGGCAGGCTTCATGTTACATGTGTACCCATTCTTTCAGAGGTTTTTAGGGTTTTTATTCTTGTTTCAAGGCTTGACATGAGGAGTAAAGTTTGTAATACTTGCAGAGGAGGCATGTATGAGGCATTGCAGATTTCAAGGTACTGACAATTTCTGGATCAACTTCCTAGATAATGAGTTGTTTATCGATAGAAAGTGATCTATTGTAGGCAAGCCCACAACACGAACTCATAGATCAAGTTTTGAAAATATATTGGCAAGGACTAACTCAAGGATGGTCAAAATGGATGACAGATATTTTGCATATGAATGGTTTGTTTGAACTGTACTCTTGAACACATAACAACACTGCAGATGGCTTGGTGACAATTGACCCAAAGCTAATACCCAGAAACCAGCTGAAGACTTTCAATGTGGTTTGATTAACTGTTAGGCAAAGGATTTCCCAACCCAGGTGAATAAAAAGTGTCGTGTTCAAGATTGGTTAACGGTTTTCCAAATAATCAAAATGTAACAAACAGATTCATTTTTCTCTCTTTTCCCCCACCATTTCTGGCAAGTACCTCTTTATTTTTGACAAGCTTGAGGAGGATAACATTTTCTTGTTTATAAGCTCATCCTTTGGATGATTCCAACTTAGTTTAAGATTCGAACCCTAAGAAGGAGTGGTTCGTTCCTGTTTAAAAATTGAACAGGTCCTTTACTGTTAAATTTTAACGAGTCTAGTATAGGAGAAACTCGGTGTTTTTCAATTTTAGGGAGTCAGAAGAAAAAACTTAAGAAAAATCTATGGGTGTACTTTTTCGTAAATTTAGTCTCTTGAGCCCGAAAAAGAATAAAATAATGCGGGAGAGAACTCTATTGACCGTAATTAGTCAACGTATACCTTTTTCGTAAATAGTCCATTTCAGTCCGTAAAAGGGGTAAACTTATACTGAAGGGACAATCATTCATTTATTTTAACGAGTTCGAATAATCAAGTACTCGGCAATCTTTTCATATTTAGAGAGTCTGAAAAGGGCTTAAAAGAGGACTCCATGGTTTCGTTTTTTCGTAATTTTCAAGAGTCCGAAAAAGTGATAAAAGTATACTCAGTAGTTTCCCTTTTTCTGTAAATTTTAACGAGTTCGAAAAAGGGATAAAAATGTACTTATGTGTCTGACTTTCAATTTAATTTACGAGCATGAAAAGACAGAAAGAACTCGGCATTTTCATGTGTTTTACGAGAATGAAAGATAGCAAAATAATCTCGGGATTTTCATGAGTTTAATGAGTCTTGAAAATAACCGAAATTGACTCAAGATAAGTTTCATTTTTACAAAAGCTTGAAACAGAGAAAAACTATGCTTCAGAGTGGTTTCATTTTTACACAAGCTTGAAACAGAGAGAAAACTATGCTTGATACCCCCTAAGCGTAACTGCTAGAGCACATGCCCCCCTAGCTTCATTTCATTCAACTAAGTACACTGCTGGTAATTAATAGCTGGATGGAATGAAGGTTCATTTACGAGATCATATGAAAGACCCAACCTAAAACTGCAAGAAAATTATGCAAAAAATGAAATAACTAACCTAAATATGACTTAACATTTATGAGATCTAGTCAAAGAATCGACTCAATTAGGGGAGGATTTGTTTCATTTTTTAACGAGCTTGACACAGGAAAAGAACTATGCTCATGGCAACGTGTTTCATTTTTTAAACGAGGTTGACACAGTAACAGGAACTATCCTCACCTACATGTTTCATTTTTTTTAACGAGGTTGACACTGTAAAAGAAACTATCCTCGTATCTTCTTTCTAAAATCTACCTATATAACCTACTGATTCATTTTTTAATGAGGTTGACATAGGAAAAGAATTGTCCTCATACCTAATTCATTTTTTAACGAGGTTGACTCAGTAAAAGGAACTATCCTCTGACCAACTGATTCATTTTTTAACGAGGTTGACACAGGAAAAGAACTGTCCTCGTACTTGATTCATTTTTTAATGAGGTTGACTCAGTAACAGGAACTATCCTCATAAACTACTTATTTCTAATCTACCAATCTACTCTCTACAATCTACTTACTAATTCATTTTTTAATGAGGTTGACACAGGAAAAGAACTGTCCTCATCGCCGACTGATTCATTTTTTACCGAGGTTGACACAGTAAAAGGAACTCTCCTCACCAGCCACTGATTCATTTTTTAGCGAGGTTGAAACAGTAAAAGGAACTATCCTCACTCACTGATTCATTTTTTAACGAGGTTGACACAGTAAAAGGAACCATCCTCAGAGACACCTGTTTCATTTTTTAACGAGGTTGGCACAGGAAAAGAACTATCCTCGTGGCAGCTTGTTTCATTTTTTAAACAAGCTTGACACAAGAAAAGGAACTATGCTCTTGACTTACTGATTCATTTTTTAATGAGGTTGACACAGTAAAAGGAACTATCCTCACACTCACTGATTCATTTTTTAATGAGGTTGACACAGTAAAAGGAAATATCCTTGGAGACACCTGTTTCATTTTTTAACGAGGTTGGCATAGGAAAAGAACTATCCTTGTACTCAGTGATTCATTTTTTAACGAGGTTGACACAGTAAAAGGAACTTTCCTCAGACCTGATTCATTTTTTAATGAGGTTGACTCAGTAACAGGAACTATCCTTGGAAAATAATTGATCATGGCTTCCAACTAGAAGAAACACATGTCAATGGACACACCTTGATCATGGCTTCCAAGAGGTCTTCGTCAGATGGAAGAACAATTTGTTGGAAGGAATGCATGTCAAGGGGCTCAAAAGGGATAATAACATCGTGTTCAAGTAATCCCATAGAGTTTTCCATGTCAATTACCGGATATAAGTCAAAGGAAGATGAGCAAAGAGTGAGAAACTCGCTTACATTGGTAACTGAAAACATGGGACTAGTTGCCACATAATTAACCCATGGCAGGGTAGATACCACTTTAGAATCAGGAAAATTCAGGGATGTCGGATTATTGGTAGTCAAAACAAGACTAGGGAACGAAATCTGGTCTACAGTCACAATATTTCCATTGTGAGGGAAAGACATCACGTGAAAGAGTGTCGATACAACAACTTTCATTGCATAAACATAGTCTCACCCAAGGAGTAAATTGAAATCCAAGGGACCTCGAACTACCATAAGATCAATACAGACAGTTTTACCTTCCAAAGTAATAGAGAACTTAGGAAGGATCCCTAAAGGTTCACTAATGGTTCTATTAAAAGCTTTCAGATTCTGCGTAATAGGCACAAGATGAGGAGAACCCAAAGCTTTCCAAGCAGTTGAGGATAAAATACTAACAGAAGCACCTTCATCTACTTGTGTGCGGTGTATGTCCCTACCACCAAACTTCACAATGATTTGGAAAGGGATGGAGGAAGGAAGACGAGGTTCTGTCAGTCTATTCCAATCAAAGGAAAAGACCTCAGTACTTGGAGGGGGTTCTGTAGAAACAAGTGAAATGCCCCCTAGCTTAGAAGAATCTGATGTAACAAGAAGAACCTGAGCAGTATGAAGTTCACTCTCTACAGGGAGAATGGGATCGACTGAATGCGAAATCGAATCGACCACTTGATCAACTAATGGATCATCAATATGAGTGATATGAGTTTCACTCTCCAATGGAAGAGTGGGATCGACTGTACTTGAAATTAGATCAATCACTCCGTCAGTTGACGGTAGGTTGGGAGAAAGTTTACGGTAATCAGTTGGAAATTCTTGCTGTGGAATAGTAAGGTTTTCCAACAATTTTGAGGCTTCATCCATGTGAGGGAAAATGTGAGTTTGATGACTCCCTTTGCATAACTTACAAGGAAACCTAACTTTACCCTTTTTCCCATAAACCTGACTATCACTGGTTGATGGATCAATGGAAAGTTGATGAGATTTTTCTAACCATACTTCCAAGACCTTTGAAATACCAGGACAATTGATAAGGAAGTGGTCACCCTTACAAAGCTTGCAAGGGTATTTGGGCTTACGATGCATGTTGGAGGTTTCCTCAACACAACTAACACTTACAGCCATGGTTGGTTGGTTGACTTCTTTCTTATCTTACTTCTTCTTCTTCTTCTTCTTCTTAGCCACCTGGTTACTAGCATCAAGGCTTTTACCAGGTGAAGAGGAAGAAATGGAGGAAGAAATATTAGGCGAAGAAGGTAAAGGGTCAATAGAAGGTTGGTGATGTTGAGATGGTGAACTCTGTTGAAGTGAAGCATCCGGTTGAGGTGGAACAATTGGAGTATTCGGGGCCAACGAAGTTGAAAATAACCATATCGGTAAACCTATTGTAAATCCAAGTAATGACAAAGTAGCCATATAAGGAGGAATAACATTTCCAAAGCAAGGAAAAGTACTAGGATTCTCGTTAAGAGGGGTTCCTTGGTTGGTAAATTTCGGAAGAAATGCCATTATATTCAACTTCAGTGAATTTCATTAACAATTTTAAAACTAAAATTAACAATTCACAATTCACACCTAAAAATTAAAATTCACAATTCACACCTATGGTCTCTAAAAGTAAAAAAAACAAATTAACACGCGCTATCAAATCTAGGAGTCAAACCACACACAAACAGGAATTTCCCGTACAAAAAAACACTAGTTGGTGATGAAATCCATCATCGTAGAATTTAATACAGAAAGGGCGGTTGGAACAGTTACCCCGACAACCTGATTAATGAAACAGACTGGCACAAGTTTCTTCACAAAACCATCTTGTGTGAAGAGAACCCCCCAGAGAGTCCAAGTGAGTCTAGTCGACTTCTGCTCCAGGTATAGTGAGATCTTTCCTTCACCGTCACCTTAGGAAATAATCTTAAGTTTATGGACACTAAGGTTACCAACAGTAACAAATAAAACTGGGGGAACAGTCTATGATCTGATCCCACGCACAAGGGCAGAGTAACAAAGCTCAATCCCCTTGAAGGTTCCTCGACATGGTCAATCCGAGATTTACCGACAAGTGACCCCAGGCTCCTCGACAATGGTTAATCCGAGGTTTACCATTTTTAATGCGCGCAGAATCTTCTATCTTTCCCAGTGAAACAGAATTGATTGTCTCAAAGGTTTAGACATGATCTCGTGATTGAATTCTTTAAGAGAAGCTTCCCAGAATATACCAGTTACAATTGGATTTATTTCCTACCGCAAGATTTATATACTTGTTTGTTTTAGTTGCTTTGGAAAGTTAACTACAACCTATTCCAAAGCACTAATCCTAAGCTAGATTGGTGGAAAGAGCCCTAAAAATGTAAAAATTACTAAATGAATTTTAATTAAGCACAGTGTTATTTAGGCTGTTATTACTCAAAAGGGTAAATGGATATGAAACCAATGGTGTTATGACCCGACCCAAAACTGAATGCAATCGAATATGACAATGTAATCTTTTCAATTCGATGAATCCTAACTAAAGTAAGGAGAGATTTTCCATACACTTCCAACAATGCAAAGATTGATCACTAAGAGAAAATATAACAAATTCTCTAATGCACTAATTTCATCAAGAAAAACTAATGCAAATCAATCCCAAAACAATTTTTTATTTTTTGTTTGTAAAACAAGCATAAAAACATCTAAATTCAAATGAAAGAAAATTGATCTAAATCTATGATTGATTTTTCAGAATGTAAACTATGCAATTGTAATCTATGCGCAATTCACATGAAAAGTATGCAAATGTAATCTATGCACATTTTTCATTCAGATTCTGAAAATGAGAATTCTAATTATGCAAATGTGATCTATGCAAGAGAATTCTCAAACACAAAATGATTCTAATGTAATCTAAGAACCAATCAAGTGCAATTCAAGAAAATCGGGTGAGAGTTCCAAAGATTAAAAAAAAACACTCAAAGGCGATTAACACTCATACACAATTTAGCCCCCCCCCGACGAATGAGGGGGAAATGTTTTTGCAAAAACAAAAGAAAAAAGATGCAAAATTGTGAAAAGACCGAGACAAACCTCCAAGTAATGAACAAAGGAAATCAAATTAATAATTTCTCAACAAAGAGACTCAAAACACCCAATTAACTTAATGGAGATTGATGAGATGAAAAATTGTTGAAAGAAATTCATAAAAAAGAGATTTTTGATAGAAAAATACAGATCTGGGTAGATGCTAAGAATCCTAAATCAAATCTAAACTAAACTAGAAAAAAGAAATCTAAAGTTTTTCAAAAAATTTAATAGGGTCCGCAGGCTTCCAGAAGTAACATGTGCGGTCCCGCACTGTTTACTTAAGGAAAGTGCAAAACTTCCCGCACTGTGAAAAAAAACAAAGTGCAGTCCCTAGAAAAGTTCAAGAAAAACGTAAAAGCTTTCAAAATTTTCAAAAACAAAGAAAAACTAAGCTACCCAGGTAGATATCCATCAATCAAAAAGCAGGAAAAACTTTTCCTCAAATCAAAATAAAAGAGAACCAAAAAAAACAAGTTCTTTCCCCAATGGAGTTGCCAATTTGTTGGCTGGATAAATCGTTCTTGCGGACAAGACCGATCTCCCTAGTGTTAGAAGACAATCTAGCAACAAACAAACAACTAAGTTTGTCTTTCTCTAGATATATTTGTTTTGCAATTAAATGCTATGAAGGTGTCGATCCTACCTTAGATCCAAATGCTTATTTGTAGTCGTAGTGCTTCTATCGCATCAAAATCCTTCCATCGCAACAAGAGTTCTTTCATCGCAACAATGATCCTTTCGTCACAAAAAGAGTTCTTTCATCGCAAGAAAGTGTCGTCTTTTATCAACCTGCGATCACAAACAAGAAAATATTAAATAGCACCTGTATAACAAATAATTGTAAAACATACCTATCATAGTGATCAAGGAATCTATGAAATAAATGATCAAACGATAGCTTATTGAAATAAACAATCGAACGAAAATTTATTGATAAAAACAGAACTTGATTGTATTAATCTTAAAATAACAGAAGAACCTTACAACCTTAGCCTTGATGATTGAAAGGCCTTCCCAGGGTCCGAAGCAGGAGTCTCCTCTACTTTGATAAGTCTTGCACTCTTCCTTCAGGAGCACAAAGAGGTATGTGATCTTTCCTCTCAAAAGCTCAGCAGAAAGAAGTCTAAATCTCAACAGCACTTCAGCTCAATCACACATAAAGCTTGAACTCCAATTCTCAATCTCCAAAAAATTCTTAACCCTTTGAGGCTACCCAATGCCTCCTTTTATAGAGCAGATGAGGAGGTTAGGATTCCACCTTTATAGGGATAGAATCCTCCTTCAAATGGATAGACTCCTCACATCAAGGGATTAGTTCCTTAAGGTGAGGGATACATGCACCTTATCAAAGCGTACTCATCCCCAAAAATTCTCATCGAGAACCTTCTAGAATTGACCTCGAACCACTTTTTTGACTTTACTTTCTCGCCTTTTTGACTTTGAGGACGGTACACAGGCATTGCAAAGGAAAACTGTGTTCTAGAACGCAGGTAAGCAGTGTATTACATGCGTACCCAAGCTAGGAACGCAGGCAGGCTTCATGTTACATGCGTACCCATTCTTTCAGAGGTTTTTAGGGTTTTTGTTCTTGTTCAGGGCTTGACATGAGGAGTAAAGGTTGTAAGACTTGTAGAGGAGGCATGTATGAGTGTTAATGAGCTCATACAGTCAGTAGAATGTCAAGGTGACAATTTTTATTTTAACAATATCCAAAGTGCTTGGTCTTATTCTTCCTAATTGAAGTCAACTGCTTTTTCAAGTTGGTCAATAAAGTTGTGCACCAATCATATAATGTAGTTAGGAAATCTGTTTCCAAACTCATTGTAGCTCATGAGGCTCGATGTAATTATGTTGATCCTGCTACTCAAAGAATGGTGAAAAGAACGATTTTCATGTGTACTCCCTCTACATCTCTAATTGGGATTTGAGTCCCAACCTTCTGAGTATTTGCTAAATAATAGAGTCGAATGTGGTCCGTGGGGCCTTCCCCTGCAAGCTTACTAGATCTCCTCTCTGGGAAAGTCCAGTGATGAAGTATATGTCTTCTAACTCAATCCACAGATGCATCTGATCAATCATAAATGCATCCTCTTCTAGATCCCAGTTATTCACAATCATTTCAACAAATCTTGTGTTTGTCTTCTGTTTGACATTTTGAAGAATTTTAGCAAGCCACATCCTCTAAGGACATCTAGTGCAAAAGGATTTTCCATCACTTGATTACCAATTGAACTGTGTTATGTCTCTCTCCAGCGGATATTCATCCTGCATCATTCAAGTTTTTCATCTATTAAATATTTGATTCAAAAAATTACAGTGCGCATACGCGGATTTATTTCATACACACTCGTGTATACATGTGACTTCAATATGGTCAACCCATGTATACGTAGAGGGTTAATCTAAAATTAAGATTCCTGCAATCAAATCATTTGAAAATAACTTGAAATTATTAGGAATTCACCAAGGATGAGATTGAGGGGATTACCTAAAAGATTCATGGTGATCCGACAGAGAAATTGGGCAGACTAAAGTTGTTGGTTTTTTTCTCCAGAGATTTTTTCTCCAAATGCCCAATGTAAAAATGACAAATGTAAGAAAAAAGGGTGTATTTATACCAAAATTTCAAAAAAAATAAAAACCAACTTTTAGAAATTTTGTGTCTATTTATTGAAATTCGTTAAACTTTATGACCCTTTTTGGCTTTCAAGTGTTGGGATATGTTTTTTTCAGGACCAATTGAAGATTTTGATACATTCTTTACCACTTCTATTCCATGACAGCTGACCCTTCATGGAAGGTATTTTTTGCAGAACTGGCATATAGGTTAGGGAAATCCATTTTCTGTTGCATCCTGTATTCTAGCCTCCATACTGTAATATCTTGCCATAGGGTTGACCCTATCATGTTATGATTATTGAAACCATTTTCACTCTCTGATTTATAAAATCATGATATGATGGTAGATCCATCCTTTACATGGGCTTCCTAGTTACATCCTCGCTAGCATATGTTGCCCATGCTGCAAAAATTGTCTACGCTCACGAGTCCTCTTTAGTCTCGCCATGACCTTTGTGATGAAGCTTCATTTTCCTTCTTATTCGCTATATTTCTAGCTTTATACCCTAGAGGATCCCTCGTGTTAAGTTTTTCAACTGCATTGCATGTTGATTATTTGTATCTCTTGGCCTTAAGCCGACTTCACTTTGACTCGTGTATAAGCCACTTTTATACCATGTATTTCTGCAAAATCAACCTTGCAATCACTCAGCATATGTAACTTGACACCCTTTGCCCATGGACGGAACATTCCTCTAAGTGTCATTTACCAGTTTCACTAACTTGCATTGAGCATAGGATTGATCCAACCCTATGAACTAGTGCATATGTTTCCTGACACTCGTTCTTTCCATTGTACTATATGCATTCTTTTATTATTTTTCAGGCTTTCAATATGAAAAAGGAAAAAAAAAGAAAAATTCAAAAAGAGCAGGAATGGGACAATATGTCCATGTTTGATGGCATCTAGAGTCAGTTGTGTCGCACTTGAACAAATCACAAAAAGAAAATTATTTTCTCCATTGGGATGGAATTTATTTTGACTTAGGAGATCCATAACCTTGTTATTGACTTAGGAGATTAAACCATATGGAGGGTTTGTTCGTGCCTCTTGCATGACAAGCTTATCAAAAGTTATTATATGCTACCATATAGTCACATTTGAGTTGTGCTTTTGTTCAAGGGAAGTAAACCTGAGTCAACCTTTCTGTGGTGTCCCTTGAATCATTTTTCAGTTGGCCACACCCAGTCTTTCATAGTTATGTTCTATCACATCAAATATTTGGTCCTTTGCTTGTGATATTTAATAAGGTCTCCATTGACTTCTTGTTGGCGGGTTTCTCTTATCAACTTTGACTAATTTCTCTGAGAGTAAGCCTAGAGCTGCACCCTGCCCATATTTCCATCATTGATAGGTGACCTTGTGCTCAGCATTGACTAACATCATGGGTCTTTGACTGAGTGGTTTCCCTTATGTTTGACGTCAGATCTCATTATAATGCATTGGGATTCATGCAATACCTTGGTTTCCATTTGAACCTATTAGTAGATTCCTCGCCTTTGTGTCAAATTTCATTATTGGTTAGTTCAGAGGATTTCTATCATGCGCTAGCTACAATTTGTGTATGCCTAAAACATGATTCGGGTTGGTAACTTCATCTTTCTTTATCTGATTCCTTCCAAATTATTGGCCTCTAGGTTACACTGGCGTTGGATTGATGTGGGATGCCTTAATTCCTTCCTTCCAATAGATATTTTCCCATTGACTCTGACTCATTGCTCTAGGAACAAGGTATAGAGTCCTTTTTTAGTACCTTAGGGTTTGCAGCCATTAGTGGCAGACTCCTTCTCTATCGACAGTGAGAATAAATAAATGTGTCCTGATTGGTAGATTCTGTCAAGTGCTCAACTTTAACTCATTCATTCTGCAATATTCCAAAAATTTAGCCTTCAGCTAAATGGAATATTATAGTTTGTTTTATCACTAGGTAGGTGAATAAGTGGGTCGGGAGGCCCATAAATCTCCTTAGAAGGAATAATAACACTCCTAATGTGAAAGGAGGAAGAATAAGCAGCTAGATTAAGCACCTTTGGGTGTGAATTGGAGGGGATACATGTTGAATAGGTCAACTTTGACCAAATAAATAGCAATGTCATGGAGGAGTGGTATTTATGATGAGACAACACAGTTTTAGTGGAGGACAACTTGCATGAGCTTAGTGGCATTTATGGATGGGACCCAATGTGAGAAGGCTCACACACTATATATGGAGGGGATGGTAGCCATTTTTATTCATGTTTTAGATTATTATTTTGATATTGGTATGTTCATACTTTGCATCCTTTAGCTGTTTAACGGGGTTTTCTGTGCTGTTTATCACTGGGTGTTCCTGATATGGAATCCCTACCTCATCCTCAAGGAAGAAGAGGTTCATTGGTTCTCATTTCCTCATTCTAGCATTTTTTCCAAGCTACCTCCTTTAGCTACAACGCAGTTTCTATTTAGAGCCGAGTTGTGTTGTAGGGTGCAGCAAAGGAGGATCACATAGAGCCAATTCTGTGCTTGTTTTTTAGTGGAGAGGTAGCCTATCCACTGGAGGATTAGAAAGGAGGGCCCCTATGCATATTTATATATTTTTGGCATCAATACAACCATCTACCATCCCTCACAGTGTAGTTTCAGTCCATATCTGCGTTATTTTTAGTGGCAGTTGATGAGAGGGTTCATTGAGCTCATCAAGAGGGTCTAATTCTGAATAGAGGAATCAACCTTATATTGAGAAATATCATTGGAGGAGGAAATTATCATTTCAGATCTGTCATAGCCTCATTCTATTTAGTTCCATATTGCAGTGACATATCAACCCTAGGGTTATTTGTCACATTGTATATTTTTTGGTATTTATAGCAATCTCTTCTTGGTTGGCTAGAAATCATCTATTAGAGCCCATATCTTACTTTATGGGAATTTATTTTGTATCTATCAGCCATATTCCATCAATGTATGTTTACAACAGCAACTACACTCATATAGAAAATGTTGTCACTGCTTTCTGACGTCCTATACAGTAGCAACAACTCATGTGCTTATTGATATGATCATGGGAGGCTTGTTCTTATTGCTTAAGTGGCTTGACCCTCAAGATATTTTTGTATATTGCTGCTGATATCTGAATAAAATGATGCTTGCATATTAATCCCTCTTATGATATGTTCATAGTTGTTGTGTTTTACATTATTATGTCTTGTACTGCTACTATTTACATTTTGGAATATTACACATTCACACTTTTTATATTGTACTGGGGTACCTTGAAACTCATCATCATTATCAGTGAATTGTCACGTTTTTGTTAAAGATATACATCAATGACCTATAATCAAATTATTTCTCACATGGCCGAATTTAGCTCATTTATTCCCATAGTGTAGAAATGTACCATGGTGATCAGTGAAGACCTCGGGTTTGCATCATCATGCTTTGGTTCATTTGACAGCTCCTTCAGTTTTCTGCGAGTGACACCATCCACCTTATATGTTGCACTTCATCATAGAGACATCTTATATGTTGTCACCTGAGTTGCATGCAATACCATTTTTCCACTCTTTATGATTAGGTACTTGGAGATTCAGTTATGTGACTTCAATGATCAGATATCTTTCTCATCATCATCAATCAGTTCTTCTATATGTGATACTATGATGTGACCTTGATATGTACTATTTTGAGGCTGTGATCAGATGATCCACTACGTACTTTCTACTTTATTTTGTACTTGTATACATATTGGATCTGATCCATACTTGATATGCAGACATGATTTACTTTAACTATGCATGGGTATGCCCGCCTCAGACATGAGCTTACTTTTTGATCTCTTCCATTGGTTTTTGGCAGGTTGAAATTTGGTGAAATCATCCCAAGTCCTTGCATGATTATCCTTATACACTCAATAAATTTTAGCCATCATGTACCCCTTATGACCTCATATATTAGGGGAAATATGTTATAGAATCATTTCTCACCTCTATATACTTGATGCTTTGTGTTATGGCCTCGAGCAACCATTTCCCTTCAGACTTGGTCCTTTACCTAAAAAAAATTATTTTTAATTCCATACGTGACTCTTCCCTCTCAAAAGCGCGTTCACACATGGGTCTAGTTATACCCAACCCACGTATATAATTTAAAATATGAAAAAAAAAATCCCTATTTTATGGGCAGGGTTTACATACACCGGAAGCCTACCCATAGGATCACATGGCCTAACTATATCCCAACTGAAAATATTGTTTTGGGGTGGTATAAATACACATCATGGGAAGGCCTAAAGGTTAAAGAGAGATAGGTATTGATACTATAGCCATTTAGTCCCTAATCAAGTTTGATTTATCCCTGTGCCTCCTGCACTTCCAATATTGTGGAAACCCTTGTTTCCCTCAGAGAGATGTTCACTCCTCTTATGTGACATCCATGTGTATGCTTATGGAAGGAGATTGTTGAGGCTTGGGATGGACGGATCCAAAGGACAGTTTCTCTTGGAGTCTTAATTGAATCAGGTGGTATTACTCCACACATATTTACATACATCAATAAAGAAGCTTTGTCGCATTCCTGATTTATTGATCTTTATGCTTTATACATGTTATAATATTGTTATGAATCATTTCATGTTATTTGTTTTATAAGTGTTATAGGTAAATTTGGGCGTCATCCCCCAGGACCAATGAATAGGGTCTATCATCCCCATATATTTCAGTTGCTATAAGCCCTAAGTGAAGAAATTCCATTTATGGCTTCAATTGTGATATTTCCAAGGTTTGAAGTATATATTATATGACCCAATGACTCACCAATGCTCCTCTGCAAGGGAATAATTGCATTGCAGTGCAAATAAATCCATACAAGGGTTCACTGTAGTGCACTTCCCTACACTCAAGGGTTCGTTGGTCACCTGGGAGTGAAATCATCATTGTTCCAAGAATCTCCGCATGGTCAGTGCCTTCTAGAAGAGTCCATAGGTGTCATACTTCGAATCCAAGTGTCCATCCACCACCTCTGAACTTGGAAACGTGTATTTCCTATTATTAGAAAGCCATTCAAAATGAAACTACCATCAATTTACCTATAAATTGAGCACTCATCTAAGTGCGGGGGAGGAATAATTTGTGCAATTTTATGTTGTTGGATTCTCATTTGATAATACATTGGAAGTACTGATATGAACTTTTTGAGATGATGTTGGATGTGATGAGTCTGGAATGAAGTTGGAGCAGGTTGACAACAAATCAATCTATTGGTTGTAATCTTCTCCTCCTACTCTATTAATAAAGATACTTGTTCATTTTCTCAATAAATATATCTATATCTTGTGAAATGTATTCTTGATGATGTATGTTTTCTCAGATATAATTGGTTTGATTTGATTAAGATAAGTAGATACTTGTTTATTGTATGTTGTTTGTTGTTCTCTGTCTTTAATTGTAGGAATCGATCTATCGGATTGAGATGGATTGAGAGAGACGACAATAGTGACAGAAGGAGAAGGAGATCGAAAGTATCACACGTGAGCTTCTATCCCATTCTGTATATATATTTTTCTTAGAGAAAATAGTAGTTGTCTTTCTTGTTTTGTTCTGAGTGAAGGAACACCACACTCAGGGAATTTAGTTTATCTGTATATTAAAATTCCGCATAAAAAATTGGCGACCATATTGGAGACAACCCCATCATTCCTGGTGTTTATGCCTCTGTTTAACATCATCAGTAGCATCTAATTTCTGTTATCAGTCATTTGAATGAACAAATTGCATTAGAATTTCGTTTCGACCTAGCTACGCCCAATGCTCTATTGGTCAGGGTATAATGCACTATAGTGCATTGTGTTCCATTCAAGGGTGCACTGCAATGCACTATATCCCCTTAGAGGCTGCGTTTCCCACTCAACCAACCCAATTCCATCAAAATTCGCCATTGCTTTCAATTTCAACCACTTGTTTGTTGTATTCTTAGATGTCTCATTACTCTTAGAGACCAATAAACTTTCCTATTCTTCCTCCTTTGAAAGGTAAATTGTTCAATGTTTCATTAGTTATTTTCTTTATCATTGGAAAATAAAATTCAAAGTAGTTAATTTTTGCATTAGATCAATTATGTTTTCGAAAAGGAAATTGTTGTTTCATTCCTTGTTTCCTGTAGGAAAATTGTAGTTCCATTTGTCATTTTCCTAAGAGAAATTGTTGCGTCATTCCTTATTTCTCAAAAGAAAACATTTGTTTGATTGATTTGTGCATTTAGCTTCCTTTCTCTCATTCAAATTAAAGAGAGATGAAAATAAAAACATGCATGTGCATCTAGAGAATTGTGTGTCTTGCACAGGAACAAGTTAAGGAAATTTGAATTTAGTTTGTGCTCTTTGTTGTATGCTCAAAATATGATCGCTCTTTCCCTTTAGTACCTAGTATTTTCATTGTAAAAGCTAAATTGAAAATTTTTCTTATCATTTAGTTTTCATTTTTAGGAATTTCCACTACATCACGTGGTGAAACACAAAGAAAAACTTTTAAACAAGATCAACATAAAATTTACATCAATCAACCTAAGAAACCATTGTAACATTAACGATAAAATTTAGAAGGTCTAGGCTAGAGACATGTTTTGGCGTCATTAAACATAGCAGTTTTCACTAACTTTTCTGTGATACATTCCGAGTGTGATACCTCACTCCACGTACGTAAGTATATCAGAGCTTGACCACGTACCTTTGGGTATATAGGGTAGTGTTCTAGTACTAAAAGTATAAGGGGGTGCTTTCACTGTGCGGTTTCGCATTAGACATTGCTAATACAGACTTGGGCCTCCACGTACCTTTGGGTATATTTGAGAGGAAAACTTTAGGTTGCTTACCATCCGTAGGTAACTGAGTTGGCCACCTTGTAACTTGTGATACACCCATGTAATATTCCCAAATTTTTACATCATATTTGGAATATTAGAGTCCTTGATTTTCTTAATAAATTAAGTAAATAAAAGGGTGGAGGTATCCACAAACCTCAAAGATGAATAAAATCCACTTTTAATGTGTTTATGTGGATATTCTAGATCTAAATCTAAAATCATAGAGTAGTGGAGCATCTCCATTAATGGAGATCATGTCTCATTTATGAGATGGATTATGGAGGATGAAACAGTCAAATAAGATCATGGATCTTAAATATAAAATCATGAGGATCTTTGATAAGGTCAACTGAGATCATAGTGCATTCAAAGAAGATCATGAATCACTTATGATAAGATAGTGGAGGAAGTGGTGCATTTAATGCACATATGATGGAGATGGTGATCACCCCATGTGAACATGATGGAGGACATGAAGCTACAACGCAGTCAAACATGGAGAGTATGTCCACATGCACAGCGTAGTTTTGGAGTGGGCATAGGCTATGGAAGGCTCATGCATATAATGAAGGTGAAGGCACATTGGAAGGCATGATTTGGATTATTCATTTCTTGATATTTTTAGATCTAGATTTGTCTTAGGACATTTCTATATAGACTTGGGTTGTTTAGTAGAGTTTGTAGTGCTATTTAGCACAGGGTGTTCCTGAGTGGGAATCCCACCTCTTTCTTTGAGTAGCTCTAGAAAGAGGATTGTTCTTCATTCCTTATCAGGCATTGGTGCCATATTCAGGAGGTCTTTTTAAGAATTCAGCTAGGAAACCAGTGGAGGACTCATCCTACCACTTTGTTCTTCAAATTCAGCCTTTCAAGAGAAGCAAATCTATATCTAGCATTCAGTCCATTGAGGTTTTCCTCCATGCAGTAGCAGTACCTTCAAGGATTTCGCAGTTCAATCCTGGAGATCTATTGGAGGAAGAAATTTTCCAGTATTTCAGCTGGAAATCCTGTGAGGGATCATCTCCTCACATTGGATATATTTTTTCCATCACTCAGGAGCTGATTTGACATATCTAGCAGCAATCTATTGAGCCTCCCTCTCTAACAGTGCAATTTCTGGAGTTGTTGTTCACCCAAAAAATATTTTCAATGGAGGAGATTGGAGGAGCTAGATCTTGAGCTCTTAGCCTAAGGATCTAGTGGAAGGGTTAGCCCTTCTTGCATAGATCTGATTGTGCACCATTGCAACCATCATATCATTAGATCTAGCTTCAAATTTTCATTCCCAGCAGCATATATGTGAAGCCCTAAGAGGGTGGTTTTCTTAGACTTACAGATCTGAGAAATCCATTCTGGGTTATCTTGGGAATCCATCATTGAGCCCAGATCTACAATTTCAGCATCATCGGAGCTCCCATTCTGCCTATATTTGACTTTCTATTTTTCATGCAGTTAGAGTCCCAACAATTGCAGCAGGGACAATGCAATTTACCTTCCAGCAGAGCAGCACTTACGCAATCCCTCTTGGAAAATCATTGCAAGGTCATTCTAGGCCACCCTTGTGGCTTGAGCGTCTCATATTTTGAGAATTGTTGTACCTTCTTTTTCACCTCCAATATAATAAAATGGCTCAGCTATTTCTATGCATTATGATGTGTATATAGATTTATTGTTTACTTTGTTGTAGTTCTTATATTGTGTTTCAGTATTACTTCATTCCCCCTTTTGGGATATTACAGTGGTATCAGAGCATGATCTTTGGCTCAGCTTGTGGACACTTCATCTTTTGCATCAAAAGAAGAAGCAAATAGATGAGATCTATCCTGAAGGAGGAAAATTCGGCCACTCATTTCTTTAGATCCCTGTAAGATCTCTCCAAGGAGGTCTATCAAATGAAGAGAGAAAGGCAGAAAGAAGATCCAAAAATAATATTTGATGAAGAAGACCCAAGCACTTTCTATTAGCAGAAAGGAAGACCAGAGAACCATAGATCTCCTCGTAGATCCACTATACCCACTTTCTTTGGAGAAGGTGAAAGGTGTAGAAATGAAGAAAGAAGAGAACCTGAGACTCATGAGACTCTCAGTCTATATCTTGAAGAGTACAGAGCATAGTCTAGAGCATTCAAGGAGAAGCTAACTCTCCAAAAATTCTTCAAAATCAAAGAATAAAGAGGATCCTATAGCATAAATAGAAGAAAGAGGCATAATAGATTCTATTTGCCTACATTTGATGGATCTTCCTCAAGCACTGTTAAGGCTTGGAGGAAAGAGTTAGATGCATTTTTCAGGCTACATCCTATAGCTAAAGAAGAGGTTGTTCATATTGCAACACTTCATCTTTATGGTGAAGCCAATGATTGGTGGTTTGGTCACATGGAGCATGCAAAGGTGACTAAATATTTATATTTCTTTCACAAGTTGAGGAAGAAGTTTGATGTGAATAAAACAGAGATGTGCCGCAAAGAGAAATTTCCTAAGGAGACAAGGGAGGATTTCAATCTTGTAAAGGAGTCACTACATTCACCACCAGCTGCAGAAGTACTGACATCCAGAGAAGAGACACTTGCAACCTTGCAAGATAGTCTTGATCTCTTGACACATATAGTCCCATGCATGATTCAGGAGATGCATGAAGAAGAGGAAGATTCCAGTGCTGGTACACTTGGAGAAGAGCAGCCATCACTCTTACTAGCAGTTGGAGACACTATTGTCCTGGTTGGAGGAACTCTTGTGTTCTGGCAAGAGATTCCCACACATCAGTTGATCCAAGGTATGCATGAACTTTCATCACATATTGTTTCAATATATCTTATTGAAACTTATGAAGACATGCCATCAGGGCCAATGCATAACCAAGGGTTAGAACAAAGTGCTGATTTGAAGCAGCAACATATCGCAGCACAAAGGACCCTTTATATAATCAAGGAGGAGGTTAAGAAATTTCCTAGCTCATCATTGTTGAGCTACATTCAACCCTTTGATTTGAAGTGTAGAGTTTCAGAAAATGGGATGAGCATGTTCCTATGTACAATAAATGGTTATGGGATTAGTATTGTGCCTTGCATTGATACAACACATGTATTACCATGCAGATCTACAACGCTGTCACTTATTAGATGTGAAAATGAAGAGGCCCCTTCATTCTTGGAGCATTCTAAAGGTAGCTTCACTCATGAAGCAATGGAAGTAAATATGGTAGATGGTAGACATCTTTATATGAGGAATCTTTTCTCCTTTCTAGATGACAATTTCTCAATGAGAATATCACTGCTCAAAGAGAAACTTCTACCTGCAGTAGATCAAAAACTTCTTTGGTTTTGGAGGTCCTTCGATGAAAAGAGAATATATTTGAGAGATCTCATTGGAGGTGCACTTCAACATCTCATGAAGTGCAAATTTCTTCATCCGTTTGGGGAGGATGGTATTCTACAAAGGGAGGATACCATGTTTATGCAATACATCATTCATCATCCACATTGGGATGAGTGGTTGAGCATGAGGAGCAAGGGGTTGTATGACCACTTGTAGATATATGACATGGGCCAACAATCTTGGTTACGTTGGTTGCTCTTGGGAGGATTTTGCCACTACCCAAAGGCTCCTATTTCTTTGATCCATGCCTTGAAACACAATTATGAAATGAAGAAGGAGGCATAGCTGCGCTAGCTGATTTTGGGTGAGTATGGTTACCACCCATTAGCTCATATTTTTCTGATTCATGCCTTGTGTATCAATGATAGAATGCAACAAAAGGAGGCATGCTCATTTTGGTTTCCTTCAAGAGAGTTTGCCACCACATGACATCTCCTATGTCTATGTGTTTTGTATTGGGTAGAACTTGGCATGATGCTCTCATGATGTGTATTGATGGTGTTTTCTTGTATTGGGATGATGTGAAATTCCACATGTCTATCAATATGTTTTTACTCCATGATGCACATGAGGAGGAGAGAAAGCAGCAAGTTCTCTTGTTGCTTTGGTTGCTTTTGGGAGAGTTTGGCTTGTCCATATTACATGGAGGAGATGGAGGATGGCAGCAAAGGGCCTTACTCCAGTGGCTAGTATTGGGAGAATATGGTTTGACATCTTTGTCTACCCATATATCTCCTTTCCTTCTTTTGCATAATATTGGAATGATGCCTGGATCCAACAAGGCCAACAGGGCTAAGGATGAGAGCATGACAATGCTCAATCAAATTCATAAAGCATGGGATGAAGAGATGTAGTGTGAGATGGAGCTTTTCCTTTGTGGAAAGAGCCACTTTATTTTATGTATCTCATGTATTAATTATGATTTTGGACATCATATGGTTGTCACTTGGTACTTCATGGTGGAATGAGGACATCTAACCATGCATTTGGAGGTCATTCCATGTGTTTTTGAAAGACAACTTTGGAACCAAACATGCATAACACATTGCAGCAAATGGAGGAAGCCTTCCTTATGTGGATGCCATTTGGAGGGGAATAGATGGCTTTGCATCTACTTTTGGAGTTGGTTGAGGATAAGCAACATTTTTCTTTTACAAGAACATGTGTATTACAAATTTTTACATCATATTTGGAATATTAGAGTCCTTGATTTTCTTAATAAATTAAGTAAATAAAAGGGTGGAGGGACACACAAACCTCAAAAATGAATAAAATCCACTTTTAATGTGCGTATGTGGATATTCTAGATCTAAATCTAAAATCATGGAGTAGTGGAGTAGCTCCATTAATGGAGATCATGTCTCATTTATGATATGGATTATGGAGGATGAAACAGTCAAATAATATCATGGATCTTAAATATAAAATCATAAGGATATTTGATAAGGTCAAGTGAGATCATAGTGCATTCAAAGAAGATCATGAAGCACTTATGATAAGATAGTGGAGGAAGTGGTGCATTTAATGTACAAATGATGGAGAGGGTGATAACCCCATGTGAACATGATGGAGGACATGAAGCTACAACACAGTCAAACATGGAGATTATGTCCACATTCACAACGCAGTTTTGGGCCTAGGCTATGGAAGGCTCATGCATATAATGAAGGTGAAGGCACATTGGAAGGCATTTTTGAAAAAAGTACTGAGAGGGGGGGGGTGAATCAGTACTTAGGGCTGAACAATTTTTCTGTTCTTTCTCTTAAAAACCATATGTTACAGTACTGCATCCAACATGTATGTCCAGATCTCTTATTATGTCTTTACTTAGAGCATTGCATCAGATAAGCATTAAGCATGAACATAAATAACAGAACAAACCATCAAATATAAAAAACACATATGAACACCAGGATTTAAGGTGGAAACCCAATTCAGGAGAAAACCACCGATGCTGTAATCTCAGTCTTCAATATTTATTATAGAGAAAACTTCTTACAATATATGCTGGTGCAGACTTATACCAGCATGCAGGCACCTACCTGCAAAAGGCTACAACCTTCTCTCATTTACCAGCCTCTCCTGGAAGGGAGCTACTACCCCCTTCTCTCGTTTACCAGCTACCATTGGAAGGGAGCTACAACCCCCTCACTGAAGGCTTCTACCCTCAGATCTAATGCGGACCACGTTTCATCAATTTTCATACTAGATCCACCAGTTTCCACACGACATACCTTGTAGGCCACTAGATTTATGCAT
This sequence comes from Pinus albicaulis, assembly GCA_034641835.2. Taxonomy (NCBI): domain Eukaryota; kingdom Viridiplantae; phylum Streptophyta; class Pinopsida; order Pinales; family Pinaceae; genus Pinus; species Pinus albicaulis. The sequence continues at coordinate 1,579,956,992 of CM076580.1, read as the reverse complement.
TCAGTACCCCCACACCTTTTTTTATGATTTCGTCTGTTGTTCAAACCAGAGATTCATCATTATTAGAACACTATATCCATGGGTGCATCGTAGATTCAGATTTTTCAGTTAAGATCAGAGTTCGCCCATGCAGATATTCCTTAGAAAAATTTATTCATTCATAACCCTTACGATACGCACCACGTTCTTTATTTTTCTTCTCCTTATATATTTTTTCCTTTATTAAAACCATGAGTCAAAACCATGAACCGCTAGTGGTATTCCTTTTAGTTTTTCCCATGGGGATTTTTGATCTCTTTTTCATTTATTTATCAATTTTAAAGAAATTGACAAATAATTATATTTACAACTTTTTTAATTCCCAAGCCTTATATCTAAAGATTAACCCTTCGGACTTTATAGAAACATCCAACGCTTCCAAATAAATTAATATTGCAATAAAAATTTGACCCCGGGCCCACATACATAGTTAATAGCCAATCTAATATGCCCATCGTACCACAGTAAACCTCGCGCAAGTCCAGCGTCTAATCACCGTTAGATTAGCAAGCTTCCAGATCAATGGCGTATATGCATATCGCTCGACCTCCGATGCCAAACGTTAACGGGCGATGGCCCGTCGTACCTATGTTAATCTTCGCGCACCTTCAACAAATGATGACTGTCCGATGACCCCTTCCCAGATCAACGGCGCTCAACGATATCGCTGGGCATCCTGGGTCGAACTATGACGCGCAATGGCACATAGTGAAAAGCAGTTTTGTAAAATCGTACAGGGACACGTGTCGAGTATTCTATGGAATCGCTCCTCATCCAGGAAATGCCGCTTACTCTGCATAAGTGGTGCGATTAAAACTGTAAACCACCTTTATTGTTCACACGGTCATGGTTCCGCTCTTCCACGCAGGGTTCCATCGCCTTTTAAATGTATTATTATAATTAAATTGCGCTTTAATGTTTTGCGTTCCGTCGTCACCAAGTGTTCCGCTACTCCATTAATATACGCCATCTCCCATCAACTCCCTCATCATATACAGAGTATCATTCAACCCTTCCAATTACATAGGACATCATTCGACTCCATTACAGAGATTATTCACATAGAGGTTCAGGGGATTCCATACAAGAATTACATCAGTCAATACACATATAATACACATATCCTAACTCTGCAACGATGATTTCATTCTTCTCTGGGCACCGTAGGTATCCTTTGCCCATTATGAAATTGATCACACATGTCATATATATTCCAGATTTACTTAACCATACTTAACACAATTCCACAGTTCTTCATCAACATACACAAATCTTGGCCAGATATTCAATTTGTCCTTCAATCTATTACCTTGACTCTTCCTAGCAGCTCTCCCTTTTTCCATCTCCTTTGCAAACTGTACTAAACCCCTAATTCAACTCTACTGCTCTGTCTCTAATTCCATTGTTTCATCTGCTGCCTTTGCTACTAATTCCTTTGCCATCAATGACAATATTTCCAACAATCTCCCCCTTTGGCATTGATGGCAATACTCTTCCTCTAATGGCCTTACAGAATCCCTTTGTTGCTTTTCCTCCCCCTTTGACATCAATGGCAAAGATTTTGATCAAGATCCTTTGAACCGATAATGTCATGCTCCCCTGAGATCATGCTGCATCTTCAAACATAATATGACCAACAATTCATCCATTTCATATGACCAATGCTCCCCCTGAGCCTGTGCATTGAGAGATGCCTAACAACTCCTCACAACCAATTTAATCTTCTGTATTTAAGTAGACCTGATCCTCTGCTTGGCAGAGACTACTCCTAGTTTCTGTCTGAGATATTTGAACGCTTCCCTGGGTAGAGGTTTGGTAAATATATCAGCAACTTGTTCTTTGGAGGAAACATACTCCAATTTCACCTTTTGTTCAAGCACTTGTTCATGTAAGAAGTGATATTTGATGGGAATGTGCTTGGTCTTGGAATGCATAACAGGGTTCTTTGAGATACTGATAGCACTTGTATTATCACACATAATGGAGATAGGAGGTGAACATTTGATTTGAAAGTCTTGTAAGGTTTGCATCATCCAGAGAAGTTGAGTGCAACATGATGCTGCAGCCACATATTCTGCTTCTGCTGTAGATAAGGCAATAGAGCTTTGCTTCTTGTTGAACCAAGATACTAACCGGGGCCCCATATAGAATGCACCACCACTAGTGCTTTTCCGATCATTAACACTTCCAGCCCAATCTGCATCAGTGTATGCATGAAGAGTAAGATCAGCATTCTTTGGATACCATAGTCCAAAGTCTTGAGTTCCTTGTAGATATTTGAATATTCTTTTCACAGCCTGAAGGTGAGACTCTTTTGGATTAGCTTGGAATTGTCCAACAATCCCAACTGCATGCATAATGTTTGGTCTTGTCCCAGTGAGATAAAGTAGACTTCCTATCATAGATCTGTATTCTGGTTGATTCACCGTGGGGGAATCATCATTAGAACTGAGATTACATCCGGTTATCATTGGTGTACTTACAGGTTTGCAGTCTTCCATGCCATACTTCTTCAGGATTTGCTTGAGGTATTTTTCTTGTGATAAGAATATGCCATCTATTGCTTGTTGCACTTGCAAGCCAAGAAAGAATGTTAGTTCCCCAAGTAAAGACATTTCAAATTCTTGCTGCATATCAGAAGCAAATTTCTGACTCATAGACTCTTCATTACTTCCAAGAATGATATCATCAACATATACAACCACAATCAATAGTTTGTCATTTTTAGTTTTTGTGTATAAGTTGTTATCAACAGACCCCTTTGAAAATCATTGTTGATGAAGATATTTGTCAAGACGATAGTACCATGCCCTTGGAGCTTGTTTGAGACCATATAGAGCCTTTTTAAGTCTACAAACAAGTTTTTCATCATTCCCCAAAATGAATCCTTCTGGTTGTTCTATATAAACTTCTTCTTCTAGATCACCATTGAGAAAAGCAGATTTAACATCCATTTGATAAACTTTGATTTGTTGGAAGCTTGAAAAAGCAAGAAACATTCTTATGGCTTCAAGTCTGGCTACAGGAGCAAAGGTTTCTTCAAATTCTATACCTTCTTGTTGATCATACCCCTTGCAAACAAGTCTAGCTTTATTTCTTATAACATCCCCATTATCATTTAACTTGTTTTTGAATATCCATTTAGTTCCAATGATATTTTTGTCATGAGGTCTTGGTACTAATTCCCAAGTGTGATTCTTTTCAATTTGATCAAGCTCTTCATTCATGGCTTGAATCCAACATTCATCTTTGTTGGCTTGACTGACACTGTGAGGTTCAATAGTGGACAGAAATGCCAGATTGATAGAAGATCCCACAAGATTTCTTCTTGTTTGTACACCTGATCCCTTTTCTCCCAAAATTTGAGATTCTGGATGATTCTTTTGAACATATCTAGATGGAGCCTTTTCAGACAAATCATCTTCGGGTTCTTCACTGGGTTCACTATTTTTATCATTACTATTTGATATAGAAGGATATGTGTCATCATCATCTTCATCTGTTGTTTGCGTTTCTTATTTTGGAGCTGCAGGAGACTCATCAATAACAACATCAATACATTCAACAATCTTCCGAAGTCTTTTATTGTAACATTTATATGCCCTACTCCTAGAGGAGTAACCAAGAAATATTCCTTCATCTTCTCTGGGTTCAAACTTGCCAAGTTTTTCATCATTATTCTTGATAAAGAATTTGCTCCCAAAAATTCTAAAATGCTTTATAGTGGGAGGATCACCATACCAGAGTTCATATGGAGTTTTATCACTATTTACACGAGCATGTGCTTTGTTGAGAATGTTTAATGCTGTATGTGCTGCTTCTCCCCAAAATGTGTCAGGTGTTCCGGAATCATCAAGCATAGCTCTAGCCATTTGTTGAACTGTTTTGTTCATTCTTTCTGCAATGCCATTCTATTGTGGAGTGCCAGCTACAGAGAACTGTCTTTTTATGCCATGTTGTTCACAAAATTCAAGGAATTCATTGGATGTATATTCTCCTCCTCGATCAGATCTGAGACACTTCATTTTTAGATATAATTCATTATCAACTAGTGCTTTGAAGATTTGAAATTTCTCAAATGCTTCGTCTTTGTGTTTAAGCAGCCCAATCCAACACATTCTAGAGAAATCATCAATGAATAAGATATAGTATTCTTCACCACGTGGTGAATTTTTCCTCATAGGTCCACCTATGTTAGTATGAATGAGTTCAAGAGGCTTACTTGATGACCCTTCCTTGGCATTAAATTGTACCCTGGTTTGCTTGCCGAATTGGCAAGATTTGCATATGATATTTTCAGGTAGGGTTATATTGGGAAGATCACGAACAACTTTTTTTTTTTTTCTGAATTGGACTAATTCTATTAAGCAAAAGTATGGTACATAAGAAAGTACATTCAAGAGAAACAAAAACACGGCCAACCGGAAATGATAAAATATCAACTTCGGTCCCCGGAGAGAGAAAATAGACAAGCAAGGAGCAGCAACAGGCGACTGGAAAGCAGTAAGGAACCAACTCCTACCCAGAATTGGTAGAGTTTACCACTCGGAGTTTCTTCCCTTTTTTTTTGTTGACTTTAACCCAACCATCCTGGTGAGTATGTGCTGGGACAATTTGAGGACTGGAGTTCTCCAAAAGAGGGGCCTCCTTATCTGAATCAGAGGAGGCGGACTCATGACTACGCTTCTGAGTAACAATAGTATCAGGGGGGTGCTCAGGAGCATCAGTGGACAAGTTCTTAGTCCGAGGAGCAAGATCTGGTTCTGCGTCACTCCCATCATCATCAGAGCTCGAGGAGGTAGAATCTGCAGCAGGCGGCGGAGTACAGGGAGTCCATTTTTTGGATTTGGACTTTGTATGGGTTCCTTTAGTCTTTTTTCCTGCTAGTGTGGGGCAGGAGTTCTGCAGGTGCCCTGTTTGGTGACAGTGGCGGCAGCGGAATGCAGTGTTCTCGTAGTCTAAGATCTGAGTCCAGACGAAATCGCCGATCTTGAGGATGATTTGATCAGGCAAGCCTTTGTTGATGTCAAGTTCCACGCATAATCGAGCATAAGTGTAAAGGCCCTGATCTGCCCTTTCATAATCTACAGTGAGAAAGCATCCCAATGAGTCTCCCAAGAGTTTGAACACTGCCAAGTGCCATAGATGGAGAGGGAAGTTGGGAAGCCTGACCCAAACAGGAGTTCTAGTGATGGTTGCTGTAGCAGGGTCGAAATCTGGGAACCAAGGGGTTAAGAAGAGCCCAGCATTTCCAAAAAACCAGGGACCTTCCTGTAAAGCCAGTTCATAATGCTTAGATTGATCGAACAATACTATGAAGAATCCTCGTGAGCAGCAGCAAATCTGGAATTTTCTAGTCCAGTTATCGTGGATCCAATCAAAGAGGTCCTTTGTTCGCGGCCAAAGTCCATTAAATCTGCAAATGATGGCTCTATCTGCAAATTTTTGAAGATCATCTGCAATAACTGGAAGAGAGATTTCAACAGAAGGTACTTCATCCATCTTGTCAACCAGAAAAGGCTGGGGTTTGGGGGCTGCAGGGGGTTTGGGGTTCTGAGAATAAACAACATCTTTATAAGAGAAGGTAGGGGCTGAAGAAGACTGTCCAGCAGCACCACCTCGTAAACGAAGGGTAAATACAATAGAATCATTTCTGTTAATGTTGTAAGCAGAAAGGGGGAGAGGATCCTCAAGATGTTTACCTTGGAAAAGAAGTCTCTGGTGTAGCAAGGGAATCCCCGTCCGTCGTTCCAGAATAAGCTTAAGATTTTGTATCAGATCTGAAGGAGAAACCCATAGCAAAATAGTTTTGCCAGAGAGCAGCCGGAGTTGAATCTGAAATGTGCCCGAACAGGGATCTGATCTGAAGTCTTTGTGCCGCCTAGCGATGGAGATTACTCCTGGGCCAAGTCGCCGGTAGAGAGGGACATTGGAGGGGTCGAGAGTCCCTGCAGTAAGATCTGCGTAGTTCCAAGCGGGTTTAAACCCTCGATCTGCAGCTTGGACAAGATCTGTTGCTGGATCGAGGGTCCAATGCTGCATTCTGAGGATTGTCGAAGAAGGGAGGCCTCGGAGGCCTACGGCGCTGAACCCCTCAGTGTATGCGCTCCCTGCTATGGTGACGGCGTCGACCATGCCCAACAGGGCCAAGGGAGAAGAGTCGTTGGCGAAAGCCCATAGGTTTTTGGCAGAGCTCTTCCGTGCCATAGTTTTTGCACCGAGTTGTTGGGCAGTGCAAGCCACGATCCAGCCCATAGTGGCAAGGGCAGCGCAACATTGAAAAGGGTCAAGAACCAGGGTCGAGAAGGCCCCATCCTTTAAGTGTAGAAGCCCACCGGCCGTGAGCGCAGGAGGATTCTCCACATGAAGCATAGCCCGTATCCATCTAAACGGCTTTCCAACGCGAGCCACAACCATTCCAACTCCCAACAGGTTCGTCAAAACCCCGAACCACATTCTCTGCTTCATCTGTTGGGAGGGCGTCCAATTCAGGGAGCTCCAGAACAAGGGATAGGGATTTCGGACTCTGTCGGCCGTCCGTGTTCTTCTCTTGGCATCCCAAAAATCCTTGAACATCCCTCTGCCATGGCATTCTACCAAAAATGGGGACCTTTTTTGTGTCAGAGAAGGAGGATGTTGAAACCAGGGGAGCGCCGACAGTGGCTCCATTTCCACCACTGCCTCGCCTGTGTCCATCCAAACGACTCCCTTCTGTGTCCGCGGAAGGTGGAACGCATGGACACCGTAGCAGAACCCAGGTCCCTTGACCAGCCAAGCCCCATCTCTGTCGGCATCCGCGACTTCCAGAAACCCTAAGCCAGAAGCTCTTTCTCCTCTTCGCTCCATCTCCAATTTCCGATGATAAATTGAATATAGTTACAATGATCACGAACAACTTTAAGTTTGCTTGATTTTTTGATTTGAGAGAAGCTCAGATGCCCCAACCTTCTATGCCATAGCCAATTTTCTGAAGATTTACTCAAATAACATTGCTCTTTGGGGTTCTTCAATATATACAGGTTGTTTGGAGTTCTTTTTCCTTTTATAATTGCTTTACCTATATCAAGATCACGTACCACACATTCTTTTGAGCTAAAGACAACTTCAGTTCCTTGATCACACATTTGACTTACACTTAACAAGTTATGCTTTAATCCATCCACATACATGACTTCATTAGCTTTCACCTTTTCTTTTAGAAAAACAGACCCTTTTCCCTTAATGACCGCAGGAGTGTCATTTCCAAATGTAACATTTTTTTCTTTTTCTAGAGCACTATATGCAAAAAGTTTGTCTTTATCACCTGTCATGTGTCTTGAGCATCCACTATCAATGTACCATTGGTTTTCTTCATCTTCTGCAAATAACGCTATGCCACAATTTTCAACTTGTAATTCCTTCTTTTTCCATACTTTGGAGCTTGAAGGAACATGTTCTTTTGGCTGAACTTTGCTCCTGCATTCAGATTCTTCATGGCCAAAGTTATTGCAATAAGCACATTCAACTTCATTTTGAAGAGGAGAAAAGTTGTTATAATTATTCTTCTTTGTTTCAATATCAATCCTTTTCTTTCTTGCTTCTCTTGTCATGATGGTTTTATATGCAACACATTGAACAGCTTTATGACCAAAATTGTGACATGAGAAACATTGTCCATTGAAGAAGAAATTTCTGCGATCATAAAATATTCTATATGAATTTACTTGTTGATTGGTGTTTCTTTGAAAGACATTCCTGTTAGTGTTCTTTGACTTGAGATGATCATGCTTTACCTATAAAGATTTTTTATTCCCTTGCTGAGTGGCAGCATGTTGTAAACCAGTTGTAACTGCTTTTAGATAATTTGGTGTTGAAGCCTGAGAAGATTCTTCGATATATCCAAGACCTGTCTTTATAAGAGGAGAACGTTGTACCTTGATAATCTCATCTAAGGTTTCGGATCCTTTAGCAAATCTAAGATTCAGAGTCTTTATTTTCTCAAGTTCTTTTCTTAGACTTACTACTTCACACTCTAATTTCTCATTGTGTTTCTCCTTTTCTTCAAGCTGATTTTTCAGAGTTTCTATGGTTATTTTACTCTCTTCTAAGCAAATTTTGAGTTTATTGTTTTCATCAAGAAAATCAATGTCTTCTAGAGCATCCACAAAAGTATGCTTTTCTTCTCTATATTCTTTTTCAAATGCCATAAGAAGTCTAAGATCTTGTTCATATTCTTCCTCACTATCAGATAACCCATCACTATCTTCATGAGTATAGTAACTCTTTCTAGTGCTAAAACGATTCTTATTCCTTCTTGCTACTTCCTTCCCCTTTTATGTGTTTCTTTATAAGGACACTTAGCAGCATAATGACCAACTCTTCCACAATCAAAACATTTGAAAGGAAGCTTACCTTTGAACCGTCCTGTGCCAAGTTGAATTTTCTTTACAAATTTTATCTCATCTTCTTCTGAGATATATCCTGATCCTTCTGTTTTTTGTACTTCCTTCCCTTTTGTAGAAGTTCTAAAGACTGCTTCTTTGACTTCAGATGGTCCTCCTCTTCTCATTTCATATGAAGTTAGTATGCCATGAAGTTGCACCACAGTAAGATTTTGAAGATCCTGCTTTTCTTCAAGAGCATAAACTTTTGACTCAAATTTTGTCGTTAGTGATCTTAAGACTTTCTCAACCAAAGTAGTTTCGGTTATTGTTTCTCCCAGATTTCTCATACGATTTACAATATCATCAAGACATAAAAATAAATTTGCAATGCTCTCCTCATTATCCATTTTTAGATTCACATATTGAATTCTGAGAGTTTGGAGTTTAACACTTTTTACCTTTTCATCACCTTCATAACTTAGAATGATTTTGTCCCATATTGTCTTTGTTGTATTCAGCTGCATGACTTTGAAAAATTCTATTAAAGTTAGACTTCCCAATAGAGCATTGACCACCTTTGCATTTATTTCATAATTCTTTCTTTCCCTCGGATCTGTTGGTACTGCAGCCGGATATTGATATCCTTGTTCAACAATTGCCCATACCTCTACTCCCAGAGACTGAAGATAGGATCTCATCCTTGTTTTCCAGAAGATTAAATTATTTCCATTAAAGAGCGGAGGCCTGATAGATGTTGTTCCATATTGATTGCTCATCTTGCTTGATCTTCCTTCTAGCAGCTAAGCTTTTTAGAAGGACATGCTCTGATACCAATTGCTGAAAAAAGTACTGAGAGGGGGGGGGTGAATCAGTACTTAGGGATGAACAATTTTTCTTTTCTTTCTCTTAAAAACCATATGTTACAGTACTGCATCCAACATGTATGTCCAGATCTCTTATTATGTCTTTACTTAGAGCATTGCATCAGATAAGCATTAAGCATGAACAAAAATAACAGAACAAACCATCAAACATAAACAACACATATGAACACCAGGATTTAAGGTGGAAACCCAATTCGGGAGAAAACCACCACTGCTGTAATCTTAGTCTTCAATATTTATTATAGAGAAAAATTCTTACAATATATGCTGGTGCAGACTTATACCAGCACGTAGGCACCTACCTGCAGAAGGCTACAACCTTCTCTCGTTTACCGGCCTCTCCTGGAAGGGAGCTACTACCCCCTGCTCTCGTTTACCAGATACCACTGGAAGGGAGCTACAACCCCCTCACTGAAGGCTTCTACCCTCAGATCTAATGCGGACCATGTTTCATCAATTTTCATACTAGATCCACCAGTTTCCACATGACATACCTTGCAGGCCACCAGATTTATTCATTCAGTACCCTCACACCTGTTTTTATGATTTCGTTCGTCGTTCAAACCATAGATTCATCATTATTAGATCATTATATCCATGGGTGCATCGTATATTCAGATTTTTCAGTTAAGATCAGAGTTCGCCCATGCAGATATTCCTTTGAAAAATTTATTCATTCATAACCCTTACGATACGCACCACGTTCTTTATTTTTCTTCTCCTTATATAGTTTTGCCTTTATTAAAACCATGAGTCAAAACCACGAACCGCTAGTGGTATTCCTTTTAGTTTGTCCCACGGGGCTTTTTGATCTCTTTTTAATTTATTTATCAATTTTAAAGAAATTGAAAAATAATTATATTTACAACTTTTTGAATTCCCAAGCCTTATATCTAAAGATTAACCCTTCGGACTTTATAGAAACATCCAATGCTTCCAAATAAATCAATCTTGTGATAAACCTTTGACCCCAAGCCCACATAAATAGTTAATAGCCAATCTAATACGCCAATCATACCACAGTAAACCTCATGCAAGTCCAGCGTCCAATCACCGTTAGATTAGCAAACTTCCAGATCAATGGCGTATATGCATATCACTTGACCTCCGATGTTGAACGTTAACGGGCGATGGCCTGCCGTACTTGTGTTAATCTTCGCGCACCTTCAACAAATGATGATCATCCGATGACCCCTTCCCAGATCAACGGTGCTCAACGATATCGCTGGGCATCCTGGGTCGAACTATAACGCGCGATGGCACATAGTGAAAAGCGGTTTTGTAAAATTGTACAGGGACGCGTGTCGAGTATTCTATGGAATCGCTCCTCATCCAGGAAATACTGCTTACTCCACATAGTTGGTGCGATGAAAACCGTAAAACACCTTTACTGTTCACACGGTCATGGTTCCGCTCTTCCACGCAGGGTTCTGTCGCCTTTTAAATGTATTATTATAATTAAATTGTGCTTTAATGTTTTGCGTTCCGTCATCACCAAGTGTTCCGCTACTCCATTAATCTGCGCCATCTCCCATAAACTCCCTCATCAGATATAGAGTATCATTCAACCCTTCCAATTACACAGGACATCATTCGATTCCATTACAGAGATTATTCACACAGAGGTTCAGGGGATTCCATACAAGAATTACATCAGTCAATACACATATAATACACATATCCTAACTCTGCAACGATGATTTCATTCTTCTTTGGGCATCGTAGGTATCCTTTCCCCATTATGAAATTGATCACACAGGTCATATATATTCCATATTTACTTAACCATACTTAACACAATTCCACAGTTCTTCATCAACATACACAAATCTTGGCCAGATATTCAATTTGTCCTTCAATCTATTACCTTGACTCTTCCTAGCAGCTCTCCCTTTTGCCATCTCCTTTGAAAACTATATTAAACCCCTAATTCAACTCTACTGCTCTGTCTCTAATTCCTCTGTTTCATCTTCTGTCTTTGCTACCAATTCCTTTTCCATCAATGACAATGTTTCCAACAGGCATGATTTGGATTATTCATTTCTTGATCTGTTTAGATCTATATTTGTCTTAGGACATTTCTATGCAGACTTGTGTTGTTTAGTAGATTTTGCAGTGCTGTTTAGCACAGGGTGTTCCCGAGCGGGAATCCCACCACTTTCTTTAAGTAGCTCTAGAAAGAGGATTTTTCTTCATTCCTTATCAGGAATTGGTGCCATCTTCAGGAGGTTGTTTGTAGCATTCAAATAGGAAACGAGTGGAGGATTCATCCTACCACTTTGTTCTTCACATTCAGCCTGTCAGGAGTAGCATATTTATATCTAGCATTCAGGCCATTGGGTTTTACCTCCATGAAGTAGCAGTCCCTTCAAGGATTGCACAGTTCAGTCCTGTAGATCTATTGGAGGAAGGAAGTTTCCATTATTTCAGCTGGAAATCCTGTGAGGGATCATCTACATTATATATATTGTTTCCATCACTCAGGAGTTGATTTGACATATCTAGCAACAGGATATTGAGCCTCCCTCTTTGACAACGTAGTTTTCTGAAGCTTTGGTTCACCGAGCATCTATTTTCAGTGGAGGATATTGGAGGAGCTATATATTGAGATCTTAGACAAAGGATGTAGTGGAAGGGTTAGCCCTTCTTGCATAGATCTGATTGTGCAATATTTCAACCATCATATTATTAGATCTAGCTTCAGATCTGCATTCCCATTAGCATATATGTGAAGCCCTAAGAGGGTGGTTTTCTTATACTTACATATTTGAGAAACCCCTTCTGGGTTATCTTGGGAATCTATCATTGAGCCCATATCTACAATTTCAGCATCATTAGAGCTCCCGTTCTACCTATATATAACTTTATATTTTTTAGGTAGTTGCAGTCCCAACATTTGCAGCAGGGACAATGCATTTTACCTTCCAGCAGAGCAGTAGTTACGAAGTCCCTCTTGGGAAATCATTGCAGGGTCATTCTAGGCCACTCTTGTGGCTTGAGTGTCTCATATTTTGAGAACTGTTGTACTTTATTTTTCACCTCCAATGTAATAAATTGGCTCAGCTATTTCTGTGCATTTTGATGTGTATATAGATTTATTGTTTACTTTGTTGTAGTTCTTATATTGTGTTTCAGTATTATTGCATTCTCCTTTTTTGGATATAACATAACACAACGTTCGGGGAGATTGCATGTTCGTACTTCTTGGTTCTCCAGGAGGTATTTTGTAGTTCACAATTACTTGGTAAACCTTTTTCCTAGAATCACCCTTTTATTATGTTTATTTTTTTTGTAATAAATCAATCAGTCATCGTAGAATAAGAACATCCATTTCCCCATCATTAGCGTAGAATAGCACTTAAACTTCACCTTTACCACTCGTGAGCCATTTCGGTTGGCGTAGGCGATATTGTTCTAATCAAAACCAAACACTATTAGTGCCTTTGGTGCGTCATCTTCATCACATCTACCAGAGTCATCTTGAGTCATTTCTACACATCTTGGTTTATCTACTGTCATCGAAACGAAGTCCTCACAGCTACCTAAGGACACTATACATCCAATCAATAAGACCATACCTCCCTGTTACACTAAAAGCTGTCACCTTGACATTTTGCTAACTGTATGATCTCATTAACACTCATACATACCTCCTCTGCAAGTCTTACAACCTTTACTCCTCATGTCAAGCCCTGAAACAAGAATAAAAACCCTAAAAACCTCTGAAAGAATGGGTACGCATGTAACATGAAGCCTGCCTGCGTTCCTGGCTTGGGTACGCAGGTAATGCATGGCTTACCTACATTCTAGAACATAGTTTTCCTTTGCAATGCCTGTGTACCCTCCTCAAAGTCAAAAAAGTGAGAAAGTAAAGTCAAAAAACTGATTTGAGGTCAATTCTAGAAGGTTCTAGATGAGAATTTTTAGGGATGAGTACGCTTTGATAAGGTGCATGTATCCCTCACCTTAAGGAACTAATCCCTTGATGTGAGGAGTCTATCCCCTTGAAGGAGGATTCTATCCCTCACAAAGGTGGAAACCTAACCTCCTCATCCGCTCTATAAAAGGAGGCATGGCAGCCTCAAATGGTTAGATTTTGGAGATTGAGAATTGGAGTTCAAGCTTTATGTGTGATTGAGTTGAAGTGTTGTTGAGATTTAGACTTCTTTCTGCTGAGCTTTTGAGAGGAAAGATCACATACCTCTTTATGCTCCTGGAGGAAGAGTGCAAGACTTACCAAAGTAGAGGGGATTCCTGCTTCGGAACCTGGGAAGGCCTTTGAAACATCAAGGCTAAGGTTGTAAGGTTCTTCTGTTATTTTTAATATTAATACAATCAAGTTTTGTTTTTCTCAATAAATTTTCGTTCGATTGTTTATTTCAATAAGCTGTCGTTTGATCGTTTATTTCATTGATTCCTTGATCACTATGATAGGTATGTTTTATGATTATTTTTTATACAGGTGCTATTTAATATTTGCTTGTTTGTGATTGCAGGTCGATGAAAGATGACACTTTCTTGCGACAAAATAACTCTTGTTGCGACGGGAGGATTATTGTTGCGACGAAATAACTCTTATTGCGACGGAAGAACTCTTGTTGCGACGGAAGGATTTTGATGCAACGAAAGCACTATGACTACAAATAAGCATTTGGATCTAAGGTAGGATCGACACATTTATAACATTTATTTGTAAAACGAATATATTTAGAGAAAGACAAACTTGGTTGTTCGTTTGTTGCTAGATTGTCTTCTGACACTAGGGAGATCGGTCTTATCCGCAAGAACGATTTATCCGGCCAAAAAATTGGTGACTCCGCTGGGGAAAGAACTTGTTGTTTTTGGTTCTCTTTTATTTTGATTTGAGGAAAAAAATTTCCTGGTTTTTTATTGATGGATATCTACCTAGGTAGCTTAGGTTTTCTCTGTTTTTGAAAATTTTGAAATATTTTACGTTTTTCTTGAACTTCTCTAGGGACCGCACTTTGTTATTTTTCACAGTGCGGACAGTTTCACACTTTCCTTGAGTAAACAGTGCGGGACCGCACCTGTTACTTCTAGGAGCCTACAGACCCTATTAAAATTTTGGAAAAACTCCGGATTTCTTTTTTCCAGTTTTATTTTAGATTTGATTTAGGATTCTTAGCATCTACCCAGATCTTTATTTTTCTGTCAAAAATCTCTTGTTTATGAGTTTCTTTCAGAAATTCTTCATCTCATCAATCTCCATTAAGTTAATTGGGTGTTTTGAGTCTCTTTTTTGAGAAATTCTTAATTTGATTTCCTTTGGTCATTACTTGGAGGTTTGTCTCAGTCTTTTCACAATTTTACATCTTTTTGCTTTTGTTTTTGCAAAAAAATTTCCCCCTCAATTGTGTGAGTGTTAATAACCTATGAGTGTTTTTTGATCTTTGGAACTCTCACCCGATTTTCTTGACTTACACTTGATTGGTTCTTAGATTACATTAGAATCATCTTGTGTTTGAGAATTCTCTTGCATATATCACATTTTCATAATTAGAATTCTCATTTTCAGAACATGAATGAAAAATGTGCATAGATTACATTTGCATACTTTTCAAGTGAATTGTGCATAGATGACAATTGCATAGTTTACATTCTGAAAAATCAATCTTAGATTTAGATCAGTTTTCTTTGATTTGAATTTAGATGTTTTTATGCTTGTTTTAAAAACACAAAAATATAAAAATTGTTTTGGGATTGATTTGCATTAGTTTTTCTTGATGAAATTAGTGCATTAGAGAATTTGTTCTATTTCCTCTTAGTGATCAATTTTTTTCATTGTTGAGAGTGTATGGAAACTCTCTCCTTACTTTAGTTAGGATTCATCGAATTGAAAAGATTACATTATCATATTCGATTGCATTCAATTTTGGTTCGGATCATAACACCATTGGTTTCATATCCATTTACCCTTTTGAGTAATAACAGCCTAAATAACACAACGCTTAATTAAAATTGATCTAGTATGTTTTACATTTCTACGGCTCTTATCACCAACATAGCTTAGGCTAGTATCTTGGAGTAGGGAGTAATTAACTCTCCAAGATAGTAAAAACAAACAAGTAGACAAATCTTGCGATAGGAAATAAATCCAATTGTAACTTGTACATTCTGGGAAGCTTCTCTTAAAGGAGTTAATCACGAGATCATGTCCAAACATTTGAGACAATCAATTCTGTTTCATTGGGAAATATAGAAGATTTTGCGTGCATTACAAATGGTAAACCTTAGATTAACCATTTTCGAGGAGCTTGGGGTCACTTGTCAGTAAACCTCGGATTAACCATGTCGAAGAACCTTCAAGGGGATTGAGCTTTGTTACTCTGCCCTTGTGCGTGGAATCGGATCGTAGACTGTTCCCCCAGTTGTATTTGTTACTTTTGGTAACCTTAGTGTCCATAAGCTTAAGATTATTTCCTAAGGTGACGGTGAAGGAAAGAACTCACTGTACCTAGAGCAGACGTCGACTAGACTCACTTGGACTCTCTAGGGGGTTCTCTTCACTCGAGATGGTTTTGTGAAGAAACTTGTGCAAGTCTGTTTCATTAAGCAGGTTGTCGGGGTAACTATTCCAACCACCATTTCTGCATTAAAATTCTACGATGTTGGATTTCATCACCAACTAGTTTTTTTAGTGCGGCAATCTACTATTTGTGTGTGGTTTGACTCCTAGATTTGATAGCGCGTGTTAATTTGTTTGTTTTTATTTTTTGAGACCATAGGTGTGAATTGTGAATTTTAATTGTTAAGTGTGAATTTTGAATTGTTAATTTTAGTTTTAAATTGTTAATAAAATTCACTAATGTTGAATATAATGGCAACTGTTCTGGAATTTTCCAACCAAGGAACCCCTCTTAACGAGATTCCTAGTACTTTTCCTTGCTTTGGAAATGTTGGTCCTCCTTATATGGCTACTTTTTCATTACCTGGATTTACAATAGGTTTACCGATATGGTTATTTTCAACTTCGTTGGCCTCGAATAATCCAATTGTTCCACCTCAACCGGATGCTTCACCTCAACAGAGCTCACCATCTCAACATCACCAACCTTCTGTTGACCCTTTACCTTCTTCGACTAATATTTCTTCCTCCATTTCTTCCTCTTCGCTTGGTAAAATCCTTGACGCTAGTAAGCAGGTGACTAAGAAGAAGAAGAAAGGGAAGAAGAAGAAGAATAAGAAGCAAGATAAGAAAGAAGTCAACCAACCAACCATGGTTGTAAGTGTTAGTTGTGTTGAGGAAACCTCCAACATGCATCGTAAACCCAAATACCCTTGCAAGATTTGTAAGGGTGACCACTTCCTTATTAGTTGTCCCGGTATTCCAAAGGTCTTGGAAGTATGGTCAGAAAAATCTCATCAACTTTCCGTTGATCCATCAACTAGTGATAGTTAGGTTCCTAGGAAAAAGGGTAAAGTTAGGTTTCCTTGTAAGTTATGCAAAGGGAGTCATCAAACTCACATTTTCCCTCACATAGATGAAGCCTCAAAATTGTTGGAAAACCTTACTGTTCCAAAGCAAGAATTTCCAACTTGTTACTGTAAAATTTCTCCTAACCTACCATCAACTGACAGAGTGATTGATCTAATTTCAAGTACAGTTGATCCCACTCTTCCATTGGAGAGTGAAACTCATATCACTCAGGTTGATGATCCATTAGTTGATCAAGTGGTTGATTCGATTTCACGTTCGGTCGATCCCATTCTCCCTGTAGAGAGTGAACTTCATACCGCTCAGGTTCTTCTTGTTACATCATATTCTTCTACGCTAGGGGGCATTTCACCTGTTTCTAAAGAACCCCCTCCAAGTACTGAGGTCTTTTCCTTTGATTGGAATAGACTGACAGAACCTCGTCTTCCTTCCTCCATCTCTTTCCAAATCATTGTGAAGGTTGGGCGTAGGGATATATGCCGCACACACATGGATGAAGGTGCTTTTGTTAGTATTTTATCCTCAAATGCTTGGAAAGCTTTGGGTTACCCTCATCTTGTGCCTATTACGCAGAATCTGAAAGCTTTTAACAGAACCATTAGTGAACCTTTAGGGATCCTTCCTAAGTTTTCTATTAATTTGGAAGGTAAAACTATCTGTATTGATCTTATGGTAGTTCGAGGCCCCTTGGATTTCAATTTACTCCTTGGGTGAGACTATGTTTATGCAATGAAAGCTGTCGTATCGACACTCTTCGCGTGATGTCTTTCCCTCACAATGGAAATATTGTGACTGTAGACTAGCTTTCATTTCCTAGTCTTGTTTCGACTACCAATAATATGACACCCCTAAATGTTCCCGATTCTAAAGTGGTATCTACCCCGCCACGGGTTAATTATGTGGCAACTAGTCCCACGTTTTCAGTTACCGATGTAAGCGAACCTCTCACTGTTTTCCTGTCTTCCTTTGAATTAGATTCGGTAATTGACATGGAAAACTCTATGGGATTACTTGAACATGATGTTCTTATCCCTTTTGATTCCCTTGACATGTGTTCCTTCGAGAGAATTGTTCTTCCATCTAATGAAGACCTCTTGGAAGCCATGATCAAGGTGTGTCCATTGACATGTGTTTCTTCCAGTTGGAAGCCATGAATCAGTGGCTGGTGAGGAGATTTCCTTTTACTATGTCAACCTCGTTAAAAAATGAATCAGTGAGTCCGAGGATAGTTCCTTTTACTGTGTCAACCTCGTTAAAAAATGAATCAGTGAGTCTGAGGAAAGTTCCTTTTACTGTGTCAACCTCGTTAAAAAATGAATTAGTGATTCTGAGGAGAGTTCCTTTTACTGTGTCAACCTCATTAAAAAATGAATCAGTGGCCTTCGAGGATATTTCCTTTTACTGTGTCAACCTCATTAAAAAATGAATCAGTGAGTCTGAGGATAGTTCCTTTTACTGTGTAAACCTCGTTAACAAATGAATCAGTGAGTCCGAGGATAGTTCCTTTTACTATGTCAACCTCGTTAAAAAATGAATCAGTGAGTCCGAGGATAGTTCCTTTTACTGTGTCAACCTCGTTAAAAAATGGATGATTCAGTGTGAGGATAGTTCCTTTTACTGTGTCAACCTCGTTAAAAAATGAATTAGTTAGTCAAGAGCATAGTTCCTTTTCTTGTGTCAAGCTCGTTTAAAAAATGAAACAAGCTTCCATGAGGACAGTTCTTTTCCTGTGTCAACCTCATTAAAAAATGAAATAGTAGATAGATTGTAGAGAGTAGTCTGATAGATTAGAAATAAGTAGTTTATGAGGATGGTTCCTGTTACTGAGTCAACCTCATTAAAAAAAATGAATCAGGTATGAGGACAGTTCTTTTCCTGTGTCAACCTCGTTAAAAAATGAATTAGTTGGTCTGAGGATAGCTCCTGTTACTGAGTCAACCTCGTTAAAAAATGAATGAGGTATGAGGATAGTTCCTGTTACTGAGTTAACCTCGTTAAAAAATGAATCAGGTATGAGGACAGTTCTTTTCCTGTGCCAACCTCATTGAAAAAAAAAAAATGAATTCGTAGGTTATATAGGTAGATTGTAGAGAGTAGATACGAGGATAATTTCTTTTATTGTCTCAACCTCGTTAAAAAATGAAACATTTAGAAGAGGAAAGTTCCTTTTACTATGTCAAACTCGTTAAAAAATGAAACAAATCCTCCCCTAATTGAGTCGAGTCTTTGACTAGATCTCATAAATGTTAAGTCGTATATTTAGGTTTATTATTTCAGTTTTTTGCATAATTTTCTTACATTTTTAGGTCAGGTCTTTCATATGATCTCGTAAATGAACCTTCATTCCATCCAACTATTAATTACCAGCAGTGTACTTAGTTGAATGAAATGAAGCTGGGGGGCATGCACTCTAGTAGTTACGCTTAGGGGGCATCAAGCACAGTTTTAATTCTGTTTCAAGCTTGTGTAAAAATGAAACCTATCTGAAGCATAGTTTTTCTCTGTTTCAAGCTTTTGTAAAAATGAAACCTATCTTGAGTCGATTTCGGTTATTATTTTCGAGACTCGTTAAACTCATGAAAATCCTGAGATTATTTTTCTATCTTTCATTCTAGTAAAACACATGAAAATGTTGAGTTCTTTCCATCTTTTCTTTCTCGTAAATTAAATTGAAATTCAGCCAGAGGAGTATATTTTTATCCCTTTTTCAAACTCATTAAAACTTACGAAAAAGAGAAAACCAGGAGTACATTTTTATCCCTTTTTCGAACTCATTAAAACTTACGAAAAAATGAAACCCTAGAGTTCTCTTTTAAGACCTTTTCAGACTCTCTAAAAATGAAAAGATTTCCGAGTACTTGATTATTTGAACTCGTTAAATTAAATCAATGATCGTCCCTTTAGTATAAGCTTACCCCTTTTATGGACTGAAATGGACTATTTACGAAAAAGGTATACAGTTGACTAATTATGGTCAATAGAGTTCTCTCCCGCGTTATTTTTTCCTTTTTCAAGCCCGAGAGACTAAATTTAAGAAAAAGTACACCCATGGAGTTTTCTTAATTTTTTTCTTCTGACTCTCTAAAATTGAAAAAAAACCGAGTTTCTCCTATACTGGACTCTTTAAAATTTAACAGTAAAGGACCTGTTCAATTTCAAAGAGGAACGAACCACTCCTTCTTAGGGTTCGAATCTTAAACTAAGTTGGACTCATCCGAAGGATGAGCTTATAAACAATAAAATGTTATCCTCCTCAAGCTTGTCAAAAATAAACAGGTACTTGCCAGAAATGTTGGGGGAAAAGAGAGAAAAACGAACCTGTTTGTTACATTTCGATTATTCAGAAAACTGTTAACCACTCTTGAGCACAACACTTTTTGTCCACCTGGGTTGGGAAATCCTTTACCTAACAGTTAATCAAACCACATTGAAAGTCTTCATCCAGTTTCTGGGTATTAGCTTTGGGTTAATTTTCACCAAACCATCTGCAGTGTCATTATGTGTTCAAGAGGACAGTTCAAATAAACCATTCATTTGTGAAATATTTGTCTTCCATTTTGACCATCCCTCAGTCAGTCCTTACCAATATATTTCTTCAAAAATTGGTCTATGATTTTGTGTTGTGGGCTTGCCTATGACGGATCACTTTCTATCGACGACAGCTCATTATCTAGGAAGTTGATCTAGAAATCGTCAGTACCTTGAAATCTGCATGCCTCAATGGCAGGTTTCTCGCCTTCGACGACAGGTTGCGTCATTAACCTTCGATCGAATGATTCCGTGACATGTTCGACTTCAGCTCATTTATTCACATTTCATGGATTGTACTGAGTACTTTGAGAGCCATTGACATTACTAGTGGTTACTCTCACACTTGTTAACAGTTTACATTATTGACTGGTAATCAAGTGGTTTCTACCATGTTCGACTTCGACACATTTATTCACATGGATAGAATCGTACTAGTTCGAGAAGAAGAAATGAAGACCCTGGATCTAGTTTCTACCATCCAGGCTGCGAGGAATTTTTTTTATTCATTTATGCAATGGACTAATCATTACAGGTGGCTGTGCCCATGCTGTGTCTACACTATTGATGTAATATTAAAATCATTTATGTATCAGAACAAGTTTATTTAGTTTTTGATTTGAGTACGGGAATGCCTACCTCAGCGATGATATGATTACATGTATATATTTTGCATTGAATGTTTTTACAGGTTCCGACCGGGGTGTCCACAGGACGATCCTTGAAATGATAAAGTACTTCACTCTTCATATATGATAGACTTCATCTTCATCTATTCTAGACTTCGCACTTTAGGGGGAAATCTATTACACTAAAAACTATCACCTTGACATTCTGCTAACTATATGATCTCATTAACACTCATACATACCTCCTCTGCAAGTCTTACAACCTTTATTCCTCATGTCAAGCCCTAAAACAAGAAGAAAAACCCTAAAAACCTCTGAAAGAATGGGTACGCATGTAACATGAAGCCTGCCTGCATTCCTGGCTTGGGTACGCAGGTAATGCATGGCTTACCTATGTTCTAGAACACATTTTTCCTTAAGAATGCCTGCGTACCCCCTCCAAACTCAAAAAGGCGAGAAAGTAAAGTTAAAAAGTTGGTTTCAGGTCAATTCTAGAAGGTTCTAGATGAGAATTTTTGGGGATGAGTACGCTTTGATAAGGTGCATGTATCCCTCACCTTAAGGAACTAATCCCTTTATGTGAGGAGTCTATCCCTTTGAAGGAGGATTCTATCCCTACAAAGGTGGAATCCTAACCTCCTCATCTGCTCTATAAAATGAGGCATTGGGTAGCCTCAAATGGTTAGATTTTGGAGATTGAGAATTGGAGTTCAAGATTTATGTGTGATTGAGTTGAAGTGTTGTTGAGATTTAGACTTCTTTCTGCTGAGCTTTTGAGAGGAAAGATCACATACCTCTTTATTCTCCTGGAGGAAGAGTGCAAGACCTATCAAAGTAGAGGAGACTCCTGCTTCAGACCCTGGGAAGGCCTTTCAAACATCAAGGCTAAGGTTGTAAGGTTCTTCTGTTATTTTTAAGATTAATACAATCAAGTTTTATTTTTCTCAATAAATTGTCATTCGGTTTTTTATTTCAATAAGTTGTCGTTTGATCGTTTATTTCATAGATTCCTTGATCACTATGATAGGTATGTTTTATGATTATTTGTTATACAGGTGCTATTTAATATTTTCTTGTTTGTGATTGCAGGTCGACGAAAGACGACACTTTCTTGCGACAAAAGAACTCTTGTTGCGACGGAAGGATTATTGTTGTGACGAAAGAACTCTTGTTGCGATGGAAGAATTCTTATTGCGACGGAAGGATTTTGATGCAACAGAAGAACTACGACTGCAAATAGGCATTTGGATCTAAGGTAGGATCGACATCTTTATAACATTTATTTGTAAAATGAATATATTTAGAGAAAGAAAAACTTAGTTGTTCGTTTGTTGCTAGATTGTCTTCTGACGCTAGGGAGATCGGTCTTGTCCGCAAGAACGATTTATCCGGCCAACACTCCCGAATCTGACGTTGTTCAACTGGAAGGTGATATGGATCCCATTGTACTTTAACTAGAACATCTAGATCTCGAATTCAAACAACCAAAATTTGTTCCTGTATCGGTCGCTTCATAGTCGATTGTAGCCATTGAGTCTCCATACCACACAGTCAACCACCTGAAATATATCTCGGGCCTGATGGAGAAATCCTTCCACCTGGTTTGATTTCGATTGAGGAAGAACCTCAACAAGAAACACGCCCTTCAACTCCAACCCATTTTGGACCAACTCTTTATTTTTACGATACTATTCCTCGGTTGTCTTACACTTCTTCTCTTCATCTTGTTTAAATTAGAGTTCTCGTAGATCCTATAGGGTATACACTGGGTCTTATGACCATGGTTGAGTCAACATCTCCGACTGTACCATCTATTAAAGTTACAGCAACATCTACTGTTGCTACTCCATCGATGTTTACCAAATCACCAGAGTCACATCTATATGGTCGTCCTTCCGTCCCACCGAGTTACCAATAATTATCCGGAACCTACTTTGGTACATCCTCAAATCCATGGAATTCACCCATGTCATATTCTGGGATTCTATCTAGTACATCTCTAATGAGTACTAAATGACTTGATCCTTTATATACATCTTAAGTGCAACATAAAGCTAGTCCATGTGGGTATATTCAATTTAGTACAATATAAACTGGACTCCCACCATTTGGACAACAATATATTCCATCTTATTATACTCCTCATGCTGGGGGGAAACCTATTGTTGGGGTTCCTATGATTTGGCAGATTTTGCAATACCAAATGACAAGACAACATCAAACCACTTTGGGATCTCAGGATCTAGCCCTCATAGATCCAAAGAGGGATATCTCTATATATGTAAATAATAATATATATTTAATTTCAGTTTATGGTATTAGGCTAATTGTGAAGCACAGTGTTTGTTTTGTTTGTTTGGTTGGAGATCATTAACTAAGAAGGTTATGTGAAGTGAAGAAGGAAATAAGTAGTAGGGTGTTTCGGCATGGGAAGATAGGTCAAGAGAAGTGCCAATCCATTGGTATATGGAGTCATAAAAGGGTTTACTCTCATAACAAATATCCAAGGGTTTCCATAGGGCAAGTCATCTATACCAAAGGATTTCTTTAGATAGGTGGTGAGATGGAACATTAAGAAGTGAGGTGAAAGAAAGAAACCAAAGTGCAGCCTAAGATCAGGTAAGGACTTTTAACCTATCCTACTTTTGACATAATTTCAAAGGAAACTCTCAATAAGAAAACAAAGGGTAGCCTAAGATCAATTAAAGACTTTTAACTTAACCTACTTTCAACATACTCTCAAGGGAAACAATCCAGCAGTCCTCATAACCGCTTTCAGAAAGTAGAAAAAATTTAAGATTAAGCACATAGCAAGGCCTAATATTAGAGAAAGACTTTTGACCTTCTCTGATTTTGACACCAACTCATAGGGAAACTCTCAAGACAAACTGTTGGAGAAGAAACTAGAGGACAGGGCTAACCATAGACTTCCCTAGTTTCAATCTTTACTTAGCATGAAATGAAAATATCTTTCAAGAACAATGTTTCAAGTTGTACTCAGCAACACATGGGCTCACCAACATTCCTTGACTGGTTATACTCTAGAATTATTCTTAAATACATAATCAGAGGAAAACATAAAGATAAATCTTAACAGTGAGATTTAGGGCAGTTCCAATAGTATGTCCTAATCTATACTTTTTGTTCTTTATCAGAGAATAATCAACAGTATGAAAATAACATGAAAGGAGACAATTACAGTAAGGAAAACATCACCAATAATATAGACCAGGATCCTGTGAATCTTCTTGTTCAATTGATGTGCAAAACCAGTCACATAATTTGAGCCCAATGGATTTTTATAGTCCAAATTTCTCTTCCCAACCTACTATATTACAAACTACTCAGATACTTCCCCTCAATAACAGTTCAAGAAATCAATAAAATCCCAACCAACCATCAATATTTTCAATGTGATTTACAGGGATTCTTATAGGAGAATGAGGAGGTGGAGTAGTAGATATGAGCTTAAATGATTCATTAAGATAGAGGGGAGGAAGGTCGAATGCCCACTCTGCATAATGGCTTTTCATTAATCACTGGCACCCTTTAGGCTAGTTTAGAAGTCTTTGTCAGGTTGACAATAACTTTTAGGTATGTCTCTTGAAGTACTCTCTGGTTGTTGGTACTCTATTTTGTCTTCTGAGATAAGCAAGGTGAATAATTTGGCTTGCATGTCTTCCATGCTTTCATAACTAATGCACTGATAGTTTTAAGGACTTCTGTCAAAGTAATAATTGTTATGGTGCTTGAGGGAGAATGGAGTAGGTCATGTGGCTAGTCCTTTCTTGGAGAAAGAACTTCTGCTGATATTAAATCACTAATATGGCTTGATGTGTGTTTTAGGCTTCATTAAGCCTCCTTGATCATCTTCGGGTATTCATTTGTGTCCTTTATGTCTGTAACTGTGGATTAGGCTTCTTAGTCTTCAATACTATGCACTAATATTCTTGATCTTCTTCTGATACTCTTTAGACTTCTTTTGATGCCTGCACAGGTGGCAGTGGCGTTGGAGGGTTCGTGTAAGGGTCAATGATCAGGACGCATCGAAAAACATGGAATTGAAATCCTGCTAGTCCCCTTTCTGCATTGATTCAGGCTCAGGATCATCACCCTGGGACCTTTTGGTCACTTATCTGTGACTGTGGGATAAACTAGCAAGAACCGCTATTAAGCCTGCAAACATAAAACAATCCAATTAACTAAAACCTGCACGAGGCTTAAGGCTGCTTAAGAGGGCTCAGGAGGATGGAGGGGCATTGAGGGAAAAAGTGGATGCAGCGGAAAAATGGGTGAAAAACCTGGCAAAGCAGCTAACCAGGTGTAGATGAAGGTTTGGGTGTGAGGATGAACGTGGACCGTTGGATTAGAACAATCAACAGTGGGGATATTTCGATGGGCTTAGCAGGGAGAGGAGGGAAGCAAATGCATTTGAGATCGTGATATAATATGAGCCGTTAGATCTTAGAGATCGACAGCCGAGATTAAAAGTGAAATCACGTTGTGGAGGGCGGCGGTTTGGCAGAAAACCGGGATGGTTTTCGCAAAATAAAATGGGGGGAGGTGGTATTGCCCAAAAAAATGCAATTCCATACACCATTTGACGCATGTCCATCCCAATACTGCCCATTTCGCAAAATTTTTGGGCATTAAACCTCTGACGCAAAGATTTTTTGAAATGCAATGTCAACCATCAGATTGGAGGACCCAGATCCGATGGTGCGGATCGCATGCAACAGGGTTGAAAGCTGCGGGGTTAAAAGGTAAGCGGGGTCCACGGTGACGTGGGATATTTTTTCATGGAGTGGATCAAATGGGTGAGATCAGGTTAAGTCCTGATCGTTAGATCTTAAGAACGAACAACCAAGATTCAAAGATGGGGCTGGAAGTTTGAATGGAGGGAAAGGTAAGAGAGGATAGACGGGTAGAAGGGTGGAGCCCGATGGCCGTTGATCTAGATAGATCAACGGTCCAGATCTATCGAAAACCATAACGTCGGGAAAGGTAAAATAGGCGGAGGAAAGGCTTTTTACATGGGGGCTTTGTATTTTAAGTGCCTGATTGCGGGGCTTTAGAACGCATGGAAGAAGGGGCTAAAGGAGATAAGCCCTTGGGGGTTTAACACTTTATAAGGTAAAAATACTGTTTTTAAGGTCAAAAATAGAGTTTTTAAGGCTTAGTAAGGGGTTCCGATAGGCAAAAGAAGGGATTTTAAAACCAAATACAGGGAAATATAAGGTTTAAAAGGGGTTTAGGATGAGATGGAGGTTGAAATGAAGGTCTACAGAGGAATTTTTTTTAAGGGAATGAGGATGAAAAATGGGGAATTTTGTGGGAGTGAAATGGAGAAAATGGAGGCCTTTTTTAGAACAGCTTCTTTCACAAACAACAGGTTTCATCAATGGAAACAAAAATGAAGATTCTTTTAAGGATAGAAGACACATGGAGGCTTCAAGAATGATAGATTTACAAAGGAAATATTTCTCTTGAAGACTCAGGGACATATTTAGCCACCTTTTTGCTTTGAAAAAATATTATAGGTGGCTAACACCTATGATCACCCATTTTGATATTACTCTATCATTTTATGGTCACCCAAATGTTGGAATGACTTTTTTTCAGTGGCAGCCTATCCCACCCGTTCAACCACAAACTGTTGTGCATTCATATAAACCAGTTAAAATTGTTGCACCCACATCTACTCCACTTGTTAATACTTCATTACCCCTGTTACAGGCTCATATTTTTGTACCTCAACCATCTCAGGTGGGTCCTTCAACCCATTATCCTCTAGTTATGGGCCCTCAGACTCCAACTCCTTCGATTAGTTTACAACAACCACCTATATCCAGAATCTTTCATTCACAAGTTGGATTACCCTTTTATGGGACTCTACAAGCACAACCGGGTCCAAGCTATTCTGGTTTGGGCTTTAATCTTGGTGGGCAGTCTCCTTAGAAGCCACAACCAAAAATTCCACAACAATCATTCCAACAACAAGTTGCTTACCTAGGTTTTGGTCAACAGAATCCTCAAGTGTTTGGTAATCAAAAAAATCCCTATCTTGGTTACCAGAAACAAATGCCTTATGCTGGTGCTCAAATGTCTATTTCCCAAGAAATTTCATCATATCCTGGCTATGCTCAACCTGACTTAAATCAACAGTTTCCCTTTGTCGCAAATTTAGAATTAGTTGATTGAAACTGGCTTTCCAACGACCCCATCAGCTATTCTTCGTGGTGGCCAGTGATACCACATAAATTACCCTCTGACATTCCTAAATTTAATGGAAACCCTGGATAATACCCGTCAACACATATTATGACTTATCATTTGTGGTGCTCATCTAACTCCTTAAATGATGACTCCGTTCAACTACGTCTTTTCCAGCGTATTCTCATTGGTCCGGCCGCAAAGTGGTACATTGAGTTACCATGAGTTTCATTTGATAATTTCACTGCCTTAGCTACTACCTTTTTGAACCACTTCCAATTACCCATAAGATATGAAACCGGAATGGAATAGCTAACCAATTGTTGGAACAAGGTCCCCTAAAGCTGCGAATTTTTTCCATTTTTGTAATATTTATTCTAACGCAGGGGTTTTGGGGTGGGTTAAAGCCCATAATAAATTGTAACGGGTCAAGGGTAGACCAAGAGTCTGCAAACCAGGGTTTGCAGACCATTGGATGCGTAGGTTAAATCGGTATAAATAGATGAACCTTTTTGAGTCATAGGAAAAAAAGAATTGAGATTGATGTTACACATGAATTGTTAAATCTGCTATTGGGTTGTTTGGATAAGGACTCCTGCTGGCTATGTGCATGGAGATCCTCAGTCCTACTATGTGCGAACCCTGTTGGCTGTGTGCACAGGCGGTATTTTGGGATTATAAGAGGATTTTGGTATTAATATATATATATATATATATATATATATATATATATATATATATAGATATAGATATGCGAAGTACTGTTGGATATCGAATGTTATCTGGATCTATTTTATTATGATTTATGTGAACTTGGGTTGTATGATTATATTTGCGAAAGTATCTAGTTGATAGTTGTGAAAGTATCTTTGTGTCTGTTATATGAATATATGATCCGTTAATTGTTGTGATTATAGTTGATGTGTTGATAAATTAGTATTACGCACATGGATGCAGAGGTAATTACTAGATATGTTCTCTATTATATAAGCATGCAAATAGATCTGTTAAGGACAAGCCCGATAAGCTGGGAATGCAGACCTGTTTAACTGACCTGCTCTCTCTCTAGGTGCAGAAACCTGGTTCCAGCACCCTCCCGTACTGCTTCAGGTGAGACTTTGGCCTACGTAAGTAGGTCACTGCCGAAAGGGCCAGTAGTATAGAGGTTTGTTGGCAAACCTTAACCTTCAAACCTAGGTCAGGACCCCTCGAGCCAAAAAATGGTTCCATTGCCATGACCGGGAGCATTTTGAGAGAGAGATCAGGTAATGCTAAGAACACATTGGAGACTTGAGAAGAAAGAGATCGACGAGTGGTTCAAAAATCAAATTCAGGAATTCACAGTAAGAGAGAATTGCAGTACAAAGCTAACCACAGAGAAGTGGAAGAATACGTACATTTTCAGAGAGGTCTATGAAATTTTCTTTGTGACATTTGCGATCGAGCTTCAAGAGTGGCTCACAAGGCTCGTAGATTTCCAGAAGTGTTGGAAGGATGAATGGGTCACGCAGTGGGCGCCAAAGTTGATTCAGTAGTTAGAAAATACTGATAACACCATCGCTCGCACGATAGATCACTGGGTGGACAGTGTGATAGGAGGGTTTGTGATAGAATTTGCAATTGATCAATTTGTGTCCTACTCTAAGGCGGAATGAAGATTCTTCAAGGGTTTCTAGGGTAAGTGTCTAAACACTCTACCATTAATGATTAAGATCTTATTGTGCGAAAACAGAATTTTGTGTAGTCATACATAGCGAATGAGCTCCAATCATAGTGAGGGTACAACGTGCAGTGGTAAATACTACAAAACTAATCAAGAAGGAGATCGACCTGTCTACAGTCCAATAAGAAATTCTGCTGTGCATAGCTCTCCGTCTATGCCACCATAGAACCCTCATAGGGGTAAGAACTCACCTTCACCACCACCAGAAGACGATATGGCCTCGCACATGAAGCTCCCCACCTTCAAGGGCATAGGGGATGAAGATATGGATTGGTTCTGGTTTGTTGCAGGATCGGCATGGATTGCACAGAACATGGCCAGTGATGTTGTGAAAAGGGCGCAGATATCCCTTACCTTTGAGGGGAGAGCCTTGGACTGGTATATGGGATACATTGACCAACATGTGAATACGACCATCGAATAAATTAAGAATGCCTTGAAACAACAATTCAAGAAGCCTAAGTCCTACTCTTAGATAGTGAACGATTTGAAGGATTTCAAGCAAGGACCAACTGAGTCTGTATGGGAGGCTTACCAACGGTTAAATAAGTTAATTAGAGAAGGAGGATTTTTGTATGATGACAGACAGTACATGGAATGGTTCATTGTTATGTTGATGGCCCACCTGCGCATGCCAATGGGTCATCAAGCCATTGAGTCGCAGGAGAAGGCCTTAGAAATTGGAATGAAGGTGGAAGCTACACCAAGAGATGATACCCAGTTAGGAGTACAACAGATACAAGGCCAACTAGAATTAATGCACATGGAGATCCATAATCTACGGAAGGAGCGAGGAGTAGAGGCTAGCCCTGAAAGATGGTGCATACAATGCAGGGTGAATGGACACACCAAGGATAACTGTCCTCTGCTAGCAGACTACATACAGGCTGGGGGACCCAGTCCGTTGCGTCCTAGGGAAGATGCAGGACCAAGTGGACTAGTGCTTTGGTGCGAGGATTGTCACGTTGCTAGGCTGCATGATACCAGCCACTGTCCCCGCCTTACTGCATATGTACCAAAAATAAAGCCGCAATGGTGCAAGTATTGCAAATCTTTAGGCCATGATGAACAGAACTGCTAGACGTATGACCTGATGATAGATCAAGGAAATCTATATAGGGTACATTCGGATCTTTCCTTGCCAAGATCCCCCTTGGGCATAGGTGGCTCCCCAGCTAGGGGAAGGGGAGGGGGCCGAGGTGGAAGCACAGGTAGGGGGAGAGGACAACTGATTTTCTATAACTGTGGATAAATAGGGAACTTTGCAAGGGATTTCATGAAACCTGTGAGACAATCCTACAAATACTATAGATAACTGGATCATGTGATTGAATATTTCCCAATTCTAATAGCCAAGATGTAGGATAAGTAGCAGACACCTACGCAGAACGTATAAAGGGTCAAGGCGGAACCCCGAGATGAAGGACCAAGTGTTAATGTTATAAAATGCAGCGACATGGCCACTGGAGGAGCTGCAGAGAAAGCTGAGGCGGAGCCTCTTATCTGTAAAGCATCCACTAAACAAGAAGGTTTGGACTTACAGAAGGGAAAGGAAACCTTTGTCGCAGCTCACCAAGACTTTGCTAAGGCTAAGGCACCTACTCCCCAAGCCCCTGTGAACCTCAAAGCAGATGATGAAGTCAAACCATTCCTGTAGGCATGTATGAAGCTGGTGCGCAACAAAAGGGCCATAGAAAACCTCCAAGCCTTGATAGATATTTGCATAGAAAAGACAACCCCAGCAATGGAAATTAAGGATGTGCACAAACTATATAAGCATAAGAGATGCACTGGTAGGGAGATGCGGTTGACTGTGCATATCAGTGATTATTTGATGGATCAGGTTATTCTAGACTTAGGATCAGATTTTAACATACTGCCTAAATAGACTTGGCAGTGAATGGGAGAACCTAAGTTGGAATGGTCCACTATCTAGCTGCACATGGACAATCAACAGAAGATCATCCTGTTGGGAAGACTGTCAAAGTTCGTGGTAGATATCGTAGGAGTTAAGGTCCGGGATGAATTTGAAGTCATTCAGATTGTAGAATATGCAGACCCCTATCTATAACTCTTAGGATTGGACTGGGCCATCGATATGGGCAGTATTATCAATTTGAAGAAGAGAAGAATGGTGTTTGAAAGTGAAGGAACATGGGTGATCATACCACTAGACCCTGCAGAAGGAGAGAGGTATACAGACCCAGTGTGTGAGGAAGAGGAGGTGGATCACATATATAAGTTAACTACAAATGATGAGGACTGGATCAATCCTACAGCCAATGGTGTGCTTTGCTAGGAAAAATATAGCGAAGGCTCCTCGGACTCTGACGGAGAAATAGAAAACTGGCAAAAATGACTGCATGATGTCTCCGCGCTGCGCTGCCTGCGAATCACAAGGGACTTCCACTGCATATATTTAGAGGTAAGAGAACTGCCCTACTTTGATGGTTTCGGTAGTATAAAATAATTTTTATGAACATTCGAAGCTGAGGTTACCAGAGAACGAAGGTTATGGGCCCTTAATCTAGCTATGCGCGCAACACCTGCAAGATGGTGGGACATGCAAAAGGAGGCGTTCCAAGACTGGGAGGACTGTTGAGACATGATGATCTTGCAATTTGAGCCTCTGGTTAAGGTGTGCATCAAGACGTTCCTTGGCCCAGGGGATCCACGTGAACACTTGTTCACTTGGATGGAGAAGTGGTACGACCGAGCTACGAAGGAATGGGTTCACTTTTTTATTCCCACTACATGGTACTTGGATGCGGAGCTACATCAAAGCACCCACCAGTGGGAAAATTTGAAGGAGGAATTCATAGGTACATTTGGACTAACAGGGGGCTCAGAGGCACTTGATGAAGCTCTGCAGGATATAGATACATTCGTGTTTGGTGAATCCAGCTCCTCTATAGCATTTGGGGTACCGATGTGGGAAATGTAGATGTAGGATATTGTCAATTATCGCAATATAACTATAGAAGAGTGCGATGAGGATATGCATAATGTCTCTATCCTAGAGTCGGAGGGGGAGTGTGCAATTACGGGACCTCCATTGCAAACTATGGATGTTACAAAGCCTGTGGAACTACAGGAAGTCAAAATTGGCACGATAGAGCAGCCTAATTTGGCTAAAATTGGGGACTATTGGGATGATGACACTGTAAGAAAAGTTGTTGAATTTCTCATAGAATATCAAGACTTATTCCCAACCAAGTTTTCGGAGCTTAAAGGGATCATAGGGGACCTAGGGGTTATACGCATCACACTAAAACCGGATGCACACCCTGTAAAGTAGTGGCCTTATCGACTGAATCCTAAGTATAAGCAGAAGGTTAAGGAAGAAATCGATAAAATGCTCGTCGCGGGTATTATCAAGCCAGTCGAGCAGTCGGATTGGGTAAGTCTGATGGTGGTTCAGGAAAAGAAAACAAAGGGAGAAATCCGAACCTGTGTGGACTTACGCAAGTTAAATGATGCTTGCGTACATGACTCCTTTCCAACATCATTCTCCGATGAGATCCTGGATAGTGTAGGAGGCGAGGAAGCGTACTCATTCACTAACGGGTTCTCAGGATACCATCATATCATAATTGCACCAGAAGATCGCAAAAAAACTATGTTTGCCGTTGAATGGGGATCCTTCCAGTATACAGTCATGCCATTTGGACTCAAGAATGCCCCTGCTATCTTCTTGCGAGTAGTTGTCGTAGTGTTCAAGGAATTCATCCACAAATTTATAAAGGTGTATTTTGATGATTAGACTATCTTCAGCTTAGTAAAGATGCACGTTTCGAACCTATGCATGATGTTGTACGCCTGTCGAAAACACCTGATTTCCATGAATCGGAACCCGAGTTATATTTGGAATGAGTTCAAGAGGATGATGGGATCAAAATTGTCCCCGTAAGCTGGGTACATGGAGTGACAGGGTCCGGGCTCCTCAACCTACTCAGGATGCTGCATTTCAGCCATTACAATGTCACAGATTGTCTAGTGTGTCAGTTGCTTGCACTGGTCCATGATGGGTGTTTTTGGATCAAGGATCGAATCCCTATTGACACTGCGCTCATCCATCGAATCACTGGTCTTCCTCTGGAAGGGTCGAACCCCCTCGAGCTTGTTGGAAAGAAGTATGAAGGGGAAACTGCTGAATATATGCGATAAAAATACCATGTGGAGCGGAATACTCACGGCTTCATGATAAAAACCATCAGTGATCCCGCTACATAACTAGGTACCATGTTATTGGCATGTAAAATGATGCGTAAATTTCAAGTGGCCTCCGTTCCCGCATACGTAATTCAGCTCGCAGGCCAGTGGGAGAAAGTGGTCTATTTCAATTGGTCACAATATTTGTGCAATGAGTTTTTGACCAATGTCCGCGAATCCCAGGAGTAGGGATGGGAATTTTGTTATTCCTGGTTTCTACTTCTCATTGCATTGATAGCATAGGAAGCCCCAGAGGAATTAGTCCTGCCGGATCTTACCCCTGACATGTGCGAGGGGGCCCGATATACAAACTTATGGGATTCAAAGGATGTGCATCGTCTCGAGGACAACCAAGTCTTATGGGTCCTCTTTCAGAGTAGTTTGGAAACAACCATTAATTCCCGGCCATAGTTGTCTCTAGCAGTATATGATGGATATAAAGGCATTGTGCCATTCCAGGTCACCATGCACAATGTCCAGATCCGAGCATGCAATGATAAAACCTGGACCTTGCTCCCTTATATGGTGGTAGATGAAGAAATTGATAATGTCATTGCGCTCTGGCCTCCTAACTGGAATATTGGTTCCAAAACCGGCGCAAAGAGCTCTGAAGGAACCAGCACACCAAAATTAATCACGCCTGTCCTCATCAAGGATACCGGAGGACCAAGCAAGAGTACCAATGTAATGTTCCTAATTAGCCCAAGCTAATAGGAATATTTCATTTTGTGTTAATTTTCTTAATTGATGAATAAAATGTAAAGGAGGACATGTAAACTCCTAAAAACATCAAAATAAATCAATGCCCATTGTGAATAGAGGCAAATCAGGGCTATCTCAATAAAATACCCTTATAATGTGAAAAGGGGGATCATCACAGTAGATGGATTTTACACTTCTGAGTGTGAACAAGAGCAAATGGATGAGGACATAGTCAACTTTGACTAAGTCAACATGCATGCATGAAGAAGAAGAGATCATCGATCAAAAAAATTTAGTGTGAATAAGGATCAGCATAGGCAGACATTTGTGAGTTGGATTGATTGCACTTGAAGGTGTGAATGGGTTTTAGTTATGAGACTGGGTCAACCTTGACCAAATCTACAGTGCAGTCTAGGTTCAATGCACCTCATGGAGGGACAACGCAGTTCTAGGAGGCCCTCATGTGAAAGGAGATAATTCCTCAAGGTGGTTTATGGTTTTCCAAAGCTCTCATATTATAAAATGAAGGGGAAGGCTCAAGAGAAGGTTTTTCATGATATTATATTTTCTGGGTGTATTGTCTGCTTAGACATATCTCATTCTCTTGGTTGTTTAGCAGAGAATTGTGAGGATTTACTGTTTAGGGATTCTCTCTCCTTCTATTGAGTAGCTCTTAGAGGGAATTGTACTTCTCTTCCACTCTCAAGAATTTTTCCAAGCTCCATCTCCCTTAGACAGCATAAATCCTGCTATGATTTACTTGTTTCAGTGAGCTGTAGCAAGTGGAGACTAGATCTGCTCAGATCTAGCTTGTATTGGTGGCTCTTCTCAGTGAGTGTGTAATTTATCCTCCTGGAAGAGTGCATCTATTGTTTGAGCTTCAGATTTCATATCTTGGCATGTGGCCAACTCAATTCTCAACATCTGCAGCAGAGTTAGCTTCAGAAACCGCATCATTTTCTAGAGTGCTACAGTAGCAGGGTTTGATCCCTTGCTTGTGAGATTTTTCCTTGGAGGAAGGACCAACCCTTCTCCCGTAAAATAATTTTACATCATTCTTCTTCTCTCTCATGTATTATTCAGATATTTTATTATAAATCTATATTAAATTGTGTTTTCCAGATCCATATTCTACAGATCTTGCATTCTTACACTTGTACTTTCAGGAAACCCTTGTCGGGTTATCTTTCTGATGTGTAAAGGAGCTAGATCTCCATTTTTCTTCATGTTATAAGTAATAAAACTCCATATCAGATGTTTGCATAATATTGTAGCAGAAAACCTCTATAAATGATGCTGTACATGCTTCAGTAAAATTCTGTTTAGCAAAAGTCATGGGATTTCAGCATTTTTAAGCCATATCGGGAGTGGTAGATCTGTTTAACATAGCTAGAGTCAATTTTTTGGGCTGAAATTTGATATGTAAGTCTCTTATGAACTAAGATACGGGATCCTACCATCCTTTTCCCTTATTTTTACGCAAATCTCTGAAGTTAATTTTTTTAGGGCTAAAATAGCTGCTTTTCCCCATATTTTGTGGGTAGAATGGATCATACTTCTTGCTTATGTACATAAAAATGATTTTGAAATGTTTCTTAACACATTCCATGGATTAATAGCTTTCTTCAGCTCCATCATTTTTTTTACATATTGCGGCAGTCCCATTATTGGGCATTTTCCAACCATTCTAGGTGTGAGAGGCTTGTTTATCTCACCTAGTTTTCATGGTCTCTGATTACTCTTGGATTTGGATCTTATATTATCATATCTAAGAGATCCAAGGGCTAATATTTTTTTTTGTAGCATACATTCCTGAAAAATTCATTTTTCAGGCATGCCTTTCTAGCAATCCCAATTTGGGGATATTACAACCAAGAAGGACACGGGTTCAGCAGCACAAAAGGATGTGCAGCAGAAGCAAACCACTGAGAATTACTCCAAGGCAGAGACTCAGGTAGATTCACATCCAAACCTAGGTTCAGAAGGACTAGATGTAGGAGGATCTGCCTCCCCCCGAGGCACGAAGTGAACAAGCAAGCCTATCAAAGGACCCCGAAAGAAGCAATGCTCTTAGTGGACAGAATGAGATGATACAGTCACGTTGAATAACAGATACCTTGAAAAAATCACTAATGTGGTCACTCTAGCCGTGGAGGACAGATGGGTAGCCTTAGAGGAACAACAGAAAGCTGCGGTCAACACAATCCAGGTTGAGCTCTGTGTGTTATAGCTAAAGATAGACACATTGCAGACCAGTGTGACTCAGGTACACATGCCCTCAGCCACTAGCAGTGCCTCACTAGTTACAGATGAAATCCACCTCTGTTCTCTACTTGGCACAACCCTTGTGATCAGTCCACCCGACCTAGGTCTACAATTCTAGGCCAGTATAGAAGTCCAGCTGAATTTAGCCAGGCTACCTCATAAGACCTTGCAGGGTCTCCACACCTCTTTATTTTAGGAAATTCACCATCGGGACCAACAAGTGTACCAACAGCTCAGAGTGGCTGAACAGAAAATTGATGCAAATAACATTGAAGTTTGCCTCACCACCGCAAAGAAAATGGAGCTCGAAAATGTGATTCACCAACTCTACGCAGATGTTACCACAAAGATCTCGGCCACAGCCACCCCTCAAGCTAAATTTTAAAGGTTGGTCGGAGCACTGAAGGCATCCAAGGCGGAAGTTCAGGTGGTCAAGACACGGATGGAGCAGCAGATCGCCGATCTGCAAGCTAAGTTGTAGCTCGAAACACCTCCGGAGGTACGAGCTCAACGCACTACGCTGGTCACCATGGATATGAACGTCATTACAGGGAAAATTGTGCAGGGTGCCCAATTACTAGAAAAATCCATGCAGCTCTAGACCAAGGTCTAGCGTGACCCAATCCTGTGACGAATCAAACAGGATCTGCAGAAGAAATAAGAATAGTTCGAGACGTTAGAGGCCACCCTACCCACTTTAGTTCCTGCTCAGTGTTTGATAAGGCTGTGCACCAGTCACACCCTCAAAACCAATATTTATGAACTTTGGCAGAAGAAGAAGGTCCTTAGTGACCACCTAAAGCCTTGGGCAACTGAGGCCCCCAAGTTTTCACAAGATGTTTATGTCGCGGTTAAGCAGATAAAATAAACTCGGGAGAGTGTCACCGCCACGACGGAAGGCCCAATCTCGCAAAAGTTGGTCAACATTTCTTAGAATGCTGGTACTCAGAGTGAAGGCGTGCTACCCCCATTATCCAAGGCAATCATATTGTTTCAGGTGCAGGTGGAGACCCCACCATCACAGTGACTCTAGACGAGTCACAAGATTGTGTTAGGGGACTGTTGGAACAAGGTCCCCTAAAGCTGCGAATTTTGTCCATTTTTGTATTTTTTTTGTAATATTTAGTCCAACACAGGGGTTTTGCGGTGGGTCAAAGCCCCTAATGCATTGTAACGGGTCAAGGGTAGACCAAGAGTCTGCAAACCATTATTTGAGAACCATTGGATGTGTAGGCTAAATCGGTATAAATAGATGAACCGTTTTTAGTCATAGGCAGAAAAGAATTGAGATTGATGTTACACATGAATTGTTAGATCTGTTGTTGGGTTGTTTGGGTAAGGAATAATACTGGCTATGTGTGCAGATCTCCTCAGTCCTGCTGTGTGTGGACCCTGTGAGCTGTGTGCATAGGCGGTACTTTGGGATTGTAAGAGGATTTTAGTATTAATATATATGTGAAGTACTGTTGGATATCAGATGTTACCTAGATCTATTTTGTTATGATTGATGTGAACTTGGGTTTTATGATTACAGTTGCGAAATTATCTAGTTGATAGCTGCGAAAATATCTTTGTTTATGTTATATCAATCTATGATCTGTTAATTATTGTGATTATAGTTGATGTGTTGATAAATTGGTATTATGCATGTGGATGCAGAGGTAATTACTAGATCTGTGATCTGTTATATAAGCCTGTGAATAGATCTGTTAAGGACGAGTCCAATAAGCTAGGAATGCAGACCTGTTTGACTTACCTGCTCTCTCTCTGGGTGCGGAAACTTGGTTCTAGCACCCTCCCATACTGCTTTGGGTGAGACTTTGGCCTACACAAGCAAGTTACTGCCGAAAGGGCCAGTAGTATAGGGGTTTGTTGGCAAACCTTAACCTCTGAACCTGGGTCAAGAGCCCTCGATCCAACACCAATTTTAAATAGAAAACTACTACTCACATTTCTGATCATATTCATGAGTGGCGTCGTCATCGTAGAATGGTAAAAAAAAATTTTCCTGATCACCTTCTCACTAAGTGGTTTATTAAGTCCTTGCTTCCATCTATCACCGAGGATGTGGCTAAAGGTGGCATCATTACTGAAGAGAAGGTCATTTCTTGTGCCCAGTACTTAGATTTTATATATACTCAGTCTGGCATGCTCTATGAGAAAATTCCCAACACGCCACGATCTAACTTTATTGTTCATCATCCATCTATGGAATCTCATTCTGATGACGGTATGATATGTACTGCAAGCACAAAAAACTCTACTGCATCTGATCCTCCACCTTCTTCTGAAATTCATGCCATGTCATCTGAAAAAGGAAAAAATGACAAGAAACCTGGAAGCAAGAAAAAGGAGAAAGCGAAGAAAAAGAAAAAATTGACCCTGCAGGAATGATCATCTGACCAACAAACTGGAAATAATCGGAAACCTCATTGCCATTTCATAATATGTAATGAGGAGCACTTTGTTCGAGACTACCCTCACCACGCCGAAGTCTCAAAATTTCTTAAGACCTCGACTGCATCCGCTGTGTTGAGAGATCCATTTCCAAATCCAGACACGAATATGGTTGCTACGGATCCAACTTCTAGTTCCCAATTGCTTATGCTATATGTCACAAAGCCAAAAACTGATCAACTTGCTACCTCGACCAAAAATCCATCAACGGAATCTATTCCACCAACTGCTATTCCTGAGTTAACAATAAATCCACATAAGGGAGTCGTCCATAAATTGACATTCAATCCTTGAGCCTGAGCTGCTCAAAATTATAATATAGTTTAATATTTGGCTCAATCCCCTTCAGCTATGTCGACACTTGAGGTACTTCAAAATTTTCCCTCTTAGAAATAGGCTTTGTTATCAGCAATTGGTGGAATCGATCTCACAGATTCCAATATTGTAGTCTTTAATCATACAGGCTATGTGCCACAATTACTAGCAGAATTAGCATTCTCCATCCAAGAAAATGTTCTCAATAACCTCATTCATTGCACTATTATTGATGAGAATTAGGGGAATTTTGAGGTATAAAATGGGCCTCCTAAGGAAACTATAAAATAATAGTGGAAATAATAAAATAATATTAGATTACATCATCAATTTTTTGAGGGAAAAAATAAAAAAATACTTTTTCAACTCGTATTTTTAACTTATATCCCTAATGTTTTACTCAAATTTCAAGTGGGAACACTCATTCGATGCAAAATTTGATTCCTCGTACAAGGAGTACCCATTTTGCATACTTTTGATGGAAACAACTACAAAAAAAATACATGAAAAATGTGATTGTAATCACATTGTTTCGTGTATTTCTCATTTTTCATTTAGTAGGGTCCTTCAAAGTATGCAACATGGGTACTCCTTGGATGAGGAATTAATTTTTTCATCCAACGAGTACTCCCACTCGAAATTTGAGTAAAACCTTAGGGAGATAAGTTGAAAATACAAGTTGAAAAAGAAGTTTTATTATTTTTTAATTTGTTTAGTTTTTTACCCCAAAAATGGTGAATCATCCCCCATGGTTGACATCATCATCTTGAATCCTATTTTTTTTTTTAAATTTTATCTTGGTTGTACATTTTTCTTAGGAGGCCCATTTCAAAACTCAAAAATTCTCTAATGGGAGCATCTACTTGCATTATGTCTCTAAACTGCTGTAAATCACTTGGCTCATCACGCCTATCTCAATCGCCCACAATGCTGAAAGCATTTGACAATCATACATATAAGCCTTTTGGTATCGTCAATAACCTGCATGTCAAACTAGGGGGAAAAGTTGTAACTATTGAAGTTGAGGTTGTTGACGGACCCCATGACTACAACATTTTACTCGGAAGGCCATGGGTTTATGCTATGACTGCAACCATCTCTACTTATTTTAGAATGATCTCATTTCCTCATAAAGGTATTATCATAGTCATCAATCAAATCTCCTTTTTTTCCTCCAGTTCCTAGGTAATTGGAAGTGCTCTATTAGTTCACGCACCCCAGCTATCACTTCAAAACATTGGTGTAGGACTCTTAAGGGATTGTTCCCTAATGGGCACCTTTGCATTACCACCACCTGTGACATCGGCAGAAATCACAAGAATAGATACTTGCTGAATGATATCTTCCACTCCATCTGGCTTAAGGAAGATTACTAATGATTCTGAAGTTGTTACACTGGATGAATTCCTGCCGCCTAGCCCAATTGAGCTGGGATAGAAATCAATATACATGGCTTGGGCGACGAATCCTAATTCATCGTCGCCGATAGTTTGGGTCGATCGTTCATTATATTTTGGTACTTTATCTGATCATCTTTCATCGAATTTCTTGACTGATGAGAGCATCACGGAATCCATGATTCTAGAAGGAGAACCAAGGGAAGATCATCATGATCATTCCCATCTTCAGGATTACGAAGAAGATAATATTATTGAAATATATCACCCTTCGATCAATACTTTATTTTCAAATTATTTTCCCATTAATGTTATTGAATCCGAGCGAAATTTATCAAATATTGAAGAAACCATTTCTATTGATATTTAGACCAAATCCGGCGTTGTAGAAAACATTCATGTCAACGTGTCTTGTTCTCCAACAAAACTTGAAACCTATCACTCTCTCTTTCGTGAATTCTGAGATATATTTGCTTGGTCTTATGAGGAAATTTCAGGCATAGATACTAGTATTGTTGAACACACCATTAAAATGTACGTTGATTTTAGACTGGTATGTCAATGCCTTCATCCTGTTCATCCAAAGAAGGTTGCTGCCATTAAAGAAGCAGTTGAAAAATGTTTGCGTTTTGGTTTTATTTACCTTGTTCAGCTTATTGATTGGGTTTTCAACATTGTTTGTGTCATGAAGAAACAAGAGACAATCTGTAATATCCCAAGATGGGGATGCGATAATACATGAACACAAAACTAGAAAT
This sequence comes from Pinus albicaulis, assembly GCA_034641835.2. Taxonomy (NCBI): domain Eukaryota; kingdom Viridiplantae; phylum Streptophyta; class Pinopsida; order Pinales; family Pinaceae; genus Pinus; species Pinus albicaulis. The sequence goes on along the minus strand of CM076580.1, from coordinate 1,579,916,051 downwards.
AGCAGTGAATAATATCATACCAAAATGTATGGAAACCATGGATCCATTTTATTATGTAAATCAGCAGCAAATAAAGAAATACAACTCAAAGAATCAAGGCAAACAAGCCTCCCATCAATACATATGCCAAAAGTGAAATGATGCTATATTGCAAAATGCTCATGAACATGTACAGCGCAGTCATATATGGTACACTGCTACATGGGAATGTAAAATAACATACATCTGCAAATAGATGGCTCATACAATGTTGGGAGTGAAGATCTAAGCTCCGAAACACAATTTCAAGACAATTTTAGCAGGATTGGCTGAAATATGCAAAATGGAAAAAATGCCAGAGTTGCAGTCTCAAGATTGAGTAGAAGTTGCAACTCAAGAACTGGATGGAGATGGATATAGATGATGAACAAGCTGAACAAAACTCCTCCAATGGATCTTCCAAGTGAAAGGCTAATCTTGACACTAAATATCTCACCCTCCAAACAATCACTACAACCCTCACTGAAAATAACACAGTCAAGGATAGGTTCTGTGCTGTAGATGATGGAAAATGGTTGGCCCAATGCTAAAGATAGTGAAATCATCTCAAATGCTTCCTCACTAATCCTCCAAAGGAAAGAAGGCTTCCTCCTCTTAAAAATAAGCTCTGGAAGTGGTGTTGTGGAACCTCCACTACAACACCGTGCAACACAACGTTATACTTCAGCAGAAATAATGGTGTAGCTGAAGAAGGTGGCTTGGCCTTAAGCCTAAAAGTGGAGAAATGAAGTGTAAGCTCCCTCAAGAGGCCTCTCTTGAAAGGAGAAGTAATTCATAAATAGTAATGCCTTGTTCTAAGCAGCACAACAACTCTACTAAACATAAAGAGAATGCAAAATAGTCTAACCAGACCACAAATTCAATAATCCATAACATGTCTTCATATGGCTGCCTTGCCCTCCTTTTATACAAATGGAAGCCCTCTCACATTGGGTCCCACACATTGGGGTTTCCTCTGCCAAGGAATCTTCCTCCCACTATCTTTGCGCTGTCTCACAAGATGATCTCCACCTCTCTAGTGCTGTTGACTTGGTCAAACTTGACTTTGTCCACATGCAAATGTCCCTTTTCACACATGAGGGTGTAAAATATGGCTCCTATGATGATCCATTTTCACATTATAAGGGATTTTATTCATGTTTTTAATATGCATGGGCCTCCTTATCAATTTATTCAATTGCTAGGTGATAAAAACAAAAATCAATATTCCAATTAGTTGTATGCTAATTTTGGAATATTACAATCCTCTCCTCCCAAATGTTGCTTGTCCTCAAGCAACTGCAAGAATAGAACTGAAGAGTCTCCACTCCTCCTACTGTAGCATCCACATATGATGAATTCTTCCAAGGAATGAGATGTTGTGTCATCAATGGATCTCCATATTGCCTCTCCCAAGCATGCAAGTTAGCTAAATAGCTATCATCATGAACAAATAGAGTACTAAAGAAGGAAATAAGGTGTTGTCTAGAGGTCCCCTTGAGGTATGGGATCTGAAATGTATTGGGAAAAATCATTCCCATGTGGATCCTCCATCCCCAAGAAATCATCCATACAAAATGAGTCACCTCCCAACATGGCAACTCATAAAAATTCTCCTCCACCTTGATCTCGTGCAATGTAGGTGGGCTGAAAATATGATCATGGTAGACATAATAGCCTACCCCACACTTTTATCCCCTCCACTTATGATAATTTTAGAGTATCTATTGCTCTTGGGCTACAAAGGTGTTGCCTCCAAGTGGCAAGAAGAAAAATGGATCTCCAAATATCTTCCCTCCAATGTTGTGAATCATGCTGGCCCAATTCATCCCACATATCATGGATAGGAAATCACCATCATATGGCATCCAAGTTGTTGGGTATGTGTTATATTCTTTCCACAACTAGCCCCACATTTTGTACGTTGCACCGAGCGCAGCAGGGGGGTCACAAGGGGGGAGCCAGCCCCGACCCTGGCAAAAAAATTGTTTTGGTGTGCGGACCCACTCATAGGCAGACCCACCCATGTTTTGTGCATGAGTTTTCACATGGTTTTGGGGTACGATGGTTTTTGGCCCCTGGTATTTTGTAGATTTGGTCAAGGGAACTATGGTTATGTTCTAATCCAGGGTTAATGGATTGGGGTTTATGTATGCTTCGGCATGTATATATATGTGTTGTAACACTAAAAAGAATATAATGAAAAATCAAGTTGGTCGTCCCGATTTGGGATCCAGGGGAAAATCTCTGTGTTTATCTGTTTTATGTTTTATGCTCTCACTATTGTTTATTTTCTATTATAAGATTCGTGTCTAGATAATTTCTGTTTAGGGTTAAAACCTACATTTGGTATCAGAGTTGTTTCGGCTTCAAGGGGATGCCTTTGCTGCTAAGGGTTTTTTGCTTGAGCCTGAGGTAGACCCTGTTCAGTGGGAGATCTGCGGGATCGATTCTTGCAGTGAAAGAAGATGGCGAGCGACGAAAAGATAGAGATCGAGAAATTTAATGGTCAGAGTTTTGAGTTGTGGAAGCTCAAGATGGAGGATCTGTTGGTGGATAAAGATCAGTGGATCACGGTAGATCCAAGTACCAAACCAATGGAAATGTCAGATGAAGACTGGAAGAAACTGGATCGGAAGGCTAAGAGCACAATATGGTTGTGTGTCTCAGATTCAGTATTGTTGAATGTATCTGGGGAAGCTACAGTGAAGAATTTGTGGGAAAAAATTGAGACTTTGTACCAATCTAAGTCTCTAGTGAATAAGCTGTTCCTGCGGAAAAATCTATATAACCTGAGGATGAAGGATGGAGACTCCATGTCAGAGCATCTGAACGCCTTCAATACTGTCTTAAGTCAGCTGTCATCTATTGATATTAAAATCTCAGATGAAGATAAGTGCATCAGTTTGTTGTGTTCTCTACCAGACTCATGGGATAGTCTGGTTATTGCAATAGGTAGCAATACAAATACCTTGAATTTTGATGACATTGTCTCAACCTTGTTGTCAGAGGAAATGAGACGGAGAAATATGGAGGGCCAGAATGGAGATGCCTTATCTGTATGAGGAAGGTCCCAAAACAGAAACAAGAATAAGGTTTCGAGTGGGAGATCCAAATCTAGAGGGAGATCTAAATCTCCTGGAAAGTTTGTAAAGGTATGCTGGAAATGCGAAAAGGAAGGGCACTACAAAAAGGAATGCAGATCTAAAGCTCCTGAGAAAGGAAAGGGATCTGATGATTCTCCTTCTGCAGAGGAAAAAACCACCTCGAATGAAGGTGGGGATGTGTATTTGGCTTCTTCTTCAAATACACATGTAGATCATGAGTCATGATTGATTGACTCAGGTGCATCCTTTCACTTCACTCCCCATAGGGAATGGTTCTGCGAGTATGAGAAATATGATGGTGATGTCTTCCTAGGGGATGATAGGAAGGCTAGAATCGTCGGACATGGAAAGGCCAAGCTAAAGCTGCAAGGTGGAAGGATTAGAACACTTCCTGGTGTTCTACATATTCCTGCATTGGCCAGAAATCTGATTTATGTAAGCAAGATGGATGATGCAGGTGTAAAAACAGTGTTCAAGAAAGATTCCTGCAAGATGGTTCGGGGAGCACTGGTATTAATGCGGGGAGTTTGGACTGGAACTATGTACAAGCTACAAGGTAGCACTGTTATTGATGGGTGTAATAGTTCTGTGATTCCTGAAAGTGGAGTGGAAAGCCTAACTATCTTTGGAGAAAATACCAAGTTATGACATCAAAGGCTTGGACATATTGGAGAGAAGGGCCTTCAGATACTGCATAGAAATGGTATGGTAGAAGGCATGTCTAATTTCTCTCTGGATTTTGATTTCTGTGAACATTGTGTATATGAGAAGCAGAATCGGGTGAGTTTTCCTTGTGGTGCTAAGAGGGTGAACAAGATATTAGAACTTGTGCACAGTGATGAGTTTGGACCTGTGTTAGTTCCATCACTGGGAAAGTCTATGTACTATGTTTCATTCATAGATGAATTCTCAAGGAATACATGGATATATTTCTTGAGGAAGAAATCGAAAGTCTTTGACAGATTTAAAGAATTTAAGGCTCTGGTGGAAAACCAGACAGAGAAGAAGATAAAGGTGCTGAGGACAGATAATGGTGGGGAGTTCTGCAAGAAGGAATATGAAGAGTTCTGTAAGAAGTGTGGTATAGCACGGCAGAAGAATACTCCATACACACCTCAGAAAAATGGAGTTGCAGAAAGAATGAACAGAACGTTGATGGAAAAGGCAAGAAGCATGCTCAGTGGTATCAGGTTAGGACAAGAATTCTGGGCAGAGGCAGTGGAGACTGCATGTTAGTTAGTTAATAGATCACCTTCATCAGCGTTGGAGGATAAGACTCCACATGAGGTATGGACTGGTAAGAAACCCTCTCTTTCACATCTAAGGGTATTTGGATGTGATGCATACGTACATGTTCCAAAGGAGAAAAGGACCAAGTTGGATAATAAATCTGAAAGGTGCATCTTTATTGGGTATAAGGATGGTTTAAAAGGTTACAAGCTTTGGAACCCGGAAACAAGGAAGGTTGTGTACAACAGAGATGTGGTGTTTAAAGAGGTGAAAGATGTTGTTAAACATGAAATCATACCAAAGGAACCTGAGAAGATAGAGTTTGAGCTAAAGGAGGATGAATCAAACTCTACAGCAGATGAAGATTCAGAAGAGGAAGAGCCACAAACTCCAGCTTTGAGAAGATCAGTTCAGAAAAGAAGGAAACCAAAAAGGTATAGTCCATCTACTTTTTGTTTAGTTTTTTCCTTAACTATAACTGATGATGATCCTAGAACTGTCAAGGAGGCAGTATATTCTGAAGATGGAAAACTCTGGAAGGAGGCCATGGTTGATGAAATGGCATCCTTGCACAAAAATGAGGCATGGGATCTGGTGGAGTTGCTGGCTGGAAGGAAGCCCATTGGGAGAAAATGGGTGTTTAAGAAGAAGATGAATGTAGAAGGAAAGGTGGAGAAATAAAAAGCTCGGTTGGTAGCAAAAGGTTATTCCCAAGAGCCGGGAATTGATTTTGGTTATATTTTTTCTCCTGTTTCCAAAGTTACTTCTATTAGATTACTTTTATCTGTTGCTGTTGCATTTGATTTTGAGATAGAACAGATGGATGTGAAGACAACATTTCTTCATGGGGATCTAGAAGAGGAGATCTACATGAAGCAACCTGAAGGCTTTATGGTGAAGGGTAAGAAAGAGCTAGTATGCAGGTTGAAGAAGTCTCTGTATGGGTTAAAACAGTCACCAAGGATGTGGTATCAGAAATTTGATACCTATATACGGGGACTTGGCTTCAACAGAAGCAAGGAGGATCACTGTGTTTATTTTAAATTAATTGGTGACCGTGTTATTTATTTGGTCTTGTATGTGGATGATATGTTGTTGATTGGAAATGACAAAGAAATTATTCAAGATTTGAAGACCCAACTGTTCTCCAAATTAGACATGAAGGATCTTGGTGCTACAAACTATATTTTGGGCATGGAAATTAAGAGAGATGGGGCAAAGAGGAAGCTCTGGTTAAACCAGAGTAAGTATGTCGAGACTATATTGTAGAGGTTCAATATGCAGGATAGTAAACCGGTGAATGTTCCTATTCTTGTAGGTGTAAAGCTGTTTGCTAAACAGTGTCCCAAGACACAAGAAGAAGAGGAGGATATGTCCCGTGTTCCATATGCAAGTGAAGTGGGTAGTCTGATGTATGCAATGGTATGTACTAGACCAGACATTGCACATGCAGTGGGAGTATTGAGCAGGTTTATGTCAAACCCAGGGAAGGAGCATTGGACAGCAGTGAAGCGGGTTTTCAGATATTTACATGGCACTAGTGATTATGGCTTGTGCTACCAAGGAAGACCAGGGTTGGAAAGAATGTTGGACATTCGTGGTTTTGTTGATGCAGACTGGGCTGGAGATCTAGACCAAAGAAGATCTACAAGTGGGTATGTTTTTAACCTATTTGGAGGCGCAGTCAGTTGGATGAATAAAAGACAGTCTGTAGTGGCTCTTTCAACTACAGAGGCAGAATACATAGCAGCCACTCATGCAAGAAAGGAAGTAGTTTGGTTGCAGAGATTGTGTTCAAGTATGGGGTTGGTACAAAAAGCTATAAGGATAGATTGTGATAGCCAAAGTGCAATTTTCTTGGCTAAGAACCCTGCTTACCTTTCAAATACAAAGCACATTGATGCTCAATATCACTTTGTTAGAGATATGGTTGAGGCTAAAAGGGTGTTGCTGGTAAAGGTGGACACTTTGAAGAATGTTGCAGATGCATTGACGAAGTATGTGAGCACTCATAAGTTCTCTTGGTGTAGAGAAACAATGGGTGTTGAAGAATTGGCCCAATGACTAAGCTCTCCTGTGGCCCCCTGTGGAAAGAAAACAACAAGTGGGAGAATTTTGAGTATATGTTATATTATTTCCACGACTAGCCCCACGTGATGTATGTTGCGCTGAGCACAGCAGGGGGGTCACAAGGGGGGAGGTAGCCCCCACTGTTGGGGTCTGGGGCAGCGCCCCGGCAAAAAAATCGTTTTGGTGTGCGGACCCACTCATATGCAGACCCACCCATGTTTTGTGCATGAGTTTGCACATGGTTTGATCTGAATGGAAAATGGCATCAACTCATGGTATTCATCTACCCATGTTATCCATCCACCCATGGAATTTTCCCATGGTATTGTAAATGGCATCAACCCATGGTATTCATCCACCCATGATATTGTATCTCAAAAAAGGATATAAATAACAAGACTCACTTTGTAAAAGGATAGATTGTCCGCCACAATGTAGCTTCTACAGTTATTCTCTAATTTAATAAAACAAGTTTCTTTGTGGTTTTATTTTCTTTGTGTTCTCTCTTTTTTTTTGGCATTCTAATTTTGCAGATCTTGTTAGATCCATTTCAACTTTTTAGATCTTGGGGGCCTCCCCCCCAAGATCCAGATCAGTGGTATCAGATTCAGGCTATGCCTCAATGGGAATGAGGGTTTGAAACATATTTCAGTTTCAATGTTTTGCAGCAATCTTTGGCAAAATCCATGAATTTTTTTGGGCGGCGAGTTTTCAGATCAGATCTGAAACTTTTGTTGAAAAATTTACAAAAAAAAGACAAAATTTGGATTCCTTGTGAAAAAATACTCAAATTCAAAAAAACAATCAGCCAAATTGGAGTTCGGATGAGGGAGATATCGCTGATTCAAAATCAGTAATATTGAAGCAATTTTTCTGACGACAATTCATGGACGACGACTCTCCTGTAATTTTTCGAAATTTTTAGTGAAAAATTTCAGAAGAATGGATATAGATCTGATCTCCTCTTGAAAAATCACCCAATTTCAAAAAAAAAATCGGTCGAATCGGAGTCCGGATGTGGGAGTTATTGTTGATTTAAAATCAACTATTTTTTCAGAAATTTTGTGACGGCGAGACAGTTCTAGCGCGAATCTGAGAGTCTAGAGTCTCTAGATGGTGGTTTCAAACATATCAGAAGATGCAGAATGATCATTCCATTTCCAAAAATAGGTTATAATAAATTTTCTAAGTTATATTGACCGAGTTATGCTCATTTTAAATCTGGAGCAACATTCGGAGCGGGTTCCCTTTGGAGACGTGCTCTCCCACCCCGCTTTAGTAGGCACCTGGTTTAAATTCATCAGTTTCATCATAGCAGCGTTCAGCTTGGGTTATTTGGAGACGTGCCCTCCCACCCTAAGCTATGTAGGCACCTGCTACTTCATCAACAATCGGCATCACAATTATGGGTCAACTGCACAAAATCATTTTCATCGAAGTCCATTTGCTAGGCCGCACACTGTTAGTCACACAGTTGGTCACAAAAATTACATGGTATCTCTATCCTCGAATCTTCATTTGTCATGGTTTTGGTTCATCCAAAAACCCACACTTCATCGAAGTCCATTTTCTAGGCTGCACACTGTCAATATCACAGTTGGTCACAAGCATTACAGGGTATCTCTATCCTCGGATCTTCGTTCATCACGGTTATGGGTTAACTACACAAAACCCTTCTCTTCAGTGGCTCTTCATATTCAACAAAGGCTTCTCAGGAGGGAATTTCACACAATGGGGACCATTGCTTCTTAAGGAGGGAGGAATGATCCGAATGGAAAATGGCATCAACTCATGGTATTCATCTACCCATGTTATCCATCCACCCATGGAATTTACCCATGGTATTGTAAATGGCATCGACCCATGGTATTCATCCACCCATGATATTTATTCGCCCATGGTATTATAAGTGACCCATGGTATGTATCCACCCATGGTATTCATCCACACATGGGATTTACCCATGGTATTGTAAGTGGTATCTACCCATGGTATTGGCCCATGGTATCCACCTATGGTATTGTATCTCAAAAAGGCTATAAATAACAAGCCTCACTTTGTAAAAGGACAGATTGTTCGCCACAATGTAGCTTCTACATTTATTCTCTGTTTTAATAGAACAAGTTTCTTTGTGGTTTTATTTTCAGGTTCTTTTTTCCGGCATTTAGTCTTTTATCTTGTCGATCCATTTCAACTTTTAGATCTTTAAATCTCCAAACAAGATCCCATCATGGTTTTGCTTTGGGATTAATGATGGTTTTCGGCCCCCTCGTATTTTGTAGATCCGGTCAAGGGAACTACGGTTGTGTTCTAATCCAGGGTTAATGGATTGGGGTTTATGTATGCTTCGGCATGTATATATATGTGTTGTAACACTAAAAGGAATATAATGAAAAATCAAGCTGGTCATCCCGATTTGGGATCCATGGGAAAATCTTTGTGTTTATCTGTTTTATGTTTTATGCTCCCGCTATTGTTTATTTTCTGTTATCAGATTCGTGTCTAGATAATTTATGTTCAGGGTTAAAACCTACACAAGTAAGAGGAATACTGAAGGTTTCATGTAGAGATAAAAGGTACCAATAGTTTCCCAAGTGGTCACAATGCAATTTTCCTAATTGTTGTTGCACAACATGAAATGACAACTCATAGAAAAGTTTCTCCCAATGATTTATGAGAGTCATAGCCCAAGTGCTCCAATCAATCTTATGGCCCACCTCATAAAGAGAAAAGTGTTTTGATGTGGTGGCCATATCATCTCCATGCTCCCCTTAGAATATTTAATGCAAAAAATGTGGGAATCCTCTTCCCCAAAGGACACATCCAACCAATGTGTCTCTCCGCCAATCATCCTCCCAAGAAAAATAAGAACAACAAAAACATAGGGAACCATAATGATAATCATACTTTCTGCCATATGTAGCAATGGAGAAGGACAATGGTCCCTCATATGCAACCAATGCAATTTGACCCTCAACTGTAATAGAGGATGACATAAAGTGTGGCTTCTCAACCACTTGCTTGCTACCCCAATCTCCTCACAAGTTTAGAGAAAGTGTATGATGTATGGTGTCAAGTAAGCATGTTCTCCAATAGATATCTCCTCCCTAAGTCCTTCTAGGGAGTGGCCATCAAAACTGCTCATGGCCTCAAGTAGACCATGAAGTCTAGAAGGAAGAATGTTCCTCCTTTGAGAAAAGTCCTGCACATACATGGTTAAGGAATGCACATATTCATGGTACAAATAATTATGAAACCAAACATTACCCTTACCATATTTTTTTCTCATGCAAATGGAGTGGCTCATAGATAAATCTCCTCTCATCCTCATTGTTACACTAAAATTTGTCACCATGACGTTTTAGTGTCTATATGGGTTCATCATTACTCATATATTACTCCCTTAGAAGTCTACAACATCAAAATTCCTAAAATCAAGCCTTGAAATTGAGAGAAAAGCTCATAAAACTCTTAAAAACACTTGTACCGCACTTTCTCTTAACATTGCTTGCAGTGCTGCACCTATTTGTTCTAAATCATGTGGAGTTAAATGCACTTTTTCTTCATTAAAGGTGCGGACCCCTGTAAAAGGTAAAATGAAGGTGAAAAGTAACATTTAGAAGCCCAACAGTCAAATTTGGAAGCTTCTGGAAGCAATTATCCGATCGAAGGTTCGCTCCTATCATGTACATTCATACCTCCATTATGGGAGCCTACCCCTTGGTTTATGGAGCCCAATCCCTTCAAAAGAGGATTCTATCCCCTCTTATGTGGAGTTGCAACCTCTTCTCTTATCCTATAAATTGAAGCCATAGTGCCGCCTCAAGGGAGTTAGATTTTGAGAATTTTTTAGGAGAAATGTTGTAGAAACTCAGACTCTTAATTGATCGTTATGTGGAAATGATTACACACCCATGTGCATTTTAGCTGAGAGAGTGCAAGGCTTCTCCGAGTAGAGGAAATGCTTGTTTCGAACCCCAGAAAGACCTGTACGACATCAAGGCGGACATGGTTATAAGGCTCTTTCTTCATCAAAGATAATACGAATGGATCCTATTTTCTCAACTAGTTCTTTAATTAAGTAGCTTGTTTATTATGTTTTATCAATGAGTTATTTAATTAATTAGCTTGTTTCTTGAATTCATTGATCATCTTGATAGATATATGATTCGTGAATTAGTTTATACTATGCAGGTGCTATTGATTTTTTCCATGTTTGTGATTGCAGATCTTTGAAGACGATTCTTTCAAGCAACTGGAAAGAAGATCATTACGAACAACGCTGGACTACAGGTAGGTCTTCAAAACCTCTGTTGTAGCTAATTCTGAATCGAATATTATCTAGAGAAAATAGTTTTTGTTTGTCTGTTTGTTGCTAGCTATCCATAGGACACTTGGGAGATCTGTCTTGTCAGCAAGAATGATTTATCTGTCCAACAAAATGGCAACTCCACTGGGGAATGGATCTTGAACTTCGATTTCTTTTATTTTGACTTGTGAATTTATTTTTTCTAATTTTGATTGGTTTATATTGGCTTGGGTAGTTTATCCCTGTAGAATCCCTGACAAATATTTTAGAGTTTTTTATTTTTATTTTAGTTTTCTGGTATCCGCACTTTTCTTTTAGAAACAGTGCGGGCATCTCCGCTCTTTTCTTGTATAAACAGTGCAGGACCGCACCTGTTTACACTGAAACCTGCGAACCTTGTGAAAAGTTTTAGAAAACCTTAAAATTCTCTTTTCTGGATTAGTTTGTTAGATTCTCAGTGTATACCCAGACTTGTATTTTCTATCAGAAAGCTTTGGTTGAGAGTTTATTTCAGCATTTTTAAGTTTTGAATGATTTTCTGAAAGATCTGCATGTTATAATGATTTTTGCTTTGTCTTTATCCCACTCGTTATAATGATTTTGCTTTGTCTTTATCCCACTCAAAGATTGGAAGCCTTGGTATACCTTTAGATCACTGGTATTTCCTTGCTTTCTTGCTAAGTTTGACTTCATAGAAAAAATTGTTTTATGAGATTTAGATCCCATTTTCTCATTTGCAAATCTTTAAAAAACTTTTGTTGATAAGTTTGGAATTTCACTTAAAAAACCATAATTGGATTTTTTTGAGTTCTTGCTGATCTAAGAAAAGAATTTCTTAGTTAGATAACAAGCTAAGCAAAACATCCTCAAAATATTTAAAGTCTTAATTCAGATTTAGTCTTTAGAATTTTTAGATCTCAAAATTAGTGTTTTTTAGTTTTGAGTGTTATTTCTAGAAATTGTAGTGTTCTTTTGGAGAAAATTTTGTTTGTAGTTTCGATCTTGAATGATAAAGGGATTTCTTTTGAGCAATTGATCATTTTGAGTTCTCATGAAATTAGATTTTTTTTCATTTATTCTTGTTTGAAGGAAAGAATTGTTTTAAAATATTGCATTTCTCAACTCTTTCTTTTAGATAGAATTCATTGAAAGGAAAGGAATTGTTTCTCATATTAGATGCATTTTTAGTGTGTTTTGATTCGGGTCACTACATATCATCAGTTTCACTTTCACACCTCTTGTCTTAAGAAACAACCTACTAAAAGCAACGCTTAAATTAAAATTAATCTAGTAATTTTTATATTTATAGGGCTCTTTTCCACCAACATAGCTTAGGCTAGTGTCTTGGGGTAGGGAGAAATTAACTCTTCAAGATAATTAAAACAAAAAAGTAGTCGATCTTGCGGTAGGAAAAATCCAATAGTCACTTATATTCTCTGGGAAGCTCCTCCTAAAGGAGTCAAGCATGACGTCATATCTGAACTAGTGGGATAATCAATTCTATCTCATTGGGAATGATAGAAGATGTGTTCGTATTAACAACGGTAAACCTCATATAGACCATTGTCGAGGAGCCTGGGGTCACTTGTCGGTATACCTTGGATTATGTTAAGGAGCCTTCAAGGGGATTGAGCTTTGTTACTCTTCCCTTGCGCGTATATCGGATCGTAGACTATTCCCCCAGGTATATTAGTTCATGTTGGTAACCTTAGTGGCCATAAAATTTATGATTTTTTCCTAAGGTGACAGTGGAGGAAAGATACCACTGTACCTGGAGCAGACGTCGACTAGACTCACTTGGACTCTCCGGAGGGTTATCTTCACTCGAAATGGTTTAAATGGAGAAACTTGCACCAGTCTGTTTCATTAAGCAGGTTGTCGGGGTAACTGTTCCAACCACCATTTCTACATTAAAATACTACGATGTTGGATTTCGTCACCAACTAGTGTTTTTAGTGTGGGAATTTACTGTTTGTGTGTGGTTTGATCTCCTATATTTTTAGGTGTGTGATTCATTTGTTTGTTTCCTTAGTGACTTTAGGATTTTTCATTGAAATTTTCTTTGATTGCGTGTGATTAATAATTTTTAATCGTGGCTAAATTACGAAGACAATCGTGTAGAATCCAGGGGAAACCCCCTGAGTATACACCAAGCCAACTTTAAGGACTGTGAGCTCTGGTACCACATAGTGTCAGAAGAATTAGATCAACGGAACCAGGAGAATCATCCATGATTACTCATCCTGATTATCAATCACAAACAGAAGAATATATTCAAGAGCCAATTTCAATTTCCGAAGTCACTGACATTGTTTCTCCAACCAGTGAATTAGCTAAAGAACCTGAAATTTCTGAGCCTGAAACTGAACCTGCTGTGTTGGAACCATCTTCAGGATTTGTTACTCCGAATTCTAGTGACCCTGATTCACCTAGGGTAAGACATCGCATTACTAAAAACATTTCTTCTGATCTCATATGTATTGAAGAACTTGTTGGTCCAGACGAAGACGTAGTTCTTCCCGAAACCCAAGAAACTTTGAATCTTAGGGAGCGTGAATCAATATTCTACAGTCCTTTTAGAACTGACTCTTGGTATTTATCATTGACATATTTTTTACAAAAGCGGGTCTTACTTATTCACCACCCCAAATTCCTTTTTACCCTACACCAAGAGGTTATCAACCTTCATTAGCTATGTTAGGTGAGTCCTCTATGTTTTCTCAATCTCCAGAAACATTTTTATATTGTGGTTCATCTGTTCCTCTGGGATACCAGTCGCTCTCTGGTACCTTCTCAGGAGCAGCTTCTAAACCAATTGAACAAGTGTTATCATCTGGTACAAATGGAATGATTAACACTAAAACGTTGAACACAAAACAGATTTTTATGATGTCTGGCAATATTCCAAATCCTCAACCTCAAGGAAGTCAGTTACCGCCTGGGGAGCAACCTCAAGGAATTCAATTACTACCTGGGGGAAACCTCAAGGAAGTTAGTTACCGCTTGGGGGGCAAATTCAATGTAGTCAATTACTGCCCAGAGGGAAACCTCAGGGTAACTTTTTACCAGGTCAAACCGTAGGACAAAATTTCCTGCCCGGGGAACAACCTCAAGGATAGTACATACCTCAAGGTCAATATCAACCTTAGGGACAGTACATACCGCAAGGTCAATATCAACCCCAGAGTTAGTTTATTCCTCAAGGTCAATATAAACCCAAGATTCATTACATGCCTTAGAGTTATCAACCTCAAGGTCAGTACCCAACTCAAGGTTTCCGACCTCCTTCCAGTCAACCATTATTACAAGGATATGGAAATTTTCCAATTAATTATCAAACTTACATTCAACCTGGTTATGGTCCTTCATATGCACAACCTTCTATGGGTCAATACCCTGGAATTAATATGGTGTGGGATCCATCTCAAATTCAACAGACTTTGCAATCGAATGTGCAGTTACCTCATCAACCTAGACAGCCCATAGTTTCTGGTCCAACCCAGCAACCTGTCTAGCATACCATTCAAGTCTCTGCACCTGGTTCTATTTAGCAGCCTAGGCCTAGTACACCTAGAACTCTGCCTCAAACTTCTACTGCTACAAATTCTGTTCAACCTACCACATCTATTTCTGGAGTATCTGCAGCTCCTATTTCTACTATCCCTGTATCAGTGCAAATTTTTAAAGTATCTGTGCCACAGTCAGGACCTACAATTCAGACTACGATCCAGATGCCTACAGGACAATTTGGTACGAGTACGGTTCTCACTATTCAACCACAATTTACTTATCAACCGTACTAGGGACAATATCAATTTGGACAGGCTACACAAAATCCAACATATTAGTATCAGCCGTACCTTGGGTATACTTATCAAGTACCTCAACAACCCCAGTATGGTCCAGTTAATCCTAGTTATCCAGAAGGTTTCACGATTCCCAATGCACATCCAATTCTAGGATATCCTGGATATCCTCCTCCTGGAACTGGTTTGATCACACAAGGTTATCAAGACCCTAGCCATCAGTTACCATTTATAGCAACTTTAGATTTACCTGATCTATCACGCCTTACGAATGATCCCATATTTTATCTTCCGTATTGGTCACCGATTCCTAATAAGTTGCCCAGTGATATTCCAAAGTTTGAGGGTAAGTCAGGAGAAGATCCATCTAATCACGTTATGACTTATCACCTCTAGTGTGCATCCAATTCACTAATCAATGATTCGATTCGATTGCGTCTTTTTCAGAGAACTCTCATTGGTCTAGCTGCCAAATGGTACATTGAGTTACCACGCGGCTCATTTAATAATTTAATGCACTAGCTACTGCTTTCTTAACCCATTTTCAGTTGCTTGTCAGATACGACAATGGAAAGGAATTGCTGACTTCATTAAAACAATCTATGTCTACGTACATATTCGATCACATTCATGAATGGAGACGTAGGAGGCATTTAGTGAAGGTCTTTATTCCGGATCAAATTTTGGCTGAATGGTTTATTAAATCGTTATTGCCCAAAATTACTGAAGATGTGGCCGAAGGAGGCATCATTACAGAAGAGCAAGTCATTGCTCAGGCTTAGTACCATGACCTTGTATATACACAGTCAGGTACTCTGTATGACAAAATCCTCGATTTACCAAGACCTCGTCAATTAACTACAACTCCTTCCGACTCTCATGCCACTGATGGTGTAATTGGTTCTGTAAACACTGGAAAAGCTAAGAAGAAATCTTCCAAGACGACTTATCCTATTATAAATTTACCTGATTCACTGAAAGGAGATTTTTCTGTTGAAACCTCAGCTGATAGTCATGTTGTAGAATCATCAATAGCCAAACCCAAAACTGGTGGTAAGAAGAAAGGTAAGAATAAAAACAAAAATTCTTCAAAAGATACAAATGATAAAACTAAACCAATTGACGATAAATGAAAACCTCGTTATCCTTGTCTGATCTGTGATGAGGATCATTTTACAAAAGAGTGCCCGCATAGAGCCGAGGTATCAAAATTCGTTAAGGGTTCGCCCATACCTGCTGTCTTGAAGGATCCATTTCCTACTCAAGATAGTAACATGATTGGATCTTCCTCAAATATGCTAGAGAATATCTTAATGGTTGCGACGCGATCGCAAGATTACGGTAGTAAAAGTCCTGTTGGTTCCAAAGAAGCAAAAAGTTCTAATTCAGCATCAACTACATCTCCCTCAGTTTTTGATCCACTCCAGATCGAGCAACAAAATCCTGACTTAGTAATCAAACCGCCTGCTAAAGGTGTACTTCGTAAATCAACTTTCAATCCACATGTGAGAGCTGCTCAAAATTACAATATTGTTGAATACTTGGCAATTTCCCCTTCAGCAATGTTGGCTTTGGAAGTGTTGCAATCATGTCCAGCCCAAAGAAAATTACTATTGTCAGCCATAAGAGCCGTATACCTCTAGGATTCGAACCTCATGATCTTTGATTTAGAGAATTTTACACCCCGCCTACCCCATCAAATGGCTTTTCAAATTCCGGTAATAGTAAAAAACAAACGTTGCTTTCGTACTGTTGTTGATGAAGGGGCCTTTACGTGTACTATGTCATTAAAATGTTGGAAATCACTTGGTTCTCCGACAATTAACCAATCGTCGACTATCCTCAAAGATTTTGATGGAAGAGGTTTCCATCCATATGGTATTTTACAGGATCTACCAATAGAGGTCGAAGGAAAAACCGTTAATCTGGATGTGGAAGTGGTTGATGCCCCTCTGGATTACAACCTTCTACTGGGTCGCAGTTGGTTTTATGCCATGACTGCTGTTGTATCATCGGTCTTTCGTCTCATCATGTTTCCTCATAAAGGAAAGATCGTTAAAATAGATCAGCTCTCATATTATTCATCCGACCCAGCCTCTACTGATAGCATCCAGCATATCAGAAAATCGACTATCACTTATAAGGATGTTGGGGTAGGGTTAATTAAAGATTCTTCTTTACTGGGAACTTTTTCCTTGCCTGATCCCAACGTACCGCCTCCTATTGCTAACATCAATATGATTACATCAAGTACTATTTCCTTTGATGATCCTTGGATAGTACCTTCAGAATCAAAACTGGATTCTTTCGATGGTGTGATGCCTTTGAGTCCTTTTGAGTTAGCATATCAGGCAGTACACTCATTTCTTGATACTCCTTCAACTGAATCTGATCCAATGAATGTGATCAATGAGGAGTCACTCTCAATATCGAGCTCAGCTTCGAAATTAATTCATGATCTTGGTCAACAAGTATTCAATACTGATGAACATATTCGTGAATTCTTGTCTGTCGATGAATTACCATGGGAAGATCTCCATCATAGGTCTTCGTTTTTACCTAATCTCGATCATTTTGAGAATGATTTTTCCTCCATTTTTACTACTAATTACGTCAAAGAACCTCTGAATCCTCTCTCATCTTCCAATTCTGAATTGAAATTAGAAAACATTTCTACAACGGTTCCCATTGACATTTCAGTAAAACCCGGAATTTTTGAAAACATTCATATAGGTGCTTCTTGTACGACTGATGAAATCCAAGCATATAAAGCCCTATTTCAGGAATTCCACGACATTTTCACCTGGTCATATGAAGAAATTCCCGGAATCGATCCGTTGATTGTTGTTCATGAAATTAAGAGATACCCAGATGCTAAACCTGTCAGACAGAGATTACGTCAGATACATCCGCGAAAATCTACCGCTATTAAAGCAGAAGTTGAAAAATTACTTCGTGCAGGTTTTATTTATCCGATTTTGTTAACAGATTAGGTATCTAATATCGTTCCCGTTAATAAAAAACAAGGAAAAATACGAGCATGTATCGATTATAGGGATATAAATCGAGCTTGTCCAAAAGACAATTATCCAACCCCTTATCTTGATCAAATTATTTACTATTGTGCTGGAAGTGAAATGTTTTCATTCATGAATGGATTTTCTGGCTACAATCAAATCAACATACTCCCTACAGATCAACCTAAAACAACTTTCATTTGTCCATGGGGGACTTTTTCCTATCGCAAATTACCTTTTGGACTTAAGAATGCTGGCGCCACTTTTCGAAGGTAATGTCTTATGCATTTCATGACATTAAACATATTGTGCAACCCTACCTCGATGATTTTCCTGCTCATTCCTCGCGCAGATTAGATCATATCACTCATTTACGAGCCATTTTTATACGATGTAGGCATTAAAAGATTCGTCTGAATCCTCACAAATGTGTTTTTTGTGTACAATCTGGACGATTGTTGGGATTTATTGTCTCAAAGGCAGACATTCGTGTCGATCCATCAAAGGTTGAGGCTATCATCAATTTACCTCCTCTTTCTACTCTTCGCCAACTCCAAAGTTTGCAAGGGAAAGCAAACTTTTTACATCGATTCATTCCTAACTATGCCGAGTTAACGAAAGGTTTTACCAGGTTGTTGAAATAGAATATTCCTTTATTTTAGGACGAGATCATTGATCGATCTTTTGATGCTCTTAAATACCTGTTGACCCATGCACCGTTACTGCATCCTCCCAATTACAACCAGGATTACTTTTTGTACCTCGTCGCTTCCGATTCCATGATAGGAATGGTTCTAGTTCAGGAAAATGAATTCCATGGTGAACATGTGATTTACTATCTTAGTAGCAACTTGCATCCGACTGAAATCAAATATTCATGTGGAGAAATTGGCCTTGGCAGTTGTTCAAGCTATTCAATGTTTTTGTCATTACATACTTTTACACAAAACAACAGTGATTTATGATTGTAACCCTATGATGTACATTTTGACCAAAAAATTGCTAGGGGGAAAACACTCCAAATGGATTTTTATCCTACAGGAGTTTGAATTGGAATTTGAAAAATCCAAATCAAAGAAATCATTGATATTTGCTGAACTTATGTGTGACTTCCCACGTACTGATACAGAAACTGTGGCGGAACAACCAATTGTGGACGAATTCTTATTTCTTATTAGTACCATTGATCCTTGGTATGGAGATATCATCATTTATCTTCAGACCCAATCTTTTCAGCCCAAAATTTCACGGTCACAACGACGTAAAATCCGTTTCCAGTCTCAACAATATCATATTGTTGGCGACACACTATACCGTCGTGGTCTGGACTCTGTTTTTCGACGTTGTCTCACCCGTGAAGAAGCCAAAAATGTTTTAAATGACTGTCACTCTGGAGCATGTGGCGGTCATATGTCTGGGTATGCCACAGCCCAAAATATATTGCGCACTGGTTATTTTTGGTCGTCCTTATTTAAAGATTGTATTTGTGCGATCCGAAAATGCCATAATTTTCAAATCTTCGATCGAAAGATGCGTGCACCACCTGCTCCTCTTCACCCTATAATTGATGTCGGTCCTTTTGCAAAATGGGGAATTGACTTCATTACATGTAACCCTCACTCGGCTGGGGGGCATGGGTATATTATTCTCGCAGTAGATTATTTTACTAAGTGGGCTGAGGCGATGCCTACATTTGCGGTAGATGGAAAAACTGCAGCTACTTTTGTGTTCAATCATGTGATTGCTCATTTCGGTGTGACCCAAGTGATGATTACTGATCATGGAAACCATTTTTGAAACATCATGATGACCAAACTGACTGATCAACTTGGCCTACGCCATGACAGTTCTACACCATATTACCTACAGGCCAATGGTCTGGTTGAAGCTATCAATAAAGTTTTAGTCACCATGATTAAACGAATCATTGGAATTCATAAATCGAATTGGCATACCATGATTTTTTTAGCACTTTGGGCATATCGAACCTCAGCAAAAACATCAACAGGTTTTACCCCTTTTCAATTGGTTTACGGTTTAGAGGCGGTATTATCGATTTAATGCGAGATATCGTCACTCCAACTAGCCATAGAGTTACTACCAGCTACCTATGAGGAGGAAAAATGATTTTTGTATTTAGCTCAATTAGATGAGAATCGACACACCGCTACATTAGCTACCAAGGCTCATGCGAAACGAATGAAAGCTCAATATGATAGAAGTGTTACACCTCGTATTTTTTCAGAAGGAGACCTAGTTTTGGTATATGATCAAGCTAACGATAAGCTAGGGGCTGGGAAATTTGAATCCATGTGGCATGGTCCTTATATTTTCAAGCAACAGCTTGCAAAAGGGGCCTATGAATTGATTGATTTTGATGGGGTCTCTTTAGGAAAACCCAGAAATGGGCTTTATCTGAAGATATATTATGCTTGATTCTTGTGTGGAGATCTTTCCTGTATATTATTTATTTTCTTGATGGTGTGTTGTAGATTAGAAACGTGTGCCTAGCTTAAGTGTGCTTTTACTACTATTCCTGCTTATCTGGATTACTCTTGATATTGCAGATGTTGATGTCTTTTCAAACATACATTGGTTTTGCTGATGGTGCTTGTCGTAGTACACGGAACATTTCTTCCGCAGCCTGGGTTATTTATTCACCCACTAATGAGTTAGTATCTATGCATGGTATAAGCCTCGGTCAAACGATGAATAATATTGTAGAATATAGCGCATTTATTGAGTTATTGTCTGAATCCATTTCATTTGGAATTCGGAGTTTGATCATTAGGTTAGATTCTGAACTCATTGTATTACAATTAAATCGAGTGTATGCAATTAAAAACCCAGTGTTGTTAAGATTATTTTTGAAAGTTCGTCTCTTGGAACGAGAATTTGATTATATTGAGTATCAACACATTCCAAGAAATTTAAACACATTAGTAGATGCAATAGCTTCTAGTGTTATAAACAGACATTTGCGATAATGAAAGCAGTGAATCAAAATAACATTCGATAACATGTTGAACAGGTAACTGGAAATAGTAGTATATCATAGCATAGACTATTGTTTCAAAAACTAGTACATCATCCTTGATCATAGGTTCAAAACGCCTTATGATTGGGAAAAAATGATACAAAAAATGATACGATTCTATACAGTCGATCATCCACTATTTGTGGTAATGATCATGATAATATACTATAGGTCGTGCCACCCTGCTCAGGAATCTCCTAAACGGTCCAGGAACCCCATTGACATATCTCTGCAAGAAAAGTGGAATGTCGTCTATGGTAGTCTCTGGGATGTCCATAGTTAGTCGCTCCAGATGGTGTTCCAAATCAGTAAGGATCTCTGTTGTCTGATACTGTGGTGGTGGTGCTGCTACAGCTACATCCCTTTTCCTCCTCTCGAAGGGGCGGAGAGTGACTGGTCGATGTGGACCCACATCTGTATTTGAAATTTTTGTTATTAGTTGTGGACGATTTAAAAAACAAAATAAAATTTAGAATTTAGAACATGTCAAAAATGGTTCTTACCTGAGTTATCCCACTGAGTTCCTGGAGGAAGTGACATATCCTGATCACCGCGGTAATCCATCCCAGCATAAGGGAAGTCTTCTATCATGAAGAGTTGGTTCTCTAATCAACGGAAGTACGCCAGGGGAAATCGAAAAATCTCTATACCCTCGCTGTGACAGGCCATCAATGCAACCCATCGGACCATCCGAGGCTCTCGGACTGTACCATGATCAACTAGAATATGTTGCGGTGCCAGTAGAGGAATCCTCTTTAGAGAAAAATTAACCACAATCGATCCATATCCGAAGTTATTCAACTTCCCATTCTTTGCTCTAGTTAGTTGGCCTTTGATATTGGCCAACACTGCCTCGCACCAATTCAAGATGGTGCCTTGGAAACAGTCCACTGTAATCCGCATTTGAGATCCAGTAGCAACATGTAAAGCTACACTTCCACATAACCTGGTTATGGTAAATGCAACTACTTTCAAGTCAGGACGGATGATGGTTTTGATATCAATCCATTTGTCTTTAGGATCGGCCTCATCATTGCAGAACTCTAGTTGTAGGCTAGCGACAGACTGGCCACCTGGCCTAGTCCCAAATAGAGAAATTGGTTCACCTCTTTTAAACAAACCAGTTAGAAACTATATGTCCTCCAGCTCGATTTCGAGCCGGTTGCCTCCAATCACAAAGCACTGGTCCTGTACATACCACTTGTTTACCAACCAAGTGAGTAAGTCTATCTAGGCTCCCATGCCCTGAATGGCCCAGAATTTAAATAACCCGCATGCTCTCAAAACTTGTAATGCAGGTGGATGAATCATTGCAGCTTCATCCACCTCCTCGTGTTCATGTTCCCGCCAGATAAGTATTGTAAATATCCTACAATGAACAAAATGAAAGATTAGAATCATTTTAAAAAGAAAATTTTGGGTAATTTGGAGAGAAAATGTGTTTTCATATTCTTCACAGTGCCTCCACACTTTTTGTTCAGAGACAGGGCGTAGCTACGCATGGGTTCTGTACTAAAAGTGCAGGATCACGACATTTTTCTTTGCAAGAAAATGTCGGGGTCTGCAGGTACCGTGTGTCTTACCTGCGGACCCCCGTGAGCGGAATTTTGAACCTATTTCTTCCCCAAAAATGAATTTTAAACCCTAAATTAAGGAAATGAATGGATGAAAAGAAAGGAAAAGAGAATTTGGATTACCTAGAGCAGACGGTTTTCGATTTGAACAGTCAGTTTTTCCGGAATCTTCTCTGGAGTGTTTTTTTCCAAAAGCTCTCAAATTTTCACTCTGAACTCAAATGGTAAAAATGATTTTGGAAAAATCCTTTTTATAAGTTTTTTCAAATAAATGAAATTTAATTTTGTTTATTTTTCACTTTAAAGAGATGGTTTTCAAAAAAAAATTATTTTATTAAAAGTAGATACGTTTAATTTTTTGAGTTTTTGTGCAGAATACCGGATTTTTCGGGTTAAATGGTCATTTTTGATGAAGAGTATACTTTTATTACTTTTTCGGGCTCTTAAAAATTTACGAAAAAATGAAACCATGGAGTCCTCTTTTTAGCCCTTTTCAGACTCTTTAAATATGAAAAGATTGTCGAGTACTTGACTATTCGAACTCGTTAAAGGAAATGAATAGTCGTCCTTTCAGTATAAGTTTACCCCTTTTCCGGACTGAAATGGACTATTTATGAAAAAGGTATATGTTGACTAATCATGGTTAATAGAGTTCTCTTCTGCATTATTTTATCCTTTTTCGGGCCTGAGAGACTAACATTACGAAAAAGTACACCCATGGAGTTTTCTTAAGTTTTTTCTTCTGACTCCCTAAAAATGAAAAACACCAAGTTTCTCCTCTACTGGACTTGTTAAAATTTAACAGTAAAGGACCTGTCCATTACAAACAGGAACAGACCACTCCTTCTTAGGGTTCGATTTTAAACTAATTTGGACTCATCCGAAGGATGAGCTTATAAACAAGCAAATGTTATCCTCCTCAAGCTTATCAAAAATAAAGAGGTACTTGCCAGAAATGGTGGGGGAAAAAGAGAGAAAATGAATCCGTTTGTTACACTTTAATTTAAAAGCAGTATACCACTCTTGAACACGACAATTTTTGTCACACTTCTACCTGGGTGGAAAAATCCTTTGCCTATCAGTTAATCAAACCACATTGAAGGTCTTCAGCCAGTTTCTGGGTATTAGCTTAGGGAAATTGTTAGCAAACCATCTGCAGTGTCGTTATGTGTTCAAGAGGACAGTCAAACAAACCATTCATCTACAAACATTCGTCTCCATTCGCGTTGACCATCCCTGATTTAGTCCTTGCAAAAAATTTCTTCAAAACTTGATCTATGGTTTCGTGTCATGAGCTTGCTTACGACGGATCCCTTTCTATTGATGACAGCTCATCATCTAGGAAGTTGATCTAGAATCCATTAGTACCTTGGACTCTGCATGCCTTAATGGCAGGTTTCTCGCTTTCGACGACAGGTTGCATCATTGACCTTCGATCGAACGATTCCATGAAATGTTCGACTTCAGATCACTTATTCACATTTCATGGATTGTACTGAGTACTTTGAGATCCATTTTCATTATTGGTGGTTTCTCTCACACTTGTTAACAATTCACATCATTGACTGGTAATCAAGCGGGTTCTACCATGTTCGACTTCGACACATTTAATCGCATGGATAGAATCATACTAGTTCAGGAAGCAGAAATCAAGACCCTGGATCTAGTTTCCACCATCCAGGCTGCGAGGAGTTTTATTATTCATTATGTAGTAGACTATTCATTACAGATGGCTGCGTCCATGCTGTGTCTACACTATTGATGTAATATTAAAATCATTTTAGTATCAGAACAAGTTTAGTTAGTTTTTGATCTGAGTATGGGAATGCCTACCTCAGTGATGATGATATATATATATATATATATATATATATATATATATATATATGTTTTGCATTGAATTTTTTACAGGATTCCGACTGGGGTGTCCACGGGCTAATCCTTGAAATGATAAAGCACATCACTCTTCGAATTCTCTCAAACTTCGCACTTTAGGGGGCAATTTGTTACACTGAAATTTGTCACCATGACATTTTAGTGTCTATATGGGTTCATCATTACTCATATATTACTCCCTTAGAAGTCTACAACATCAAAGTTCCTAAAATGAAGCCTTGAAATTGAGAGAAAAGCTCATAAAAGTCTTAAAAACACTTGTACCGCACTTTATCTTAACATTTCCTGTGGTGCCGCACCTATTTGTTCTAAATCATGCAGAGCTAAACACATTTTTTCTTCATTAAAGGTGCGGACCCCTGTAAAAGTTAAAATAAATGCGGAAAGTAACATTTAGAAGCCCAACAATCAAATCTGAAAGCTTCTGGAAGCAATTATCCGATCGAATGTTCGCTCCTATCATGTACATTCATTCCTCCATTATGGGAGCCTGCCCCTTGGTTTATGGAGCTCAATACCTTCAGAAGAGGATTCTATCCCCTCTTATGTGGAGCTGCAACCTCTTCTATTTTCCTATAAATTGAAGCCATAGTGCAGCCTCAAGGGAGTTAGACTTTGAGAACTTTTGAGGAGAAATGATGTAAAAACTCAGACTCTCTTAACTGATCATTATATGGGAATGATTACACACCCATGTGAATTTTAGTTGAGAGAGAGCAAAGCTTGTCAGAGTAAAGGAAACACCTGTTTCGAACCCTAGAAAGACCTATACGACATCAAGGCAGACACAGTTGTAAGGATATTTCTCTATCAAAGATAATACGAATGGATCCTGTTTTCTCAACGAGTTCTTTAATTAAGTATCTTGTTTATTATGTTTTATCAATGAGTTATTTAATTAATTAGCTTGTTTCTTGAATTCCTTGATCATCTTGATAGATATATGATTTGTGAATTAGTTTATACTATGCAGGTGCTATTGATTTTTTCCATGTTTGTGATTGCAGATCTTTGAAGACGATTCTTTCAAGCAACTGGAAAGAAGATCATTATGAACAATGTTGTACTACAGGTAGGTCTTTAAAATCTCTGTTGTAGCTAATTCTGAATCGAATATTATCTAGAGAAAATAGTTTTTGTTTGTCTGTTTGTTGCTAGCTGTCCGTAGGACACTTGGGAGATCCGTCTTGTCAACAAGAATGATTTATCCGTCCAACAACCCAATCTATGGTCAGGTGGTTCATGGAATTTCCTGACTCGATTGGAATATGAATTCATTAATAATAGATCCTTATCCTTTGGTATCTCATGTGTAAATGTACTTGTTCACATTCGTTTTTTATGGATTTTATATCCTTGTTATTTTTGTTGGTTATATGCTAGTTATGGGTAAGTTTTATGACATACTTGATGTATGGATATTATCATGTTTTGACTAGAAAATGAATGAAAAATGGATATATGAACGAATAGATGATAATGCAACTACTTCCATAATGAATCAATGCTTCTTTGTGAATCTAAAATAAGTATGAGACCCCTATGCTCATATTTTTTGGTATCATCTGTAGATTACATATTTGTGACATGTTTAACGAAATGACTATCATGTCTAGTAGGGTTCTAGTTAAGTCATTGATCAAATATTTGTATTAGTAGCTTGATTTCATGGTTATGTATCATTTGTGAAAGTTTCATGCAGTTCTGGGTAGAGGCCTGAGGCCTATCCTTGAAAAAGTGGCTCAAAATCCTGGGTCACTAGCTCAGAACTGCATGAAAAAGGCCACAATTTTTGGCATGCCTTGTTGTGGGAGTAACTGGAAGGCCTCAGTCACATGCATGGACTGTCATGGGAGTGACTAAGGGTCCATATCAACAGAATAACAAGTTGCCTCAGGGGTTAAGCACCTAGAAGGGTTGGTTTGCTCCTGAAGGGTCTGTAGCTCTTGAGGAAGGTCATATTGGTTGCGTTTTATCGATTCCACTTTGTTAAATATAGATGTGGAGTTTAATCACATCATAATATCCTCTCATCACATGTTTACGCCAATGGACTAGTTAAATTGGGTAAATGTGGGAGGAGGGTTTTATAGTGACCTACTTATCTTATCCCCTATGGAAATATCGAAACATATCTTAAGAGACAACATGGAAGTATCTTCGGTATGAGGGTTTGACATCATAAATTGCATATACATCCTCAGTCACAAGCAAATAAGTGTGTTTTTGAGGTCTCATATATGGAATCTGTGAGGGATTAAATCAGTAAGGGTTTTAGATCTCCTAAAATATCATATTGTATTCTTCCTTCATATAAACATGGCTCATTTCATCAGTTTTACCACATTATATAGTCCTATTTGTAGACTATATATAGTGTCTTTCCATGGCAGTGACTTGATGTTTGATACAATAGTGATATATAAAGAAAAATGACATGAAAATAATACTAAGAAAGTGTGGTTGGTGTGTTGAATTATTGAGCTGGTACATTCACCTATTTGGAACTGTGTGATGCAAGCTCAAATTTGAGCCTACTTAAAATCCCACAATGCCCAATCTTGGTGCTAAAATTCCCTTTCTAATCCCTGTAATTACTTCTTGATTTTATTAAACTCTTAAATAATACAATGGGAGGAGTCAAAATGGTTTACATATACCACCCCTTTCCTTTTACATCAATGCAATCCCGATCTTTAGTGAAGAGTTACAATATTCATAATTTAAAAAAAACATATTCCCTGACATCATAAATCGTCCCTCTTGCCTTTCTTCCAACCTGTCTACATAATTTGGGTTTTCCCTTAAGCCCCAAAGGCTTATTTACTTCTTTTAGTAGTCCAAACCATTTCATTATTCTAAATAGCCCCCAAAACCAATATTCTTTTAGTAACACTGTGTACGAAAAGGTCTTTCATACAACCTTCCTATATAACCTATATTCACTTTTTCACACTTGTGCACAATCCTCCAGGTTGGGTCCACCACACTTCCTTTCTCCACTATATATATATATGCTCATAAGGATGGAGCCCGGTTGCTCGAATGCTTGGGTATCTTTTTAAATGCATTTCAAAAACTTACGAGCTCGCGGGATTTCCAGGTATAGCCCACTCTTACACATCACACTTCGGTGTAGCTCCACTTGTGTTCCTTTACATGCAAGCCACTTTCAAAATACAAAATTTATGGGTAGATGAGTTAAAAAACCGTCGAGGAATAAAGCCTGTAGGTGGTACCACTCAGATTCTAGCCTCCAACCCACTAGACCTAGTTCCCAACTCCATTAACAAATTAATTTGATGAGTCTCTAGGTAAATAATTTATGGCTTATGGGTAATTTCTATCTCGGTCAAATTATTAATTGAATGGAGTCTAACCTAGTTTCTTGCGCTTGGGTCTGTGCAGTCGACTCTCCCCTCGTCTCAACCTCCTATTGAGAGTATCCCCTTGTCTTCCTCTCCTAAGCCTCCTTTATCCAGTACTGCTGCTACCTTTTGGTTCTAACTTTTTTTCTCCCTTCCCTAGCCGAACAACCTCATGGCTACGTTGACCCTGAATTATGTTTTTGACGTTGACATTGCAGCTTTCAAATCGTTTGTTTCAGTGGCCTCTTGTTTCCAGAATCAAGGGCCTTCACATTTTGTGAAAAAAGCAGATGAAATCCAGATGATTTCCATTAGCGCCCCACAAGCTCGCTATAGAGATTTGTAGCTTGCGGACCATGGCCTTATTGTGAAATTTATGGGTCTCTGGACATCAACTTGTTCAACACATTCCTGGATAGAAAATAATTGAAAACCTCTTATTCAAGGAGAACTTATGTCTACCTTTTGTGGGAAGGGATTATTTACTTTCTTTTTTAAGAACAGGTTGGACAGAGACCTGGTGTTCATAAGTGGCCCATACTTGATGGGAACTTAGGGGCTATATCTAGATAGATGGAGACCTCGTTTCATCCTAGAATGTGATGCCCCCTCCTTCGTTCTAGTCTGGGTTAAGCTCCCTTTCCTTCCACTCCATTTATGGAATGACGCTACATTTTGTTTGATTGGGAATGCACTGGGAAAATATATAGATTGTGTCAAACCAAAAGAGGGATTATTCTCATGTGCTCAGATCTGTGTAGAATTCAACCTTGAAAAGAGCTACCTATGGCGGTAAATATCTATATGGATAATTGGTCCCATGTTTAGGAAGTGTACTACAACCAACTTCCCTTTAAATGTAAGTTTTTCCATGAATATGGTCACTTTGCAAAAGGATGTCCTAAGCAATAGGAAAACCATGAACAACAAGGAGAAAAAATGAGTAGTGGAATAAAAGGAATAACAAATAGAACAATGGAACTGGGGAAAAATATGCCTCAAACCACATGAAAGAAGTCCCATCTCAAAGAAAACTGTCTCCCCCATTAGAAACAGAAACCCCAAGAAATGAATATGGCACAAATAAAAATAAGTTCGCAGTCCTAAACTCGATTCAGGATGATGGGGAGCCTACAATTTATGCAGTGGTCTCCCACCTTATTTGAATTCGATGCAGAACCCTACTCAACCTACGAGCCCAAAAACATCCAACAATGCAGAAGAAACCACAAATGAATAGGGCCAATGAGAAGGCCTCTTATCCTCGAAAGAAATAGTATTAACAACAATTCCAGCGAGCTCAACATATAAAAATTTAGATAGCATGTGAAAAAGGGATATAGAAAGAAAGAAAAGAAGATCAGGGTGGAAAATAAATAAAGAAATAAGGAAGGAAAAGATAGAAAAGGACAAGGAACTAAGGTTCCAACACACAATCTCACAATAGTTACAAAACCTTGGAACCAAAGGAAGAAAGAAAGGAAATGCATTTGGCCTGGTCAAAGGGACAACAACCTTTAAAGGTTAATAATGAAGGTTATTTCCTGGAATTGTAGGGGTCTTGGATCCAAAAAGTGAATAATGGAAGTGAAGTTATTAATACAAAAATAAAAACTAGACGTTGCAATGATCCAAGAGACTAAATCGAGCGAGACTGACATCTCCTATACTAATCCTTTTATGTGGGGATTCAAAAAAATAGAATCCAACAATTCGATAGGCGCATCGGGAGGCCTCTATACAATGTGGAATTCTGCAAAATTACAATTGGTAATTTCTTTGAAAAATACGCATTGGATAGCAACCTCTTTCAAGATTCTAGAGCTAAAAAAAAATGTTTCAGTAAAAAATATATATATGTTTGTCCACTTTAAA
The DNA here is from genome assembly GCA_034641835.2 of Pinus albicaulis. Classification (NCBI taxonomy): domain Eukaryota; kingdom Viridiplantae; phylum Streptophyta; class Pinopsida; order Pinales; family Pinaceae; genus Pinus; species Pinus albicaulis. The sequence continues at coordinate 1,579,886,744 of CM076580.1, read as the reverse complement.
GAAAAATAAGAGTGCTGGAAGTCCCTAATGGAATGAAAATAATATGAGTTTGGGATTAATTGTATACTTGGGGGAGGCTTCAAAACTACTTTGGGTCAAAATGATAAAAGAGGAGGCTCCTTGGTTAGAGGTTCTTCCCAAGAAGACATGGAAGACTCAATACTTAACCTTTCCTCTTTGATGTAAAACCTTAGAAATTCCTTTATACCTAGAACAATAAGTGCATTGGACTAGGTCATATTGTTGCTAGACTTGACCACTTCCTTGCCTCTAATTTTCTGCTCATGCAAAACCTCTGTCTAAAATCCTTCATTCTCCCTTGGTGTGGTTCGGATCATTGGCCTATCAGCCTACTTGTATCTCTCTCCATTAACATTGGCCCTATTCCCTTTAGATTTTCTCCTCTTCGGATTGACTCTGTTGATTTCTCTCTAATGGTATCAAGCTCCTAGTCAATGTGGGTTGATGCTAATCCCATCTCTATTTGGGAAGCTAAAATCAAAATATTAAAATATACATTAAAAAACTGGATAAAAGGAAGCAAGTCTAAAATGAAATATGCTATAATCAACATTGAAAACCAATTGGCCTCTCTAGAGGGAATAATGGAGTCAACCACAATAAGTTCTTTTGATTTCCAAAAAGAAGTAGAGACATTCAAATATCTTCATAGTCACCTAAGAAGAGAGGAAGAGTATTGGTGGCTAAAGCCAAGGAACAATTGGCTAAGGGTGGGAGATAGAAATACATTTGTTCCCACAAATAGGAAAAGTACAGGGAAAGAAAAAACAATATTTCAAAAATCCAATATGAGGGACAGACTCTAACAAAATTTGAAGAAATAAAAAGTGAAACAATGGAAAATTTTAAGTGCCTGTATCAGGAGGGCCTTTTAAGTGACTAGGCATGTGAGGAATTTTTCTTTTACTCTGTCCCATAGTAAGTCTCTACTAAAATGAATAAATCCCTAATCACTCCTCCATCCTTTGAGGAGATTAAGTCGATTGTCTTCTCCTTCTCCCTAGATAAGGCTCCTGGGTTGGAATACTTCTCTACAAGCTTCTATCATCTCTTCTGGGAGGTTATCCACATATATTTATGAAAAATGATTTGCTACTCCTTCAAAAATTTTATTTTGGGAGGTGGGATTAACTCTTCCTTTTTGGCCCTTATACCGAAAGATTCAAGTCCATATTCATTTTCAAAATTCAAGATGATCTCTCTCTGTAACGTCTCCTACAAGGTGATCTCGAAACTATTAGCCACAAGGCTTAAAGTCCTCCTTCTAATTTGATAACTATTAACCATGGGGGTTTTGTGTCGGGACGTCAAATATTTGACAATATAATTCTAATTCGGGAAGCCATATACTTTATCTAGAAAAGAGGTGATTAGGGACTGATAATAAAGTTAGACATGGGAAATTATTTTGATAGAGTTCTACATAATTTTTTTCTGAAAGTTATGAGGAAAATGGGATTTGACCCTAAATTTATAAGATGTATCACTTTATGCATCAACTCTCCTTTGATTGCTCCTCTAGTAAATGGTAGGGTTGTGGGCTTAGAGGCTCTACATCAAGGATGTCCCTTATCTCATTTCCTATATATTACAATGGAAGATGCTTTGAGTCATCATTTCGAATATGATCATCAATCGCATCATCTTCCAGGGATTAGATACAAAGAATGAATCAAAATCATAAACCATGGACAATTTGCTGATGACACTATATTTCTTGGGGGGGCTTCCCTTGTAATAGTCAGATGTTTCAAGGTGAATATGGACAAGTTTCAACAAGTCTCAGTAGGGGCCACAAACGAAAAAAAAAAGTCAAGTATATATGTGGAACTTCTCGTCCCAAAAAGAAAAAAATACAGAAGAGATCTTGGGCTTCAAAACTACTAATGAATGGAAATACTTAAATGACCTGGGGGTGCCCATATTTCTCAGAAGATCAACTCCAATTGTATGGTAGAATATTCTTGACAAAATAAAATTGAAAATCATAAATTGGGGTGGAATCTGGTTAAATATTATGGGGAGAAAAATATTGGTGAAATCAGTGTTCTCCTCTCTTCTGCTATATCAGTTCTTCGCCATCCAGGCTCTAAAATATGTTCTACAACAACTTGGAATTTATATTAGAAAATTCCTATGGGAAGGGGGAAAGCAAGAAAACAAAAAATTTCACCTTGTAAATTGGAAAACAATCAGATCACACAAGTTACATGGGGGGCCTGGATTCCGAGACCAAGCCTTGGCTAATATGAAAATGGGATCAAAACTATGGTGGATCATGGAAACAAGTGGAGACCGTTGGTGAGTTAAAGTTGTTGGGTGGTATAAATGAAATATTTACACCAACATTTAAATTGTCAATCCGGGTTGGTAGACTTCGAGGCGTAGCACAATATATGCCAAAAGAAGACCTCAGGGATCTGTGGAATAAAAATCAAGCTCTTGAAAAACAATTCAAAAAGGAATCATCCAGGAAAAGGAAAAAGACATTTCAAAATAAAGCAAGCACACTGTAAATCTACTTCTTGCTCCTCTTCTAGGTTGAGTGACTCCTGCAGAAATTCTAGCTTAGTTGTCTAGGGGACAAGGGGATGTAGATTCGACTCAAATTGACAAACCATTCAGGAAATAAAGAATGAAAATCATCTTAAAGGATTACTGCTATGTTGCAATGGAAAGAATGAAATAAAATAGGAAGCATAAAGAAACTTCATTCCAAATAATATGAGAAAATCATTGAATGCTTTAAAAAGGAATCTAAACTATATGTACACTGATTTTCTAGAGAGAATTCAATGCTCAACTGTAAGGAAAGTGTGAAAAGAAAACAAATAAAAATAGATAAATCTCGTGTTGCTTCCAGGCTCACCTTGATCTTATAAAATTATTAAGTACTTTCTCTTCGACACAAAAATATTCTACATGATATGAATTGTTTAAAGCAAAATTCAATTATGACGAAGGAATATCAATCATAGATGTTAACCTTAAGATCTCCTAGGATTTATGTGAGAACTTCACTTTTCCAATAAAACAAGATTACAATTTATCCTCATGCTAATCCTGGCATTTTATTATTAAGGGTTCAAGCAGATCACACTTACACACTATGCATAAATAGGATGCAGAAAAATCTTAAGAGGTATGGGGCAATGGGCTGGTTGGTAGGCCCAAACCACCCATCTCGTTGCCCTTGCAATGATTGAACCACAATCCCAAAGAATTCAAAAGAACAATAAACATAACTTGTATTAATACTGAAGTCTTGTTTACATAGACATTAAAAAATGCAGAGCTTGACTCCAGTGGTCCCCTCTATGGATCATCCCACTCAACACACAACCTCCTCCCTTCCTTTCTTAACAAAATCGACCTTTTCTTGTCAAAACATAGTTCTGAAATCTAATTCTAATCCCCCTCCTTAAAACATAGTCTCCCTATTTATAACAATGTTGTCTACTAATTGGAGGTTCAAACAACATATACAATTTTTAGAGTCTCGAACTGATTCCAAACCAAAATAAGGATTTTTTTTATTAGACTGGATTTCCATCGGTCCTTACACTCCATATAAATATTGTGATCAATACTAAATCGTGAAATCCTCACTGGAATAACACATTGCTAACAAACTCAATAGCCTCTATAAATAGTTTGACCGCGTACTTTTGACCTTAGCCCTACACATTTCTTTGAAGACCTCGGCGTGATTGAGAGAACACATCACCATCTTGAATATTTACTCTTCAAAATCCATATTCTCTTTTTCCATCATGACAACTAGATCTGTGATAATCATGGAGGCGATAGTAGGATATGTACTGTGTGAACAGGAACTAAACTGCTGGAACAGGAACTGAACTGTTGGAACATGAACTATACACCTACCACAAGGGGAGCCTACTATTAGTGATATTTTCACACTAAATCCTTCCAAATTATCAAAATGAAGAGAATTCATAGATCAATAACATGTTACCTCTGATTGCCTCTATAGTAGCCCAAAAATACATAAAAAGGATAATAACGACTATAAACACCTGGTGTAGGCATGAGAGTTATTCAATAAAAGAGTATGAAAACCTAGACAAAATGGAGGCTGAACATGTTATTTTAATTGTCAATGATGTCAATATCCATGAAGGCAAGCATGATGATGACCAGCAAGCATAATGAAGGCAAGCATGGCGAATCAAAGCCAAAGGAATCAACGAAGAGGTCCTTCATTCTATTTCTGCACTCATAAAGGATCAGTAACATTAAAAATAATTTTCTGATACCTTTGAGGAAAAATTATTTCATAAGACCTCCACCATCTAAAAGATCATAATTTTAGCTTTCCAAAAAGCTATTACTCAGCCCAAAACTCCAAGCGGTTTGAGAGTTATTGAATTTTTAAGTTAATACATAATTTCTGGTCCAGTGAGCCGACCTCACTTTTTAGGACAAGTCGGCCTACTTAAGGACGCATTTGTTCAGTGAAGGGTCAAAAATTAGGTGTATTTATATGTGATTACTCTCCTTGTCTTGGACCAACCATCAATACAACATTAATTACAGGTTCGAGTTCATATCTCATGAACAAGAAGGATAAAGGTTGTGGATTGGGTGAACAACTTGGAGGATAATTCTGCAAAGTCAAGGCAAGGGACAGTGAGGGATTAAAGTCTGGGTATAAAAGCTGTTTTGAGCCACAACCCTAGAATTAGTAGAAATCTTAGCATTGCAGATTATCTATGCTACAACAAACTGTGGAGAAAAAATACACTTCAGATCTCAGAATCGTTAAGGTGTAGTCCTGTAAAAGGTTGAGTTGAAGCTCAGAATGTTATAAGTCATGTGGGGGTGACTTATGCTTAGATATATCAAGTTACATACATATATATCTCGGACAGCGATAGTCATATTTGATAGCTCATATTTTTGGAAACAGGAATTGTGGACAGTTCTGTAGGTTGCAGATTCTTTAATTACACCTTAACCTGTAGCCTTCATTTGTGAAGAGTTGCAGATTTGTTTGGAGGACTCAAAGCAACCCAGAACTTAAACACATTGAAGCAACACTTAAGTGGAAGGAAGTTGTAGAGGATATGAGGTAGTTTGGAGGTTTGAATACCCTGTGAAGGACAACCTCTAGTGAATAGGACTAATTTGCATCAAACTAGAAGGAGAACAAACCTTGATTTGTTGTATATAGTATATACTAGTCACCTATGGTGCTGTGGTGACTTACCTCAGTCTTGAGTAATAAACTTGGTGGAGTAGCAGAATTTTTAGAGCTGGATTTTGATACTATCTTAGAAAAAATTTGAGGGCTCTTTAGAGTAGATTTGGGCCTCATGTTTGGAGCATTTTTCGGGAAAATTTTAAAGATAATGTTATCTCCCTTGAAGACTTGTCCAGGGTACTATTGGAGCAGATTGTAGAGGAGTTTTAGAGCAGTCTTGTTGACCTTGAAGAGTAACCGAGTAATCCCTTGAAGAAGAACCTTGAACAGATGACAAGACATTATTGAAGACACCTTTGAAGGACATTTTATGCAGACATCTTGTTGAGAAGTTTTTAGCTGACCTTGGAGAGTCATCTAGAATCCTATTGGAGACTATGATGCATTGTTGATGTCATCATGAGGTGACCTTGAAGAGAAGTGTTTGGGTAACATGAAGAGTAGTGGTGACACCTTCATGAGAAGACCAAGTTGTCATTGATGAGCTAAGCGCTTTGGAGATTGTTTGAGGGAAGTGTTGAAGGTGACATTGTCAAGGCTCGTTGCAGAAGGTATTGGGAGCCGTGAAAAATCATCAAATCTATCTTGAAGAATTGAAAGATAGGGTTGGAGCCCTAGAGGTTGGTGCCTCAAATTGACAAGGTTGGAGCCTTGGAAAGACCCAGCTAGTGCTTGGCACAATACAGGTTGGAGCCTAGAAGATTGGAGTCTTCATCTAGGGTTGGAGCCCTATATCATTATTGTACTTTAATTATTGTAAAGAATAAATTAATAAAAGTATCTATTCCATCATTGTTCATTTTGTGTTCTAATTATAATTGATCTAATTGGTAAAAATTACAGTTGAAAAGAAATATTGATTCACTCCCCCTCTTTGTATTTCCAACATAAAACTCCCCCACGCTGATCATCTTGCACATCCTCATGCAAGCCAAACCATAATATGGACTTCAAAATTTAAAAAATGCAAGGTTGTGGCCTAGAGCTGTGTTGTATAAATTGAAATTTTTCAGGTTCTTTCACTCCATGCTTATGAATATTTTAATTTCCCTTTTTAAGATCATGTTATGGGTAGCATAATACTTTTCTCGCTTGATCCAATCCTTGGCCAATTTATACAACTTATCCTTCTTAACACTTAGCCTATTGTCTTTATTATGCATCTTAATACAAAGTTTCTCCAAATCTTTGTTCTCCCCTTTCACATTTTCTTCGCGAACAAAAAGCTCATGTATCTTCTTCTTCAATCTCTTTATCGTCCTATCTTTCTTCCTCAATATATAACCATCAATGGACCCTTGTGATCTCTATTGATTGGTGGAGTGAACATCAACAATTTCTGCTACAGGAGGATCAAACGAGAATTCAAACCCTGAGTTTACTTCTGTCATAGGAATTTTGAATTTAACTACTTCTTTTACACGACTTTATATTTGATCTATTCCTATAATTGGTTCGTTGACTTTAACAGTTACCAGATTCTTAATTTGGGACATAAATTTCATAGTAAATTATTCACATCTCCAGAGTTTATCTAATTCTCCATCAATGTCACATATACTTTATTTTACTATTTAATCTTCCTCTCGATCCAAATCAACAACTTGAGGCTCCAAGTTTCTGGAAGGAAGTCGGGTGGTCTTCATCATGCTACGAGTCACCCTTCATCCAACAACTAGGGTTTGAGGTTCACATGGTAATGTTGCAGGGGTTACATGGGTGTATACCTTTCTCCATCTCGACTTCCTGGGATGCAAGTAGAGTATATCATTTATTCAATTTCCCTCTGGAGTATTATCTCCCTCACGCAATTCAACATGAAGCTAGGTGCTGGTTTTTTCAATGCCTGTTATAAACCCACCCTGTTGAAGAAATTCATACCAGCTATCATTTATTATACCTAGCTCATCCACAATCAATATTTGGATAATCCTGTAATGATAAAGGCTTTCCCTAGGGTTTTTAACGACTCTATGGACTCCCTGTGACATCTTCTACAGTATTTTTAACAAGAAATAGGGGAAATTTATCTTTTTCTCTCCAGTGAAATGTAGCAACCAACCAATATGATATAGAAAATTTGTTGCATACCTGCCTTCGTAGGTCAAATATTTCTAGAGGAAGAACATAGGAGTGCACCATTCATCTCTGATCTGGGAACGTGATATCCCCTTCACCCAATTGACTCCCCAGTGCCGTGCTTTTAGAAATTGCATACTTTGTTGTTTATCTATGCCTTTGTTCTTGAACCATTTAATTCCTTCTGATAGTAATCGAGTTGCTCGGGAAATGGTCTTCTCAGTCACATTCATAGTCAAATCCCCAATTCGAGTTACCTTCCCATCGAACCCCTGTGAAAATTGCAATGAAACTTCATCTTCAAAGCCATGAATTCATGCCATCCTCCTTTTATCAACTTCTATTTGCATGCATTGTATTCATGATTTTTCTCCAACTCCTTTATGGATGCAGGCTCATGGCGGTCATATTTCATTTTCTTCATGGCTTTGAGAGTTAAAACACAATATAGATTTAGGTGTAAACAGAGGAAAAAAAAACCACAACATGCCCCAGTGACACGTTTAAATATCATATGAGATATATAGATCAAATAAACTAGACAGGTTGGTTCATTTTAAGCAACATGACTACTTATGATGTGCGTTGAATAAGGTCATGAAGTTGGTGTGATTCAACTAGTACCTGAGGGAAGAATGCAATAATTGTAGAGAATGACATTGATACGATCCAAGAACAAGTTTCATTATAAAAGAAATTTCATACAAACTCCTCATCCTTATAACATAATTAACCTAATCCATAAATGTTATATGTGCATGAGAATTCGACATCTATTCCGATCATGGATAAAAAGAAATCATAATTACAAAATCAAGGCATCTCTAGCAAAAACACTTGTCATCAAAGTACCAAACACATCAAAAAATATCTGTGCATATACCATTATCCGCATTGAAAGTCTAGTGCATGGAGTATCTAATGCAAAATCATGGAAGATAGTAGGGGGGAAATACTTAAGATTAATGATCAGAAAGGGATCGATACATCATTTCAAAGTTTCCATCAGGTCTGTAACATCATAATTATAGTGCTTACTAACCCGTGTTACAACCCTTATGGAATCATTGAAATGCAAGAATGATAACACGATCAAGGGGAATAAACCTTTGATGGGAAAGGAGCGTCATCATATAACAATATTAGGTACAGGAAATAGTATTTGTACAAAAAATTATGAAAAGTATCACATCAATATGATGGATAATACATACCTGTTGTCCTGTTTGAAATGAACTCCCTATTTTTCATAAGTTTCTTTTTAGAATTCCATTGTTAGCTCAAAGTCTTATTAACCATCAATGATAAAAAAATCAAATATTTTCTGAAAAGGTTCAATTTTAAGAAGAATTCCACAAGGTTCCTGTACCTACTATAGCAATCTTGCACCTAGACCTGTAGTGCTTATTCAAAGGCAACCAAAATCAACACACATTTTTTTCCATCAGTACCTTTTGAGTAATCATCACTGAGTAATTCATCACTCTAAATACCATGGAAAAGATGGAAGTGAATTATGATACCAGAAAAGGGAAACAAAAATAGAACAAGATGACACTTTCCTAGATCAATCAACAAATTCTTCATTTAACACTCTAAATTTTGTTGTCATCCAGGTGCAAAACTAAATTCCTTCTTAACTAGTACAAAGAATTACCTTCACTAAGGGTACCACATTCATTAAAGAACCCTTTTTTTTTTTTGAAAAATAGAACTCAAAGCATTATGCTCATATCATCTTAAAACCATTTCCCAAGAAATAAAATGATGAGTTTTTAGGGAAAGAGAAATATAATTGAGTAAATCATAGTATGAAATTAACTTTGATACCATAGACAACCACTACTTCCTGCAGGCATCTATAGCCTCAGTAGGGATGTAATTTAACCCAAAAAAATGCCTGTGTACCACTTACTAGATATAGATTCTGAGTTATTTTATTTGATTTTAAAAATTAGATGAAGGTCATTATCCTAGCTTGGTAACCAGCTGATGGCAGTGCCACTCATAAGAAGTAACATGGATGAATAGGCCGACTCGTGATGAGACGTCCTATCTTCCATATTTTCTGTTGAAATCCACTACTCTGGCTTGGTGACTAGTAGCAGTAATGTCATGCATGTTAGGTCTCATGATAGTGGTAGGTCGTCTCATCATGATACCTCCTATCCTTGCATAAATCTTTTGCAAACTCTGATCATAATTAACTTTGAAGGTTACTTAATAAGTGGGGAGGCAGATCTACTCCATAAGAGTATGGGATGGCATGAAAAGTTTTTAATGACTAATAATTACTAGCTAGTTCCTTTACCCTAAAGATTCATTTAATTAAGATGTCTCAGATAATGAATGAAATTTTCTTTGAGTTAATAAATCTAGTGTTCTCATGAATGGCTCATTATGATCTTTACAAGAGTGGTCCACCATAGGAGGTTTTCCAATGATAACTTCTAAGGGAAACTGAAAAATATATATCTCAAATGAAAACTCATTAGAATTATTAATCATGGTCACTTTTGCAAAATCATGAGGTATTAGAGTGAATCATACTCAACGATACTTAACATAGATGTATGTGTTAACAATCAATGTGGATCAAAAGCAGATTCAATGGCTATGATTTTAGAAGTCAAAGCCCTAATATCATTGTTGTACCATATTTATTCATGGCATTGATTTATTCTTCTATCCTACTCTACCCTAAGAAGAGGGATACTGCCCTTTTAAGTATAGAAGTACTTCCAATGCAACCATGTGCACAAAAAGAGGGTAAATATACTCATGTTAAAATTTGAAAAGTATATTCGAGAAAATAACATAACATAAGGAACCAACTGCATTAACTGATGTGATGCTACAAATTGTTGAATGATAAAGGAGGAGTGGATACTGATATAAGTCTCAAACCAAGATTCTATCGGATCCATATAATCTTGGTCATTTTATTCATGGGAAACATTCAGTGCATCATGAAAATCCTCCAAATTTTTTTATTTATCCCCTAAAGTGCAGGTTGGATTAGGTGGATGTTCTTTAATATCTGCTTCTGATGGATTCGCCTCATCAATAATGATCCATAGCTTCTTGGTTTCCCTAGGAATATATTCCGAACCTTCATGAGTCTTTTCTAGAGGAATAGACCTATTTCTAGTTGATTCCAAAATTTTTTCTTTCTCTGAAGCAGAGACCATAACTTCTTCTAGGATTTGAGATAATTCTGGGAATAAAATCACATTTCCTGGAATTTTCCTGCTAGTTGGAAGGTCTTGTTAGCACATGGATTTAGAGCGTGGGGGTTATTTTAGTACTATAAAAATAGAAACAAACTAACTCGAAAGTTAAATTGTGGTTAAAAGAAACAAACAAGGATTGTAAAATTAGCAAGAAAATCACACTTTTCAAACCAAATAATATTCAATTGAAGTAAAGAAAACACCCTAGCATCACACTTTGTAGTAAAGAAAATCACTCTTTAAAAATTCAACTGCAGTAAATCAAGCATCACACTTTGGATTAAAACTCAATTGTTGTAAAGGAAACAAATCAGGCATCACACTTTTCAGTAAATGAAAAAATTAGTTGTTGTAAAGGAAAAAAATCAGGAATCACACTTTGCAGTAAAGGAAAAACTCAATTGTTGTAAAGGAAACAAATCAGACATCACACTTTGTCGTAAAGGAAAAACTCACTTGTAGTAAGTAAAACCTGGCTTGTGAGATCTCTGGAAATACTGTTTAGTATTCTTTAGCAAGCAAGGGGAATCTCGTTAATCTAAAAATTCAATTACGAAGGAAAGGGAAAATCATGGAAAATCGTTGAGGCCTTATCCTACAACGCATCCCCGGCAAGTGCCAAAATGTTGGGTGGTATAAATGAAAGATTTACACCAACATTTAAATTGTCAATTCGGGTTGGTAGACTTCAAGGCATAGCACAATATATGCCATAAGAAGACCTTAGGGATATGTGGAATAAAAATCAAGCTCTTGAAAAAAAAATAAAAAAGGAATCATTAAGGAAAAGGAACAAGACATTTAAAAATAAAGCAAGCACAATGTAAATCTACTTTTGGCTCCTCTTCTGGGTTGAGTGACTCCTGCAAAATTTCTACCTCAGTTTTCTAGGGGACAAGAGAATGTAGATTCGACTCAAATTGGCAAACCATTCAGGAAATAAAGAATTCAAATCCTCTTAAAGGATTACTGCTATGTTGCAATGGAAAGCATGAAATAAACTAGGAAGCATAAAGCAACTTCATTCCAACTAATCCAAGGAAATAATTGAATGCTTCAAAAAGGAATCTAAACTATATGTAAATTGATTTTCTAGAGAGAATTCGATATTAAACTGTAAGGAAAGTGTGCAATGGAAACAAATAAATTAGATACATTTCCTTCTTCTTCCAAGCTCACCCTGATATTATAAAAATATTAAGTACTTTCTCTTTGACACACAAATATTCTACATGATATGTATTGTTTAAAGCAACATTCAATTATGATGAAGGAATATCAATCATAGATGTTAACCTTAATATATCCTAGGAGTTTTGTGAGAACTTCAATTTTCCAATAAAATAATATTACAATTTCTCCTCATGCCAATCCTGGCATTTGATTATTAAGAGTTCAATCAGATCACACTTACACACTATGCATAAAATAAGATGCAGAAAAATCTTAAGAGGTATTGGGCAACGGACTAGCTGGTAGGCCCAAACCACCCAGCTCGTTGCCCTTGCAATGATTGAATCACAACCTCAAAGAATTAAAAATAACATCAAACATAAGTTAAATTCCAACTTGTATTAATACTGAAGTCTTGTTTACATAGACATCAAACAATGGAGAGCTTGACTTTAGTTGTCCCCTCTAGGGATCATCCCACTGGGCACACAACCTCCTCCCTTCCTTTCTTAACAAAATCAACCTTTTCCTGTCAAAACAAAATTCTGAAATCTAATTCTAATCCCCCTCCTTAATACATATTCTTCCTATTTATAACAACGTCGTCTACTAATTGGAGGTTAAAACGACATATGCAATTTTTAAAGTCTCGAACTGATTCCAAACCAAAATAAGGAGTTTTTTTATTAAACTGGATTTCCATCAATCCTTACACTCCATATAAACATCGTGGTCGATACTAAATCGTGAAATCCTCACTGGAATAGCACATTGCTAACAAACTTTGTAACTTTTATTAACAGTTTGACCGTGTACTTTTGACCTTATCCCTATGCATTACTTTGAAGACCTGGATGTGATTGAGGGACCACATCACCATCTTTGATATTTAGTCTTCAAAACCCATATCCTCGTTTTCCATCATACCAACTGGATGTGTGATAATCATGGAGGCAAGAGCAGGATATGCATTGTGTGAACAAGAACTGAACTGTTGGAACATGAACTAAACTGCTGGAACACAAACTGTACACTTGCCAAAAGGGGAGCCTACTATTAGTGATATTTTCACACCAAATCCTTCCAAATTATAAAAACAAAGATAATTCATAGATCAATAACATGTTACCTCTAATTGCCTCTATAATATCCAAAAAATACATGAAAAGGATAATAACGACTATAATCACCTAGTGCATTCATGAGAGTTATTCAACATCAAAGCATGAAAACCTAGACAAAATGGAGGCTCAACACAAGTCATTAGAGAAAATTATATAAATCAACTTGATAACAGAGAAGAACAATTGGAGTTTTCACAAGGCTCTTCCATTTGGAGACTTATATATGAAATCATCTTCACCCCTTATCAAGGACCACCTCTGTAAAATCCTAAGGAATAGAGCCTCCGTTAACATCTAGAAGGATCAAATTATCTCATCTACGATATTACTTGATGCAACGGGGAGTGGATCATTTGGCCCAAATATCAGTATGGGACGAATTTGGTAACTGGTCAAGATGGAATATAGAAAACGTTCATGTCAACCTAATTCATATGAGAGATAGTTGCATGGAAAAACTAAGAGGGCGTGCTCCTATAGAACTATCTTCAAAGGATAGCTGGTGGTGGAAGAATTATTCTTACACAGTCAGAGAGGGATATGAACAACTTCTATTTGATGCTCAAATTCCCCCAAAATCCTCTATTTGGAGAACATATGGGCTCCCAATGCAATCCCTAAAGTAAAATTTTTCAGTTGGTTGTTGGCACAAAAAATAATCCTAACAACAGATAATCTCCAGAGGAGAGGCTTCATTAGACCCTTTAGGTGTCCTCTATGTGAATTATCGAAAGAAATTGTCTCTCACCTATTCCTTCATTTCCATTATTCCAAGTTGGTTTGGTTGGTGGCTCTTGGTACTCTGACCTCCTAATATTTTTGACTCCTAGCCTAAGTTCTACTAGGGCTACCTTCAGGAAAATAATTCTCTCAAAGTCCTCTGGAAGACCTTTCATAAATGCATATGTTGTCATATTTGGCTATCAAGAAATAAGGCAATTTTTAAGATGGCATGTCCACCAACAAACAATACTACTATGAAATCCCTTTCTTCTTATTTTTAATTTCAAAAACCCTCCATGGACCACTCTTTGGAACCCCCTGAATCATCCTGGATATCTCCGTGCGCCTTGCCTAAGTTCCCCTTACCCACATAAAATACTTAGAGAACCAGGTATTTCTGGCTTATCCGCTTGTCTCGACAGGGACTTGCATATTGGATCAACAAGGAAAAGGAATGGACAACAAAATTTGATGGAGAATCAAAAGGAAATCCTAGGGTGGCAGGAGGGGGAGGCGTTCTCATTAACCCTAAAGGAACAATAGTAGATTGGTATGCTTGGGGTCTAGGTAAGAAGACAAAAAATCAAGATGAGGCATATGTAATTTTATATGGCCTCATCATTTCTCAACAAATAGGGATTAGTGTTATGAACAATTTGGGGGAATCCCTCCTTATTATAAAACACATGGTCAACAACAATGTGACATAGAACAATAAGGTGAATCAAATCCTTAAAAGGATAAAATACCTATGCCTGCTATGTGAAGAAGTTCATTTCTACCATATATTAATAAGGCTTAACTAGGACACAGACACTCAAGCTAACGAAGCCCACAAAAGAGAGGAAATCAAGAGCCAAGTAAACAGAATTCAAGGTCACTACCCTATTACCTAGTCATGATTATGGATAGAAACTTGTTAAAGTCAAAGGTTCACCCTCTTGACAAGAATATTTGCACAGTAGAAGGTAATTTAGGGACAAATTGGGACATTAGCTTCCATAAGCATGTTTTTTTCGAGGTCTGATTAATGTCCCCCCATCACCCATTCATTTCTATCCTCCCTTTCCTGAACCCCTTCCCCAAACCCCATCACCCCTCTCCCCTCCCCTCTCCTCCCTTCACTCTCTGCCTTCCCCCCGACCCCTCCATCTCTCCCTTCCTTACCCCTACCCGCATCCCCTTCATCCTTCCATTCCCTTGCTCCCACATTCCCCATCCCCACATCTCCTCTACCCTCAACATGGGGGCTCATAGAACAAGGATTAAGTGGCACGTCATGGTGATATGGTGACTGTGAAATATCGTTAACTCTCCTGATGTAAATAATACAGGAAAGTGAAAGACATTTGATGGGTGGAATGGTATAAGCATGGGATTTTAGAGAGTTCAGTCATGAACACAGGCTCGTCACATGATCTAGGCTACCAAAACCATGCAAGCACCCTCTAAGAATACACATAAATTAATTTCAAAGAGAATGATCGGATGGCTCGCGTGAGGGGAAATTAATTTTCACCAGAACAAGGTCATTTTAGCCATCGAAGTATTCATGGACAAGTGAGGGTATTCTAAAGATAAGAATCCAATCAATAGTCTCTCAATTCATTATAAATTAAGGTCCAATTATCATATTCCAGTCATGGAAAGGTCAAGGTCCTGTATCATGGTGGTGGCAGGACACAAGGCTTTGAGTGAAGTTTCTTGTGGGAATCTGGGATTATGACTTTTAGTCTCAAGAGGTTAATTTTTTTGTCTCTATTAGTCTCAGGGGATCTGAGAAGTGAACGGGGTTCTTCTAAAAATTTGCAGTTGTGTCTGAGAGGAATATGGTTGTCCCGTTGTGAATTGCATTTGGTCTTGGATCGACCTCCTGGCACTGGGTGGGGACATTGATCTTGGGGGTGATTTTTCTCTCTGATGGTATTGTTTTTGGAATTTGGCTTTGGGAATTGAGGGAACTATGGAGAGACCCGAAACAATTGAAATAGGTGGGTGGAATTATGAGATTTTTGTGCTCATAATTTTGATAATTGGGTCCTAAAACTACAATAATCTCAATTTTTTGTCCACAGAGACCTTGGGCTTCCATTCTGAGAAATACATCACGGAATTGGAACGTTGGGGATACCACCACAAGCGCTCATGAAGGGTGGCCTACCGAACTGAAAGGAAATGGGATTCTTGTCCTCCACTAGCAACCTTCTGACCACACCTGTGCACACCCTGTTAGAGGGAATATTATGAGATAATAAAAGGTCCATTAGAGCTGAAGATAAGTTTCCAATTGCAACAAGAGGAGGCATGTGCAATGAGCAAGAAAAATGTTGAAAAAAACCAGAAAATCCTCCAACTGGAGGATGAAATATATGCATTGCGCAGTCAGCTCGAGGATTTAAAGCTCCATCTCACTGAGAAGAAATCCTTCACTAATGAGGAGTCATTTGGATTCGACCTCAACAAGCTTGTAGACCCAAATGGTTAATATTCTGGTAGTTTTTATGCGAACTTATAAGTGTATTTCGCTGCTCAGTCAATATTTTCAAGTCTATAGTATTGCCTTAGCAATAGCTATGCTGCATTTTGTAGTCATGTTTATAATATGGGCAAGTATGGCAACAGAGGAAAATAATCTGCCCAATTATGGAAAGATTTTGAAATGGAATTTCCCGGTTTAGCCATGATCCGAGCACGAATTAATATAATATCAGTACTCTTTTTTGTTTAAAAAAAAAAAAAATTTCTTGGGAAATAGAAATATTTCCTATCGTCTATCAGTTTCTATTCCCGCTAGCTCGACATCCATTTCCTTGCAATGGTCGCTTGTAAAATTTAATGAAACCCAGGATTTGACGGACCAGGGAACAAGAATTTTCCTGTAAAGTACCATCTTTAATAATAGTAAGATCTCTGGAGCCTGACGCTTTTAAACAACAATTAGAAATACCTTATGGGGTTCCAAAATTTCAGGATCTCGAACCGGCATTGTTAAGTGACAATATTTCCCTTGACATAACTCAAGTTTTCTTACTCGACGTTTTTGGTTAACAAATTATTGCTAATTCAAAACCCCTAAGTGTTATTATCTATTTGCAACCCTTCTGCTTGTCCTGCAACTCTTGCCTGGGTCTGTAGACTCTACTCCTCTTGGCTCCTATATGTGTTATGTTTCTTTATGCTATTGTTATATTATGCCCATTTATCCTCTGTGAAACTCTAGTTTCATTCTATATTCAAGATCATTGATTACTTCATTGATCAATGATATTTGTTTTCAACCGAGTCTAGGAAAACCAAGATATTCTCGCCTTCTCACTTCTCCCAAGCGCTATCACTCTTGATCTTTTATAGTCCCGATTCAATCTCACTTACCTTTGTTGGGTCTTGGCATCATATTATACTTCTTTTATGTCTTTATTACACCAAATACCTTATTATCTTTAACACTTGCAAACTACATAATAACCATACATGTGTATACTAGACTTGATACTTGTAACACAGACTCGACATTCAACAATAAAAAAGGACTTGCATTCAAAATACACTCGAAACCTAGTGATCCTATATCATATACAAATAATTAAAAATTCAATTGACCTAAAATACATCATTTGGCCCTCTCGACCTTATGGCCACTCTCGTCCCTCAAGTCCTTTCTTTATTCCTCCTATGATTTCCCTATGCCTTTTGGCTTACAAATACATAAAAAAGGGGATTTTGAACTAGAATTAGTTCATATCCAAAATTTATTAAACAAATCATATCACTAGATCCTTAGATCCACAAAATCCTCTCATAAATCCAACTAACTCTCAAATATCTCTAATTCTCCCAATACTCTTGATATCTCTCATTTAGAGAAGATATGATTACATTAATCCTCACTTTAATCAATCCTATACAATCATTCTAAGAATATTAGAAAAATACATTAAATTAAACAATTTCACACATGTAGGGAACCAAATCCCTTGGTAAATGAAAATATCCCTACTCTAGTCAAAATACATTTTGACTTGAGAGTGGAATGATCCTGCATTAGACTCCCAAGGTGAAAACAGTTCATGGTCTCCTGACCATGTGCTTTCATAAGATGATGTAATCCTCCTAGATCCCTAAATTTGACTTGAAGTAAATTAGTTACTCTGTCATGTGTTGTTGTCCTACTCTTGTTTCCTTCTTCCTTCCCGATTTCCAGATATTGTGTTTTAGTCTTCCTCCTTCCATGTTGATGTAGGTTTTCTTAGTCCTATGTATTATGTTGTCCATCCTCTTCTTCCTTTTGGAAATATGCCTCTTTTGAGACAATCTCATCATAAACTTTCTCATCTTCTCAATTTCCTTATCAAATTGATCCTCTTGTTGAATCTTGTTGTCATTTGTTGGACACTAACCTTTACAAGGAATCTATATTATTACTGTCATTTTCAATTCTTTATATTTTTTCTCAGCAAAACAATGTGTCCTCTTCTGCATATATTTAAGCTGCAATTTCAAGTTTTCTTCCTGCTCCAACAACTTCATATTTTCCATTTTGTTAAAATGGCATTTTTTCCATAAATAACTCATACCTCTATGCAAGGTTTCCTCCATTGTCCTGCTCCATTGTTCTGTTGTTTCTTCTTTTTCCTACACCATGCTTATTTCTTTGTAATCCTGCACAACTTCTTCTAGAGTTCCTTTTACTTTCCCAACTGAAGTTTCTTCAAGCCAACATATCATTACATGCTCTTCCTCATTCTCTTCAAAACTTGTGTTAATTATGCCATCACATTCGTAAAATGCTATCTCTTCTATGAAAAAATTATAACTATTCTTGTCGTAGCATTCATCATTTCCTATAGACATAAAACAATTTTCAGTTTTAAAAACATGAGGCTTCAAAGTCTCTTTTAATTCTTCTAAAATCCCATCCTTATACATTATTGGGAACATGAAACTGTTCATCAAGTCCTCATCTTCTTCCTTTACTGCAACAACTTCTTCCTCTTTCTGTTTATTGTCAAAATACTCAAACTTAGCCAAAGCTTCACAAACTTCATCAATTTCATTACAAAAGGTAGATGCTTCCATCTCGTGCATCTCATCTAAAAATAAAAATTGCTCTACCTCAGTCTCTTTTTCCATGATTGCATTCATCCACTGCTTACTTTGATTGTATTTATAAGACAATTATATTTTTATGCCTTCTCCAATAACAAGCTTGAGTTTTTTCTCTCCATCTTAACCCGAAACACCTACAATCATGCACCAATCATCAAATTTAAAATAAAAGTCTCTATTATCATAAACTAATACTCAAAAGACTTCTCCACAACATCTTCTTCATCTTCACTTTCTCCAAGTATTGATCCCTACTTAGGTTCATAATAGACTTCCATCCCATACTCAGCTACTCTAAGTTCCTTCTTCAATTTGGAGCATATCCTCTACTTCAATTTCATCTGTAATGAAGGACATCTTACCTTCTTCTTCTTTATTAACCATCCATATCCTTGGTCTCGTAATAGTTGTCTCAAAATATTGAATTATATCTTCAACCCAACCATATCTCTCTTGAACTCTTCAAGACTCATCCTCTTTATGCCAACTTATCTGGAATTTTTCTTTATCTGACTATGAATTCTATTCGAACCATGCTCACATCTATCAATAGCCATTCCTTCTTCCTTTGTGAACAATCCTTGTGCACTTATGAGCTGCAAAAAGCCTTCACTTTATGTCTTCTTCTATGACATTTCTACCCACAATCACTGTGGAACATCCTACAACAACTTTTACCCAAATTCTATTTGTTGGAAGTTGGCCTCTTCCTCTAGTCCTCTACAATAAAGCCTCTTCTTCTTCTCTCCTTGAGAAAGTCTACTCCTTATGTTCAAAATATGTCAAGCTTCTACATCTTCAACTACTCACCTTCCCTTTAGAGAACTTATATTGTCCTCACCTCAACAATCCATCTTGTTGTTGAATTCTATCACAATCTTCCCTAAAAAGTTTCTATTTTATGGATGCTACCTCTCCTCGCCCTGCAATTTGCAAACAAACTCATAAAAATTTCACACATGTGCTAATATTTTCCTCAATTTGTTTTTTGAATCTATTCTTCCTACTCCTCTATTCTAAGAACATTATTATTAGATGCTTCTTAGGACAATTATGCTCTACCTCCTTATACAATAAATGTCTTATGTACAAACTTCATTCACAGTCATTAATTTTCTATTCAAATTGAAAAAAAAAAAGTTTACCTCAACCATGTTTGATTCTGATGCAACTCCTCTTTTGTCTATTTATTTTTAAATTTCGAAGCATTGTCACTTGGATACCACATGTTGCAAGCCCAATTTTGAGCCTGCTTAAAATCCTATAGTTCCCAGTCTTTGACCTAAAGGGTGCTTCCTTCAATCCTGCAAAATTAACTATATTGGGATATAAAGCCCTTTAAACAGTACTATGGGAGGAGGCGAAATGGTTTACATATATCACTACTTTCCTTTTACATCAACACATGCCCCTTCTTTTGTGAAGACTTATATTCTGCATAATAAAAAAAACATTTTCCCTAATATTATAAATCGACTCTCTTGCATTTCTTCCAACAGTCAAAACCCTTCCCTTGTTCTAAATAGCCCCCAAAACCAATATTATTTTAGTAGCACTATGTAAGGAAAGGTGTTTCATACTAACTTCATATATAATCTGGATATGCTTTTTCACACTCGTGCGCAATCCTTCAGGTTGGGTCCACCACACTTCCTTCCTACACGATATATATATATAGATAGATAGATAGATAGATAGATAGATAGATAGATATATATATATATATAGATAGATAGATATATATATATATATATATATATATGTGTGTGTGTGTGTGTGTGCTCACTAGGTTGGATCCTAGATACCCGAATGCATGGGCCTATTTTTAAATTCACATTTCAAAAACTTATGGGCCTAGGGATTTTTCGGGTATGGCCCACTCTTCCACACCACAATCTGGCATAGCTCCACTTGTGTTCATTTACACGTAATCTGCTTTCAAAGCCCTACTTGATGGGTAGATGAGTTAAAAATTCGTCGAGGTATAAAGCCTTCAGGTGGTCCCACTTATATGCTAGCCTCCGGCCCACTAGCCGTGGTGCCCAGATCCATTAACAAATTAATTTGATGAATATTTTGGTAAATCCTTTTCGACTTCTCGGTTGTCTTGGGCAGCAAAAATATTCCTTGTCGACTTTTGGCATCCTTTACTTGCTATTCCCGCTAGCCTAAAACCTAGATCCTTGCAATGCCTGCTTGTAAAATTAAATGACACTCAGGATTTGAGAGGCCAAGGCAATGAGAATTTTTCCATCGACTATTATCTCCATGAATAGTCAAATCCCTGGATCCCGACACTTTTAAACAACAATTCGAAATACCTTACGGAGTTCCAGGGTCCCGACCCAATGTGGTTAAGTGATAATATTTCCCTTAACATAACTCAAGTTATATAACCTGACATTGTTGGTTAATGGAATCTTGATAATTCAAAATTCCTAAGTGTTTCTCTCTATTCACAATCCTTCTGCTTGTCCTACAACTCTCTCCTGGGCTTTTCCGACTCTACTCCTATTGACTCCTTTGTGTGTTATGTTTCTTTACTCTATGTTCTATCATGCCCCTTGCTCCTCTGGCCAACTCTAGTTTCCTTTTATCTTAAAGATCATTGATCACTCCATTGATCAACGATCTCTATTTTCAACTGAGTCTGGGAAAACCAAGAGATTCTCACCTTCTCACTTCTCCCAAGTGCTATCACTCTTGAGCTTGTACAATTATGATTCAATATCACTTCCCTCTGTTGGGTCTTGGCCTCAGATTATACTTTTGTTACATATATGTTACACCCATATCCCTTATGAGCTTAAACACCTGCAAACCACATAATAGCCATACATGTGTATACTCGACTTGATACTTGTAAAAATAACTCAACATTAAACAATAAACAAGGAATTTAACTCATAATACACTATAAAAATAGTGATCCTATATTATATATAAATAATTAAAAATGCCTTTGATATGAAATACATCATTTGGCCCTCTCGGCCTTATGGCCACTATCAACCCTCAAGTCCTCTCTCTATTCCTCTTATGATTTCTATATTCCTTTTGGCTTACAAATTTATACAAAAAGGGATTATGAATTAGAATTAGTTCAGATCCACAATTTCTTATATACATCCTATCTCTAGATCCTTAGATCCACAAAATCCTCTCATAAATCCAACTAACTCTCAAATATCTATAACTCTCCCATTAATCTCGATATATCTCATTTAGTGAATATATGATTACATCAATCCTCACTTTAATCAATTATATACAATCATTATAAGAAAATTAGGAAAATACATTAGATTAAATAATTTCACACATGTAGGGAACCAACTCCCTCAGTAAATTAAAATACCCCTACACTAGTCAAAATACATTTTAACTTTCCTGATGGGGGTGAGGAACAACAAGGATGATGTTCCCGAGGGAATGCATGGGTGTCCATGGTAATCACATGACCACGGGTGGGCGGGCCGTCCTCCTCGACCTTCCATTACACCTTGAGTATAGGAGAGAGTAATGATCGTTGTGTGATTTTTCATGTCGCCTTAGGTCTCAAGGGTGGTGGAAAGCGACTAAATTTTATGGATGGTAGCGGGGGTGTTCGTTGGTCATTATGCATATTCGAGATCAATGTCATATGTGGTGTGGGCTTTGTGATAAGAGGCGATAGTTGTAGAGGTTTCCCTATCTAGTAGAGGGGGAAACCTCATCGCCGATGTTTCCTACCCTATTTTTGGGTGTGCTTATTTGTAAATTGTTGAATTTATCTTCGATTCGGTGAGTTTGCAAGGAAGAAAAGGTATGGTCACCTAGTTAGGGTAGTGATATGTTGTTTTTATTTCATTTTGTGTGGATTTAGTTCAGGACGAGTGGTCATTATTCTGCTCTAGAGAGGGCGAGTAATTATGTACCTCTCTGACCCTTTCATGGGATTCTATGATGTTGGGCAGAGCCATTGGAGTGAATGTTTTCGGATCTGTCTAGTGGGGCTCGCGAGAGGTCATCCCAGTGGATGGGAAACAAATTGGCTCATGGAAAGTGTTAGTTATATGTATTTTGTGTTCTTTGTGCCATGGTGGGTGGTGGTTCAGTCGGTGTGAGTGGTTCTTCTTCCGTGTGGGAAAATCAGGAGGTTTCAGACGGGTGATCCTCATATCATTATAGTGGTGTTAGGGATCCTAGCATGCATCTTTTTCCTCGCTCGGGGTGTTCCTCCATATAGGTGAAGCTCAATTTGGACAGTTTTGGAGACAACACATCCATGTCTAGCCTCGAGCCGACGAGTGGAACTGGAGGCATGGTTCAGGGTGGTCGGAGTGGTGGTGGTTCGAGCCGTGCAAAAATAGGTGGCAAAGGTGGTGGATGGCCGGGTGCTCAGGGTGCACAAGGCCTGCAGCTCAAGGTGGTCTACATGGGGGCTCGATGTTGGGTCATGTAAGCCACACTTCTCCATATTAGTAGTGTGGGGATTTGGATCTTCGCGATGTTTTTGGGCATGGAGTGCCATCTTGTCATGGTGGTTGTGGAAAACGACAAGGTTTATGTGTTGATAGACGTTTATATTTGATATAGTTAGTTTTGGAATGTCTAGAGACCTCATAGCGGGAAAGGAAGGAGGATAATGTTGAATTGATTGTCAGTTTGAAAAAATGAATTACTTCCAGTGTCATGTCTGAAAGTGTGTAGTTGTGGTCTGGCGAGGCTAGAATTTTTTATCTAAGAAGGCTGACAAGCTGGAGGCCTAGATGGCCCATTTCGAGGAGCATGTATAATTCTCCTTCCTTCCTCCCTCACCTCCGAGAACAACTCCAGACAACCCAACCTCCATTTCTTCTGACGACTAGAATGGATACATGTGTTTTATATGTTATGTATGTTTATTGGTGCCTATGGCATCTTGAGTTGGGGACTGTATCTCTTTTTGTTTTTTTTTTTCACTATCATATGTTGATAGCGTAGTCAAAAAACCTGGTTGGGGTGAGACTACCTAAGTTTTTCCACTGATTTACCTCTTTTTGGAAGCATGAATAAAATTTTGACTTACAAAAAAAAAATACATTTGGACTTGGAAGTGGAATGATGTTAGGTCCCTATATTACTAGTGTAGTCCCTTATTGTTGTTAGTGTAGCCCCCTTATTGTTATTATTGTACCCCTGTAACCCTAATATTGTTATTATTGTGCCCTTACATTATTATTATTAGGTCGGCTAGGATTATATTGTGACCGCATGGACTCCTATATATAGAAGGAGGTTTTGTCATTTATATCATCCAAGAATTGTTCATTTATGTAATGTAAAGGAGGTTTCCCCCTCAAAGTGGCTTACTTCTAAGGCATTGATCTCTCTTTTCTTCTATTTTTGGAGCTGCTTTCATAACATTTGGTATCAGAGCTTTGGATTCTAGGGTTTCGCTGCTCCAAACAAGTCATCGTGGAATTTTTGCTATAATTTTTTTTATACGAAGGTTCAAAGGCTGAAAACTTTACAGAGCAAAGAAAAAATCATCATAAATGTCATGTAAAAATTTCAGATCTTTGTTCGCAATATATTCGGAGATATGATTTGTGGAATTTTGGGTTTTTTTCAGGCCCCTGAATTTCACCTAAACAAGACATCGTGGAATTTTCGCTATAAATATTTTTCTACGAAGGTTCAAAAGCTAAATTTTTTACAGAGCGAAGCCAATATCCGGAGGAATGTCATGTAAAAATTTCATATCTTTGTTCGAAACATTTTTTGAGATATAATCTACGGATGTTAGGGCTTTTTTAGGATCCCGAATTTCATCTTAAAGAGGCAACTGTGGGAAAATCGTCATAACTCTCTCTCTGAGCATCAGATTGGAATTATGTAAAAAGAGGCTGCAAGCACACAAAATTTAGTTTCCCGGGTATAAAATTCAGAGCCTAAGGAGGAAACAGTGACACGTGGCACACCATACAAGTTCGCTCTACTAAACCAGTCCATAATTAGGTCATTGTGGGAAATTGGGCATAAATTTGTCTTAAAGAATCAAAATTAGGTCAAACCTGTGGCATTTGAAATAAGATTCATAGGGCTACTACAGGACCAAATATAAAATATTGAAGATCCAAAATCATAGAGATAATTCAGTTTCAATGTTGAGCTCCTCAAAAGCAAGAAAAAGGTGTGTATTGTTTTTTGAATTGCATAAGCCTTGTTTGAAGAATCAATTTGAATTGATTCCAAGGGAATATTGTAGAATAGATATCAGTATTGGGTTCTAGAATTCCCCCTAAAAAGAATTCAATACCCATTAAGCCTTCAGAAGGCTATATTATGACTCATGAAGATGAAGAAGTGCAACATGACATATCAAAATTACACGAGCAAGTGCACCAAATTTCGCTCTCGCAAAGAGAAACAAAAAATGAAATGGAAGTTTTGAAGAAAGGCGTGGAATATAAGATGGATGGTTTGAAGAAAGTTGTGGAAGCTAAGATGGATGGTTTAAAGAATGGAATGGAAGCTAATATGGATGACACAGAAGCTGGCATGGAAGCTAGCATGGAAGCTAAGATGGATGACATGGAAGCCAAGATCGATGAAAAATTGGAAAACATGAAGAGTGATATAAAAGCATACATGGAAGGTTTGACAAAGTTGATACAAGAAATTTTTTCCTAATGGCGAAAAGTTAGTAGAGGAAACTCATGATGAGAAAAAAATGAATGTTAATTGTGATTTCATAAACTCTAATGTTGGATGGAAGACCCACCATATTCCAAAGATCGATATTGGGAATTTTTATGGGAAGGATCCCATAACATGGATACTATAGATGGAGCAATATTTTTATCTCAATAATGTGCAAAACAAACAAAAGGTACGCATTGCAACTTTATATTAAGAACAAAATACATTTTTATGATATCTATGGCTTTGCTCCCATAAAATAATTGTCACTTGATCATTTTTTACGGAGGAAATGATAGCACATTATGAGGATACAAAGAGCAACACCTTTTTAGCCAATTGATAAATCTCAAACAAAAGGGTTCAATGGTGGAGCACATTGAGGACTTCCAAAAATTGAATATAAGGGTAACTTATATTCCAGAGGAACACAGGATTGATGTCTTCATAGACTTTAAAGGATAACATCCAACATGAAGTTCGTGTTTGGGAACCTAATTCATTGGAGAAGACATTTAGGTTGGAAAGAAAAATTGAATGTAAAATTATGGCGACAAGGAAGCCTACCACTCACATCTATAAAGATGGAAGTGTTGCTACTCCTAGAATTCCACAAACTACAAGGTTGACACCACAAAAATTGGAAGAAAAAAGAGAAAAATGACTTTGCTACAGTTGTGATAACAAATACACTAAAGTTCATAAGTGTGCTCAGAAGAAATTATTTTACATAGATTGTGAAGAAGAGGAAGAAAATGAATAAGAAACTTCAAAATAGAGGATATACACTAGGAACCAACCCTAGAAGAAGAAGAAATGAGTCATACCATATGATGTAATGCATTGGTAGGAATTACCACTCCTCAAACTCTCAAGATAGAAGGAAATATCAATAAGAAAAAGGTAATAGTGTTGATTGATTCAAGTAGTACCCATAATTTTATTCATTGTAAGGTAGCCAAGGAATTGAATTGTTTCATATACCCAACACCAGAATGTCAAGTGATGGTTGCAAATGGAGGAACTATAAATTGCTCTGGAAAATGTCATAATATCAAGCTAACCATGGGGGAATATGTATTGAATAGTCCAATGCTTTCCATTCCAATGGGAGGTGTTGATGTTGTACTAGGAGTACAATGGTTACAATATTTGGGGTCGGTAGCTTTTAATTTTCAAGAACTTTTCTTGATTTTTTTTTTTTGGAAGGAAAGGAAGTCGACTTACGGGGTATCGCAAGGAAGCTAGAAGGATAATAAGCTCTAATGTCATGAAAAAGCTTCTGAAGGAAGAACAATGAGGCGTAATTGCACAATTATGATCACTAGAAGTTCCAGCATCAAAATCATCTATTTCTCCAGATCTCCAAAAATTCTTGGACAATCATTCCAAGGTGTTTGAAACTCCCAAAGGTCTCCCACCTATTCATGATCATGATCATGCTATTCATTTTATTCCAGGAAGTGTTCCTCCAAACATCAGGCCTTATAGATATCCTTATGTCCAAAAGAGCGAAATTGAATGTATGATTGTGGAAATGTTAGAGGCTAGTATAATTCAACCTAGTGAAATTTATTTCTCTTCTCCAGTAGTATTGGTGCACAAGAAGGATGGATCATGGCGCATGCGTCCAGATTATAGGGAGCTCAATAAGCTCAATATTAAAGATAAATTTCCCATTCCTATGATTGATGAATTACATGGAGCAATTTATTTTATCAAGCTGGATATTCGTTCAGGATATCATCAAATTAGAATGAAGATTGAAGATATTCCGAACACAACATTTCGAACTCATGAAGGTCATTATGAATTTTTGGTCATGCCTTTTGGCCTTACCAATGCACCTTCTACATTTGAAGGGTTGATGAATTCCATTTTCAAACCCTTCCTTAGAAAATTTGTGCTAGTATTTTTTTATGATATACTAATCTACATCAAGTCTTGGAAGGATCATGTTCAACATGTTGACAGGGTGCTCAAACTATTAGAGGAGAAACAACTATATTCAAAAACATCCAAATGTTTCTTTGGAGTACAAGAGGTGGAATATCTGGGTGAAAGTGTAGAAATTTGAATAACTGATATATTATTCACCGAGATTCTCCTGATCACACACTATTTTAACTTCATGCACAATACATAATCTCTTCTACCATTGATCATTAATTTCGGAAATAAAATCAATTACATGCACACATTGAAACCATAAAAATTCACACATATGAACACAGTGTTTTAACGGGAAAGCCTGAAGCTAAAAACCCCAACGATCTGCATATAATATATGTCATAGAGATCATGTAACAATCATTATAAAAATCTCCTCACAAAGCTCTCAGTACAATCTCCAATTGCTACACACTAATCAGGCCCGATCTTGAAAATCCCATGCACCGATCTTTGCCAGCCTTTAGCCTGCCTCTACTGCGCAAT
This sequence comes from Pinus albicaulis, assembly GCA_034641835.2. NCBI lineage: Eukaryota > Viridiplantae > Streptophyta > Pinopsida > Pinales > Pinaceae > Pinus > Pinus albicaulis. The sequence goes on along the minus strand of CM076580.1, from coordinate 1,579,858,956 downwards.
CCTTGCTAAAGAATAGCTCTGGATGAGTTTGAATTGCCCCAGCCTTGCTCACACAATATTCATAGGTATATCCAACCACTGTGTGTTGCAAATCATGCAACACTATAGTCACAACTGATAGTCACACTGCTTTTTCACGTACCTCTTCACTGGTCTCCACTGAAACTGTCCATGCACGTAGTTAACTTATGTATTATTTAGTTGATTAATGAGTTAATAATTAGTGAATTAATTAATAATTAATTCACACCACTCTCACTAGTGTATCAATGAGTTAGACTAGATACAACTAGCTCAACTGTGTCTAACTGAGTTAAACTGAACACAACTCCACCAACTACTTCTACAACTCCACCAAACTCTGTCACATGAGTTCTAACTGAAGTCCTCCATGCAATATCTCCACTAAACCCTTAGGAATAGCGTAATTCCTTCTGTCAGCTCTTGTGCCACATCTATGCACTTAACTGAAGTTCTCCAAGAGAATAAGATAATGTTTAGAGTCCAAATATTATTAAGAGCTAATAATATTCGACATATCTATTTTTAGACTAGCAATCTAAAAATAGATTCCACCTAATATGTCTAAAAATAGAAATCCATCTATTTTTCCAACTTGACCAACCGTCCACAAATAGCATCCCGCAACTCATAGAATATGATTGACATGTCTAAAAATAGACTTTGCGACAAAAATCACCTATGTGGGCCCCACCTAGTCTAGGTGATCACTTTCCGACTAGGATCAGGAATGATGTTTCAAGATGCCTTCTTCACCGTTTCTTGTTGCAATCTTCAACACTCCCTCTCAACAAGAAAGGGTTGTCTTTGCATGTGACATGCAACTCCATGCATTCGCCCTGCAACCTTCACAAGTGCCATGCAACTCCATGCATCTGCTGTGCAACTCTTCCGAAACTGAATAGGATCCAAACAACTCAATCAATCTGATGCATCTATCATCAAATTATTCAACTTCTGTAGGTACCAACTGCACATGTCTTCAGGAACCATTGCGCTGTTGAACTCTGCACCCATGCACTCTGCACTTGCTGTCAACTCTGATCCGCGCTCCAGTATCCGACACTGTCACTTTGATCTGCCTGCATCAATCCAACTGATCATGCTACTGCTGCGCTGTGGGCACCTCGTAGCCATGTTCAATTCATGAGATCCACACCATCTCCATGAATCCTGCCCTGAAATCTCCACCTGGGATTAATCATGCATGTCGCCCCACCTCTCACCTGGTGGTATAGCTGCATGCACTCCCTCTGCCCATCTGGCACGAAATTTCTCTGCATGAGTGGTTTCTCCCACTCCATGATCCTCATCTTGTGGTTGCTCCACATCTCAAGGTTCACTCTTACCTGCATGCAAAACTTGTTCTCTCTCAAGCATCAATTGCATGTCTTTCTTGCACTTCCCAACAGTAGGAAGCTCCATAGACATCCCATCTACTTCAAGTCTGTAGAGATTCTTTGTTCGAATCCCAACCTTCTTGACTTGTCATGTTGCCTTGTGCCGAAGGAAAAATTTTCCTTCACTGAAGACAACTTCATACCCTTTATCCTCTAACATTGCGACTGAGATCAAATTCTTCTTTAAACCTGGAACATGCACTACATCTTGTAAAAGAATGAGTTTACCTAACTCCCTCTGAAAGGTTATGGTACCAATGACGGTCGCATTGTATCGTCCATTGTCGCCCAACTCAACATGCAACTGGAGATCTTTCTCCACCAATTTACTGAAAAGATTCACATCTCCCGCCATGTGAAAGGAAGCGCCACTATCAAAATACCACCCCTATCCCAATGCACTAGACACCATGCATGCGATCAATGAGAAGTCTAGCTCAAATTGTGAGTTCCAAGCCTCACCAAACTGTAGCGCCAAAGAGCTCAATTTTTATTCTTCTTCTATGGACAATTCGTGGCGTAATGCCCATGCTCGTGGCAGTGAAAACACTTCACTTTGGACATGTCACGCTCTTTACCATCTGCACCGGATTGAGAAGCATTCTTCTTTCCCTTCCCCTTCCTTACTTTGGCAACCAAAGCGTAATCCTCTTCATCATCATTCTTTGATGAAGATCCATCCCTGGTATCTCGCCTTATCTCCTCCTGCACAAGATCTGAACAAAGTCGCTCCCATCCTGGCAATTTCTCCCGACCATTGACAGAGTCCTGATAGGAGTGCCAACTCTTCGGAAGCCCAAGGAGAGCCAAGCTCACTAATTCCTCATCATCCACACTAACTCCTACACTCCCAAGCTCATCCCTGCAGTGGACAAACTTTGTCAAGTATACCGGAATAGTGTCATTCTTTTCCATTTTTATTTTCCTGAGTTTATCTTGAGCGCCAACTTCCTCTGGTCGCTCTTGCTTTGGAATAAATCTGTCAAGGCTTTCCACATCAAGAATGGAGAAGCCTTACCATGAAGGTTGGAAACTATGTGATACTTCACACCCTCCAACAGAATCTTTCGACACTTTGCTGTCTTCTTTTGCCATGCATCAAGTAGAGCGGCATCGCTAGAAGTAGGTTTTGGAATTTCTGCATCTATGAAATCCTTCAACCCATTGTCATCCAGCACCACCTCCATCCTGTCCTTCCATGCAATATAATTCGAGCTGCCCTCAAGGGCATACTCCAATCGCAATCCGTTGAAAGACATCTCAACTTCGACACCAAGAAATCACTGTAGCAATTTCGAATTCCACCAGCACAAAACTCAACCACTTCAATGCTTTGCAATTGCTCCAATGATCAATATCGCTCTGATACCATGTAGAAATTTGAATAACTGATATGTTATCCACCGAGATTCTCCTGATCACACACTATTTTATCTTCATGCACAATATAGAATCTCTTATACCATTGATCATCACATGCGGAAATAAAATCAATTGCATGCACTCATTAAAGCCATAAAATTCACACATATGAACATGATTTTAACTGAAAGCTCAAGCTAAAACCCAAAATATATGTATATAATATATAACATAGAGATCATGTAACAATCATTATACAAAGCTCCCCACAAATCTCTCACACAATCTCCAATCGCTACACACTAACTGCCCGATCTTGCAAATCTCATGCACCGATATTTTCCAAATTTTAGTTCATTTCACCATAGTAATCCCTACCTAAGAATATTCTGTATGAGTGACCCTCAGCCTTGCTCACGCAATCTTCATTGGCATCTCCAACCACTATGTGTTGCAATTCATGCAACACTATAGTCACAACTGATAGTCAACTTGCTCTTTCACCTACCTCTCCACTGGTCTCCACTGAAACTGTCCATGCACTGTAGTTAACTGATGTATTCTTCAGTTGATTAATGATTTAATAATTAGTGAATTAATTAATAATTAATTCACACCACTCTCACTAGTGTATCAATCAGTTAGACTAGATACAACTAGCTCAACTATGTTTAACTCAGTTAAACTGAACACAACTCCATCAACTAGCTCAATAACTCCACCAAACTCTGTCACATGAGTTCTAACTGAAGTATCCATGCAATAGCTCTACTTAACCCTCAGGAATAGCGTAATTCCTTCTGTCAGCTCCTGTGCCACATCTGTGCACTTAACTAAAGTGCTCCAAGAGAATAAGATAATGTTTATAGTCCAAATATTATTAAGAGCTAATAATATTCAACATATCTATTTTTAGACTGGCAATCTAAAAATAGATTCCGCCCAATATGTCTAAAAATAGAAGTCCATATATTTTTCCAACTTGACCAACCATCCACAAATAGCATCCTGCAACTCATAGAATATGATCGACATGTCTAAAAATAGACATAGTCTAAAAATAGACTTTGTGACAAAAATCACCTGTGTGGGCCCCACCTAGTTTAGGTGATCACTTTCCAACTAGGATCAAGAATGATGTTTCAGGATGCCTCCTTCACTGTTTATTGTTGAAATATTCAATAGAAAGATGCATTTTCATGGACTCCTAAAGCAACTAAAGCCTTTGAACATCTTAAAGAGGCAATGTGCCTAGCACCGGTCTTAGCTACACCAGACTTCACAAAAATATTTATTGTGGAATGTGATGCCTCATGAAATGGAATTGGAGTTGTTTTAATGCAAGAAGGATTAACCATTGATTTTGAAAGTCGTCCAATCAAAGGAAAGTATTTACAGAAAGATATTTATTATAAGGAAATTTTAGCAATACTACATGCACTAAAGAAATGGAGACCTTACCTAATGGGAAGACACTTCAAGGTAAAAGCTGATCATGATAGTCTTAAACACTTTTTGGAACAAAGACTATCGTCAGAAGAGCAAAAAAATTGGGTCACAAAGATGTTCGGTTATGACTTTGAAATCATATACAAAAAAGGGAAGCTAAATGTTGTTGCAGATGCACTCTCAAGAAAGAATGAAGAGGTGGAAGCATTGCTTTGTGCCATTTCTATTATCCAACCAGATTGGATAATAAAAGCAAGGGATGAATGGAGGAAGGATGAAGAAGTGTGGATACTCATTCAAAAGTTGCAGCAAGATCCTAGTATATCTGATACATTTAGTTGGAAAATTGTTTCCTTATGGTACAAAGATCACTTATATATTTGTAAGAATTCTCAACTAAAACAAAATATTCTTTTGGAATTGCACACTTCTCCTTTAGGAGGACACTCAGGATTTTTAAAAACTTATCACAGGGTGAAGAAAGATTTTTTTTGGGATGGCCTTAAATCTGATATTCAAAAGTTTTTGGCAGAATGTTTGGATTGCCAGCAAAATAAAGTTGAGACAATTAAGACCCTGGGTCTTCTACAACCTTTATCCATTCCAAGTCAACGTTGGGAGAATATTTCAATGGATTTTATCATAGGTTTACCTAAGTTCGAAGGAAAGAGTGTCATCATGGTGGTAGTTGAAAGACTTACCAAGTATGCACACTTTTGTGCATTATCTCATCCATTTAAAGCAATTATAGTTGATACTACATTTATGGAAATAATTCAAAAGCTACATGGAAACCCAAAGATTATTGTAAGTGAAAGAGATCCCATTTTTACAGGAAATTTTTGGACACAATTATTTTCTTGCTTGGGTACTCAACTAGCTCATAGCTCATCTTATCATCCTCAATCCGATGGTCAAGCTGAGATAGTGAATAAATGTTTGGAAGGATATCTGCATTGTTTTGTATCTGATAAACAAACACAATGGGTCAAGTGGTTACCTCTCACTGAATGGTGGTACAACACTTCCTTCCATATTGCAGCAAAAATGACCCCATTTATGGCACTTTATGGATATCATCCATCGTCCATCACATTATCCTTAAGACAAAATTCTAAGGTTCAAGCAACGGAAGCTCACATTGAGCATCAACAAGAAGTTCTCCAACTCTTAAAGGATAACCTAAATTTGGCACAAAATCGAATGAAACAACAGGCATATCAACATTGCAGCAAGAGAATTTTTGATGTAGGAGACTGGGTATTTTTACGGCTACAACCATACAAAAAAATGTCCCTCAAGCAAGCTAAGAAGGATAATAAATTATCACCAAAGTAATATGGTCCTTACAAGGTGCTGCAAAATATTGGTACTATGGCATATGAATTGGAGCTTCCTGCTTCGTCGCGCATGCATCCAGTTTTCCATGTTTCATGCTTAAATAAGGTTATAGGTGAAAAACTTCCATTTCAAACAATATTGCCAGAACTTGATGAGGAAGGAAAAATCATATTGGAACCTGAAGCAGTCACTGAAACAAGAACTCGATAGCTATGAAATCGATCAATTTCAGATTATCTCATCAAGTGGAAGAACTTACCCACTAAATATTCTACATGGGAGGATGAGGATTTTATACAGAATCACCTAGAGCTATTCAAGCATTGAAGACAACACTTTTTTGAATGAGAGGGGCATGTTAGGTCCCTATATTACTAGTGTAGTCCCTTATTGTTGTTAGTGTAGCCCCCTTATTGTTATTATTGTACCCCTGTAACCCCAATATTGTTCTTATTGTGCCCTTACATTATTATTGTTAGGTCGGCTAGGATTATATTGTGACCCCATGGACTCCTATATATAAAAAGGAGGTTTTGTCATTTGTATCATCCAAGAATTGTTCATTTATGTAATGTAAAGGAGGTTTCCCCCTCGAAGTGGATTATTTCTAAGGTGTTGATCTCTCTTTTCTACTATTTTTGGAGTTGGTTTCATAAAAAATGATCATGCATCAAACTCCCAAGGTGCAAAAGATTCATGGTCTCCTGGCCATGTTCTTTCATAAGTTGACGTATTCCTATTGTATCCCAAACTTTGACCTACAGTAAATCAGTTGCTCTATCATGTTGCTCTTGTCCTATTGTTGTTTCCTTCATCCTTCCTAATTTCCATATCTTGTGTTGTAGTCTTCATCCTTTCATGTTGATGTAAGTTTTCTCAACCCTATGTATTTTGTTTTATGTCATCTTCTTCCTTTCAAAAATATGCCTCTTTTGAGACACTCCGATCATCAAATTTCTCATCTTATTAATCTCTGTATCTAATCGATCCTCTTGCTGAATCTCATTGTCATTTGTTGGTTGCTGACCTTTACAAGGAATTTGTATTGTTGATGTCATTTCTGACTCTTTATAGTTTTCTCAACAAAACTATGTGTCCTCTACTGCATATCTTTAAGCTGCAATATCAAGTTGTCTTCTTGCTCCAACAAATTCCTATTTTCCATTTTGTTAAAATGACAGATTTTACATAAACAACTCATACCTTTGTGCAAGGTTTCCTCCATTGATCTACTCCATTCTTCTATCGTTTCTTATTTTTCCAGGGCCATGCTTATTTATTTGTAATTCTAGATAGCTTCTTCCAGAGTTCCTTGTACTTTCCCAATTGAATTTTTTCCAAGCCAACATATCATTCTCTGCTCTTCCTCATTCTTTTGACAACTTGTGTTAATTATGCCATCGCATTTGTCAAATGTTATCTCCTCTATGACAAAATTATAAATCCACCTATTTTTGCATTAATCATTTCCTATAATCATAAAACATTTGTCATTTTAAAAAACATAAGACTTCAAAGTCACTATGGATGCTTTCAACATATCCTCCTCATACATTATTGGGAACATGAAACTATTCACCAAGTCCTCATATGCCTCCTTTAGTGCAACAACTTCTTCCTCTTTCTGTTTAATGTTAGAATACTTAAACTTTGCCAAATATTCACCATCTTCATCAATTTCATTACAAAATGTAAATGCTTACATCTCATGAATCTCATCTAAAAATTAAAAATCTCTCCACCTTAGGCTTTTTTTCCACAATTACATTCATCCACTACATACTCTGATTGTGTTTAAGAAAAATTTTCTTTTCTTCCTTCTCCTATAAAAACCTTAATTTCTTGCTCTCCATATTCAACTGCAACACCTTCAATCATGCACCAATCATCAAATTTAAAAACAAAAGTCTCTATTATAAAAAATTGATCCTCAAAAGACATCTCCTCAACATCTTCTTCATCTGCACTTTCTCCAAGGATTAATCCTTGCTAAGGTTCACAATAAAATTCCATCCCATACTTAGCTTCTCTAAGTTCCTTCTTCAGTCTGGAACATATTATATGCTTCAATTTAATATGTAATGAAGGCCATCTTACTTTCTTCTTCTTCATTATCTGACCATATCCTTGGTCTCGTATAGTTGTCTCAAAATATTGAATTATGTCTTCAACCCAATCACCTCTCTCTTGAACTCTTTAGCACTCATCCTCCTAATGCCAGCTCCTTTGGCATTTTTATTTATACGTCTGTGATTTCTCTTTAAACCCTACTCCTGACTATCAATAATTCCTTCTTCCTTTCTGAACACTCTTCACTTGTGAGCTACAACAAGCCTCCTCTATCTATGTCTCAGGTAATTCTACCCACAATCACTATGGAAATTCCTGCAACAACTTATACCCAAATTCAATGTGTTAAAATTTGTCCTCTTCCTCTGGTTATCTGCAATAGAACCTCTTCTTCTTATTTCCTTTAGCACATCTGCTCCTAAGCTTCAAAAGTTGTAAGCCTGATACATCTTCAACTGCCCACCTTCCCTTTAGAGATTTTTTTTATGCTCAACTCAACAATCCATCTTGTTGTTTAATTATGTCACAATCCTCCCTAACAATTTTCTTATTTTATGGTTTCTATCTCTCCTCGGTCTGCTATTTGCAAACAAACTCATAAAAATTTCATACCTTTTCCAAGATATTCTTCAATTGGATTTTTGAATATGTTCTTCTTGCTCCTCTATCCTCAAAACATTCTTCTTAGCTGCTTCTTAGGCCAATTATTCTCTAATGTATTTTGTACAACACTTCATTCATAATCATCAATTTTATATTCAAATTGAAAAACAAAAAATTTACCTCAACCACGTCTAATTTTTCCACAACTTTGCTTCAGCTTCTTTATTCTAAAATTTTAGAGCATTCTCGCTCTGATACCAAATGATGCAAGCCCAAATCTAAGTGTGCTTAAAATCCCACAATGCCAAGTCTTGTTCCTAAAAGGCGCTTCCTTAAATCCTGCAAATCATTTTTATCGAGATCTAAATCCACTTAAATAATACAGAGAAGGGAGACGAAAAGGTATTACATATATCACCCTTTTCATTTTACATCAATGTAGGCCCCTTCCTATATGAAGAGTTACATCCTCCAAATTTAAAAAAACATGCCCTAATATTATAAATCAACCTTCAATCTCTTTGCATACTTCAACTTTTACCTTAAGCCCCAAAGGCTTGTTTACTTCTTGCAACAATCCAAACTCTTTCCTTTTTCTAAATAACCCCCAAAACCAAGATTGTTTTACAAGGAAAGGTATTTCATATGACCTTCCTAGATAACCTACATCTGTTTTTTCACACTTGTGCACCATCCTCTAGATTGGGTCCACCATGCTTTCAATAATATATATATATATATATATATATATATATATTCTCACTAGGATGTAGCTTGATTTCACGGATTCCCAAGTCTCTTTTTAAATGCATATTTCAAAAACTTACGGGCTCGCAGAGTTTTCAGGTATGCTCCCCTCTTCCACACCACACCCCTTCATAGCTCCGCTTGTGTTATTTTACCTGTAAGTTGCTTTCAAAAGCCCAAATTGATGGGTATATGAGTTTACAAACTGCTGGGATATAAAGCCCCCGGGTGGTCCCACTCTAATTCTAGCCTCTGGCTCGCTAGCCCTAGTGTCCAGCTCCGTTAAAAATTAATTTGATGAGTCTTCGGGTAAATCCTTTCCAGTTTTTGGGTAATATTTTACTCGGGCAACAGAAATATTCCCCGTCAACTGTTGGACTCCTTCAATTGCTATTCCGACACCTGAATCCTTGTAATTCCTTCTTGAAAAATTAAATTACCCTCGGGCTTTGAAGGACCAGGGAAAAAAGAATTCTCCCACCAATTAGCGTCTCCACTAATAGTCAGATATCTGGATCCTGGTGCGTTTAAACAAAAATTCGAAATACATTACGGTCCCGACCCGACGTTTTTAAGTGGCGATATTTCCATTGAAAAAACTCAAGTTCTATTACTCAACATGATTTGGTGAATCTTAATTCAAATCACTATGCCTTAAAGAAGAAAATTCGACACCTGATTCTGTTGTTAGGTATATCTAAGGCAAAACTCTATACTAGTGTTATTTCGTCGCTCTAAAACTATCTCAAAGGTACATATGGAGTGTTATGAACTATTAACCTACAAACCCTTGTGCAAGCTCTGGTCCAGAAATCACAGTCTCTTCGAAGCATTCATTATATACATCATTTTTTCTATTCTGCCTAATTGAAAGGCATTTAAACATACACGACCTACTTGTCCTATCCCCTGTGGAAATATTGAAACATATCTCAAGAGACAACATGGTGGTATCAACAGTCTGGGTTTGACATATTACAATGCATATACATCCTCAGTGATAAGAAAATAATTGTGTTTTGGAGGTTTCATACATGGAATCTGTGAGGGATTAGATCTGTCACATTCTCATCAATAGAGGATCACTGTAATATTGATGGCATAGACTGTGGGTTCATGTTTTGATATTGTATTTGACTTGTAGGAGTATTGACATAAATGCATGATCATTGCAAGTACAATTTGGTATACTAATGTTGCAGCTATTGATATGTATGAAGCATAACCGAAGCTTTATCATGCAAGGAGTTGTCTACAAAAAGCATATGTTATACCTAGCTAGGGTTTGAGTTGTTTGACAATAACCTTAATATAACAGTGAATGGAATCTCTATGATAGTGATATTGTTAGGTAACAATGAATCTTTGATGTATGACTATGACCTTGTTAGATAATAGTAACCTTAACGGTGGAAGTGATATTGTTTACAGTTGACAAATGTGACAAAGTATATGACAATCATACCCATATTTATAATTCGAAGCATTAGATACCAATGACTTTAATGGAAATAGTGATCCTTGATGTAACAATAATCTTGTAGTGACCTTGTAACCTTGATGTAATAACTTGATATGTTTAATGCTTGACTTTTATAGTGAGGAAGTGTTGGCCTTTATATGTGATCTAGGTGGATATTGGTTGGATATTGGTGGCCACTCGCCTATTCCACTTAGACCCCCACCATTGTTTCTTTCAGTTTTTTAGTTTCCTTAATTGTAGCACAATTTACTATTTTTGGCAGTTTTTTGAGTCCTAAACTTCTGGAGTCATTTTGAGGGACTAAAAGAAGTTTTTAGGAAAAACGGAGAGACCCCAAGAAGTTGACATTCCAACTTACCCCAATGAGGCCCACAATATTTTTGCGCTTCATCTCCTAGGGTTAGGTTTTTGGATGTTGAGGGTTTCTCATTGTTTCTCAATGATAAAAAGGCCACTGAGCCTCATTGTAACATAGTTCAGAGGCATGTAGTCGCCACATCGCTTCTCAGAGATAAGCTACCATCACCCAAGCTAGTTTATTTCCATTATTTATGTAAGCATATTTCATTTCTTTGATATTAATGAAATGAAGTTTTATTTCTGCTGCAATTCTATGTTTATGTTTATATATGTATTCTATTGTGTTCTTGCATAAGTTTGGAACAATGGTATCAAAGTGATCTACTCTTTCTTAGATTTTATTTTCATTTCCCCAACGAGGTTAGGGTATAAAGATTTAGGGATTGATCTCGTTGAAACTTTGCAAGATCAACCTCACAAACCCCGATGACCTCCCATGGTGGAAGAAAATAAAGATGAGGGAGCATGAGATATTTTTAAAATATTTCTGGAGGAGGCCATCGATAGACATAAGAATGCAATGACGGATAAATTTTCCCAAATCCTTTGACAAATACCTACAGGAAACACATCTTTATCCGACAACCACTCTGGAGGCCCCACACCTTTAAGGTACAAGTTAAATTTGACATTCCCATATTTTAAGGTCAGATAGATGCAGATCCTGTAAATAAATGGTTAAATTTGTTGGCAGGATATTTTTTAGTTCATGACTTTTTCAAACCGGGAAAATATTACTTTTTCACTCCTGAAGGCTGCCCCCCATGTCAAGGACTAGTGAGAAACCTACTCTAAGAAAAAGGACGAGGAGGAACCCTCACTGTTCTCAGTTGTACCAACATGGAATTCTTTCCGAGACACCATTAAGGAACAATATTACCTTGTCGGTAAGCTATGAACACAAATAAATAAAGTGGACCACGTTGTGGTAGGGAAGGGACCAAGATGTGTTGAAGTTCACAAATAGTTTTCAGGCCCTACGAATGAAGATAGGAATCAAGGATGTCGAGCAAAATTTGGTACTTAAGTACCACACTTTTTTTCATAAGTAAATCCATGAAAAAATGGATTTCTTGGACATCTCCTCGCTTGGTGCCGCCTATCGATATGCTGTCATGATCGAACAAAAGATTAAACAGAAGAAGCAAGAATTTGGATCTGTGAATCTGAAGCAAGGGAAAGGCGCCCCCAAACCATAGAAGAAAGGGAAAATCCAAGGCGGGGTGACCCAAGACAGCCCATCGAAGCTAAAATAAAAGACAACACCACCAAGACAAAGAAGGACATGGTAAAGTGGTGTGAGTTCTGTAAGAGCTCCACTCACAACACAAGTGAGTGTCGAGCCAAGCAGTCACTAGTGGCTGCGCTGAAGGCTTCCGAATAAGATGCATGCTCCAAATTTGAGTCAGAACACGATAAGGGGAATGAAAAATGGAAACAAATTATTTGTGTGGAGCTTAGTGCCATCGTTTCCACCACCAAAATCCAGAAGGATGAGTCCGAAGATCCAGAGGAGGGGGAGTGCCTCTTCCACTCATAGATATGGGTGAAGGGTTCTCTGTTGTAGTTCATTGTTGATAGTGGGAGCCAAAAGAACCTCATTTAAGTAGAGGTTGTGAACCAGATAGGCCTAATGACCAAAACACACCTAGAACTGTACACCATCGGGTGGCTTCACCAAGGAAGATATCTCCACATCAGCCATCAATGTCACCTTCCCTACAACATCAAGCCCTTCACTGATTAGGTACTGTGTGATGTTTCTCCTCTTGAATTTTGTGTTGTATTATTAGGCAAACCATACTCGTGGAAGAAACATTATGTGTATGAATATGGGCCTCACACTATTATTATTACTTTGGTAAATAAGTTGTACAGGATACTGGAGGTAGCACCGCCTCCCACCATTTCTATGTTCACTACGAAGAAATGTAGTAAGATCATCTCTCGGATCGAGATTTTTTTTCCTTATGATTTTCTCTTAGGCCCATAAGAATATTGTGGCCACAACCTCTAGACATGGCTCCTTCACACGACAAGAATAGATGGACAAGGGTGTGGATGAGCACAAGGAAATTTTCACCTCTCCCACAGGGGTAACTCTACATTGTCAAGTCGAGCACTCCATCGATATGATCCCGGGTATGTCACTACCCAATGGGACAATCTATCAATGTTTTGTGCCAAAGAACAATGAGATCAAGAGGCAGATTCAGGAGTTGTTGCAGAAAGTGCACATTAGGCCAAGTTCATCGCCCTATGGGAGCCTAATCATGTTGGTATAGAAGAAGGATGGGACCTGGAGAATATGTATTGACTATCAAGCGCTGAACAATATCACTGTCAAGAATAGGTATCCGATTCCACGGATTGATGAAACGCTAGACCAACTCAAGGGTGAAAAATATTCTAGCAATATTGACTTGGATTCGAGTTATCTAGAGGTACTAGTCGAACCCTTCAATGTGTGGAATACTAATCCAAGGAGGGCCTTTTTGAATGCTTGGTCATGCCTTTCAAGTTGACGAATGCACCCACAACCTTCATGAGGTTGATGGAAGACATTTTGCGAACTTTCAAAAAATCATTCGTGGTGGTGTATTTGGGTGACATCATGATCTTGAGCCAGAGTTGGGAAGAGCACCTCCACCACATTCGACAGGTCCTCCAAATGCTGCAACAACACAAGTTGTGTGCTAATTTGGATAAATTCATTTTTGGCATGACCCAGGTTCAATATCTAGGGTACATCAACGATGAGCGGAGTGTGCATGTGGACCCAACCAAGATACAGGTCATTCAGGATTGGCCATACCCAACCACTCTAACAAAGCTCCACAACTTTCTGGGTATTGCCAACTTCTACCGTAGGTTTATGCTGGGCTTCTCTCATATCACTTGGCCTTTGATTCAAGTCACCAAGGGAGGGGTGGAAGCAATTTTTTTTTTGTTCGAATCCTAACTGAAGGCATTCTTCAAGTTGAAGCATAAACTCTTCTCTCCATCAATTCTCACATTACCAGACCTGCAACAACCATTTGAGATCGAGATAGATGCCTCTAAATAAGCTATTGGTATAGTTCTTACTAACTAAGGGCATCTAGTAGCATTTCACAGTGAGAAAATTTCAGAAACAGTATGAAAATATCCCACTTATGATAAATAAATGCTTTAAATTATGAAAGTATGTCAAAAATGGAAGAATTACATTATGGGGAAGGAAACGGTCATCCACACAGACCACTGACCCCTGCAGTTCATACAAACACAAGGGAAGTTGCAGAACGATTGTCATCATAAATGGTCCACATACCTGCAACAATGCCATCTCAACATCAAGTACAAGAAGGGAAGCACCAAAAATTTTGCAAACTGCCTCATCTGACCTCCATTCATTGCGCTCGACTCTTGTGGGTATGAGACTTTAGAGTGGCCGAATATTTACAAGAGTGATCTAGAATTCGAAACACATACCAGAGGATCCTGGAAGGCACACAAGATCCAAATCATCACCTCCAGGATGCATTGTTATGCCACTTGAGACACCTCTATGTTCTATCAAGCGAGCGTGCCAAGATGATTTGGGAAGCACACTACAACTAGGTCGTTGGACATTTTTGGATAGAGAAAATAGTGGCAATACTGCAAAAGTATTTTTATTGGCCGAACCTTTGACAAGATGTTGGGAAGTAAATCAGATCCTGCACTTCCTGCGTCATTTCCAAACCGACCATCAAGAATCAACGCCTATATACTCCTCTGAGTACTCCTAGTCGACCTTGGGAATCCATCTCCATCGATTACATGTCAGGCCTTCCTTCTACCAAGCATGGAAACGACTGTGTTTTCATGGTTGTCAAAATATTCTCTAAGATTTCCCACAACATAATCCACTGATAAGATCTTCTTTGAACGAGTGTGGGTGCACTTTGGGATACCATAGTCCATTATCTCAGATTAGGACAATAGGTTCCTAAGTACATTTTGGTCAAGTCTCTGGTCGATGTTGGATACCAAGCTCACTAATTCCACGAATTTCCACCCCCAAATTGATGGCCAAGCAGAGCTCATCAATAGGACGATCGTGCACATTCTAGGCATGTACAACTCAAAACATCCTCGTACATGAGGCGAAATCCTTCCCTATGTCTAGCACAGCTACAATCGATCTCTCCATAGCTCAAATAGCTACAACCCCTTTCAGGTGGGATTTGGATTCCAACAACTATGCCCCATTGATGTGGCCATACCATTTGTAGCTACTCAGGAAGATTCAACTTATGTCCAATCTAAAGCTGATAGGGAAAATGACTTCATTTAGGGCATTCAGCACGTCCTCTAGCAGGTCCATGACACATTGGATAAATCCAATGATAAGTACAAGTAGCGACATGATCAACATTGGGTGCCATACAAGTTCCATGTGGGAAAAAAAGTTTGGCTACATTTGCAGAAGGAGCTCATCGCTGGACCCTACCACAAGCTTTGCCCGCTCCGATAGGAGACAATTCCTTTGAGCTCAACATTCCACCGTTCCTTGGCCTAAACCAATTGTTCAATGTGGATCTCCTTTGACCATACTTTCCATTATTAATGGAAACATATGAAATTGCAGAACAACTCACACCAACAAAGCTAAACCTTGAATGCATGGAACATGCCACAACTGATCGAATCATCAACACAGAGATCAAGAACACTCACTAGTAGAAGATCCAACTGTATTGGGTTATCAAAGATGGCCAACTCCTGCACCAAGGCAAGTGGCTCACTAGGGACCAAGTTTAGCAGAATTTTCCCCATCTCATAGAAGCACTCAACACAATAGGGACCATTGCTTCCTAATGGGGGAGGACTGATCCATGTGGATATTGGTTGGATATTGGTGGCCACCCATCTATTTTACTTGGACCCCCACCATTTTTTCTTTCAATTTTTAGTTTCCTTAATTGTAGCACAATTTACTATTTTTGACATTTTTTTGGGTCCTAAAATTCCGAAGTTGTTTTGAGGGACTAAAAGACGTTTTTAGGAAAAAAATAGATATATGAACAATCCCAAACCGATTTACTACCTTTTTTTTTCAGCCTCCTCTTCAAGATATTCAAAATGAGGTATTATGATAGCCCAACGGAGATCATATGCCAAAATTACGATCCTAGGAAGTTGACGTTCCAACTTAACCCAACGGGGCCCACAAGATTTTGGCACTTCATCTCCTAGGGTTAGGTTTTTGGATGTTTAGGGTTTCTCAATGATAAAAATTCCAACAAGCCTCACTGTAACACCGTTCAGAGGTATGTAGCCGCCACATCTCTTCTCATAGATAAGATACCATCACCCGAGCTAGTTTATTTCCATTCTGTATGTATGGATATTTCAGTTCTTTGATATTAATGAAATGAAGTTTTATTTCTGTTGAAGTTTTGTGTTTATGTTTATATATGTATTTATATTGCGTTCCTACATACGTTTGGATCAATATGGAAAGGAGCTTGGGCATGGAAATAACATTTAATGAATTTGACAGTAACAATTATCTTGTTATGTGATAGTCACCTTCATGATAATACTTTGGATATGTGACAATGACATATATAACTTTGATATGGCAGTGTTTGGTGGTGACCTTTTATGATTGTTAGACTTGATATATGACTATTAATGTATTTCAATGACAATTATTGTAGTTGTAGGTTGTATGGTAAAGATTATATGATTCCAGGACTATTGATGAGATCAGTCTAGTTGTGGAATGTTGGACAAGAGTAGAGGATAATTTGATTTAAAGAGTTTGTGTTCTATTGTATTGTATTTCAGTTTCTTTAAATTGATTTGAGTGTTAGTACATCCAGTCTAAAAATTGTCAAACATGGTTTGCCGACTGATTTGGGTGGTAGGGTGGTGCAAGGAAGAAGAGTGGAGTCTCCTTCAGGTTGGAGCCTAAGAACACTTCAAGGTGGTAGGGTGGTGCTAGGGAAGGTTGAAGCCTACATAGGGAATTGGAGTGTTCTTCTAGTTGCAACAAGTTGGTGTTGGAGCATCCTTTAGGTTGGAGCTTGTAAACAAGGGCGTTGGAGTGTCCTCCTAGTTGCAATTGGTAAACAAGGCGTTGGAGCATCCTACAGGTTGGAGCTTGTAAAATAGGTGGTTGGAGCCTCCCACAGTTGGAGCTAAAACTATTGGTGTACATTTATTGAAAGTAAAATATTAAGAAGCGTTCGGTGGTTTTTGTTCCGAATGGGTTTCCACCTAAACATTTATGTGTTTGTTGTCTTTATTATTTTGCATTGTTGAATGGTGTCAATAGATGTTTATATTTATTTGATGCTAATAACACTTAATTCCACATGAGTTTACAAATATAATAATTGATAATAAATAATGATTCACCCCCCTCTCAGTGTTTCCAATAACCTCCTCTCATAGGTCCTCTCTTTCTGACATGGAAGTCCTTAACGAATGGGTTGATTGGGTTCTGGATATTGACAACATGCTCAAAATATACAACCAACATATGCAAGCTATTGATATATACTATCAAATGAAATATCTCATAGTAAAGACCATTCTTTCTTGTCATGAATATCATTTAGATATCCTAAAATCCCTCAAGCATATCCATAATCATCTACGCAAGCTGGGAAAAATAATGTTTCAGTTCAAGTGATTCCTTGGTCTTCCCCTTATAGTCAAGTAGAACTCAATCGATCTGACAACCCTGATCCTAGTACCAGGATTAGATTCAAAACTTGCATCATGATGGGTAATGTTTTTTTATGTTTAATTAGATATTTTTTGTCTCCCTTGTATTTGGTTAGCTTGGCCAGCATAGTGCCTTATCTCACAGCAAAGGTAAATACAACTATAGAAGCAAAGGAGTAGTCGTTTTAGCTTTTTTGATGTCAAGTTTCAACTAGCTCTCTGCTCCTTATGGAGAGTCCATTTTTGGCTTTTGTTCAGTCTCCCTAGTGAGAGACCAACTTGGATTATGTAATATGCCATGTAACCCTCTATTTTTTTGTTAATGAAAATTTACCTCACAAAAAAAATAGTTAAAAAGATAGATATTAAAACAAATATTTTAAAATTAAATTTAATATCAATATATTAAAGCATTTTGAAAAAAACTGCCTTTTATTTTCAATTTTTATAGTATTATAAAGATAATGTTTTCAACTAATTTAATATATTTTAAAAATTAAAGATTTCAACATTTTTTTTTAATCATAACAATAAATTTTATACTATAAATCTACATCGGGAGGCATAACAGGCACATTCAATAGTCTGGAGATTTTGAAATCAAGCCCTTTAATACAAAAATGTGTTGCTTTACAACCTATAACTCAAATCTAGAACTTGTGTATGTCGCCCCAAAACTACCAGAACGTGGATGTGAAAGATAAAATTTGACTTTCATGAACTAAACTAATTTGGAAAGCCATTATCCCTAGTTACCTCTTCCATTCCTTTAGCTGCAACAACTTTTAAATCAGGGATTAATTGATTTGCACCACTCATTGAGTTCCTTGAAGAGACAAAACTTTGTTGTCCTTGTGCTAAATCTTGTGCAGTGTCTCCAATTAATGCTTGAAAATTTCTAACTCTTCTTCCGTCCTTTGAAGCTACATTTTCTTGCTAATAAATATCTCCATGGTTGATGTTAGCGTATTTTCCAAGTGATTGAATCAAACTTAAAGTTGCAATATGTCATCCTTAATTTCCCGGAGGTCCTCCATGCCTTGTTTCACCATTGTTAGACAATAAATTTCCTCCCAACAAAATGGGTATAGTCAAATATTTTGGCCTAACATCAAAGGATTCTAAACATCCATTTAAAATTAGACAAATAGTTTATCCACAGAGACACCCTATATACTAGATTAATAGTTAAATTTGTAGATAAAGAAGAGATTTTCCATGATCCATAGTACTTTGCATAGCCCTCACTTGCACACATAATATAATATCAACATCCAGAATTAGCATTCCCTTATTAACTTGAACATCTGGTTAGCAATGATAACCTGTCATTCCTCTTAAGATCCACTCATGGGATGTATATGACTATTCCCATACCAAAACTAATGACTTGCCAAATTTCCATCACCCAAAATTTGCTTCATCAATCAAGATTAGTATGAGGAGAATGATTAGATATCAACACCCTGCATCCCTAGAGGGGGATACCTCCCCATACCTCACACTTCAACCTCCAATCACCATCAATAATGCATTCACATCACCCCACTCCATTATTTCCTCATAATGTCCTCTTTGCAATATTAAACACACCCCATACAAATGAATTGGGAAGATTTCCACACAAGCCACATTCGAATGATAGATTCACCATCGAAATACATGATTACCTTTCGCCTTACTTGCACCACTAGTTTCGACCATGGTTATAGTGAGACCCCGTCACCTTATTTAATATCCTCATCATGCTCCCATAAACCTTCATGCATAAGCCCATGTGTGCCTTCCACATGTACTCATCCCACTAGGTCCCACATTTTTTTAAACATTAGGGAATAAAGAAAAGAAACCCTTCACTGACCTAAAAGAACCCCTTCATCAACCCAAAGGTACCCCTATTCCAACCTAGTTCCTTTATTTACTTGGAGATAAACCTATTGGTTATTTTGTCTTAAAACATTATAGAAAACAAAACATGTAAATTGATCCAATAAAATTCTAATTATATGAGGAAATATGTTTAATCTTAAATCTACAAAAATAAAACCGTTTTTAAAATGGCATATTAACATGCGTCAGTCCTTGTTATTTGATGTTAAAAGCAACATGATACAAGCTATAAACTTCACTTCGTCCTTCCCTTATTCAACATCTTACTAATCAAAATATATTCGTATAACATCTTATAACATTAATACTGATAATTAAAATATATTTTATTATAATTATTAATATAACCTATAAACATTTAAATACTTTTAATAACATTAATTATTATTAAAACATTTATATCGATAATTAAATATATTTTATTATCATGAATGATGTAACAAATAAACATGTTTATTTAAATACTTTTAATAACATCGTTTAATATTAAAGAAATAAAATATTTCTTTTATTTGGAGATATTTCAAGTGCCAGGGTTGCAAATTATATCTATAGTTGTTTTTGTTGAGTGATTTATACACACGAAAATGGTAATTGAGATAATATGAAAAACATTTTTAAAAAAATTAATAAACACATTTTTTTAATAAAGAGTTAAGAATCATATGTAATTGCTTATTAAATTTAAATATTATAATATTTATAAATTTTCAAATTTTTATTTTTATTTTTAAGATATTTTAATTTTTTGGAAAAGAAGATTAGTTTTTTATTTGAAAGGAATAGTAAAATATCTAAAGAAAAATTGGCTTTAAGAGATATCATTCAAATGTGAATCATCTTAGGATAATTGTAGAGGAATCCACAATAATAAAATTGATCTTTTTGGATTTTTTTGTTGACTTTAAAAAAAGATTTTGACACCATCCCTAAAATAAAGTTATGGAAGAGGCTAGAAGATATAATGTCTCTTGTTGAGTTGAGGGTTGTTGTGACAAGGTTGTACAAGAATTTTATTGCCAAGTTTAGGACCACTAAGGGTTGATCAGAGGACATTAAATGCAACATTGGAGTCAAACAAGGGTGTTCGTTACCCCCCATTGTTTTTGGCATATATATTGATAAGCTAGAAGAGTTTTAGAAGATGCGAGTTGTGTTGGCCCCACACTCACTGATATGGTCATAACTCTTCTCCTTTATGTTGATGATATTTTTATTTTGGCAAGGAAACATTGCAATCTTGGAAAACAACTTAGAATCCAACAAGATTTTTGCTCCAAGATGGATATGACTATAAATACCAACAAAAGTAAATTCGTGGTAATTAAATCCAAAAAAATTACCTATGATACTTTCATTTATAACAACAACTCCTTGAGGAAAATCCTTCATACAAATATATGAGAATTAACATCCATGATAAGCTCAATTGAAATTATAACATTGAGAAAATAATAAATGGAGGTTGGAAACCTTATTATGGGCTTGAAAACAATTATAAGTTGTCATATATTTGGATTTGGGATATAAAGAAGCTCTTCTTTGAGACTATTGTCATTCCTATTATTTTATATGAATGTGAGGTTTGAGGTTGCAGCATATCCAAAGAGTCACAGAGGAAGAATGAACAAATCCAAAATCAATTTATAGCTTCAATCTCAAGGTTAAAAGAAATACTCCCTACCCTATCCTCCTGATTGAAGCAAGTATTTCCTCCATTGAAAGCATAGCTATGACTAGTTATCTTATGTATAAGAAGAAGTTATACAATATGGATGCTAATAGTTTTCCTAAAATTGTTTCTAACTATAACTATAACTCTTACCTTCATCTCAATCAAGAGTGGCATAAGGATGCCTAGTGTTGGCTAGACCACTGAGGAATAAAGGAGGACACCATATTACAGAATTCAGATGATATTAGGGGAGGAATGGGTTGGTGGTAGGGAAGGGGGAGGGGGGGGGGTTATTTTTTCCCTTGAGAATCAATAAGAACATAGGTATGCTTTGGGTTTAGGTCACACTTCCAACAATGTTGTTGAAGCCTATGACTTATGTCAAGGTTTGAGGCAAATTGTGAATCTGGGAATTTAGTAGCTGGTTGTTTTTGGTGATTCCTTGAATATAATTCATCATTTGTATTTAGGATCTCTCCCCTCAGATACAAAGTTAAGTTATATTTTAAGGAAAATTTATTAGTGTATCAAACTATCCCCAAGAATAAATGTCCCCATGTTCTCAGATCAAACAATTCCAAGGGTGATCACATGGCTAATTTGGGGTCAATGCTAACTCAAGTTGAAATTTGGTGGCAAGGGAAAAAGGGGTATGTCCTTCCTTAAAAACAACAAAAGGGGTGGATGCTTAGTAATTTTTTGTTTTCTTAGGTCAATATGGGAAAATGTACAAGTGGAGTACTATGTATATTATAGCATTTTGTTTAAAAGCTTTAAGGTCAAAATTCTGTAGATGATTGTTGATATGTACTCCATTTAGACCATGTCCATTGGTTTCAACTTTCTTATGTAAATCATGTATCTAAACTGAGATTTAGCTCAACGTCATTTAATACAATTGATTTTCTCGGTTCTTGTTAGAAAAAAAGAATTCAAATAATATTTAAAATATTATTACTTCCAAATTTAGGGAGAAATTGTGGGGAAGTAAAGAGCTAGAGGGAAAAATGAGACTATGATATTATACAGAGGTGATCAACCCCAATCTCGAAACCAAAGTTATCTCTCTTTCTTCATTAGTGTTAAGAATAAAATTAGCATTGCCAAGATTAGAACTAATTCTCATGAGCTTCATAGTGAAATTGTGTGTTGGTTAATTCTGAAAACACTATGGCATGAAAGAGTTTGTCACCTTTACGATACTACAAGGGTTGAAAAATGTAAAACACTTTCTCTTATATTTTCCATCTTATCCTCACATTCGATCTCATTTCAAAATATTTGTCAAACTACCAACCTTCTTGACCTTTTAGCATAGCAAAACTATGTTGATCTCGGAGTGTTTCTCTCACTTTTTTTTGAGCATAGGAATAAAATAATAAAGAATTCTAATTAATATCTTACCTTCTTAAGGTCCACTAGACCATATAAATCTTAGTAGATATTAATTATCATCATTATCAATTCTAAAACTCCTACGATCAAAATTATAATAAAACAACTTTGACCATTCAACATTTTACACCAACTCAAATTGTCTATCATTAAATAAATATTTTATTTTTAACTTATATGAAGACATCTTTATCATTATTTTAATATATATATATATATATATATATATATATATATATATATATATATATATATATATATATATATATATATATATATATATATCAATTTACAAAGAAAAAATCTCCAAATAATTTAAATATTTATATAAAATTAATCACAAATTTCATTCATAAGAATTCAATATATATTTGTATTATTAATTTTAATCTATATTCATCCATCCACACATTGTAAAAGAAGAAAAAATTTCAAATAATTCATATATATAAACAAGGATGAATAATTTTGTTTTATTAGTTTTTTCAAATAATTAAGGAAAATAATATATATATAAAATAATTTTTTGAAAATAAATTTCAGAAGTTTATTGATCATAGTTAACCCACTCATATTTAAGAAGTTATAGAACAATGTTAGGAAATAACTTAATGTTATCAAATGAGCCTCATGGGGAACTTGTTTGGGTGGAAGTGTTAGCTTTGAAGAAGATAATATTAACGTGCTACTCCATGTTGAAAATGTCTTGGTAGGGCTAGCAAGATGTATTATTTATATAGAATTTTAAAAAATCATTTCCAAGTTATTTGATGATAAATGATATATATATATATATATATATATATATATATATATATATATATATATATATATATATATATATATATATATATATATATATATATATATTTTAATTGGTTTAAGGAATTCTAGGATGAGCTCATACTAATGTGGTATAATGTAGATTCTTATTGTTACAACTATAACTCATAGATATATTGTACATCTCTCAACCATGACACATTTGTTAGGCGAAGTTTGAATCAATGACATCACAAGGAATTGTTGGGTGTTTGTTATATTCTTTCCATGACTAGCTCCATAGGGGAAACGAGGGGTAAGAGGGGGGCGAAAATCCCCCCTACGCTTGCGTCGGGTGCAGCAGGGGGAGCAGTACCCCCCTACATGGGTTCCGAGATAACGCTCGAGAAATTTTTTTGGACTCTATATTAGGTGGGCGGACCTGCCTATGGTTTTGTGCATGAGTTTGCACATGGTTTTGAGCATGATGGTTTTCTGTCCATGGTAGTCTGTATATCTGGTCAAGGGAACTACGGTTATGTTCTAATCCAAGGTTAATGGATTGGGGTTTATGAATGCTTCGGCATGTATATATATGTGTTGTAACACTGAAAGAAATCTAATGAAAAATCTAGCTGGTAGTCCCGATTTTGGGATCTAGGGGAAAATATCTATGTATATCTATTTTATGTTTTATGCTCTCACTATTGTTTATTTTCTGTTTTAAGAGTTCATTTGTAGATAATTTCTGTATAGGGTTAAAACCTACAAGAATGCCTCAAAAATACACTTTAGGAGAAAAATTTTAAAACACAATTATTATGCTTTTATTTATTCATTAATTAATTATGAAGATGGTATAAATGAAATTTGTTCTCAATGGAAAACATTCATCATATTTATCAAACAAATTATTTATAGCTATTTAAATGGTTTCAAGTTTTTACCACCACTGAAGTTGTTGGGACTCCAATTATCATGCATTTGTTGATGAAACCATCCATTTTCACATAATTCCATTCACCCATTGTCATCATTTTTAACCATATTTATTCATAAACACATAAAATTACTACATACTTGTTTACATGGTTTATTATTATTATTTCCATTATTTTTGATGAATTAAATAAAATTATGCATGGTTTTACTAATGATAGTTTGACAATTCAAGTTTCTATAGTTTCTGCAGTTGTATCCATGGTTAAGGTAGTAGAATCACTCTAGAAAGAAATCTAGCACATGGACATTGTTTCTAAAGGTTCCAATATGGATTTTTATCGGTCAAATTCCACCCATCTCGCACGTGTGGACCTACAACATCAAATCAAGGGAAAAACACAATAGTTTTGACCAGTCAACTTAAAACATGTTTTCTGAGCAAATGAAAATAAATTCAAGGAAAAAGAAACATTGGTTTTGTTCAGCATGGGCCCAATTAGGTTTTCAATGAGAAATTTTCTCAAATTCATTACCATTTGAAATATTTTTGAATATCTTTGGAGCCATATTTTGCAAATTATGTGGATAAGTGGTTTTTCAATTTTTCATTTAATGCATAGTCAACAAAAAGGCTAGAACAAGTTATTCTTTGGAAAATTCATGGAATTAGAGATAAGTCTGATAAGATCTGGGCTGATCTTTGATCCAAAAGCCCATGAAATTTTACTTGATTTGATCCCATGACCAAAATTATAGCAATAAAAATCTAAGTCTATTGTTGCTTCAAAGATCTATAAATTTCAATCCCTTTAATGAGAAGGGAGGAGATGATTGTTTGAAAAACTCTGTTTTTGCAAATACAAATTTTGTTTCTGTTTCATTCCTTTACTGTGTGTGGTATCGATGCGTATTTAGTCTTGTGGAGTAGTTGTGTTATTGCCTACATCTCGCAGGAGGGCCCCCTCGAATTGTAAGGTTTTCATTAACTATAGATAGAATTTCAATTCTCTATTTTGTTGTAGCAATTCATTAGTTTGTTTAAATGATTGAGTTTTGGTTTTTGAATGATTGTTTTTAGAGCATGATTGTCTACTTATTTTGTTGTAGGAAGAGTGAGTGAAGTTGAGATCTCTTATGCACATGAAAGTAGTTTGATACAGTGTGGATTGATGTAGATTTGTAGTGTAGACTGAGTGGAAAATATTTCAATTTCCAATTGGTGTGATTATAGAGTTAGTTTATTTTTGAAGTGATTTAATTTTAATGTCATTTTCCATAAGAAAGTGGGATAATCTCCTTTCTACAAGTGTGATATTCTGTCAAGCAAAGTGTGATATCTCCTTTAAGCAAGTGTGATCTTTGTTTTAAGCAAGTTTGATTTTATTCTTTTGAGAAAGTATAGTGATTTTGGTTTGCAACTAATTCCTTTCAAGAAAGTGTGATAATTTTCATTTTAAGAGTGGCATAATAAGGACTTCTAGCACATATAGTGTACATATACTTCATCAATATACTAGCCCTGGTTGACAATTTATGTATGTAATTTAACATAAATTAAATTACCAAACATAAGTCAAGGAGAGACATCTTTTGCGTGACATACTTATCCATGCTTTCCTAGCCAACGACGGGTACCCACTTGAACCATTTAAAATTTTGAATTATTAACTAACAAAATTTCATATATATATATATATATTTCTTAACATAACCCCAATATTCTACGAATGCATGCTTGAGTGCAATATAAAAAATGTAATAAATAATTTTTCTTGCTAGGGGAAACTAGAGTAGTTGGGACTAATAGTGTTGATGTTTCCCATTTCAGTTCAAATGTTAGTTATATTTCTCAATATTGTTTATGAGATATTATATTAAGCCAATGGATTATAGTAATAGCAGTGCGGTGCGATAATTGGTGGTGCATATGACTAAATGTTCTAATTACTAATTCCCATCACAAAAATAAAATTGTGTTAAATAATTTAGACTTATACTAATTAAAATAATGATAAGCATATACTATATTCATTTTTAAATAAGTTCACACATGTTTAATGCAAAATTCTTCATTATAAAATGGAACAAAAAGATTTAAATTGCATAAATGTGCTTCTACACAATCATAGAAAATATATTTGTAACAATTGTATTCTTGGTCATTGTCTATTATGAACTTTTATTTGGGCCCAAAAAATAAAATTATATATATATATATATATATATATATATATATATATATAATATGTCTTTTACTTAAATTCACATGGCTTAACACGAGCTTATATTTTTCAGGGCATCATGCTAGTCAACTACAAGGCTTAATGATCCAAGTGGATATCGGTCACCACCCTCCTATTCCACCTATACCTATAGTCAGTTTCATCAGTTTCCTTGTTTATAGAATTTTTTCAGTTAATTCCCAAACTTCTGGTGCTATTTTGACCCCCCTAAATGACATTCTTTAAGGTCTCTAGTACGTCCATTCCCATGGGCCTATCGAAATTATTATAGTACTTGGAGAGATATTTCTAAAAAGGTATTTTACATGCCAAACAAACTTTATATGACCAAGTTACGACCTGGGAAGTTGGCTATCAAACTAACCCCAAATGGGGCCCACAAACTCTTGGCGTTCGATCTCCTAGGTTTACATTTTTGGTTGTTTAGGGTTTCCCTTTGATTTTCAATAACAAAAGGGTCATTAAGCCTCATTGTAACATAATTTAGAGACATGTAGCCACCACATCTCTTCTCAAAGATAAGATGCCATCACTCACGCTAGTTTATTTCCGTTATGTATGTAAGCATATTACAATTCTTTGATATTAATTAAATAAGAATTTATTTATGCCGTATCTATGTTTTGATGTTTATATTGGTATTCTGTTGTGTTCCTACATAAGTATGGAACAGAGGTATCATAGAATTTTCTCTTTCTCTATTTTTTTTCATGTCCCAAATGAGGTCAGGTTATAAAGACCTAGGGCTTGAATTGGTTAAATCGTTGCAAGACCATCCTCGCAAACCTCGACAATCTCCCATGGAAGAAGAAAGAAATATGAGGGAGTAGGATATCCTTTCAAAATATTTCTCAAAGAATCCCTCGAGCGATAAAGGAACGCGATGATAAGAAACTTTTCCCAGATCCTTTGGAAACTACCCACAAGCGATGCATATTCATATAGCAACCACTTTGGAGGCGCTAATCCCATTAAGTTACAAGTCAACTTCGACATTACCATATTTGAAGGCCATATATATGCATATTTCATAGATAAATGGTTAAATCTATTAGAAGGATATTTTTTAGTTCATGATTCTTCCAAAAGGGAAAAGATTAATTTTGCACTCCTCAAAGATTCCCCCCACATAAAGGATTAGTAGGAAACCTACTGTGATAATAAGGACGAGGTGGAAACCTCACTATTTTAAGTTTCACCAACTCAGAATTATTTCTGAGATGCCATCAAGGAGGATTATTACCCTATCGGGAGCTATGAAGATAAATACATAAAGTGGACCACACTGCAACATGGAACCGACCAAGACGTACCAGAGTTCACAAATATTTTTCATACCCTTCGCACAAATTTGGGTATTAAGGATTATGAGAGGCATTTGATGCTTAAGTACCGCAACTATCTACACAAGTACATCCATGATGAGATGTGGTTCTTGGACATCTCCTCCCTTGGTGCCGCCTATATATATGCTGTCAATATTGAGCATAAATTTAAACAAAAGATGCTAGATTTTGGATCTGTGAATCCAAAGAAAGGGAAAGGTGCCCCCAAAAAGCATAAAAAAGAAGAAGGACAAGGCGGGGTGACCCAATACAACCCGTTGAAGCTGCATGCAAAGAAAATCACCATGAATATAAATAAGGACACATGAAAATGGTGAGATTTCCATAAGATCCCCACTCATAACACAAGTGAGTGTCAGGCCAAGTAGTCACTGGTGGCTAAGCTAAAGGCATCAGAGTCAGATGCATGTTATGACTCTGAGTCTTAACCCAACAAGGGGAATAAAAAAGGGAAGCAGATTATTGATGCGGAGCTCAGTGCCACCGGTTCTACCACTAAGGTCCAGCAAATTGAGCCCAAATATTCAGAGGAGGGGGAGTGTCTCTTCCACTCACAGATGTGGGTGAAGGGTTCTCTGTTGCAGTTCATTGTCAACAACAAGAGCCAAATGAACCTCATTTTAGTAGAGGTTTTGAAGTGGTTGGGCCTACTAACCACACCTCACCTACAACCATACACCATCGGGTGGCTTCACCAAGGATGAGATCCTCGTGCCAGCCAAAAGTGTCGCCTTACCTACAACATGAAGCCCTTCACATATGAAGTATTGTGTGATGTTTCTCCTCTTGAATTTTATGATGTATTATTGGGCCAACCATACTTGTGAAAGTGTCATGTGGTTTATGAGTCTAGGCCTTACACTATGATTATTACTTTGGGAAATAAGTTGTATAGGATACCATAGGTAGCATCACCTACCACCATCTCTTTGATCTCTGGGAAGAAATGCAATAAGATAATTTACCAGACAGGGAAATTTATCTTACTTATGATTCACCCTCAGGGAAAGAAGAATATTGTGGCTACATCCACCGCCTCTAGACAAGGCTCCTACGCATGACAACATCATATGGAAAAGATCGTGGAGGGGTATATGGACATTTTCACCTCACCCACAGGGGTACCTCTACACTGTCAGGTCAAGAATTGCATCGATCTGACCCCGGGAATGACCCTACCCAATGGGATGATTTATCAATGCTCTATTATAGAGAATGATAAAATCAAGAGGCATATTCAGAGTTGTTGCAGAAAGGGCACATCAGGACGATTTCATCACCCTATGGGATTCTCATCGTGTTGGTATAGAAAAAGGACAAAACCTGGAGGGTTTGTATTGATTATCAGGTGTTGAATAAGATCATTATCTAGAATAGGTATGCAATCCCACAGATTGATGACCTTCTGGACCAACTCAAGGTGGAAAAATATTTCAAAAATATTTACTTGAAGTTCAGTTATAACTTGGTACCAATCGAACCCTATAATGTGTGGAAGACTTCCTTCAAATCCAAGGAGGGCCTTTTTGAATTTTTGGTCATGCCTTTTGGGTTGAAGAATTCCCTTGAAACCTTCATGAGGTTGATAGACAACATGTTGTGGCCCTTCACCAACTCATTCTTGGTAGTCTATTTGGATGAAATCCTAATGTTCAGCCAAAGTTGGGAAGAGAATATACACCATATTCAATAGGTCCTCAAAACCCTACAAAAACACGATTTATGTGCCAGTTTGGAGAAATGCACTTTTGGCATGACCCAAGTTCAATATCTTGGGTACATCATTTATGATCATGGTGTGCATGTCAACTTAGCCAAGATACAAGTTATTTGGGATTGGCCAGACCCAACCACTCTAACACAACTTCGTAGCTTTTTGGGTCTTGCCAATTTCTACCGCAAGTTCGTGTTGGTTTTCTCTCATATCACTTGGCCTTTGAGTCAAGTCACCAAGGGCATAGCGGAAGAAAATTTATTTTGGTATGAATCCCAACATAAGGATTTTTTCGAGTTCAAGCATCACTTATTCTCCACACCAGTGCTCACATGACCAGACCTAAAACAACCATTTGAGATTGAGACATTTGCCTCCAAATATGATATTGGAACAGTTCTTACCCAACAGAGGCATCCAATGGCATATCAAAGCGAGACACTTTCATATGATGTCCAAAAGTATCCCACCTCTGAAAAAATATGCATTCCATTGTGCAGGCCTATCAATAGCGGAAGAATAACAATATGGGGAAGGAAACGGTCATCCACACATACCACCAACCAGGGAAAATTTTAAGGATGGAAAATTATTTTGAAGTTTAAAACATTGGAAAATCTCACTAGTCCCTAATATGCAAAGTATAAAATGTTTATTGATGTATTTGTAAAATTATTCAAATTTATAATTATTTTATATATGCTCTCTATATAATTTTGGCGATTTTTAAGGGAAAATAATTTTATATTGTAAAATTTGGGTGAATCATTTTTACAAAAAATGGAAATTGGTGAATCCTTTTTTTGCGAAAAATCATGGAAAACTATCCCACCTGCAAATATTAGCCCCTAAAATTTTCCATGCCACCGACCACTAAAGTTCATCCAGACACAAGGAAAGTTGTAGAACGATCACCATAAAAAATGTTCCACATAACTACAAAAAATAAATTTAAACATTAAGTACATGAAGAAGGGAAACACCAATAATGTTGCAGATTACCTCAGGCAAACGCCAGTCATGGTGTTGACCATTATGCTCGACTCTTATGGAGATGAGGCTTCGTAATGGCCACAACTTTGAAAGAGTGATCCAAAATTCAACACCACATATCAGATGCTTGTCGAAGGAAAG
Organism: Pinus albicaulis; assembly: GCA_034641835.2. Lineage (NCBI taxonomy): Eukaryota > Viridiplantae > Streptophyta > Pinopsida > Pinales > Pinaceae > Pinus > Pinus albicaulis. The sequence continues at coordinate 1,579,828,314 of CM076580.1, read as the reverse complement.
AAAGTTCCAGACTTTCACCTCCAGGACACACTATTATTCCACCTAGGACAACTTTGTGTTCTCACAAGCGAGTGTGCCAAAATGATTTGGGAGGTGCACTATAGTCGAGTCACTGGACATTTTGGGGTAGAAAATATAGTGGCAGTGATCCAAAAGAATTTTTATTGGAAAAACCTTTGACATGGTGTTGAAAATTACATCAAATCCTGCACTTCCTGCACCATTTCCAAACCAAAAATCAAGAAGCAAGGTCTGTATAATCCTCTACCTACTCCTATTCGGTCCTAAGAATCCATCTCCATGGATTACATATTAGGCCTTCCTTCTACCAAGCATGGAAATGATTGTATTTTCATGGTCGTCGTGTTAGAGCCCTATATTACTAGTGTTTTCTCTTATTATTGTTAGTGTATCCCCCTTATTGTTATTTTATTATCCCTATAATCCCCATATTTTTATTTTTGTGCCCCATAATAGCCCACTATTGTTATTTTTGTTCCCTTACACTATTATTGTTAGTTTGACTAGGATTATATTGTGACCCCATGGACTCCTATATATAGAAAAGAGGTTTTGTCATTTGAATCATCCAAGAACTATTCATTTATGTAATTTAAAGGAGGTTTCCCCCTCGAAGAGGCTGATTTCTAAGTCGTTGATCTCTCTTTTCTTCTATTTTGTGAGTTGGTTTCATATCATTTGGTATCAGAGCTTTAGATTCTAGGGTTTCATTGCTTCAAAAAGGTCATCGTGGCAATTTAGATATAACTTAATTTCTACGAAGGTTCAAAAGCTAAAAAAAATCCATTTGCAAAGAAATCTGGAGGAACGTCGTGTAAAAATTTAAAATCTTGGTTCAAAATATTTTTAGAGATATGATCTATGGAAGTTATGGTTTTTGCAGGCTCTCGAATTTCATCTCAAAGAGGTGACCTTGGGGAAATCATCATAACTCTCTCTCTGAGCATCAGATTGGAATAATGTAAAAAATGTTCGAAAATACACAGACTCTACTTTCCTTTGTATCTATTTCAGAGCTGAAGGAGGAAATAGTGACACATGGAATGCTATACAAGTTCACTCTACTAAACCAGTCCATAGTTAGGTCATTATGGGAGATTGGACATAACTTTTCCTTGAAGAATTCAAATCAGGCTAGACCTATGGAATTGGAATGAATATTCATAGGGCTACTGCACGACTAAAGATAAAATTTTGAGGATTCTAAATTACAGAGATACATCAGTTTAAACATTGAGCTCCTAAAAAGCAAGAAAAAGGTGTGTATTGTTTTTAAAAATTGCATAAGTCTTGTTTGAAAAATTAGTTTGAAGTGATTCCAACGGGATATTGAAGCATATATATCAGTATTGGGTTTTAAAATGCCCCCTAAAAATAATTCAACACCCATTAATCCCTCAGAAGGCTATACTATGACTCATGAAGAGGAGGAAGTGCAACATGATATATCAAAATTACAAGACCAAGTGCAACACATTTCACTCTCGCTAAAATAACCAAAAAATGAAATGGAAGCTAAGATGGATGGTTTGAAGAAATGTGTGGAAGATAATATGGATGGTGTGAAGAAAGGCATGTAAACTAAGATAGATGTTTTGAAGAAAGGCATGGAAGCTAATATGGATGGTTTTAATAATGGCATCAAAGCTAAGATGGATGGTATAGAAGGCAACATGGAATATTTGAAGAAATACATGGAAGGTTTAAAGGAAGGTTTGGAAAAGTTGCTTCAAGAAAAGCTTCCTCATGGAGAAAAGGTAGTAGAGGAAAATCATGATGAGAAGAAAAGAAATGTTAATCATGATTCCATGGTCTAATGTTGGATTTAAGACCCACCATATTCCAAATATAGATATGAGGAATTTTGATGGCAAGTGTTGGGCACCAGATTTGTATACTTTCTTCTCTCATTTTTACCCTACCTTTCTATCTCTTTGTGCCATTATTCATCTTAAAAGCATGAGGTAAAACCATTATTAATATATTTTATGGGATATTTGATTAATGATGTACTTGCCATGGAGGTTTTACCTTTTTATGTATTAACTCCTATATTTCTTCAGATTTGGCTACAATAGGCGCGTCACGGCCGCAAGACAGCGCACAGCCCATCATTTTCCAGCACCTCCCTTATTTGTTGCTATATTGTAACAACCATGGATGTATCAGCATTACCTTTGGCTTTCTTACGGTTTCTTGTTGGGCAATCCGATTCCCGTTGTAACAATATGTATTTTTGTAACAATGGAGTTGTTGGGAGAAATTGGGGATCTCAGGACTATGGTATAAAGAAGCCTACAGGATGTGAATTGAGGGACCCTTACACATATATAGATCTTGTAATTAATATTTCTATTATTAATTGAATATACAACAACTCGTTGTTTCTCCTGTAATATTTGAGTTTCCACAACCCTGATCTAAGAGTTGGGTCCACTCTTGTGATCAGGTGCTGCGTTCTTATTTCTCTTCTTATAGTACTGTGTTTTGTGTGATTCTTTAATTGCTGTTACAATTGAGTTAATTGCTGTGGATGATTTTTATTCCTGCAGTTCATTGATTTCTATTACAATGGTATTTGTGTTATAGATTAAACCTGTGATTCATAGCAGATCATGTGCTTGTATCTGCATATACTTTGCCGTTAGTATTGAAATAACTAACGCCCTCGGGTTGATAATTTATGTGGAAAAGGATTGAATATTTTTCATATCCTGACACCAACATCTTGGCATTGTTTTCGGGGAAGGTTAACAGGTGCAAGAACAGGATCTGCAGTAGATCTCAGAGTCGATCTCTCATCTTGACTTGGGAATCTATTGCCTAGCTTCAAGTCCTGAGCGTAAGTACCTTGTATTTTATTTTTTCTTTCTTTCTTTCATGTTTCTTGTATCATTTTGTTTTCCATAAAAATTAAACCCTTGTCTTGGGGAAGGTGTTTTGTAAAACCTTTCCCTAAGTCCTAGGCGCAGTTCATTTTTTCTTTCCTGCTTTTTTTATTTCCTGTTTTTCTTTTTAGGGGCCAATTTCTCGTCGTGGGGAGGGTATGTTATTACTCTGCTCCAGGTCCTTAACTCTAATTTCTTTTCTTTTGTTATTTTGTTTTATTTCTTGTGAATCTCTTCTCTCATCCCGGGGAGGAATTTATCTGTCCTACTTCGGGTCCTGAGCTATTATTTGATTTTTCTTTAATGAACCCTCTCCACAATTTGTATGAAAAAATATCTGAACAAGACGGGTAGAGGAAGACCCCCAAAGAAAGGGTAGGATTTTGGAAGGAAGAAATATATTTAGGAAATTATTGAAAAATCTAGGTCTGAGGCATCATCCCATGCTGCTGCTAGGGTTAGGGTTCAGACAAATTTCAAAGGGCAGTCTGTGGAAAAACTAGCACCATCCACGGAACCATAAGATGTTCGTTCTACGGCAGAAGCTTTAATAAACATGGTACCAGTGGAAGAGAAATCCTTATCAACATCAGAAGGGGAAGAAGTGGCAAGTAAGGGATCAAAAGAATTGAGCAACTCTAACTGGGAAGAAGAACCTCAAAAAGGGTTTTCGTCCCCAAGAGACCAAGGCAGTGTTGTAAAAATTTCCATTGTTGAGTTAAGAGGCTCTAATCCGATAAAGGAATTTTTGAAGGACTTTGAGTCACCAAGGGACCAAGGGAGTGCAGTGCGACCACCTTCGATTGAATCACTCCAGATACCGACTGCAAAATCGATCGAAATTCCAACTGAGTATTGGAAAATATTCATGGCACTTGTAAGTTCCTCCATTTATTTTCGTATAGGAAATGTTACAGGCGATGCACCAATGAGACCCATACCTTTGACAGCCTTGCCTAGTTTTCATGGGCTCTCTTTAGAGGACCCAGATACGTTCCTTTTTGAATTTGATATTGTTTTTCAAGGACACGACTATATGACTGATGCCCAGAAATTGAAAATAGTCCCTGCTACCCTAAAAGGGATAGCCTTGAGATGGTTTATGGGTTTAGGGGGAAGCACGATTACTTCATGGGATGAAATGAAGAAAGCCTTCTTGGAAAAATACCAAGATTATTGTAAGTCTCGTGACATCAAGGAGGAAATATTTAAATTTTCACAGAAGCAAGATGAAAATATAGAGGACTATGTAGAACGATTTAAATACATAATGTAGAGGTCTGGACATAGTGACTTGGATAAGGACATTCTAAAGATCATTCTTCTTAGAGCACTCAGAGAAGACTCTCTGCAACTCCTGAATGTAGTGGGTAAAGGAGATATTTCAAAATAAAACTTCGAAACTATCTGTGATTATTGTATCAAATGTTCAAGGGGGGCTGCAAAAATTGGACAGGGTATTCGGTCATTAAAGACCTCCAGTGGAGGGGTCACAAAAGTAGAGATTGGGAATCTACTAGATAATCTAAGGACCGATATCCTGAGTACGTTATCAACCCAAATGGACACTCTACATGAAAAACATAAGCATATGGAGCTAGAGAAAACCATGGCCATATTCTGCCCTCAGTGCAGGAAGAAACACCCTTTGAAGGAATTCCTGCTGAACATGGTGGAAGCCTACACAAACTGCGAACAGACTCATGCGACCAGTGCATGTCCTTCCTTTCTCGAGCTGAAAGTAGTTTTCCAAGGAGCAAGAGAGGAAAGCACAGTGGACTAGCTATATTTCATGGGGCAGAAGAAGCCATGGCAACCTCGACCATCGACGGTGAATCCAAGTATGTTTCAAGACCCATCCTAGTGTTTTCATAATTTTAGTATGGGTCCCCAATCTGCACCATTTTTAGCCATGTGGCCTCAAAACCAATATCCCCCTTGGCAGCAATGGGTTCCTCAAGCTAGTCTGAATCCTTCATGGAATCAGACCTAGCGTGGATCCCCTCCCACTGGACAGTTTCCTCAGCTTATGCCTCAGCAACAACTTCAGTTGCCTTCTAATGTGCCCCCAGGAAACCCAACCATTAGACCTCAGTTTCCTCTCCAGCCCAACCCAAATCCAAATAATAAAGGGGTTCAACAAACGGATACGCTGAACCTTCCATCCGAAAACATTTCTACCGCAGGGCTCAATGAGATAAATCTACGATCTGGCCAGGTAGTAAATGCACCTACTTCACCCATTATTACAGAACAACTTGACGGTGAAGATACAGAACTAGAACAAAGAAAAATGAGGGAGAATGCAGATGAAAACATAATAAACCAAACACCTCCCCAAGTTGTTCCTAATCAAGGTCATTTAATATTTCCCCCATATCCTGAAAGATTGACCTTGAGCAAACCAAACCCTCGAGCAGAATTTGATTTTCTAAGGGAACTACAGAATATTTTTGTTAAAATACCCTTTTAAAAGGTATGAGGGATGTACCTATTTATGCAAAAACTCTGAAAGAATACTGCTCAAAGAAACCAAGTAGAAAACCTAAGGATCCATTAACTGTGCATGTAATGGGCAGACTATCCGATATCATGTTAGGAAAGATCATGCCTGTAAAATACGGAGATCCTGGAAACCTGATTCTAACGGTACAAATTAATGGGATTGAAATCCCAAATGTACTGGTGGATTTGGGAGCTATCATTAACATTATCACTGCTGAAACAATGAACACATTAGGACTTGGAAACATTAAATCAACCCCTACTATCCTGGAACTTGCAGACATATCCACAATTAAACTGGTAGGGAAATTAGAGGATGTGATCATTTCAGTAGACTCGTGGCATTACCTGGTGGACCTCCTATATTGCAGACTTGATCTTTAGTAGGTGGTCACCCATTGATCCTAGGAAGACCCTGGTTGGAAACTACAGATGCCTATATAGGATGCCGGTCTGGACATATGATCATATCAAATGGGACAGTTACGAAGGACCTCAAGCTTTATTCTCCTGTTAAACCAAGCCCATCTGAAAAATCATCAACCAGTCAGAAACCTCTACCTGTAGAAGACCTAAACCTGAAAATGAAGATGTTAGACCAGTTCTCACTATTTTCCAAGCCATAAATTTAAAACAGAGACCGAAGATGATGCCATTAATGCCTTCATTAATGATTCCAGTTTTGTTCCCGATCGAAATCAATATATTCTAGAAACTGCTATGAGCTATGAGACACAGGAAAACATTGAACCAGAAGATGACATAGAAGACATTTTTGTGACCCAATTCCATGATAGTACTCCAATCGAGATTAAACTAGGGAAAAAACTTAATATCAACCTGAACCTGTCTGAATCCCAGACCAAACAACTTTTGAAATTCCTTCAAGAACATCAGGAAGCTTTTGCCTGGGATTATATCGACATGAAGGGTATCCCTGCTAGCTTATGCCCTCATCATATTTACATTAAGGAAGATTGTCGCCCTGTAAGATAGCCTCAACAGAGGATGAATCCTGCTCTCAAAAATATTGTTAAAGAAGAATTAAAAAAATTGTTGGATGTAGGATTCATTTATCCCATCTCAGATAACCAATGGGTATCCTCGCTAGTTATCGTTCCCAAAAATAATGGTAAATGGTGGATCTGTGTATATTACAGGGAATTAAATAAGGCAACACAAAAATACCATTTTCCTTTGCCATTCATTGACCAAGTCCTGGACCACTTGGATGGAAAGAAGTTATTTTCTTTCGTAGACGTATTCAGCGGATATAATCAGATCTAGATAGCCCTGGAAGACCAGGATAAGACAACTTTCACATGCCCATGGGGAACCTTTTCATATAGGGTCCTTCCATTTGGCCTGTGTAATGCTCCTGCTACCTTTCAAAGGGAAATCTTAAGAATTTTTCCTAATTTGGTCAATGATAGTGTTGAAATCTATATGGATGATTTTACTCCATATGGGAATTCATTTGAGGAGGGATTGGAAATTTTGGAGAAGGTACTCAAAATATGTAAACAGACCCATGTATCATTGAGTACAGTCAAATGCCATATGATGAGGGAAGAAGGAGTAGTATTGGGACATTTTCTCTCAGCCGCTGGAATTCAAGTTGATCTGGCTAAATTAGAGGTAATATTACATTTTCTGGTACCCAAAACACCCACATAGGTACGTAGATTTATTGGTTATGCTGGTTATTATAGGTGCTTTATAGAATTTTTTTCTAAAATAGCACATCCATTATTTCAATTGCTAACAAAAGATGCAGAATTTTCGTGGACCGAAGATTGCGAGACATCTTTCACGAGAATTAAAGGACTGGTGTGCATGGCCCCAATCCTTCGAGGACCTGATTGGGCATTACCATTTCACATACATTCTGATGCTTCTCAAACAACAATAGGGGTTGTTTTAGGACATCAAGTAGACAAAACACTGTATGCAATTTATTATGTCAACAAGAATCTAATTCCTACTGAACTAAATTATACGGTGACATAAAAATAATTCTTAGCTATCATTTATGTTGTTAATAAGTTCCGACACTACATCACTAGGTACTCTACTACTGTCCATACTGATCACGCAACAATCAGGTATTTGATGAATAAACCCATTACTCCTAGATGTATTATGAGATGGTTACTATTGCTTCAAGAATTTGATATTACAATAGTAGATAAGCCAGGAAAAGATAATGTAGTAGCTGATTTCCTATCGAGAATGGATAACAATGATGAATACACACCAATAGAAGACAGTTTCCCTGATGAACATCTTTTTGCAGTCTCTACTAAACCTCCATGGTATGCAGATATTGCTAACTATCTTGCTACTGGTAAAGTGCCTCCTCATTTGTCATATAGGGAACAACGAAAGATTATTCATCATAGTGCCCGATATTCTTGGATGGCAGGGTACCTTTTTCATACAAGAGCAGATAAGCAAATTCGGAGCTGTGTGTCTGAAGATGATATCTATGAAATATTGAAAGCTGCCCATGATGGCCCTTGTGGAGGGCATTTCGTAGACAAAATAACATGCCATAAGGTGCTACAAATGGGATATTATTGGCCTTCCATTTTTTGTGATGCTTAGAATTATGTTAGGAGGTGTGATAGTTGCCAACGTATGGGGTAGCCCATTAAGCAGATGAAATTCCTTTGCAAGCACATCTAGTTCTCGAGCCTTTCAAGAAATGGGCTATTGACTTCATTGGACCCTTTAATCCACCCTCCCTGCAGAAAGCCCACATCTTGGTCTGTACTGATTACGTCACTAAGTGGGTGGAAGCCAAAGAAGTTGCGAAAGCAACATAGCAGGTAGTCTCAGATTTTCTATTTGAAGAAATTTTTTTCTCAGTACAGTACTCCAAGAGAGGTTGTTTCAGATGGAGGTGCACAATTCACATCACACAAGATAGCAAAGCTTATGCAAAAATACGAGGTCAAGCACAGAGTGACATCTCCATACCATCCCCAGGCGAATGGACAAGTGGAAAGCACAAATAAGACATTAGAAAATATTTTGACAAAAAATGTAGCATACCATCGTCGGGATTAGGTTCAGAAACTTCTAGAAGCTCTATGGGCATATAGAAAAACATGGCAGAATACAACCGGGTTTTCACCATTCGAGTTAGTTTATGGGAAATCCTCATTGTTTCCAATTGAATTTGAAATAAGCACGCTCTCAGAATAGCTCTAGAAGTTGGTTTAGATCTATCAGATGCCCAGAAACATCGATTGGCTCAGCTTAATGAACTTGATGAAATACGTTCAATGGTTGTCCAACGAACTACTGCTATTCAGCAACAGAGAACAAAATGGCACAATAAGTTTATTATAAACAAGGTGTTTCAAAGTGGATATTGGGCACTACTTTATGACTCTCGTTTTAAGGATTTTAAGGGAAATATTTGCACTCGGTGGATGGGACCTTATGAGGTGAATGTTGTATTTAATAATGGAACAGTCAGGCTAGTCACAATTGACGATACACACACTTCCTTTATAGTCAATGGACACTGCTTGAGACTATACCACTGGCCAACCTCTAAGGATGCTTTCATTAAACAACTCTCTGGGAAATCTGGTTTGAGGGTTATCAGTGTAGAGAATATTTCCTCTACACTCATGTAAAATAATGATAATAAAGAATTTTGTTCTATTTTCTTGTCTTTTTGCAGGAGCTACGACTAAGGAGTAAAAATCAAGGAATGTTCATGTTACTGTTACTCGGTTGCTGCTACGCCGATGCTACTACACCGGATGATGTTACTCAGTTGCTGCTACTTGGTTTCTGCTACTCCAATGCAGCCCAATTAGAAAGTAATCTAAATATTTTCAATAATAGCTCTATAAAGCCTCTCTCTATCTCTGGGTAGCTTAGTAAGGGAGTAGGTAATTGTTGGGCTAATTACCCACTCCTTAAGCTGTGGGCCCTTCTTTTCAATCACTGCTAGATGGCCCCTCTCTGTGGTGTCTCCCACTCGTTTTCAACAAAGTTGTTGCAAGCTTCCCCAGCCAAAAAGAAAACATGCTTACAATAATTGTTGGGCTGATAAGATGTGTACGAACGAATAATGGGGAAGAGCGATATGTATTGTGCCTTGGGCGATGTGGATTGGGCCTTCCTGTGATACGTATCTGGGTGGAATGAATGCGGGTAGATTGGTGAATGGAAATGCCCCCAAGCTCATGATGTTGTTACACCGATGCTGTTAATCCATTGCTATTACACCATTACTGTTACACCGATGTTGTTACTCCACTACTGTTACACCGGATGCTGTTACTTCGATGCTATTACTACGATGCTATTACACTAATGCTGTTACTCCGATGCTGTTACACCAATGATGTTACACCATCCCATCATCTAGGTAGGTCGTCAGGTACGCCTCCACGTGACTTGTATTGATTTAATTAAATATCCCATGTGAATATTTTAATGCCGTGAATATCAAGAATTTAAGTCCGGGGGGGGGGGGGTGTCGCCATGCCAAGGATGATGTAATAATTACCCCATAAGTTAAGAATGACATCTTTCTCATGGTACACCTTATGAATCACATCAATATGTGGTATCATCATTTAATCCTATTGGGATTCGAAAAATGTCTCATCTATCCTGTACGAGTAATTATTATTCCTATTTTACCACACTTACCATACTCCTTTATGATTTTTCTCGGTTTTCGAGAATTACCAATCGTATTTACCGTTAATGCCTATCCATTTTCACTATGTTGTTCCTCCAAATCCAGTACCCACCACCTTGCCCAATGGTCTGCTACTACAATAAGTGCTGCTACAAGTCTCCATAGTATGGGTGGGCTGGATGTGCGGCATGATCCTGAAAACATAGTTTCAGTTTGCCGCAATCCAGGGGTTTGGAAATTTTCTGTCGACGCAGGTTGGGATGTCTACTTTGACAGATTGCAGGGATTTGATGGAGGTATCACAATGGAATTCACACTCAATTTAGAGGAGAATCATTCATGGGTTAGAGGTTTGGAAATTCCTGTTACAGAGGAATTAATTGCAGAGGTTAGCGGGCTGAGACAACAGGGGAAAAAATGGTTTGCTCAGAAGGTTTCTCTCCCAGAGTTTTCCGAATTTTTTTTGCAGGAAGGAGAAAGTGTAGTTCAATTGGGCATGGGATACAAGCGCAGAACTGTACCATATCCTTAGAACGAAGTTGCAGGGTTTGTAATCAAATATATTACCTGCGAGGGTCAGGCCTCAGCTCTGTTCAACCATCACTTTAAAATTTTAATGCACCTCCAATTTCCACAGAATTATGAGCATGCCCTAAACATGCCATTATTTCTATTAAAACAACTGCAGCATATGGCACAGTATGCTCAGCGCTCCCGTTGGATGATGGCAGTACTTTATAACCATGGAAATGTGCGATTATTGGTCGTGCATGCAATAGGTAGGTTGTGGGTATCTTGGGTGGAACTCTGCAGATCCTCAGAAGAAGCGGTAGCAGATATGGTTGCTGCTAGATAAGAAGAGCTAGCCTCTCCGGCTAGTCAGGTGGAAGAATAACCTTCAGAGGAAATTAATCAAGAGGAACCCGAGGAAATGGAAATAGAGATTGATCAGGCAGAACCTGAGGAAGAGGAGATGATGATTAATCAAGAGGAACCTGAAGAAATGAGTATGGAGGAAGCAATCGGCAACGAAGACGAGGCTGTCACACAAGAACCAGCCTCACTGGAAAAAGCCACGGAAGAAGAAATAAGAATGGAAGAGTTGATTATCAGCATAGACGAGGCTGCCACACAATAACCAGCTTCGCTCGAGGAACCCACAGAGGAAGGGATTATGGACATTATGCAGGAAATTGATATTGTGATACAATCGTCAACCTTTGCCAATGAAGAACAAAGGGATGGAATTTTGGACAGAGAAATGGCAAGTGATGATGTTTCGCAAGAAATAGCATCACCTGCTCCAACAAAAATGGATGTTGATACAGTTGGCGGTGCTACACAAGAACCAACCCCAATTCGACCGGAACAGGAGGAGTCAATTCGGTCAGAACAAGAGGAGTCGACCCGCAGAATCAATGTTGGACCTCAAGAATTGGTACCAATTGTGAAAACGAAGGTGATTCCTGATGAAAAAGAGGCTAAGGAAGGAATGAGTCGGGTGGTCGATACTATTCCACAAGAACAAGTATTGACCCATGAATAAGAAGTGATAATAAAAGGGCAGGAGGAAAGAAGGGAATTGAGCCACGAAATCAATGCTACTCCACAAGAACCAGCATCAACTCCAGTTGAGGTAGTAATGCATGAAGTCCCAATCCAACCCAGGAATGACGATGAGGGGTCTGTTCCCTGTTCTCCATTCTAGTCCATGATTCCTAGAGGGGCAAGGGGATTTCACTCGCCTAAACGGTTAATGGAAAAAGTTTTTGTTCCCTCGTTATTAAAATTTGTTGACACGACTAAGGTTGGCCTAGAAACTACTGAACCGAAACAATTGGAGGTTCACTAGGAAGAAATAGTTCTTGTAGAAATATTGGAGCACAGAGGGGTCAATGAAATTTCTGGCCAAACAACAGAAGTTTCCAGAATAAATGTAGAAGAAGAAGGACCTATGGGTTGGGGGCTTGGCCAAGAGGGTTTGACGAAAGAATCGAGAGAAGATGCCAATAGAATTCTGTCGCCTTCTAAGCCTGTTGTAGGCCCAGAACCCGAATTCACTGTTAAATAGGAATGGGTCAAACAGTGCAAGAAAAGAAGGTTACCTCTTAAAAAGAGGTACCAGCTGCAATTCAGTGAAACCATGAGACTGAAGAGAGAGGTTCGGAGTTTCAAGAAGCAAGTTTCACGTTTAAAAGGAAGGTAAAATTCTACAAATGGAGGTTAATAAAGCTGAAGGTTGAAGTCTCCACTGCGGCTACCCAGACTAGCCCAATCGAAGAATTGTTTGAAGGTCGGGAATTCATATTAGCCGCCGAAATTCAAAAATGGCAGTCTGCAGTGAGTGACCACAAGAAAAAAATGACTAGGGTGCGAGAACAGGCTGTTGGAGTCATTACAGGGTACATAGATCAGTTATACAAGGCTCGGCTGCAGCAGGCCAAACAGAAGGCTAGAATAGAAGAGTTGGAAGAACAAGTTTAGTTGCTAAAGACAGATAAGGAGAAGATGTTCTCCCTAGCTCAGCAGGTAATGGCTTGCAGACCTCCTGCACATAGCTATGCCTTATTCCTTCATGAAAAATTCCTTTTCTTTTGTCTTGAAAGTATATATAAGGAGATTTGGTACGAAATTGAGGGCCCCATTCAATTTATCCGTATTTTAAAAATTCATGTTGTTATAGGACAACATTTAATGTGTGAGATCTACATGCATGGGTATTATTTAAAACATGATCAGTCCTTTAACCCCGTTCCATTCGTAGGGGACATCCATTTAAGGGCTTTCACCTCCTATACCATCAATCAGATTAAATGGAGAAAGGCCTGGGATACATTTGAATAAAATCAAGCCAGAAAGCCATTAATGGTAAGAAGAGAGCATGGTCAGTCTGCGAATATTTACAGTAAAAATTATACCTTTCTACAGATTGAGGGCTGAAAGGAACACATGACGGAAACTCAGAAGTGGTGTTCTGAGCTGTGTGTCGGCCAGATTATGACATTTTGCTAGGAAGCGCTGGACAATTGTCAGAAAATATGGATGTTGTCTTCTTTAGCCGTCAGGGGAAGAGAACCATTCGGGCACCTAACTTTGCACATGCCTTAGAAAGAATGTCGCGTTATGTGCCATGTATTCATACCTGTGGGGTTAGATGGATGGGATTGAGATTTCGATTTTCCCTTTTATGGCTACCAGTTAAATAGTATACTCCCATTTATAACGTTGAACCCGACTGGTGGAAAGGCGTTGTTTTGACAGAAGGATATAAGCCACCAGGAACAGAGATGGCTGTAGAATAGACCTCACAGAGCTTCATGCCGATCACAGTCAGTCCAATCCAGACATGAGGAGACGACGAGCTACATGAGGACATACAGATAGATCTGTTGGGGGGAGATGTTGGGCACTGGATTTGTATACTTTCTTCTCTCATTTTTACCCTACCTTTCTATCTCTTTGTGCCATTATTCATCTTAAAACAATGAGGTAAAACCCTTCTTCCTATATTTTATGGCATATTTTATTAATGATGTACTTGCCATGGAGGTTTTACCTTTTTACGTATTAACTCCTATATTTCTTCAAATTTGGCTACAACAGGCGCGCCACAGCCGCAAGACAGGGCACAACCCATCATTTTCCAGCACTTATTTACTGCTACAGCGTAACAGCCATGGATGTATCAACGCTATCTTTGGCTTTCTTACGATTTCTTGTTGGGAAATCCGGTTGTCATTGTAACAAGGTGTATTTTTGTAACAATGGAGTTGTTGGGAGAAATTGGGGATCTCAGGACTATGGTATAAAGAAGCCTACGGGCTGTGAATCGAGGGACCCATACACATATACAGATCTTGTAGTTAATATTTCTATTATTAATTGAATATACAACATCTCACTATTTCTCCTGTAATCTTTGAGTTTCCGCAGCCCTGATCCAAGAATTGGGCCCACTCTTGTGATCAGGTGCTGCGTTCTTCTTTCTTTTCTTGCAGTACTATTTTCTGTGTGACTCTTTAATTGGTGTTACAATTGAGTTAATTGTTGTGGATGATTTTTATTCCTACAGTTCATTGATTGTTGTTACAATGGTATTTGCGTTATAGATTAAACATGTGATTCACAGCAGACCATGTGCTTGTATCTGCATATACTTTGTCATTAGTCTTGAAATAAATAACACCCTCGGGTTGATAATTTATGTGGAAAATTATTGAATCTTGTTCATATCATGACACCAATAGCAAGGATCCCATGGAATATTTGAATAATGACATGGAAGGTTTGAAGGGAGGTTTGGAAAATTTGGTACAAGAAAAGCTTCCTAATGGTGAAAAGGGAGTAGAGAAAACTCATGATGAGAACAAAAGAAATGTTAATCATGATTTCATAGACTCTAATGTTAAATTTAAGACCCACCATATTCCAAAGGTAGATATGAGGAATTTCCCACCATATTCCAAAGGTAGATATGAGAAATTTTTATGGAAAGGATATGATAATTTGGATACTACAAACGGAGCAATACTTTGAGCTCCAAAATACACAAAACACACGGAAGGTACGCATTGTAACTTTGTATTTAGAACAAAATCAGTTTGTATGTATTGATGGATTTGTTCTCATAAACCACTAGTCACTTGGTCAATTTTTATGGAGGAAATGATATCACATTATGAGGATACAAAGATCATCACCTTCTTTAGCCAATTGGTAAATATCAAACAAAAGGGTTCAATGATGGAGCACTTCGAGGGTTTCCAAAAATTAAATATAAGGGTAAATAATATTCCATAGGAACATAGAATTGATGTCTTCATAGGGACTCTAAAGGATAACATCCAACATGAGGTTCACCTTTGGGAACCTAATACATTGGAGAAGGCATGCAGGTTGGAAAGAAAAATTGAAAGAGAAATTACGGCAACAAGGAAGTCTACCACTGAAAACTATAAATATGGAAGTGTTGCTACTCCTAGACTTACAAAACCTACAAGGTTGACACCACAAAAATTGGAAGAAAAAAGAGAAAAAGGACTTGGCTATAGTTGTGATAGAAAATACACTAAAGGTCATAAGTGTGTTGAGAAGAAATTTTTTTACATAGATTGTGAAGAGGAGGATGAAAAGGAATAAGAAACTTCAAAATAAGAGGATGTACACCAGGAAGAAACCCTAGAGGAAGAATAAATGAATTCGCCATATCCTGTAGTGAATTGGCAGGAATTTCCACTCCTCAAACTCTCAAGATAGAAGGACATATCAAGAAGAAAAATGTAATAGTGCTTATTGGTTCATGCAGTACCCATAATTTTATTCATTGTAAGGTAGCCAAGGAATTGAATTGCTTCCTATACCCAGTGCTAGAGTGTCAAGTGATGGTGGAAAATGGAGGAGCTATAAATTTCTCTGGAAAATTTCATAATATCAATCTAACCATAGGGGAATATGTATTGAAGATTCCAATTCTTTCCATTCCAATGGGTGGTGCTAATGTTCTACTAGGAGTACAATGGTCACAATATTTGGGGACGGTAGCTTTTAATTTTCAAGAACATTTCTTGAATTTTTTTTTTTTTCAGAAGGAAATGAAGTTGAACTACGAGGTATAACAGGGAATCTGGGAAAGATAATAAGCTCTAATTTCTAGACAAAGCTTCTGAAGAAAGATCAATGAGGCGTAATTGCACAATTATTCTCACTAGAAATTCCAACATCAAAATCATATGTTTCTCCAAATCTAAAAAAAGTCTTGGATAATCATTCCAAGGTGTTTGAAACTCCCAAAGGACTCCCACCTATTCATTATCATGATCATGCTATTCATTTGGTTCCAAGAATTTTTCCTCCAAACATCATGCCTTACATATATCCTTATGTCCAAAAGAGCGAAATTGAACATATGATTGCAGAAATACTAGAGGTTGGTATAATTCAACCTAGTCAAATTTCTTTCTCTTCTCTAGTTGTATTGGTGCACAAGAAGGATGGATCATGATGTATGTGTCTGGATTATAGGGAGCTCAATAAGCTCACTATTAAAGATAAATTTCCCATTTCTGTGATTGATGAATTATTGGATGAATTACATGGAGCAATTTATTTCACCAAGTTGTATATCTGCTCAGGATATCATCAAATTAGAATGAAGGCTAAAGACATTCCGACAACAACATTTCGAACTCATGAGGGTCATGATGAATTTTTGGTCATGCCTTTTCGCCTTAGCAATGCACCTTCTACATTTCAAGGATTGATGAATTCCATTTTCAAACCCTTCCTTAGAAATTTTCTGTTAGTATTTTTTGATGATATACCAATCTACAACAGGTCTTGGAAGGATTATGTTCAACATGTTGACAGAGTGCTCAAACTATTGGAGGAGAAACAGTTATATGTCAAATACTCCAAATATTTCTTTGAGTACAAGAGGTGGAATATCTGGGTCATATTGTATCTCAGGAGGGTGTTAAGGTAGAACCTAACAAAATTAAAGCCATTAATGAATGGAAATTTCCCACAACCATAAAGCAATTACGAGGATTTCTCGAGTTAGTAGGGTATTATCACAAGTTTGTTAAGAATTGTGAGAGAATAAAAACACCTCTAACAACATTATTGAAGAAAGATGCATTTTCACGGGCTCTTGAAGAAACTAAGGCCTTTGAACATATTAAAGAGGTAATGTGCCAAGCACTAGTCTTATCTATGTCAGACTTCACAAAAAGCTTTATTGTGGAATGTGATGCCTTAGGAAATTGAATTGGTGTTGTTTTAATGCAAGAAGAAAGACCCATGTCTTTTGAAAGTCGTCCAATCAAAGGAAAGTATTTATACAGAGCTATTTATGAGAAGGAAATGTTGGCAATACTACATGCACTAAAGAAATGGCGACCTTACCTAATGGGAAGAAAATTCAAGGTAAAAAATGATCATGATAGTCTTAAATACTTTTTGGAAAAAATACTATCTTTAGAAGAGTAACAGAAATGGGTCACAAAGATTTTGGGTTATGAATTTGAAGTCATCTACAAAAAATGGAAGCTAAATGTTGTTGCAGATGCAATCTCAAGAAAGGATGAGGATGTGGAAGCATTGATTTGTGCTATTTATATTATCCAATGAGATTGGATAACTGAAGCAAGGGAGGAATGGAAGAATGACGAAGAAGTATGGACACTCATTCAAAAGTTGCAACAAGACCCCAGTACATATGATACATTTAGTTGAAAAAAGATTCCTTATGGTACAATGGTCGCTTATATATTTGTAAGAATTCCAAACCAAAACAAAATATTCTTTTGGAATTGCACACCTCTCCCTTCGAGGACAGTTGGTATTTTTAAAAAATTACCACAAGGTGAAGAAATAATTTTTGGGGATGGCCTTAAATCTAATATTCCAAAGTTTGTGGCGAAATGTTTGGTTTTCCCGCAAAATAAAGTTGAGACAATTAAGACCCGGGTCTGGTACAACCTTTATCCCTTCCAAGTCAATGTTAGGAGGAGGTCTCAATGGATTTTATCACAGGTTTACCTAAGTCAAAAGCAAAGAGTTTCATCATGGTGGAATTTGACAGACTTACCAAATATGCACACTTTTGTGCATTATCTCATCCATTTAAAGTGAGTACAATTTATACTACATTTATGGAAACAATTCAAAATCTACATGGAAACCAAAAGATTATTGTAATGATAGAGATACCAATTTCACTAGAAATTTTTGGACGAAATTATTTTCTTGTTTGGGTACTCAACTAGCTCATAGCTCATCTTATCATCCTCAATCCGATGGGCAAACTTAGATAATGATTTTTTTTTGGAAGGATATCTTCGTTGCTTTGTATCTGATAAAAAAACACAATGGGTCAATTGGTTACCTCTGGTTGAATGGTGGTATAACACTTCCTTCCACACTGCAACAAAAATGACCCCATTTATGACACTTTATGGATATCACACCCCGTTCATCACATCATCTTTAAGAGAAAATTCTAAGGTTCAATCAGTGGAAGATCACATCGAGCATCAACAACAAGTTTTCCAACTCTTAAAGGATAACCTAAATTTGGCACAGAATCGAATGAAACAATAGGTAGATCAACATCATAGTGAGAGAAGTTTTGATGTAGGCGACTGGGTATTTTTATGGCTAGAACCACACAAACAAATGTTCCTCAAGCAAGCTAAGAAGGATAATAAATTATCGCCAAAGTACTATGTTCCTTACAAGGTATTGCAAAATATTGGTACTAAGGGATACAAATTGGAGCTTCCTGCATCTTCCAGAGTGCACCCAATTTTCCATGTTTCATGCTTAAAGAAGGTTATAGGTGACAAAATTGTGCCATTAAACAATATTTCCAGAACTTTATGAGGAAGGAAAAATCATATTGAAACCTAAAGCAGTCATGGAAACAAGAACTAGAAAGCTCCAAAATCGATCAATTTCAGAGTATCTCATCAAGTGGAAGAACTTACCCATTGAAGATTCCACATGAGAGGATGATAATTTTATACAAAAGCATCCAAAACCTATCAAGCATTGAGGACAACACTTTTTTGAAGGAGAGGGACATGTTAGGGCTCTATATTACTAGTGTAGTCCCCTATTGTTGTTAGTTTAGACCTCTTATTTTTATTTTTGTACCCCTATAATCCCCATATTGTTATTATTGTGCCCCATAATAACCCACTATTGTTATTGTTGTGCCCTTACATTATTATTGTTAGGTCTACTAGAACTATATTGTAACCCCATGGACTCCTATATATAGAAAGGATGTTTTTTCATTTGAATCATCTAAGAATTGTTAATTTATGTAATGTAAAGGAGGTTTCCCGCTTGAAGAGGTTGATTTCTAAGTCACTGATCTCTCTTTTTTTCTATTTTGTGATTTGGTTTCATAACATGTCAACATATTCTCTAAGATGGCCATTTTGACAGCCTGCAAGAAGAGTATCATAAAGGTCGTCAAAAATATGATCATGCACATCTAGGGAATGTACAATTACATCTATGCATTCACATGGGACGAAAGCCTCCCCTATGTGCAACATAGCTACAACATATATCTCCATAGATCAACTAGACACAACCCCTTTCAGGTAGGACTGGGATTCTAACCACTATGTCCCATTGATATTTCCATACCACTTGAAACTGCTTAGGAAGATTCATCTCATGTTGAGTCTAAAGTAAATAGAGCTAACAGCTTCATTGAACACATTCAGCACATCCGTCAGCAAGTCCATGATATATTGTACATAGAAAATGCTAAGTACAAATAAGACCATGACCAACATTGGGTGCCACACAAGTTTCATGTGGGTGAAAAAGTCTGGTAACAATTGCAGAAGGGGCACCACATTGGGGTCTACCTCAAGCTTCACCCACTCCAATATGGGTCATACACCATCACTAAGGCTTTAGGGGACAATTCCTTTGAGATCAACATTCCACCATTTATTGGCCTACACCTAACATTCAATGTGGGCCGACTGCGACCATACTTTCCCCCATTTCTGGACACATTAGAAATTGGTGAGTTGTTGACACCCACATAGCTCAACCCAAGTTGCATCGAACAAGCTGTTACGCTCCCATAGTTTGCAAGATTGGTAAGAAAAAAAGTTGCAGGGCCCACATTAGAACCACTTTGGAATCCTAGGATCTAGCCCTCCTATATTTAGAGAGGGATCTCGATATATTTGTTTTAGAATGATATGCTTATAGGCTCATGATATGATATTAGGCTAGTTATGAAGCACAAGGGATTTTTTTTGGTTTTGGTTGGATAGGATATCATCAAAACAAAGGAAGTCTTTTGAAGGGTAAAGGTGTGAGTAAGTTGAGAGAATGGTTCAGCAGATAGGATAGGTAAGAGACAATATCAATCCATTGAGCTATGGAGTCACAAAAGGATTTAATTGCACAACAAGTTTCAAGAGTAGTCCATGGGGCAAGTCATTTATATCAAAGGATCTCTTTAGATTGATTTGTGATGTGGAATGTTAAAAGTGTTGTGAAAGAAGCAAAGCTAATAACAAATTAAGAATCTATTAACTTCACTAAACAAGAAAATCCTTTCAAAGTAATTGTTTTGAAGCAAGCCAAAGGACAGAGCAAGCCATAGAGTTCTTTGGACAATACTCTTACTAAAGCACACTTTTCAGACAACAATCCAGCAATCCTAAGACTACCTTCAGAAAGTAGAAAACATTCAAGATAAACAAAATAATAGCCTAAGATCAAGTAAGAACTTTGAATCTATCCTGCTTTTGGCATACTCTCAAGGATCTTTTCAAAACAGTTGTTTAAGACTAAACAAGGGAAAAGGCTGACCATAAACTTCCTTGATTATGACTCTAATTAGCATGTAGTGAAAATATCATTCAAGAAAAATGTCTCAAGTTTTACTCAGCAAGACATGGGCTCACCAACATTCTTTTACTGGTTATACTCTATTTAATCATCCTCAAAGAAACAATTAGAAGAAAACATAGAGATAAATCTTATCAGTGAGAATTAGGGTACATTTTACAGTAAATCCTAATCTAAATTTTTTGTTCTTTATCAGAGAAAGTGGACAATATGAAAAAATTAAAAAAACAAAAATTACAGTAAGAAAAACATCACCATTGACATAGACCAGGATCCCATAAATTAGCTTGTATATTTGATGTTCAAACCAGTTACAATCTTCAAGTCCAGTAGGTCTTTACAGCTTCAAAATTCTCTTCTCAGCCTATCTTTCTTCAATTACTAACAGAGCTTCAGCAACTTCAGCAACTATTTACATTCAATAAGTATTAAACCAACAACAATATTGGGCTCCTCATATGATATATATAGGTAAATTGAGGAGGTGGAGTGAAAGGAAGGTCTAACTATTCAATTAATATAGAGTAAATGCTTCTCGACCTTTGGGAGGCCTAATGGAGAAGATATCTAATGTCTTCACTCTGTTACATTAACTTTCGTCTACTTTAGTCACTTTTGTTGACTTTTGAGGCTTTTGCTAGCTGGCAATTACTTTCTGAGCTGTCTTTGAAAATATCTCTAACTGTGCATTGAATTTGTATTCTTTTGAGGTAAAATAAGCTGGCAGGTGGCATTTTGATCTTTTGGAGAAGTAAAGGCTTCAGTGATTTGTCATTCGAAGCCATTTTTCTATTGATATGTCTTGATTTGTTACTTTAAACTTGAATTAGGCCTTTGATATGCTTTTTGGCCTCTCTTCATCATTTTTAGTCTTTTTCCTTTCGCTAATTATTTTAACTTTGAATCCTTTGTCTTTCACTGCGCTTTATCCATAATCTACACGGTTTAAGTCTTTTAATCTTTAGGCTTTTGACTTTAACTTTGAAACTTTTAATTTCTCTGATCTTTAAACTTCACTGTCGGCTGCACAGGTGGCTTGTTGGCGTATTGGAGGGCTTGATTGTGTGGCCAATGGTCATGATCCACTGGTTAAAACATGGAATTAACCCTTGATATCCCCTTTTTTGCGTTATTTGGACCGCAAAGGATCATCATCCTCAGCCCTGCAACTGGATTTCTGCTGTGGGACAGATTTTATAACTTAACCACCATGAAAACCTGCAACAAACATCAAAATATTATATAAACCTGCGTTATATGGTTAAGACTGCTTTAGAGGCTTGGGGTGAAGGCAGAAGAGCTGTGCAGAGGGTGATGAATGCATTGATGGAGGATTTCATGGAGGAAATTCGAGAACCAGGGTTTCAAATGTGAGTTTGGCGTGAAATGGGAGGAAAGCGGTTTGGCAGAAAACCGCAAATGGTTTTCGTGCAATGGGTAAACAGTAAGCGGTAATAGCTTGGGGGAATGCGATACGGTCTGGTGGCTGACGCGTGTCCATATGAAAATCGCCCATTTCGCGTGGAAATGGGTGGTTAAACCGTTTTGACAAAATATGCGCGAAAATGTTCGGGGGCCGTCAGATCTGGGGGATCCAGATCTACGGTGGAGAATGAGCGCGGTTTTATAAAGTTAATTGGTCGAAGGAGTGGTGGGACTAGGGATGGACATCATCAGTTTTGTCGTTTAGCGGAATGGTTGATCGGGCGAAGTTAACGGGAGGAGCCGCGCTGGCCGTTGGATCATTGCAATCAACGGCCAAGATCTATTCTGGGGGAAACACAAGAGCGCAGAGGCCTAAAGAAGGTGGAAGGCCCGATGGAGTGAGAACTGTTCGATCTGGATTAGATCGACGGTGAATATTAAAGCGGGAAAGCGCATCGGCGGGGAAAATAAATTAAAGGGAAAAAGTGCGATAGCCGTCGGATCTGGGAAAATGAACGGTCCGGATTGAATCAGGTCCTCGAAAATTAGGGGAAAAACGATGTGTGGGGTAAAGGAGGAAGCAACGGGAGCCATCGGATCTGGGAGCAGATCGACGGTTGGGATTAAATTGGAGGATCGGCCATCGGCGGAAAAAGAGTTTGGGAGTGAGGAAATAGGGAAGGGCGAAGTGTGAAGTGCCGAGAAGCTGATGGGCTTAGCGCTCAGTCACAGGACTGGGTCATATGGCAGAAATGGGGCTAGGGGCTTAAGGGAAAGGCGCTTAAGGCCTAAATGTTAAAAGGTCGGAAAATAGGCCAGAATGAGGTTTTTAGGGCCTAAAAAAGGGTTTTGATAGGCTGTTTAAAGAGGTTTTAAAACCAAATAAAGGGAATTCATAAGGTTTTAAAGGGATTTTCAAGGAAATGGAGGATAAAATGGGGAAAATGGGTGTAAATAATGGAATAAATGAGGAGGAGAAATGATGGGAATTGTGACTTTGAAGACAATTTTCTTTTTGAAATAACAGGGCTATTTTGAAGGATTTTTAAGTCAAAACATCAATGAGATGGGTCCTTTAGATAAGAGACATAGCAAGACTTCAAGAACTCACATATTTGCTTTAAATTTGTTTCTTGAAGGCTAATAGACTTGTTTTAGCCATCATTAGTTATGACAAAATTTTATTGATGGCTAACAGTGGCTCCACTTGGGGATGGCAGCTCCTTGGAGGTGTCAAGAACCTCAGATATTTATCTCTGGAAAGAAGATCTATGCTTTGCATTTTGACAACCTTTTCTTCTTTGATCATGTTTCTTGAAAATATAATTAACATTACATCATAACAAATCAATTTCTTCCCAGACAACTACCTACACAACCCACTTTCCTAACATTTTTATTCATAAGGTGCACTTGGACTTGTAAACCTTTTGACATCAAAATTTTATTCTTTTGAAAGTAGGAAACTAATCTAAATCTACCCTTATAACTTCCATGAGTCCAGATTAAACAGTTGGACTCAAAATGCAAACCTTTTGACATCAAAATTTTATTCTTTTGAAAGTAGGAAACTAATCTAAATCTACCCTTATAACTTCCATGAGTCCAGATTAAACAGTTGGACTCAAAAATTCTCTACCTAATCTACTATATCTCAGGATTAAACTGTCTGACATATCTGCATTCTCTATTCTAAAACAGAACTTTAAATACAGACAAACCAAGATTAAGCTATCTGTTTTGCTGCAAGACTATGGCATAAAAACAATTTGCACATAGACTGAAATTTACATAAATTTAAAACAAAATTGTGAAGGCTTAAGATCTGAAAATTATGAATATCCTTCTTTCTTCTTATGACTCATATTTTGATCTGTTTAGATTCATCCTTTTTCTTTTTATGTCTTGGTTCAAATTTTGAGCATGTTTGAACCATTTTCCTCTATCTTTGGCTCAAGTTTTGGTCTGATTAGAGCCATTTATTTCTATCCTAATCTATTCTACTGATAAGCCAAGATTTCATTGTTTGGAAAATCTTCTTCACTAACCTATCAGCATTAAATTGAAATCTATCTAGTCATGATTAAGCTATATGACTAAATAGCAGTGCTCTCCTTTGGTAGTGGAATTTAAGCTTGCACACTTTCAGACTCTCTTTATTTTTTGGTATGGGAATATACCTTTCTTCTTTTTCTAATCTGCCCTCTTTTTCTTTTCTATTGTTTTTGTATTTTTTCAATTTTTCTTTCAAAGCAAAAAACAAAAAACTAACTAAATGCTCACAGGCTGAGCTTTATTGACATTCCTACCTACCCTAATCTAACTTTGAAATATTTACATGTTTAGCTGACAAATTCTCTTTTCCAATACATCCAGTCAATCAGATGGTTCCATGATTGTTCTTTGCTCATCTCTTTGAGCAAGCAGATATAGTGCAGCCATTTGATTGGTAACAAAAATGAGTAGAACATCTGACTGCTTGTCAGAGATAACCATGGTATTCTTTGAATATGAGTCTTTAAAATCAAGGTCACCATATATGGTTACAGCCTTTGCTGCGTTGGGCTTTTGCAAAGAATCCATGCTTGTGAATTTGATTCCATCAGAACCTCAATGTATTCTAATATAGGATCAACAAAAATTTGATGTGGACTTTCTTCTTCTGGGCCTCCCATGACTGGTTGATTGTCTACATCCTTGACAGCTTTGATCATTGCATCTTCAATGTGGCTCTTGAAAGCACAATCATCATTTTCTTGCACATCAAAAGGCAGTGAACTTTCTTCTTGCTTTGGGGGAGGGAGACTTTCCAAAAATGCTCCGGGGTCCCTGAATTGGTATGACTGATCTTGTGAATTCAACATTTCAATTTCAGTTTCATATCTTTCAACTATCGATTCTAGGAAAATATTTAGGACCTTAGGCTTCCTGTTTTATGTCCTTGAAGTGAGGAGAATAGCCTTTGGAAGGTCATCACATTCAAGTTCTTCTAGTTCACTTGATATTTCATAACGAAACTCTGCTATGAAACTTGAATGCATTTTTGAAAATTGTTCAGAGTCTTTTATTAGTGGAGTGATTTGGTCTTTGCTATGTTGGGATGTGGAGTGGCCACTACGTTGATTTTAGACTGACAGAAAAGAAAATTTAGCCAGATATGAAAATATTTAGAGGCAAACTAGTATTTAACAAAGAAAACTTAATCCTCAAAGTTTCCTTGACTGAGTATGAGTGATTTTTTGATAGAATGGGTTTCCTAGTGGAGTCTTTAGGTATATTGAGAGTTGTGGAGTCGTCAGGTGAATGATTTGAAATGTTTTAGGATAAGCTGTTGTCGACCATCAGAAATTGAATACCAATCTAAGGATGTATACGATGTAATTCACTCAGAATTCCCTAGTATGGTCGCCACTATGTTAGGATCCCATAGTTTGCAAGATTGGAAAGAACAAACGTTGCAGGGCGTACATCAGAACCACTTTGGAATACTAGGATCTAGCCCTCCTGGATTCAGAGAGGGATCTCTATATATGTGTTTTAGAATGATATGCTTATAGGCTCATGATATGATATTAGGCTAGTTATAAAGCACAAGGGATTTTTTTTGGTTTTGGTTGGGTAGGATATCATCAAAATAAAGGAAGTCTTTTGAAGGGTAAAGGTGTGAGTAAGTTTAGAGAATGGTTCAGCAAATAGGATAAGTAAGAGACAGTATCAATCCATTAGGATATGGAGTCAAAAAAAGATTTAATTGCACAACAAGTTTCAAGAGTGGTCCATGGGGAAAGTCATCTATATCAAAGGATCTCTTTAGATTGATTTGTGATGTGGAATGTTAAAAGTGTTGTGAAAGAAGCAAAGCTAATAACAATTTAAGAATCTATTAACTTCACTAAACAAGAAAATACTTTCAAAGTAACTGTTTTGAAGCAAGCCAAAGGACAGGGAAAACCATAGACTTCTTTGGACAATAATCTTACTAAATCACACTTTTCAGACAACAATCCAGCAATCCTAAGACTATCTTCAGAAAGTAGAAAACATTCAAGATAAACAAAAGAATAGCCTAAGATTAAGTAAGAACTTTGAATCTATCCTTCTTTTGGCATACTCTCAGGGATCTTTTCAAAACAGTTGTTTAAGACTAAACAAGAGACATGGCTAACCATAAACTTCCTTGATTATGACTCTACTTAGCATGCAGTGAAAATATCATTCAAGAACAATGTCTCAAGTTTTACTCAACAAGACATGGGCTCACCAACATTCCTTGACTGGTTATACTCTATTGAATTATCCTCAAAGCAATAATTAGAAGAAAACATAGAGATAAATCTTATCAGTGAGAATTAGGGTGCCTTTTACAGTAAATCCTAATCTAAATTTGTTGTTCTTTATTAGAGAAAGTGGACAGTATGAAAACATAAGAAAAACAACAATTATAGTAAGAAAAATATCACCATTGACATAGACCAGGATCCCATAAATCAACTTGTATATTTGATGTTCAAAGCAGTTAAAATCTTCAAGTCCAGTAGGTATTTACAGCTTCAAACTTCTCTTCTCAGCCTATCTTTCTTCAATTACTAACAGAACTTCAACAACTTCAGCAACTATTTACATTCAATAAGTATTAAACCAACAACAATATTGGGCTCCTCATATGATATATATAGGTAAATTGAGGAGGTGGAGTGAAAGGAAGGTCTAACTATTCAATTAATATAGAGTAAATTCTTCTCGACCTTTGGGAGGCCTAATGGAGAAGATATCTAGTGTCTTCACTCTGTTAATTGATTTTTACATTAACTTTCATCTACTTTAGTCACTTTTGTTGACTTTTGAGGCTTTTGGTAGTTGGAAATTACTTTCTGAGCTGTCTTTGAAAATATCTCTAACTGTGCATTGAATTTGTATTCTTTTGAGGTAAAATAAGCTGGCAGGTGGCATTTTGATCTTTTGGAGAAGTAAAGGCTTCGGTGATTTGTCATTCGAAGCCATTTTTCTGTTGATCTGTCTTGATTTGTTACTTTAAACTTGAATTAGGCCTTTGATATGCTTTTTGGCCTCTCTTAATAATTTTTAGTCTTTGTCCTTTCGCTAACTGTTTTAACTTTGAATCCTTTGTCTTTCACTGCGCTTTATCCATAATCTGCACGGTTTAAGTCTTTTAATCTTCAGGATCTTGACTTTAACCTTGAAACTTTTAATTTCTTTGATCTTTAAACTTCACTATCGACTGCACAGGTGGATTGCTAGCGCATTGGAGGGCTTGATTGTATGGCCAATGGTCATGATCCACTGGTTAAAACATGGAATTAACCCTTGATATCCCCTTTTCTGCATTATTTGGGCCGCAGAGGATCGTCATCCTTGACTCTGCAACTGGATTTCTACTGTGGGACGAATTTTATAACTTAACCGCCATGAAAACCTGCAACAAACATCAAAAAATTATATAAACCTGCGTTATATGGTTAAGATTGCTCCAGAGGCTCAGGGTGAAGGCAGAAGAGATGTGCAGACGGGGATGAATGCATTGATGGAGGATTTCATGGAGGAAATTCGAGAACCAGGGTTTCAAATGTGAGTTTGGCGCAAAATGGGAGGAAAGCGGTTTGGCAGAAAACCGCGAGTGGTTTTCATGCAATGGGTAAACGGTATGCGGTAATAGCTTGGGGGAACGTGATATGGTCTGGTGGCTGATGCATGTCCATATGAAAACTGCCCATTTCACGTGGAAATGGGTGGTTAAACCGTTTTGACAAAATATGCGTGAAAACGTTCAGGGGCCGTCAGATCTGGGGGATCGAGATCTATGGTGGAGAATAATCATGGTTTTATAAATTTAATCGGTCAGAGGAGTGGTGGGACCGGGGATGGACATCATCAATTTTGTTGTTTAGTAGAATGGTTGATCGGGCGGAGTTAACGGGAGGAGCCCCGCTGGCCATTGGATCGTTGCAATCAACGCCCAGGATCTATTATGGGGGAAACACAAGAGCGCGGAGGCCGAAAGAAGGTGGAAGGCCTGATGGAGCGAGAACCGTCCGATCTGGATTAGATCAACGGTGAAGATTAAAGTAGGAAAGTGCATCGGCGGGGAAAAGAAATGGGACGCGAAACTTTAGGAAAGGGAGAAAGTGTGATAGCCATCGGATTTGAGAGAATGAATGGTATGGATTGAATTGGGACCTCGCAAATTGGGGGAAAAACGATGTGTGGGGTAAAGGAGGAAATAACGGGAGTCGTCAGATCTAGGAGCAGATCGACGGTTGGGATTAAATTGGAGGATCGACCATCGGTGGAAAAAGAGTTTGGGAGTGAAGAAATAGGGAAGGGTGAAGTGTGAAGTGCCGATAAGCCAATGGGCTTAGCGCTCAGTCACAGGACCGGTTCATATGGTGGAAATGGGGCTAGGGGCTTAAGGGAAAGGTGCTTAAGGCCTAAATGTTAAAAGGTCGGAAAATAGGCCAGAATGAGGTTTTTAAGGCCTAAAAAAGGGTTCCGATAGGCTGTTTAAAGGGGTTTTAAAACCAAATAAAGGGAATTCATAAGGTTTTAAAGGGATTTTCAAGGAAATAGAGGATAAAATGGGAAAAATGGGTGTAAAGAAGGAAATAAATTAGGAGGAGAAATGATGGGAATTGTGACTTTGAAGATAGTTTTCTTTTTGAAACAACAGGGCTATTTTGAAGGATTTTTAAGTGAAAAAATAAGTGAGATGGGTCCTTTAGATAAGAGACACAACAAGACTTCAAGAACTCATAGATTTGCTTTAAATTTGTTTCTTGAAGGCTAATAGACTTGTTTTAGCCATCATTAGTTATGACAAAATTTTATTGATGGCTAACACAAGCCACAACTGATAGGATCATAGACACACAAATCAAGAACACTCACCAGCATAGGATCCCACTATATCAAGTTGTCTAACTAGGGTAAGTGGCTCACCAAGGACTAGGTTCAACAAAATTTTCCTCACTTCATGGAGGCTCTGCACGCAATGGGGACCATTGGTTACTAAGGGGGGAGAACTGATATAGGTAGATATCAGTGTATACCCACCTATTCCACCTATATCTCAAGTTGGTTTCATCATTTTATTTGTTTATAGCACAGGTTACTATTTTTAGCATTTTTTTTGGGTCCTAAACTTGAGTTGTTTTGACCCTCTAAGTGAAATTTTTTTGAGGTCTGCAATAGGCCCATGCCGATAAACGCAAATATTATAGTACTTGGAGAGATATTTTGAGCAAGGTATCGTATGCACCAAATGAAGACCATATGACCAAGTTACTGTGAAAATTTCGTCAAACTAAGGAATCCTACTATACCAACTTATGTAAAGTCTTCTATTTGTTATTACTTAAGAAATTATTTACTTTGTTCTATAAGAAAATATCAAAATCCATTCACTGCAGCCTACAAAAATAAATTTCGGAAGAAATACAATTGTGGAAACAAATATGAACACAAATATATCACACAACCATTCGACACAAGTAGTTTTGGACTAATGTCCCAAGAAAACCAAATGCGGGAAAACCAGTGCAACAGATTTGATGGTTTAGGTATTATGCAGTAAATTTTCTCAGTACAAATATATGATTGACACACCATCAAATCATGTAGAGAAATTGACATAAGATATCTCATGAGACAAACCTCACTCCTCCACAGGAAAATGGCATTGATCTGCACCAACATTGGACTTCCCTATGTTGCCTTTGCGCAGTGACTACGTCACCCATGCAGTTTATGCATCACAACTATAGCTACCCTTCTACCTCTGCACTGTTTTCACTACTAGATGGAAACTGAAGCATTTTGGCCTTTGGAAAATCTCTCCGAGATCTAACACTAGCTCTACACTGTCTCCTCAGTAGGAAAACGTCTTTCCCTCTAGCTCTATGCAGTGACTGCGTAAGCACTACATCACTAAATGTGCATTGATGTTGTGGCTCTCTTTGTATCTACTGCTATGTACTCTCTAACTTAGGAAATCTTTCAACCAGATCTACTGCCCCTCACTGCAATCAAGAATCACTTAAATCTGATTTTTGTCCGAGAACTTTCTCCGTCAGAAAAATTCAATCTCTAGATCCTCTGTGTCTCCAAATGTTATTTCCAAATGACCCTTCAGGCCAATCTTATAGTCTTCTCGTTGAGAATTCAATGGCCTAGATTAGATCTCTAATCAACGACTAAGATTAATTTTTGACTTGATTCATTTCTCATAGATCGTTCTCACTCATATTCTATTAATACACTTTAATTATTTTATTTTACTAAGTTTAGACTTAGGGTCCCTTTAAAAATAATTATTATTTCTATAGAATACAATCCGAGTGGAATTTCACAAAACGATTTCTGGGTTATCTAGAATACATGTGTCTAAGCCTCTCCACAAAATTTCAGGCTCAGAGGACATCTTATGCTACCAAAAATAAACACTCCCTCTTAGCGAGGAATGTGCTCTAACAATATGCCCTACTACACATTGTTCTAACCCTGAAGCATCTCCCTCTGCATTGTTGATGTTTGACAATCCTTGTTGGCTTGAGGGGTCCTAACGTAGGTTCGGATTTAAGGTTTTCCAAAGAACCCCGATACTACTAGCCCTTTCAGAAATGACCGGCTTGTGCAAGCCAAGGTCTCACCCGAAGTAGTATGGGAGGGTGTTGGAACCAGGTTTCCATGCCCTGAGAGAAAGATGATTGTAATGGAGGCGGCCTTGTTTAAGATCAATCAGAATTGTGCAGAGGGAATCTTATCTCAGAACCGTTAATAGTATACGTGCAGAATGAGAAGTTCATAAACCCACAGATAACATAAATAAGCAACTACTACTTACTTAGATCTTAGTAATATCTTCGCATCCACATTTGCATCAATACATATTAACCAATTAAATCACCGTAATGACAGGAACACAACCAGTCTATAACATAGAGATGCGATCAAACATATTTATCATTCATTAGCTCCAAAATCCACTTAGAGACCCAATCCCCAAATCACGCACACATCCAATAGGGTCTGCACACAATAGGACTGAGGATCTACGCACACATAACCAGTCACAGTCCTTACCCAATTACAACCCAAAACAGATCTCAACAGTTCGCAACTATCATCTATAAATCTTAGCCTATCTCTAGACTCGATCTATCCATCTATTTATAACATCTTATACTGTGCTATCCTATGGTCCACAAACCATGGTGTGCAGACCCTAGGTCTACCCTTTTGACTCATTATAATCCATTGGGGGTTTGACCCACCCCAAACCCCCTATGCTAGGCAAAATAGTACCAAAATATTACAAACCCTGGATAAAAATAGGGCTAGGAACCCCCGTTTCAACAGTCCCCCAACACAATCTTGTGACTCGTCCTGAGTCACAGTGCTGGTGAGGTCTTCATCTGTTCCTTGAGCTGTTCCAATGTGGTTGTGAGCAAAGGCAAGATGTAAAGGCTTTGCACTGCAGCAGTCTACGCAATGTTTACCATTTTGTGTGAGTTCAGTCCTTCCGTAGCAGTGGTGATGCCGTCGAGAGTCTGGGGCAATTGTTTCATGGCCCCATCTAAGTCTTGCGATAGCTTGAGGGCGCCATCTAACCACGGTGTGAGATGGTCACTAAGCACCTGTTTCTTGCATTTTTTCCCCATAATTTCAGTGCAAAGTGTGTGGTTGGTTCTAAGACAGGCTAAGCGTTGGGCGGGGACAAGAGTGGACATGGAAGCTTCCAACTGTTCAATGTCCTGCTCCTTCTGAGTTAACTCCTGATCGATCTCACGGAGGAGAGGGTCGTGTTGTACCTGGGTCCATAATTCCATAGCCTACTCAAGAAAAGTGACACCCTGGCTGATCTGCATTATAATAGTGGTCATGGCCTCTGTAACCAATATGGCGCACTAGGAGCGTACCTTCGGAGGGGTCTCAGGCTGCAGCTTGGCCTGTAAAAAAGTGAGTTGAAGTTCGAACTCAGCCTTGAAAACCTGTACGTCGGTCCAGGATGCCTTCAAGGCAGCGACCAAACCTTCAACCTTAGCTTGAGGTTCAGCAGAAGCAGGAATGACTCCAGGTAGGTCCTCATAGAGCCTATTAATCAATTGTTCGAGGGCAACCTGCTACACGATAGTGGCGACATGCGAGGCCTGGAGTTGAGTGACTTCGAAGGCCTGGGTCAGAATAGTCTGCTCGACTGTTCTGAGGTGCTGCTATACTCGGAGTTCACGGTAATGGCTTTCGCTGGTAACATCTATCAACAATTCTTGCAGCTACGCACCAGCCAATCAACCATTCTCAATGCCGATAACATACTTGAACTTGGGCGCACAATTCAGCGAGTTCCAGGATAAGGGCTACACCAGGGAGGGGGCAGATCCGACTATCTAAAACGGTGGACAAGGCTGTAGCGGGGGCAAGTGAGACCATAGGAGTCTGCCTCGCCTAATCTACACTCACCGGAGTCTGCCTCGTTTTATTCACGGTCGCTTGAATTGTGTCTACTTTGAGCTGGAGGGCCTGCAGCTTAGTTTGTAAAACATCTACAACAGCCTTATGTTGTTCCTCCCAAATGTTCCATCGATCAGCAGACACAGTGGTAACAACATCGGCAATCTGATCAAGGTCCTCCTCTATGAGGGTAGCTTCCATGGTGGTTCCAGTCTTAGTTGCCTTACGTTTCTTCCTAGGCCCTTAGGACAATTCACGGGGCCACTTAAGGGTGTGCAGGACAGAAGTACTGACGTCATCGTTGGTGTGGTGGTCCGACGGGAAGTTTGGTTCTGGCTGCGCGGTGGTGCTCCTGGGTGTTGTCTGTGGCGTGGATGTTGGGGGCATAGACTCAGCTGCTGGGCCAAGCAGAATGGTAGGCTTGGATACTGCGGGGGGGCCAGATGCTCCTACTGCGTCTAGGGCAGGTGGCACAGCTGCGACCTTCCATTCTGGTGGCCAGGTGGTGATTACAACTTCAATTTCAGCTTCAATAGTCATGTATGGGAGATTATGCCATGTGTGAGCCTTTCGAGCCTGAATATACACATTGTGCATGGTTATCTGAAATTCCGCTATGTGCTTGTACTTGTCATATATGGCCAGGGATAGGCACGTTGGGAATCGATGGCCACATAGATAGCTCCATCACAGAGTACCCAGAAGAACTTGTTTCCTCCACCCGCGTGGGGTCCTTTGAATCCCATAGGTTGGTGAACCACGCCCCTTCGCACATTCCAGACTCTAGAGGTGGGAAAACCACTTCTTCTGGGGTCTCCCAGGCAACTAAGATGATTAGTAGGAGCAACAAAGAGTAGTAAAACACTTTTCCATGCTTCTGAGCCTCGCACACATTGTTGATAAATTCTTCAACCAGGTACTGGGACCAATTGAAGCATACCACTTTTCACACTGGTCAGCGATCTGAATTACGGGAGTAGGGACGGTTGCAACCTGACATTTTCGCATCAATTTGCAGGCAAGCAGTAAGGTGCCCATGCACGTCCCCGAGTCCTAGATGGTGTTAATTAAGAAGCTCTATCTGTTGCGTTCCAACCCGTACTTCATCCAGACGTAGTCAGCAGTATGGTGCTCAAATTTATCGCTCGTTTTGTCCCGAGGGTCGAGCCCATTCATCGAGAGCCCTGTGATGTGGTGAATGAGGGTAGCATCAATCGGTATGCGGTCTTGGAGCCACAAGTAGCCATCATGGAAAAGTGCCAATAATTGGCGAACGATGAGGCTAGTTATGTTATAGTGTCAAAAATGGGGAAGGCACAACAAGTTTAGGATTCTTGCCTTAGCTAATCTCGTGACCCAAAGCATTAGCTCGACTTTTGGCACACTATCTTCAATCACGTATTCCAATTACAAGCGTAGATCTAACAAAGGAAAAGCGTCCAATTTCCCTAGGTCGTGATCATCGAACTTGATGTTAGGAAGCTGTCCGAACATATCGCCCTACTAGGGCACTTCTTTGGGGACCAGAGGCATTTGCAGATAGGAACGGATGACATCTATGTTGGGCAGACGCACTGCTATTCTGCGTGGCCGAATGTATGGGGGTAACCAGGTCAACGGGGTTACCCGCAGGCCTTCTACTGCGAGTGCCAGTGGGATCGAGTGTGCGGTGGGCGATCTATTCTTAGGCACCTTACGAGGGGAGCACCAAATGTGAGGGGAAGTACCAGGCTTCCCACCAGCCCATTTTGTCTATTTAGCCTTTTCCCTTCCCTCCTGGGGTGCTGAGGACAAGCCAATATCTTCTGTGGTGGGGGTGACTTCTCGGACCTCATCAGAGCCTATATTTTCAGAGGTTGTGTCAGGTGAAGGCGCATTGGGGTCGGTAGCGGTCATCCTTGCTTGAAAGATGAATTCAGTGTGGAAACTGTCGAACATCAGAGCTTGCTCAGTCATTTGGCTAGTAGAGAGACAAAAACAATGGGCTATACCAGAGGGGCCAAGTTGTGGCAAACATGAGCAATAGATGAATCCCGTAGAGCAATTAGTCTGAGCCTTATAGCGTCCATGAGAGAGAAATTTCCATCGAACACTTAATTACCTTCCATCATTATGGAAACAATAACAGATCCTCGTAAATTTCTGCATTAATTGGCAGTTGCCCATGTCATTAAATGGACAGCGTGGTTTTCCATGTGCCCACTCCGTTCCAATGGCTAGTTTTGTCTATTTCACGGAGCCCCTGGGCCTATCTCGCAGCCACCTGTGTGGCTGGTCCTACACACCACCCCTGCGCATCCATGTCTGCGTGCCACCCTTGTGCAGTCATTCCTGCACTTCCTCTCCACGCGTACTGTCCTTGGTACAGCTACTTCGGCCATATAGTCATTTGATCTGCACCATGGAGTCCTGGTAGGGCTTTAACTGAATTCCATTAACATATCCCGGTGGGCACTCACCGTGTAGGGTAGCCAGTCCGACTGCTCTACCACTGGTGACTTCTTTGACTACATACATACCTAACTAGTGCTGTCGGAATTTCCCCGGATGCTTCACAAATTGGCCATCATATAGTAAGACCAATGCATTTTCCGAAAATTCCTTTTGTCAGATATGGCGATCATGCCATGCTTTTTCTCATGCTTTCTGAACCTGCTTATGGAATTGGGCAATGAACCAATCTTCTTCTAGTGCTACCAGCTATGCCAAGCAAGCCTCCATGATGTCGGGCTCAACCATATTCATAAAGGCCGAGATGTGCAAGCTAGGAACAATGTATTCTATCGTCATAAAAACTTCCTTTCTGTAGACCAGGGGGAAGGGTGTTTTGCCCGTGAGCTTCTCACATGTGGTTTTTTAGGCCCAGAAGACAAAGGGGATGTGCACGTCCCAATCACTTCATTGCATGTTACAAACCTTGGTGAGCACTTGTTCCAAGATTTTATTGAAGGCCTCTACGATTCCATTTGTAATATTCCCAAATGGGAAAATGCAGTAATACTTAAAACACAATATAAGAACTGAAACTAAGTAAAAAATAAATCTCAAGGAAACATTAGAATTTACAGAGAAGAGGAGCCATTTTATTATATTGGAGAATATTTAGTTACACAATGTACAAAATATGAGGAGATCTAGCCAAAGAGATGGCCTAGAATCACCTAGGAAACATGCCATAATAGGCACTGCGTAACTGGAGAGCCACTGAAGTAAATATTGCGTTGTCCCTTCAGAAAAATATGAATATATGACTATAGGTTGAAAATTAAAATGCAAATATACTCAAATATGGAGCTTAGATGATGCCAAGACTCAAGATTTAGCCAATGTAATGGATTCCCAAGATAACCTAGAAAGGATTTTCCAGATCTACAACTTTGGAAAAACACCCTCCTAGGGCTTGATCCTTAATCTACTGGGATTACAGATCTGACAAATAGATGGCAAAAATATGTTACAAGATCATACTTAAGCTTGAATGGTTGTTCCCTCCTTCAGATCTACAAGCTAGAAGCGCTAGATCTAGCTTCTCAATCCTCTAATAATGATTACAGCTGCTGCAACACAACTGCTCATAGAATATGTGCTGTGAGGGAAAGAGAGGCCTTATACCTACTTAAAAATGTTTCAATAAACTCCAAGCTAATGAGAATACTGATTCCAAGAAGAGGGAATGGTTCCTCACAGGATTACTAGCTGAAATGCTAGCAACTTCCTTCCTCCTTTTTGGATCTGCAAAATGGACAGCGTAATTCCTGAAGGTATTACTGCTGCTAGGAGGTCAATAAATTTTGGCCTGATGAAAAATCTAATATGAAGCTCTAAGAATGGTGATCTTTAAGCCCAAGGTGATAGGAATAAACCTTCACCAGTTCTCTAGCTAAAATATTGAAGACAACCTCCACCTTCCAAACTGATCTTCGGAAATCTGCAATTTCTGAATATGAATGTTCTACAGAAAGTAGGAAAAGATATGTGGCACTAATGCCCGATGTAGAATTAATTACAATAATCTTTCCAGAGCTACTCTAAGAAAGATGTGGGATTCCCGACCAGGAACACCCTGTGCTAAAAAACACTTGCAATCTTTGCTAAACAACCCAAGAAAGCAATGGAATTTCAAATCACAATTCTAGATCTAAACAGATCCTCAACATCAATAAACTCAAGCATGCCTTCATTATTGACTTCATCTTCATTATATAGAGTTTGAGCCTTCCCATGCCTTGGCCCTCATCTAAACTGCATTGTGCATGTGGACAAGATCCTCCATGTTTGACTACGCTGTCTAGTCAAGTCATCCATCATGCCTAGGTGCAATGTACACCCTCTCCATCATGTGTGCATTAATTGCACAACTTCCTCCATCATATCATCATGAATGCTCCATGATCTTCTATTTGATCTCTTCAAGAACTTAGTTGACTGTGTCAACCTCCATGATCTATCTCATTAATGAGACATGATCTCCAATTTCATTCACATTAGTAGTTGCTCAACTACCTCATTATGTAGATCTAGGCTTAATTAATCCACATTCACACACAAAAGTGGATATTTATTCATATTGAGGATTATGGGTCCCTCCACCCTTTTATTTACTTAATTCATCAAGAAATTTAAGAGCTCAAATATTCCAAATATCAGGAGAAAAATTGGGAATATTACAGTCCTCCCTGGAAAAATGTTGCTTGTCCTCAACAACTGAAAAAGTGGATGCTACAGAAAACATCCTCCCTCCAAATGGAATCCTCATGTGGAAAGCCTTCCAATCTGTCACAATGTGTCATGCATGTCCATCTCCAAAGCTGCCTCTCTAGAATGTCTAGAATGGCTTCCAACTGAAAAGTTAGATACCCATCCTCATCAATGAACCTCCAAGTGACAACCATATTATGACCAAAGTTCTCCTCTATACATGAGATGCATAAGATAAAGTGGTTCATTCCCAAAGTGGAAAGTCCCAACTCATGAACTATCTCTCCAACCCATGATACATAGAGTAGATTACATACATCAATGCCCTCATCATTAGCCATGTTGGCCATGTGGGAAACAAACATCACATCGTCATAATGAAAAAAAAGAAGTAGAGACATATGGGAAAACATGAACAATGTCAAACCATATTCTCCTAATAACAACCAACACAGCAAAGCCTCTTGCTGCAATGCTAGATCATCATGAAAATAAGTAAGAGAGCCATACTCTCTCAAAAGTAGCCATCTCAACAATGCCTCTTGCTACCATACCACATCATCATTGTACCAAATTTAGTGGCCATATTCTCTTAAGAGAAGCCACCTCAATAAGGCATCTTGCTACCCCATCACATCATCACCATACCATGTACAATGACCATAATCTCCCAATAGAAGCAAACGCTGTAAGGCATCCTGTTTCCATCCTCCAACAATGTCATGCAATGTATGGGAAGAATTCAGCCCATACTCTCCCAATAGTAACCAAAGCAACAATGATTCTTGTTGCCTCCTTGCATTATCATGATGCAAGTCATGGAGCAACAATACAATAATGGACATGTGAGATGTCTCATCAACATAATACAAACAAGCTCCTTTATGCCACATCATGTGAGAGTTATAACTTCTCCCAACCCCAAGTATACACATGAACATGAGATACATCCCAAACTGAAATACATGTAAATACATGAGACATATCCCCAACAAAGTTAATATATGGACATAAGATATAGCATGTGATGTCCAAACTCTCCTCTCCATAAGCATAGTAAGCATGCCTTCTTCTTATGCCTTCTATTATTGAGACATAAGGCATGAGAAAAGAAAATATGAATCTTTGGGTAGTAACCATACTCACCCAAGAGCAACCAGCACAACCATGCTTCTTGCTGGCTTGTGTGATAGATCTGCAAGTGGTTTGGAAACCCCTTGCTCCATACTATC
Organism: Pinus albicaulis; assembly: GCA_034641835.2. NCBI lineage: Eukaryota > Viridiplantae > Streptophyta > Pinopsida > Pinales > Pinaceae > Pinus > Pinus albicaulis. Next base: position 1,579,790,020 of record CM076580.1, on the reverse strand, counting down.
AGCCATCCATCCCAATGTGGATTATGGATCTCATTCTGCAAATACTTGGTATCCTCCCATTCTAAGACACTAACCTCCTCAAACTGATGAAGAACTTTGCACCTCATGAAATGTTGAAGTGCACCTCCCATGAGATCTCTTAATGGGACCTTCTTCTCATCCATGGCCTTCCAAAACCAATGAGGTTTTGGATTTGCTGCAGGTAGAAGTCTCTCTTTCAGTTGTGAGATGCTCATTGAGAAAGTGTCATAAATAAAGGAGAAAATATTTCTCATATCAAGATGTCTACCATTCATCTTAACCTCCATTACTTCATGAGTGAAGCTTCCTTTAGAATGCTCCAATAATAACGGGGCCTCTTTATTATCACTACTACTAGGTGACAATGTTGTAGATCTGCAAGGTAATACATATACTGTCTCAAAGCAAGGTACAACACTGATTTCATAAACAGTCATTGCACATAGGATCATGCTCATCCCTTCTTCTGAGACTCTACACTTTAACTCAAGAGGTTGAATGTAGTCCATCCATGACAAACTGGGATAGCTTTTCATATCCTCCTTGATTAGATCAAGGGTCCTCTGCGCTGTGATAGTTTGCATCTTCAAATCAGCATTTGGATCTAACCCTTGGTCATGCATTGGCCTTGGTGGCATGTCCCCATGAGTTTCAATAAGATCTACTGAAACAATAGGTGATGAATGTGTATGCATACCTTGGATCAACTGATATGTGGGAACCTCTTGACAAAACACAAGAGTTCCTCCAACCGAAATAATAGTGTCTCCAACTGCTGGTAAGATAAATGGCTGCTCTTCTACCAATGTACCAGTGATGGAATCTTCCTCCTCTTCCTCATGCATCTCCTGAATCATGCATGGGACTCTATGTGTCAAGAGCTCAAGATTACTTTGCAAAGATGCAAGTATCTCTTCTCCGGATGTAAGTACTTATGCAGCTGGTGTTGAATGTAGTGACTTCTTGTACAGAGTGACAAGAATGACATCCTCCTTTGTTTCCTTGGGAAATGTCTCTTTGTGGCCCATCTCTATCTTCTTCACATCAAACTTCTTTCTCAAATTGTGAAAGAAATATGAATATTTAGTCACCTTTGCATGCTCCATGTGACTAAACCACCAATCCTTGGCTTCACCTAAGAGATGAAGTGTTGTAATTTTGACATCCTCTTTTTCAACCACAGGATGTAGCATGAAAAATGAATCTGACTCTTTCCTCCACGCCTTAACAGTGCTTGAGGAAGATCCCTCAAATGTAGGCAAATAGAATCTATTGTGCCTCTTCCTTCTATTGCTGTTATAGGATCTTCTTTCTTACTTGAGTTCAAATAATTCTTGGAGAGTTAGACTTTCTTTGAAAGCTCTAGACTATTCCTTGTACTCTTCAAGATACAAACTACGAGTCTCATGAGTCTCAGGTTCTCTTCTTTCTTCATTTCTATACCTCTTACCTTCATCAAAGAAAGTAGGCATAGTAGATCTATGAGAAGATCTGTGATTATCCGGTTTTCTTTTCTGTTGATAGGAAGTGCTTGGACCTTCCTCTTCAAATATTCTTCTTGGATCCTTCCTTTGCCTTTCCTTATTCACTTGATAGACCTCCTTGGAGAGATCTTGCATGGATCTAAAGAGAGGAGTGGAAAAACTATCCTTGTTCATGATAGATCTCATCTATCTTCTTCCTCTTTTGATGCACAATATGAAGTGTCCACAAGATGAGTCAAAGATCATGCTATGATACCACTGTAATATTCCCAAATGGGAAAATGCAGTAATACTTAAACACAATATAAGAAATGCAACTAAGTAAACAATAAATCTCAAGGCAACATCATAATTTGCAAAGAAGCTAAGCCATTTTATTATATTGGAGAAGATTCAGTTACACAATGTACAAAATATGAGGAGATCTAGCCAAAGAGATGGCCTAGAATCACCCAGGAAACATGCCACAATAGGCACTGCGTAACTGGAGAGCCACTGAAGTAAATATTGCATTGTCCCTTTAGCAGAATATGAATATATGACTAGAGTCTGAAAAGTAAAATGCAAATATACTCAAATATGGAGCTCAGATGATGCCAAGACTAAAGATTTAGCCAATGTGATGGATTCCCAAGATAACCCAGAAAGGATTTTCCAAATCTACAACTTTGGAAAAACACCCTCCTAGGGCTTGATCCTTAATCTACTGGGATTACAGATCTGAAAAATAGATGGCAAAAATATGTTACAAGATCAGACCTAAGCTTGAAGAGCTGATACCTCCTTAAGATCTACAAGCTAGAAGCTCTAGATCTAGCTTCTCAATCCTCTATAATGATTACAGTTGCTGCAACACAACTGCTCATAGAATCTGTGCTATGAGGGAAAGAGAGGCCTTCTTCCTGCTTAAAAATGTTGCAATAAACTCCAAGATAATGGGAATACTGATTCCAAGAAGAGGGAATGGTTCCTCACAGGATTACTGGCTGAAATGCTAGCAACTTCCTTCCTCCTTTTTGGATCTGCAAAATGGACAGCGTAATTCTTGAAGGTATTAATGCTGCTAGGAGGTCAATAAATTTTGGCATGATGCAAAATATGATATGAAGCTCTAATAATGGTGATATTTAAGCCCAAGGTGATAGGAATAAACCTTCACCAGTTCTCTAGCTGAAATATTGAAGACAACCTCCACCTTCCAAATTGATCTTCAGAAATCTGCAATTTCTGAATATGAATGTTCTGTAGAAAGTAGGAAAAGATATGTGGCACTAATGCCTGATGTAGAATGAAGTACAATACTCTTTCCATAGCTACTCTAAGAAAGAGGTGGGCTTCCCGACCAGGAGCACCCTGTGCTAAAAAACAATTGCAATCTTTGCTAAACAACCCAAGAAAGCAATGGAATTTCACATCACAATTCTAGATCTAAACAGATCCTCAACATCAATAAACTCAAGCATGCCTTCATTATTGAATTCATCTTAATTATATAGAGTTTGAGCCTTCCCATGCCTTGGCCCTCATCTAAACTTCATTGTGCATGTGGACAAGATCCTCCATGTTTGACTACGCTGTCTAGTCAAGTCATCCATCATGCCTAGGTGCAATGTACACCCTCTCCATCATGTGTGCATTAATTGCAACTTCCTCCATCATATCATCATGAATGCTCCATGATCTTCTGTTTGATCTCTTCAAGATCTTAGTTGACTGTGTCAACCTCCATGATCTATCTCATTAATGAGACATGATCTCCAATTTCATTCACATTAGTAGTTGCTCAACTACCTCATTATGTAGATCTAGGCTTAATTAATCCACATTCACACACAAAAGTGGATATTTATTCATATTGAGGATTATGGGTCCCTCCACCCTTTTATTTACTTAATTCATTAAGAAAGTTAAGAACTCTAATATTCTAAATATTAGGTGAAAAATTGGGAATATTACAGTCCTCCCTGGAAAAATGTTGCTTGTCCTCAACAACTGCAAAAGTGGATGCTACAGAAAACATCCTCCCTCCAAATGGAATCCTTATGTGGAAAGCCTTCCAATCTGTCACAATGTGTCATGCATGTCCATCTCCAAAGCTGCCTCTCTAGAATGTCTAGAATGGTTTCCAATTGAAAAGTTAGATACCCATCCTCATCAATGAACTTCCAAGTGACAACCATATTATGACCAAATTTCTCCTCTATACATGAGATGCATAAGATAAAGTGGTTCATTCCCAAAGTGGAAATTCCCAACTCATGAACTATCTCTCCAACCCATGATACATAGAGTAGATTACATACATCAATGCCCTCATCATTAAACATGTTGGCCATGTCGGAAACAAACATCACATCATCATAGTGAAAAAAGAAGAAGTAGAGACATATGGGAAAACATGAACAATGTCAAACCATATTCTCCTAAGAACAACCAACGTAGCAAAGCCTCTTGCTGCAATGCTAGATCATCATGAAAATAAGTAAGAGAGCCATACTCTCTCAAAAGTCGCCATCTCAACAATGCCTCTTGCTACCATACCACATCATCATTGTACCAAATGTAGTCGCCATATTCTCTCAAGAGAAGCCACCTTAGTAAGGCATCTTGCTACCCCATCACATCATCACCATACCATGTACAATGACCATAATCTCCCAACAGAAGCGAACACTGTAAGGCCTCCTGTTTCCATCCTCCAACAATGTCATGCAATGTATGGGAAGAATTCAGCCCATACTCTCCCAATAGTAACCAAAGCAACAATGATTCTTGCTACCTCCTTGCATTATCATGATGCAAGTCATGGAGCAAAAATACAACAATGGACATGTGAGATGTCTCATCAACATAATACAAACAAGCTCCTTTATGCCACATCATGTGAGAGTTATAACTTCTCCCAACCCCAAGTACATACATGAACATGAGATACATCCCAAACTGAAATACATGTAAATACATGAGACATATCCCCAACAAGAGTTAATATATGGACATAAGATATAGCATGTGATGTCCAAACTCTCTTCTCCATAAGCATAGTAAGCATGCCTTCTTCTTATGACTTCTATTATTGAGACATAAGTAATGAGAAAAGAAAATATGAATCTTTGGGTAGTAACCATACTCACCCAAGAGCAACCAGCGCAACCATGCTTCTTGCTGGCTTGTGTGATAGATCTGCAAGTGGTTTGGAAACCCCTTGCGCCATACTATCAGCCATCCATCCCAATGTGGGTTATGGATCTCATTCTGCAAATACTTGGTATCCTCCCATTGTAAGACACCAACCTCCCCAAACTGATGAAGAACTTTGCACCTCATGAAATGTTGAAGTGCACCTCCCATGATATCTCTTAATGGGACCTTCTTCTCATCCATGGCCTTCAAAAACCAATGAGGTTCTGTATTTGCTGCAGGTAGAAGTCTCTCTTTCAGTTGTGAGATGCTCATTGAGAAAGTGTCATCAATAAAGAAGAAAATATTTCTCATATCAAGATGTCTACCATTCATCTTAACCTCCATTGCTTCATGAGTGAAGCTGCCTTTAGAATGCTCCAAAAATAATGGGGCCTCTTTATTATCACTACTACTAGGTGACAACGTTGTAGATCTGCAAGGTAATACATATATTGTCTCAAAGCAAGGTACAATACTGATTTCATAACCTTTCATTGCACAGAGGATCATGCTCATCCCTTCTTCTGAGACTCTACACTTCAACTCAAGAGGTTGAATGTCGTCCATCCATGAAAAACTGGGATAGCTTTTCATCTCCTCCTTGATTAGATCAAGGGTCCTCTACGTTGTGATAGTTTGCATCTTCAAATCAGCATTTGGATCTAACCCTTGGTCTTGCATTGGCCTTGGTGGCATGTCCCCATGAGTTTCAATAAGATCTACTGAAACAATAGGTGATGAATGTGTATGCATACCTTGGATCAACTGATATGTGGGAACCTCTTGACAGAACACAAGAGTTCCTCCAACTGAAATAATGGTGTCTCCAACTGCTGGTAAGATAAATGGCTGCTCTTCTACCAATGTACCAGTGCTGGAATCTTCCTCCTCTTCCTCATGCATCTCCTGAATCATGCATGGGACTCTATGTGTCAAGAGCTCAAGATTACTTTTCAAAGATGCAAGTATCTCTTCTCCGGATGTAAGTACTTCTGCAGCTGGTGTTGAATGTAGTGACTTCTTGTACAGAGTGACAAGAATGACATCCTCCTTTGTTTCCTTAGGAAATGTCTCTTTGTGGCCCATCTCTATCTTCTTCACATCAAAATTCTTTCTCAACTTGTGAAAGAAATATGAATATTTAGTCACCTTTGCATGCTCCATGTGACTAAACCACCAATCCTTGGCTTCACCTAAGAGATGAAGTGTTGTAATTTGGACAACCTCTTTTTCAACCATAGGATGTAGCATGAAAAATGAATCTAACTCTTTCCTCCAAGCCTTAACAGTGCTTGAGGAAGATCCCTCAAATGTAGGCAAATAGAATCTATTGTGCCTCTTCCTTCTATTGCTGTTATACGATATTATTTCTTACTTAAGTTCAAATAATTCTTGGAGAGTTAGACTTTCTTTAAAAGCTCTAGACTATTCCTTGTACTCTTCAAGATACAAACTACGAGTCTCATGAGTCTCAGGTTCTCTTCTTTCTTCATTTCTATACCTCTTACCTTCATCAAAGAAAGTAGGAATAATAGATCTATGAGGAGATCTGTGATTCTCCGGTTTTCTTTTCTGTTGATAGGAAGTGCTTGGACCTTCCTCTTCAAATCTTCTTCTTGGATCCTTCCTTTTCCTTTCCTTCTTCACTTGATAGACCTCCTTGGAGAGATCTTGCATGGATCTAAAGAGAGGAGTGGAAAAAATATCCTCATTCCTGATAGATCTCATCTATCTTCTTCTTCTTTTGATGCACAATATGAAGTGTCCACAAGATGAGTCAAAGATCATGCTATGATACCACTGTAATATTCCCAAATGGGAAAATGCAGTAATAATTAAACACAATATAAGAAATGCAACTAAGTAAACAATAAATCTCAAGGCAACATCATAATTTACAAAGAAGCTAAGCCATTTTATTATATTGGAGAAGATTCAGTTACACAATGTACAGAATATGAGGAGATCTAGCCAAAGAGATGGCCTAGAATCACCCAGGAAACATGCCACAATAGGCACTGCGTAACTGGAGAGCCACTGAAGCAAATACTACCCTATTCCTTCAGCAGAATATGAATATATGACTACAGGCTGAAAAGGAAAATGCAGATATACTCAAATCTAAAGCTCAGATGATGCCAAGATTCAAGATCTGGCCAATGTGATGGATTCCCAAGATAACCCAGAAAGGATTTTTCAGATCTACAACTTTGGAAAATCACCCTCATAGGGCTTGATCCTTAATCTGCTAGGGTTACGGATCTGAAACTAGATTTGAAAAATAGATGGCTGAAACATGTTACAAGATCAGATCTAAGCTTGAAAGGTTTATCCCTCCTTCAGATCTACAAGCTAGAAGCTCTAGATCTAGCTTCTCAATCCTCCAGTAATGATTACAGTTGTTGCAACACAACTGCTCATAGAATCTATGTTGTGAGGGAAAGAGAGGCCTTCTGCCTACTGAAAAATGTTTCAATAAACTCTAGGCTGATGGGAATACTGATGGCAAGTTGAGGGAATGGTCCCTCACAGGATTACTAGCTGAAATGCTTGCAACTTCCTTCCTCCTTTTTGGATCTGCAAAATGGACAACATAATTCCTGAAGGTATTTATTTGCTAGGAGGTTAATAACTTTTGGCCTAATTCCAGATATGATATGAAGCTCTAGGAATTCTGATCTTTAAGCCCAAGGTGATAGGAATAAACCTTCACCAGTTCTCTAGCTGAAATACTGAAGACAAACTCCACCTTCCAAACTGATCTTCAGAAATCTGCAATTTTTGAATATGAATGTTCTACAAAAAGTAGGAAAAGATATGTGGCACCAATTCCTGATGTACAATGAAGTAAAATACTCTTTCCAGAGCTACTCTAAGAAAGAGGTGGGATTCCCGACCAGGAACACCTTGTGCTAAACAACACTTGCAATCTTTGCTAAACAACCCAAGAAAGCAATGGAATGTCATATGACAATTACATATCTAAACAGATCCTCAACATCAATAAAATCAAGCATGCCTTCATTCTTTCCTTCATCTTCATTATATAGAGTTTGAGCCTTCCCATGCCTTGGCCCTCATCTAAACTGTGCTATGCATGTGGACAAGATCCTCCACATTTTACTGCGTTGTCTAGTCAAGTCATCCATCATGTCTAGGTGCAATGTACATCCTCTCCATCATGTGTGCATTAATTGCACAACTTCATCCATCATCTTATCATGAATGCTCCATGATCTTCTGTTTGATCTCTTCAATATCTTAGTTGACTGTGTCAAGCTCCATGATCTATCTCATTAATGAGACATGATCTCCAATTTCATTCACATTAGTAGTTGCTCAACTACCTAATTATATAGATATAGGCTTAATTGATCCAAATTTACACACAAAAGTGTATATTCATTCATATTGAGGATTATGGGTCCCTCCACCCTTTTATTTACTTAATTCATTAAGAAATTTAAGAACTCTAATATTCCAGATATCAGGTGAAAATTTGGGAATATTACACCATTTTCCCATGGATGGTATGGGGTGCTTTTGGCATGGTGGATCTAGAATTCTTCAGTCAGAGCCTTAATTGTTTCATTAATGAAATGCGTACCTCTGTCGCTCATCAATATCCTGGTGCACCCAAACCTGGTTAAGATATTATCAAAAAGGAAGTGCGCTGCCGTGTCCGTAGTGTAGTCCTTGATATTTGCAGCTTCGGCCCACCTGATAACGTAATCTATGGCCGTAATGATATATCGGGCACCTGTCTTCTTACCGGGGAGGTTAATGGGGCCTACGAGGTCAATGGACCACTTGTCAAATGCCTATAGGGCTATCTATAGTTGCAAGGGCATCTCGTCTCAGCGCAAAGGTCTGCCTGTCCGTTGGCATGCATCACAGGCTTTATAATATGCATGGGAGTTGCTATGCAGTGTGGGCCACCACAACCCAACCCTTAGTATCTTCTGCACATGTTGATTTTCTGGCATAGTGACCACTTGCCACTCCCCCGTGGGACTTCCGCTAAAATGACTGGTCTTTCATGCTCCAGTACGTACCTTCACATCACCTCATTAGCTTGTAGTTTGTATAATTGACCCACAATGATGGTAAAGTCCACGACACGGGTGACCAATTCTTTTTTCTGTTGTACCGAGAAGTCTGTAGGAACCCTCCTCGTAGTTAAGAATTGAATAATACTTGCAAATTTCTCGTCAACCACCCTAATAGAAAATAGCTGCGCGTCGAGCAAGCCTTCTTCTAGGTTAGTTGGTTCTTCACAACTCTCGATTCAGGACAAGTGGTCCGATCTAGCATTTAGTTTCCCATGCTTTACAATTATCTCAAAATCATACTCCTGAAATAGTAGTAACCATCGGCAAATCTTCCCCCCAAAAAATAGGCTTATTGACTATGTATTTTAGAGTTGAATGATCCGTGAAAATCTTGAAGTGCCCTCCTAAGAGATAGTGTCAGTATTTATGCAGGGCATACACCATGGCTAGCCCCTCGCGCTCAATAGTAGAGTAATTACGTTCTGCGCTAGACACTTTCCTACTAGAAATGCAACCGGGTGGTCAATGTCCCCCTCCCCAAGCTGCGTGAGGACTGCGCTTAGGGAAATCCCTGAGGCATCCACATGGACATGAAAAACCCATGGAATGCGATATAAAATTACCTCTTTGACGATCTTGGAGTCCCTTGGAGAGCACTAGGCAGCGAAACAAGAGTCCTTCTTCACCGGCTCCAAATCTTAGTCATGCAATCAGTCAAAGCAGCTGTGTAATTTCTAACACAACATATATCCTATCAATTAAGCCAATATATAATGAACCTCTAAATTATACTCATCTGATCCATTCATATCATACTATGTAAATATTCAAACAATAATGAAAATATTAAGCATCGAATGGACAAAACAGATACAGTTCTATTGATTTTAAAAGAAGGAGGATTACAACCGTTGGTTGTACCAAGCCCTCCTCAGCCTTCCAATCTCTCTATCCCTCAAGTAGTGAAGTCTTAGTCAAAAAGCTCTCTAGGAACCTCTTTGACTCTTGGCCTTCACACTATAACACTATTCTCTACTTCACAAGTCTTCAGAACATTAGCAATCCTTCGACCTTCAACTAAGAGCCTTCAGCTCCTTTTTATAGGAGAGGGAGAAAGCCATTGTTGCCTTTCTCTTTCCACTAGTTTGGAATAGAAAAAAATAAGATGTTTCTTTAATCTCTATGCTTTTTCCTCCTTGGGAGTTCAGTCTTTTATGGCAGTGACCAATAATGAATTGGTGCTTTGCAGTTTCCTTTGCGAACTGACTCTCTTGTGAGGGAAAGCCGGAGATTCAAATCATTATCTGCTCGTTTTTCCCATTTCAAACTCAAAAAATGGGTAACGCTTCCCTCTAGTGTAAATAGAGTGTTTCCCTAGCCACTAACGTGGCACATTTACTGGTCTCGTGCGTTATAACGCTCTTGTTTTGTTATAGAAAGGCGTTACCTTGGAAGAAATAGGTTTAATTTAGGTCTTTGTATTCCTTCCATATTTTTCTTCTCCTCTGAGCTGATCAGGAGGTATTTTGACCTGTAACAGATGCCCCCTAAAGTGTGAGGTCAGATACGAAGATGATGGCTGAAATACTTTATAATTTGTGTAGAGATAAAGATATTGAAAGACTGAGGAAAACCTAAAACAACAACATATGTCAGAAAATATAGTATCTGCCTTGAGTCGGGCATTCCCATGCTCAGTAGCTTAAACAACATGATTTCTCTAGAATAGAGATATGCAGAATCTGTCCACCGATAAGCACAATGTGGAAGTGTCTATCATAACAGGATCAGGTTGAAGAAGCTGTCTCCATAAAAAATATCACAACTTGGGGAAGGAAACACAACTTTAATTATGTAGCCTTTGCCCCAAGGTCTTCACCGCCGATTCACTTAAACTGCATATTCCTCAACATGTGAATGAAGGAGTTGTCGTCAAACATGTGAGAAATCGTCTGATTACCAGTCGATAATGAAAACTGTTAATAGACGCGAAGGCGACCACCGATAATGATGATGGTCCCTAAGATGCACAGTACAATCTAGCAAGTGTGAAAAATGAGTTGAAGTTGAACACTCGTAGAATCATTCAACCAGGAGCCAATGATGAAGACCCCTGATCAAACACAAGACTACCTGCCACTGATGTCTGCAAGTATCTGGGTACTGATGGGTTTCTATATCAGCTTCCTAGATAAGATGTTGAAGTCGATAGGAAGAGATCTGTTGAAAGGTAGGCACTGAGGCATCCTACATCAGTCAACACGAAATGGAAACCAAATGATGTTGTTTATGATTTGAGATAATGAAGAGGAAATGGGGATGTCGGACGACAAATAATTTCTGGCATAATGAGCGGTTTGGTTGATAACAGGAGCAGTAGATAGCGAGATCTTCTTGAACAATATAAGGCACTCTAGGAGGGTACTAGGCAGCTGAAGATTGATGAACACCAAAGAGTGTGTTAGGATTTTACCGGTGTAGGGACACTGGGAAATGAAGGCTAATACTCATAGATGGTAGGGTTCGGCTAACTGCGAAAGAGTTTTCTGGGAAGTGCCATGTTCAAGAATTTTGCTGCCAAATCGACCTTTTCTAAAACGTAACAGAGGTAGTATCCATTTTGTCCAAATTTTTCCCCATCTTATTAAGTTTAACGAGTCCAAAGGAGTAAACTCGATGAATTTTTCATATTTAGAGAGTCTGAAAAATGTCAGAAAATACAACTCTGTGCCCCATCTGATTAGGTTTAACGAGTCCAGACGAGTAAACTCGGTGAATTTTTCATGTATAGAGAGTCTGAAAAATACCATAAAAGACAACTCCATTGGGGTACCTTTGTCATGTCTTGATAACCGGGCACGGCAGAGGGATAATAGTAAGCCCGAAATAGTTCATTTTCCGTGAGTTAGTCCATTGAAGCCGAAAAAGTGAGAAATATATGTTTGATGTATGTCTACCTCATTTTTTTATGAGTACGAGGAGACAGAGTAAACTCAATACTCTTTGTGAAATTTTAACAAGTCCGACAAAGAAAAACTCGGTGCCCTCCATGAAATTTTAATGAGTCACGCGGAGAAAAATCGGTGTCCTCTGTGAAATTTTAACGAGTCACGCGGAGAAAACTTGGTTACTTTTTCAGTTTAAAGAGCTTTGAAAAAGAGAAAAGAATGGCTCCTTACTTTCTGTCGTGGTAGTTTAACGAGCCCGACAAAGGCGACTCGGGGTTTTTTCAGTTTTATGAGCGAGAAAAAGATTCCTAAAAAGAAAGCTCAGTGCGTCTTCATAGTTTTAACGAGTCTGAAGAAGAAAACTCTAGGTTTTTCGGATTAATGAGCAAGAAAAAGACCATACAAAAAGAACGCTCGATATCAACTTCATATAAGTTTAACGAGTCCGAAGAAGCGAACTCAAGGTTTTTCGGATTAATGAGCAAGAAAAATACCGTAAAAAGAACGCTCGAAACTTCTTCGTGTAAGTTTAACGAGCCCGAAGAAGAGGACTTGAGGTTTTTCGGATTAACGAGCAAGAAAAATACCGTAAAAAGAACGCTCGAAGCTTCTTCTGTAAGTTTAACGAGTCCGAAGAAGAGGACTCGAGTTTTTTTGGATTAATGAGCAAGAAAAATACCATAAAAAGAATGCTCAGAATTTCTTGATCTCTTTCTCGTCAATAGAATTATCTATGTCGGGAATTTTCTTGTGAGACCAAGTAAACACATTGTGGAATTCTTTGAAAATGGATGTGAAGCGCGCAATTTCCTCAGGATTGCAAGCTTCTCCAATCTGAATATTTTCCATGATACCCGTTTTGACCGAGATATAAATGAGCATTGTCTTAGAAATATTACCCATGTTCCCTTCTGAATCGATTGTTTGAACAGTCGTGTAAGCGGAGGGAACCATCTCAGGTTGGTCAAAAGATGGGATTTCAGGTTTTATTGCCTCCGAGTCAATCATCGAAGCGCGATGGTGAAACTCTCCCCAAGGTCGTTCTTCTAGAGACATGATCTCTCGAATAGCTTCGTTTGTAGGCAAGACTTCATTGAGGAGATCCTTAGAGAGAACTGTGATGGGTGGGAGGTTTGTACCTTCAGTCGAAACCATAGCAGTGGAGGGTTCATATGCTATTTGGATGGCTTGGTAAGCCAACTTTGCTGGTGAGAGCGGCATCTGATCTCCGTAGGAATCAATGTTTGAAGGTGCCGGAATGATCCATGGGTCGATAGAGCCATCCAAAGTGGTGGATATCATTGCAACCATGTTTGGGATCTGTGGTGGCGGGAGAGGAAAACAACCCAGTAGGGAAGATGCCTTCAGAAGACCGGTACCAATACTGACGTAAGAGTCAGGGAAGCCTCCTATTAGGGGTACAGTGCTACTTGGTAATGTGGCATAATCAGGGGTGCAAAAGGATAGCTGATCCACTGTGACTATTTTCCCATCCAATGGAAATAGGATGAGTCGGAAGACCGAAGACACAATGGCAGTCATGGTATAAGACCAACTACGACCAAGCAATAGATTATAGTCTAGATGGCGCTCTACGACTTCAACATCCACGTTTACTGTTTTCCCACTCAGAGTGATGGGAAAGCTAGCAAGGTATTCTTTTGGGAGGAACGTGTGGCCATCGAAATCTTTGAGGGAATTCAATGGCGGGGTGAGGGTAGGAGAACCTAAATTGAGCCAGCAAGCTTGTGACATAACGCAGGTCGAAACACCTTCGTCTATGAAAGCGCGATGGATTGGTCTCCCTTTCGACACAACCTGCACCTGGAATGCAAGTTGGTGTGAGAGGCAAGGTTTAGCCTTTTCCATATCAAAGATAGCTAGCATGGAATCCTGGGGGTCTATTCCACCAATGGCCGAAAGCAAGGCTTTCCTTTGTGCTGGACAGGTTTGTAATACTTCGAGAGTAGACATGGCTGACGGTGCCTGCGCCAAATCTTCTACAATGTTGTAGTTTTGGGCTGCACGTGCAGAGGTGTTATAAGTCATGCATCTAAGTGTCCCTTTGGGGGGACAAATCACGGGTTCAACAGTAGGTCGTTCGATATACAAATCGTTGGGCGGTAGTGGATTTGAATTAGTTCCAGGTTCTTGAGCATTTATGGTAGGATTTCCATAAAGCTTGGCTCGAGTTTGAAGTTTAACACTCTCAATGCCATAAATGGCAGATGGTCCTTCGCTGGAAGGATGTGAACCACCATTGCCCCGTTAATGGGGTTGTGGCGGATTTTCAACCATGTGTTGATGTTGCTGTTGTTGATTTGGGAAAGGATTATGAAGAATGGCAGGTGTTCGGCCAGAATCCTTGTTGGCAATAAAATCGGTGCATTCCTGCAACCGAGGACATTTGTATGTCAAGTGGTCCTCTGCACAGATCTTGCAAGGAAATTTCATGGGTTTATCCTTCCCTTTGTCATTTTTGGCAGTGTTTTTCTGATTAGGGTTATTCTGATTACCCGACTGCTCTTCCGAAGAAGACGTCTTTTTCTTGTTCTTCTTATTTTTCCCGCTAGGTTTTTGTGAGGTTTGCACAGAATTCACCTCGGCGGTAGGAAGAGTAGTCATTTGGTGAGGGGCGGTGGCAGCCGAAGATGGCTGGGAGGTTTGCCCTCGAGACTGCGTTGTGGCCACACCAAAGATTGTGCCAACGAGACCGTCGGCATGTGCTCTGGTTTTCTGAGTGGCCGAAGGATTTGGGTTACCAGGGGAATGGGGGAGTAGATCGTATAGCGTGTCATATTGTGAATAGATTAAATCCAAATGTTGGGCACGACGAATGCATTGATCTTCTGTAACCACACCAGAAACGCCAATGTCTTTAGAGATGTAGGGTAAAAGAGACTTGCAAAACCAATTGGCTAAGAGATGATCCGGGATTGGCGCTTTGACTAGCCTCCTCCTACACCTCCATTCATGAATATGATCGGAGATGTGGGTGGTGGTGTCTTGGCACAGTGAGGTTAACAATTCCATTCTGGTTTCAAATCTAATTGGCAATTGGAAGTTCTTTAGGAACTCTGTCGCTAAAGCGCCAAAAGTATTGATGGCGGCATGTGGCAATTCAATGTACCACCTTGCGGAATTGCCTGTAAGGCTGCGGGGAAACAGTCGAAGCCGGACACTATCATCCACCATGGAATTGGATATAGACCATAGATGAAAGGTAGTGATGTGTGCGGCTGTGTTGTCCCCTTGTTTCCCATTGAACTTCGGGATGTCAGAAGGAATCTTATGCGGTATTGAAGGCCAAAGCGGGTTGTGATTGATGGGGTCGTTAGTCAGTTTATGGATATCGGGAATGTCCAAAGCTGCCAAAAACGGCAATTGTGGATTTGCCCCCGAATCTAACCAAGGCAGTATGGGCTGACTACTTAGACCATAGGGTCCACCCATCAACGTGTTACCAGGAGGATAAGTGGGACTTTGATAAAAACCTCCTATAGGTGGAGGAGTAGGGACATACTGTTGTTGTCCATAGGGCATATTTTATTGTGGGGAAACTGGTTGGTTGCCCCCAGTATAAAAGTGCCCTCCCATTCCAGATGGAGGTTGGGGTTGGTTAGTCCAAATGGATGCAATAGAGTTACCTGGAGGCATGCTACTACTTGCATAGTTTGGAAACGACATAGACCCTACACCTATATTTGCACCACTTAAGGGAAAATTATTGACAATAGGTTGTCCCATTTGTCCTAAGGGTTGCAGGGGAAGCGAAATGTTCCCTGCTACCTACGTGCTGGTAACACTGCCCCCTGGTATAGTGGCCAAGGGGTTTTAATTCAGTAGAGGGTTCCAACTGAAAGGGTTGCTAAAAGGCACCGAAGTAGTCATACCCGTGGGAGGAGCTAATTTGGGTCCCAACGTGGTCACGGTAGAAGTAGATGCCGAAGGATTCGGTAAGCTACTGACAATTGTGATGACCGTAGGGTTGGGAGTAGGTATATGTTGACTATTGGGGTTACCCAATGATGGCATAGAACTGACCACCGGTGGGGAGGATGGTGGCGAACCTGGGATGGTTTCCATTGACATCGACCCAGTGGATGTTGGTGGTGAAATGGATGTTTGTGCAGCCGAAGACATATCTTGGCGTGATGGAATCTGAATTATCACAGGCCCTAACGAATTAGTGAGCGAAGGATTGTAATGAGGTTCAACCCCTTCAGTGAAAGGGTTCTTCGAAAATTCCGGATGATATGAGGCTATGTGAAAATCAAGATTAGTCAGAGGAGACTGCTCTTCCGTAGAAGGCACGGGTTCACCAAGGTTCAATTCTTCCTCAATAGTGAGAGGACGTAGACCTTGTTGTCGTCGGGACAGATGGCGTGGGTCGGAGGATGCCACGGTGACCAGCTTAATTTTAACAAATTTTAAAAAAAATTATGTATTATGAAGTCTCAATGACAGTAACCACACACCCAAAAAAGAAAAAAGGACTCTCTAAAATCAATTAGAAAGTAGCCAAAATAGGGTGCCCTATCTAAGTACTACCGTTTGCTGGTGATGAAATCCAGTATCACAATAGTATACAGAGAGGGTTGGTGGAAAGTATAGTTACGGTCACTCTAGAGCTTCGCCCGAACCTCAGACGATAGGTGTAAGCACTCTCGTGAAGACGAGTACCCTCCTAAAGACTGAAGACAGAGTGGGTCCGTCTGTTTCAGGTACCAGGACAGCCCATCCCAGTCACCTTGTGTAAGTCCATAAAAAGTATGGCCCCTAAAGATACCTCAAATCACAGACATCATCAGGGGGGTCCACGGTCAAGGACAGTGTGCTATACGGGTAGAATACCTAGATCCCCGATCTAGTTTCGACATCCCCGAAGGGAACCCCAATATATAACACACCCACCAGATGCAGTCGAAGGCGGGCTACCTTCTTCTGCACCCAAGTGTTGTCTAGCGCTGAGCTCCGGTAAAGGAACAGTCCCGATAATATGAGTGCAGTAGGATTTCGCTCGTTAATGACTCTAGTTTCAAGTTTTGAAATCTTGGGTGATTTTCTCACTGTTCCTAACCCAAGATGCTAGCCTGAACTACTGTTTGTGTGAGCTCAAAAAATATTAATGTGATTGATTTTATTATCGCTTTGATTCTTAGTGTACTTGATTATTAGTCTTGCGGAGGGGGAGTGGACGTATGAAATGTAATGAGACTCTGACTCAAGAAACCATGCAAAACATGCTCTACATATTCAATTCGATGAAGAGTATTTCTACAAGGAGAGGTTTATTTTCAACA
Organism: Pinus albicaulis; assembly: GCA_034641835.2. Lineage (NCBI taxonomy): Eukaryota > Viridiplantae > Streptophyta > Pinopsida > Pinales > Pinaceae > Pinus > Pinus albicaulis. Next base: position 1,579,773,029 of record CM076580.1, on the reverse strand, counting down.
TCCATGCACTAACATTCAAATAACACAGTTCAGCTTTAAATATTCAGACTTCTATCTACCTCTTCTTAACAGTCTATGAACCGAAAATTTCAGAAATAACTCAGCTAGATGCAGAAAAAACTATAAAAAAAGAAAAAAAATCTTCTCTAAAAAGTAAATGCTTTTGACACTAACTTTTCAAACAAGAGCAAACAAACAGAAATTCCAGCTTAGTAAACAAGCACAAGGATTCAGTCAAGGAGATATACTGATGGCCAAAAAATTCTGCAGCTAAAACACAATCACAACAGTGAACAACAAGTTTTGGTTGAGTAACACACTGTCTCTAAGTAAAGAAAGTGTTAATATAGAGACTAACACACTGTATTTAAGCAGAGTCAGCGTTATAACGCACTGGAAAACCTACAGGGGTAGCGTTAGCCAAGGAAAAATTCTTCAGATGGTCAAACAGAAACAGGATTGAACTTTGTGAGCTTTTGAAATGTCTACCGGGCATGAGTACTGGTTGGAAGGATCTGTGAACAGAGGAGAGAAGAAAGGAGGAAAGAAATAGTCCGGAAACTATGGGGAAATTCCCCAGCAGAGTCGCCAATTCTGCTATAGCGTAAAATGCTTGGGTTTTTGGTTATCGTATATCCCTCTCAGGGCTTTCCGGTGCCCGAGGCAGATAGTAAGATTAGCTATACAGTTCATAAAGATGGCATATACATGTTCATATTAACTTAAAACAACTTTATGGAATGCGATATAAAATTACCTCTTTGACGATCTTGGAGTCCCTTGGAGAGCACTAGGCAATGAAACAAGAGTCCTTCTTCACCGGCTCCAAATCTTAGTCCTGCAATCAGTCAAAGCAACTGTGTAATTTATAACACAACATATATCCTATCAATTAAGCCAATATATAATGAACCTCTAAATTATACTCATTTGAGCCATTCATATCATACTATGTAAATATTCAAACAATAATTGCAATATTAAGCATCGAATGGAAAAAACAGATACAGTTCTATTGATTTTAAAAGAAGGAGGATTACAACCGTCGGTTGTACCAAGCCCTCCTCAGCCTTCCAATCTCTCTATCCCTCAAGTAGTGAAGTCTTAGTCAACAAGCTCTCTAGGAACCTCTTTGACTCTTGGCCTTCACACTATAACACTATTCTCTACTTCACAAGTATTCAGAACATTAGCAATCCTTCGACCTTCAACTAAGAGCCTTCAGCTCCTTTTTATAGGAGAGGGAGAAAGCCATTGTTGCCTTTCTCTTTACACTAGTTTGGAATAGAAAAAACTAAGATGTTTCTTTAATCTCTATGCTTTTGCCTCCTTGGGAGTTTAGTATTTTATGGCAATGACCAATAATGAATTGGTGCTCTGCAATTTCCTTTGTGAACTGACTCTCTTGTGAGGAAAAGCCAGAGATTCAAATCATTCTCCACATGTTTTTCCCATTTCAAACTCAAAACACGGGTAACGCTGCCCTCTAGTGTAAACAGAGCATTTCCTTAGCCACTAACGCGGCACATTTATTGGTCTAATGCTCTTATTTTTTTATAGAAAGGCGTTACCTTGGCAAAAATAGGTTTAATTTAGGTCTTTGTATTCCTTCCATATTTGTCTTCTCCTCTGAGATGATGAGGAGGTATTTTGACCTGTAACAACTGCCACCACTACTCATGAGAAGATGACAAGGGAATTATTGAGCCCAAAAGGCATGATGGTGTATTGGAAAGATCCCCATTCGGTTGCGAAAGTAGTTTTGCTGTGATCCTCGCGTGCGATTCTGATCTGGTGGTAGCCTGAAAACCCGCTGGTGAACGAGTATGCTTCTTGACCGCCCACACTGTCAAGAATTTCATCAGAGAATGGTGTAGGGAAAGGATCATGTACACAAGAGTCATTCAACTTGTGCAAGTCTACGCAGATTCTTATTTCCCCTTTTGTCTTCTTTTCTTGGACCACCATACGGCTTATCCAATCAGATTGTTCTACCGGCTCGATGATGCCGTCGGGTATCATTTTATCGATCTCGTCCCTAAATTTCTTCTTATATTTGGGATTCAATCGGTAAGGTCGCTGCTTGACAGGATGCACATTAGGTTTTAAGGTGATCCACCTATCACCCAGGTCCCCGAAAATACCTTTGAGCTCTAAAATTTTTGTGGGAAATAGATCCTAATATTCAGTGAGAAGTTCCTCGAATTTTCCAACGATATCATCATCCCAATAGTCCCCAATTCTAGCCATCTTGGGTTGTGTTTCCATTCCAATGTTAACTTCCTTTAATTTGAGAGTCTTGGTGACATTTACTGCTTGTAAAGTGGGTCCAGCGACAGTGCATTCACCCTCAGACTTCGGGATAGTGATATTTCACGGGTCCTCGTCGCGCTCCTCCACTGAGAGGTTCTGAAAGTTGGTAATATCATGCATCTGCACATCCCAAGCTGGTTCCCCACATTCTATGCAAGGGTGCGAGTCATCAAACACTAGAGCATCTATGTCCTATAGGGCTTCGTCTAATTTCTCACTCCCACCTATCAAGCCGAATGTCCCCAAAAAATCTTCCCTCATGGTATCCCAGTGGCAAGTGCGCTGGTGTAGCTCTGCATCCAAATACCACGTGGTGGGGATAGGTCCCAAGGAATGGATAAACATGTGGACCCATTCATCCTAAGTCCTTTCACACCATGCTTCCATCCATACGAACAAGTGCTGGCGCGGGTCCCCGCGGTCGAGGAAAATCTCCGTAGGTAGTTTGACCGAAGGTTCAAATCTTAGGATCAACATTCTGTGACATTCCTCCCAGTCCTGGAAAGTCCCTTTATGAGTTTCCCACCACTGCACAGGGGTCGCATGCATAGCTAGGTTAAGCGCCCACATCCTTTGCTCCCTAGGGACTTCTGCTTCGAATACCTTAAGAAATTCCTTAATACTACCTGAATCATCAAAATAGGGCAACTCTCTTACCTCTAAGGAGATGCATCGAAAGCTCTTTGTTATCTTCAGGCATCATAGTGCAAATACATCATGCAACCGGTTCTGCCAATTTTTGATCTCCGCATCTAAGTCAGAGAGAAATTCACTGTCCTTCTCCCATCAAAGCATGCCATCCGTAGTAGGTTTAATCCAATCCTCATTCCTGGCAGTTAGCTCATATATCTGGTCAACATCATCCCCTTTGCCCACTGATTCTATATACCACTCGCCCTCTTCTGTATCTAGATGGACTATTACTCACGTACCTGCATTTTCAAAAATCATGGTTTGCCTTTCTAAATTGATAATACCCCCCATGTCGATAGCCCAATCTAGCCCCAAGAGCGTAGGGTAAGGGTCCGCATCATCTACAATTTGAATCACCTCAAAGTCTGCGTACTCCTTAACTCTCGCTATGTCTACCATAACCTTTGATAGTTGTCCTAGAGGTATGATCTTCTGTTGGTTCGCCATGCAAAGCTATATAGTAGACCATTCCAGCTTGGGATCTCCCATCCTCTGCCAAGTCTGTTTAGGCAAGACATTTGCATCAGATCCTAGATTAAGGATGACCTCATCCATTTCATAATCTCTGATCTGTGTAATTAGCCGCATTTCCCAACTAGTCCTCTTCTTATGCTTATAAAGTTTGTTAACATATTTTACTTCTGCGGGTGGGCCACTCTTTTCTGCGTAGCTGTCGATCAATTCTTGGAGGTTATTGACTACCTTCTGATTGCGTAGTAACTTCATACATGCCTATAGGAACCACTTTACTTCTTCGTCTACTTTTAGGTCCACGAGGTAGGTGCCTCTTTTTTGGTAAATTCTTTTCCAACTTCAAGGAAGGTTTCTTTTTATTTTTGTAAGTCCAGGCTTTCCCTTTTGTCCTCTAATTTTTTGACAAGTGGTTCGGCCGTGGCTTTTTCTGTAGCTCCTCCCATGGCCATGCCACTGTGCGTAATTATGTTAATACTGGGCCCCTCATCGCGTGGTTCTGCCTTAACCCTTTGTACATTCCATGTTAGTGTTGTTTGTTTTTCCTACATCTTCACTATCAGGACAAGACAATCTTCGATCACATGATCCAATTGTTTTCAATATCTGCAAGATTTTCGTGTAGGGTTTGGACAGACCCTTGCAAAGTGTCCCACCTCTCCACAGTTGTAACAGATCAGTTGTCCTTTTCCTCACCCTGTGCTTCCACCTCTTCCCCCCCTCGGCCTCGTGCGGGGGAACCTCCTCGTCCAGAAGGATATAATGGTGTAGAAGGGTTAGCCTGTGCCATATACAGGTTTCCTGTATCTACCATCAAATCATATGTTAGGAAATTATGCTCATCATGTCCTACAGACGAGAAGAATCTACACCACTGTTGCTTTAGTTTTGGGACATAGGCACTGATTCAAGGCAGTGGTTTGTATCATGCAATCCAACCATAACGTGGGGCTGCTTGATCCTGCAACCTATTTGGGGCATAACGGGTTAGGTCCCCCAGCCTGCATGTAGTGTAATAATAGACGTCATTGATCCTTGGTGTGGCTTGATACCCTGCACCGTATGCACCAAATGTCTATACTAGCTTCTTTTCCCCGTTATTTTCGTAGATTCTAGATTTCCAGGTGCTTCGCCTCCAACTGGCCCTATATTTGCTACACCTCGAATTGGGCATCATCCCTTGGTGCAACTTCTAGATTCATGGAAATTTACAGGGCCTTTTCTTGTGTATCAATCATCTGCTGGCCCATAGACCCACGACGGTGTGGTAATAGCATGGAAATGAGACATTATTTGTGTTTTCTATCTTCGTACTTGAAATCCCCATCCATAATAACTTTTTTTAGCTGTTGATCGGCCTCCCATACCGATTCTGTAGGTCCTTGTCAGACATCTTTCAAGTTAATCACCAGTTGAGAGTAAGACTTCAGCTTCCAAAACTCTTGTTTTAGGGTGTCTTAATTTCCTGTATTGACGGATCTGCATGCTAGCCGACGTACCCCATTAACCAATCCAATGCTCTTCCCTCTAAGCCTAGGGATAGCTACGCCATTTTTATAGCATCACTAGCAACATTCTGCATAGTCCATACCGATTCTGCTACAAACCAAAATCGGTCCATGTTCTCATCCCCTACACCCTTAAAGGTAGGTAGCTTCATGTGTGTGGCCATGTTGTTTTCTTGTGGTGGTGGTGGTGGGGTAGGAGAGTTTTTACCCTTTCACGGATTTGACCGTGGGGTGACTGGTAGATTAGTTCCTTCATGCGTAGGTGGCTCTCTTAGGGGACTATATACCGACCGGTCCCCTTCTTGGTTAACCCTGTAATATTTACCTCTTCGTGTTGTACTTTCGTTTTGATCGTAGGTCATTCAGATGGTATGACTACACAACACACCTTTTCACACAATAGTATCTTAATTAATAGCGACAGCGTTTTCAAGAACTTACCTTTGAACCCCTTGAAGAATCTCTGCTAAGCTTCAAAATAAGATACGAATTGATCAACTGTAAAATCAATTATAAATCCTCCCAAACACTATCCACCCAGTGATCTACGGTCCACATGATTTTTTTATCATCCCTTTCCAGTTTTTGGATCGGTTTAGGAGTCCACTCCATAATCTGACCGTTCTTCCCACAAGTCTGGAACTCCACTAACCTTGCTAATCACTCTTTTAATTCATGTGCAAAGGTTACAAAGAAAATCTCATATACTTCAGTAAATATATACTTGTTTTTCCCCGCTTTAGTGGTCAGCCTCTTACTTCGATTCTCTTTTAAGGAAAATTCCTGGATTTGTCTTTCAAACCAGTCTTCAAGCTCAAATTTCTCAAGCCGCCAATGACCCTATGGAATTACCCTATTTATCTCAAAATTATCCTGGTCTCAGCAGCATAACCATTTGTTGGCTTGAGGGGTCCTAACCCAGGTTTGGATTTAAGGTTTTCCAACAAACCCCAATACTATTGGCCCTTTCGGTAATGACCCGCTTGCGCAGGCCAAGGTCTCACCCGAAGTAGTATGGGAGGGTGCTGGAACGAGGTTTCCGCACCCTGAGAGAAAGATGATTGTAACGGAGGTGGCCTTGTTTAAGATCTATCAGACTTGTGCGGAGGGAATATTATCGAAGAACCGTTAACAATATACGTGCAGAATGAGAATTTCATAAACCCACAGATAGCATAAATAAGAAACTACTACTTAATCAGATCTTAGTAATATATTCACATCCATGTGTGCATCAATACAAATTAACCAATTAAATCACTGTAATGATAGGAACATAGCCAGTCTATAACACAGAGATGCGATCAAACATATTTGTCATTCATTAGCTCCAAAATCCACTTACAGACCCAATCCCCAACCCGCACACACAACCATCCGAAGTCCTTACCCAATTACAACCCAAAATAGATCTCAAAATTTTGCAACTATCATCTATCAATCTTATCCTATCTCTAGACTTGATCTATCCATCTCTTTATAACATCTTATCATGTGCTATCCTATGGTCTGCAAACCTAGGTCTACCCTTTTGACTCATTACAATCCATTGGGGGTTTGACCCACCCCAAACCCCCTCCGCTAGAACAAATAGTACAAAAATATTACAAAACTTGGACAAAAATAGGGCTAGGAACCCCCGTTCCAACAATGCTTCCCATCAACTCTACATAAATGTTGCATCTATACTACTGCTGAATCTACCACTGTCAACACTGCAATGGTACTGCAACTCCCTCTGAATTCTGCATCCGTGCTACTGCCCACTCTGCCACTGCCAACTGCAACTGCACTACATCACAGTTTCGTTCTGCAACTGAAAAACATCCAAAATTTGGACAAGTATACTACATCTCAGTGATGAATATCTGACTGCTACTAGCCTCTGCGCTGTCCCTCTGAAGTTGATGCACTATTGCTGCTCTACACTGCATCCCTCTACGCTGCTACAACACTGCTATGCATTGTCAGACTTTCGCGCTACTAACCACTGCGTTATCACTTCAACACTCCTCTGCACCAACTAACACCCATCCATCCTGCTACTTTTGTTTTGGATCTCGTAGTAAGGTGATGATCCTAGAGGTGGAATCCTCAAGGATTCTGCCCATCTTCTAGATCTCTGGGTCTACAACACCAAATCAGCCCACCTACCTACTGGAGGTATATGAGCTATCATAGCAAACTCATCCTCTTCTATCTTCATTTCTCTGGTGTGAGGATCATGCTTCTTGCCCCTTTGATGCAAGGGATGCATTATCATCCTCATCCTTCTTGACCTTCGATTCACTGCTATTATTGCTCTCAAGTTGACACTTGAGTAAATATCTCCTCATCTCTTATTGTTGAAGAGCTTCCCACATCGCTTCCCAACACGAAAAATTCTCTCTGCCCAGGATGCTCTGGGAAAATACTTGATAGTCTTTGGAAACAATATTTAAGGCAAGTCTGGATCTATGTAAAAATTCTGTCTTTCACTAATATATTGTATAAATCATATCATAGGTCTAATCCACTGATGTCTATACTTATTTGCATTTAATTCCTTTAGAAATTATGTTGCATATGCTTTAGTCACATTCTGCATACTCTAGGTCATGGGAAATCAACAATTTTAAGCCTAGTTGGGATGGGAGGAACTATTTAATATAGCTAGGATTATTTGTTTGACCTGAAATTTGGTATGGGGTCCCACATAACCTAAGATAGAATATCCAACCATCATCCCTCCTTATTTTTATGCACATCATTGAAATTATGCATTTTAGGGCCTAAATCACTTCTTTTCCCCACCCTTTTGAGTCAAGAAGTGAAGTAAAGTTGTTGCTTACTTAGAAAGAAGGATCTGTCTTCTAGAATTAGTTGAAGCTTATTTATTGTTGCTCTCCAACTTTTGGATGCCTTAGGGTATTCTTAATGTTGTATAAAATCCATATATTGCTGCATTTCCCACTTGAGAAGGAGAATATCAGCCATATAATTTGCTGAGGTTCTTTCATCTGCTTATGAGATTTTGTTTTACATATAATTATTTGTTCCACATTGTCATGCTCGTGATTTTCTGAAGCTCCACATTGGTAATAACTCATATTATTCCCAATAGTGTAGCTGTTCCCATATTGGGATATTACAGTGGTATCGGAGCTGCCATCTTGGCTCAGCCTGTGGATTTTAGATCCAATCAGAGCAAGATATTTGGCACAACCTGTGCATTATTGGAGCCAATATGTCTTCAGAGGGAGGAGGGCCTCTCAATGACAGAGAGCAGAGGTATCATGGAAGAAGACAGAAGAGAAATGATTACACTATTGAAACCCCTTTATATGGAAGAATAAAAGGAGTAGAGTTCTCTAACATTCTTTCTCAAGCTTTGTATGAGCTAAAGGGAGAAATCAGGGGAGTGAGGAATGGAAGATCAGAATATATCTTTATGAGGTTTTCACAAGAGGGTAGCCCCACTACTTCTTCTGATGTGTGTGAGCATGCAGCCACACGATCTGATCTACAATGTTGCAGCATGCTTGCATTCCTTGCAAGAGGAGAAGAAGAGGAAGAGACATCAGAGGAGAATACCCTTGGTGACTACCTCCGAGAATATGAATCTCAGTCTAAAATATTCAAGGAGCATCTAGGCTTCCCTGAGTTTTGTCAGCTCAAATAAGGGAGAAGATCCATGAAGATAACTCCATTTCAGAACATTGTTGGGAGGGGAAAAAACATGCTACATTATTTTCCAAGGGAAAAGACCTTACTTCAGCAATATTATTCTCCTCAAGAAGAATACATGAATGTCCTTTCCTCAATGAGAGATCAAGAGAAAGGATCTCTTATTGGTGAGGCATACTCCATTGTTGAGGAGGAAGAAGTGGAACTGAAAGGTTCCTCCAACGCTGTGACAGTAGGAGGGAATCTAACTTTGTTAAAAGATGGACTTGAAGCTATTTCTTCCACTATGAGGACCTTTGTATCTATGCAAGGAGGTCCCCAGGATCTTATTCATGGAAATGATAAGCAGCATATGTCTATGATGATAGAAAAGGAGACAAAACAAAGAAGCACCTTAGACTATGAAATCTTGCAGAAGGTGGGCAATGAAGAAGGAGATGGGGGAGTTGCTCCAACCTCTCCTTATCTTGGTACTTCCACACAACAATTAGAGATGGATTTGCACAGTGGGAGTAGTCACATTATGTTCCCATTGGTAGCTCACATGGGAATGAGCCATGAGACATCTTTATCTTGTGGTGTACCCCCTGGAAGACCATCTGATTCAGATTTGATGGGAGATGTTTCATGCATTGATGCTCCTTCCATAGATCCCAGAAGAAAGAGAGCATTAGGAGACCATGCTACAGTGCTAAGAGTATGGGGGAGGTACAAAGAAAGGGAGAGAATTTTTCCTTTGACTTCACTAGCTATCCTCACCTCTCAAATTGCATTGAGGAGATATGCTGCAAGGAGAAAAAATGACACCATCATGAAGCATGGGAGGAAAGATTTGAATCAGCAGACAAACTTGTTTGAAGAACACTCTTCCTCGTTGGAAGAGAGATGGTGGTCTCACATGCATGCCTTGGCCAAAACAAAGAGGCATTGGACAGATGATAGCCTTCCATGGAAGACTAACTCCCAAGAGCTTCCTTCTTCTTTGAAGCATGTGCATGGGCAAGGAGGGCAGCAAGGAACGAATAGCAACCCATTAGGGGAATTTTGAGGTCTAAAATGGGCCTCCTAAGGAAATTATAAAATAATAGTGGAAAAAATCAAATAAGATTTGATGACATCATCAAATTTTAGAGGGAAAAATGGAAAAACTACTTTTTTTTCAACTTATCTCCCAAATTTACCACCTGAGCAGGAGTACTGTTGATGCATGAGCCTCATCCAAGGAGGATGATGTTGCATACTGATGGTCCTGCTTAAAAGAGAAATACATAAAAAAACGTGATTACAATCACGTTTTTTATGTATTTCTCATTTTTTGTGTAGTAGAGTTCATCGAAAGTATGCAATATGGGTACTCCTTGGATGAGGAATTAAATTTCGCATCCAACGAGTACTCCCGCTCGAAATTTGAGTAAAAATTTTGGGAGATAAGTTGAAAATACGAGTTGAAAAAGTGGTTTTATTATTTTATTATTTTTTAATATTTTTACCCTTTTATTTAAAAAATGGTGAATCATCCCCCATGGTTGACATCATCATCTTGAATCCTATTGGTTGTTATAAAGTTTATTTTTGTTGTACATTTTTCTTATGAGGCCCATTTTAGACCTCAAAATTCCCCTAATGCTTCCATTTCATACCTTTGGCATGGGTGATGACAAAAAGGAGAAGAGTGGGAGGTATGGCCTTCCCACATACATCTTGGACACAGAGGATTTCAAGGAGAAGAGCAGCAACATGGCAACCACTTCAGTTGGCACATTATCAGTGCTGTCATTGTTGGACCCATTAGATCCCTATTGGAAATCCCAATTGTTGGTAGGATATTCCAAGGATCTTCATACTTGCATGATTTTGGATGACTAGTTGCACGAGGGGAGCTATTCAATCCTTGAGGGAGTAATCTACAATCATGGTAGAACCTTATTTTCTAGAGCCTCTAAGCTCAAGGAGAAACTTCTACAAAGGGCTTATAGAGAGTTCCATCTTAGCCACACTTATTCTATGGAGCTCAACAATATCATATTGAGGAGCTACTACTCGGAGGGCTTTGAAAGGGAACCATATCAACATTATCAGAGAAGCATGAACCTTGTGAAGATGGGGCAGTGACACAGCTTTGTTGGAGAGTTAATTCAGCCTTCTCTTTCCCCTCTTGAGGGAGGAGATAGATCTATACACCACTCCAAATTGATGGGGAAGACTATTGGTGAAGAATATGTTCAGGTGAAACAAGTTTATTTTTCTAATTATATGCATTCTTCCACCTTGTTTATGCAGGCCATGACTCCAAGGAGGAGAGTTTTATCTTGTCAATCTCATGGAAAATTTTGGGCCACAACACTTGTTGTACTTGGCCACTCCCTTGGTGGACAAAGGGAGATCTTGTTTCATGATGGGTGCTTTCCTAAGGCACCAAACATATCTCACACATTCAGTTACAGTGAGATGGTATGGGCTACAAGTAAGTGGTGGGAAAACCACTTACCACAACTTGATCTGATGCAGGCAGGAGATGCCCTGCGCTGGTACCATATATGGGATTATGATCCACCTCTTCATGTCCCAATTTCGGTTTATGTATTTGTAGTTTTGCTTCCATACATGGATGATGTACTTGTCTTATTTTTGGGATTGTATGGAGGGACGATAGGAGGCATGTGTGTACCACATGGGATGGAGGCTCTCTTTGCATGCTTTACTACATATTTTATGGAGAGTAGAGGTTCAGCCATGTTTGTTTCAATGGCATTCTTGACGCCTTATGGGATGGACCATGAACATCTCATAATGATCTTGAAGAGACAACTCATGGGAGGATGGATTGGTGAACACTCAGCTTATTCAGAAAGCTTGATCTTTGATGATGTCACCAATGGAGGAGAAGTCTTGCAGCACTCACCTTATCAGTTGCTTGAGGACAAGCAACATTTTGGAGGGGAGGACTGTAATATTCCCATTTAGCCCAAGCTAATGGGAATATCTATTTTTTCCTTATTTTATCTTGCATTTCATGTTTATGAATAAAATATGAAGGAGGACATGTAAAACTCCTAAAAACCATGAATAAATCAATGCCCATGTAAACAAAGACATATCTGGGCCATGTAAATAATATCTTGTAGGTGTCAATGAGCTTAAATCACAAGACTGGGTCAACCTTGACCAAATCAACAGTGCAGTCTAGGTGTAATGAACCTCATGGATACACAACGTAGTTCTAGATGGAGGCTCCACATGTGAAAGGGGTTAACTCATTGAGGTGGTTTAGGGTTTGACAAGGCTTTCATCCTATAAAAGAAGGAGGAGGAAAACAAGAGAAGGTTGTTGATGTTATTATTTTCTGAAGGTATTGTCTACTTAGACATACTTTGTTGGGATTTCCTGTTTAGAAACTCCCGCCTCCTTCCTTGAGCAGCTCTTGGAGGAGCCTTGTTTGTCTAGTCCACTATCCGGCATTTGGCCAAGCCTCATCTTGCATCTAAAATGTAGTTCTTCTTAGGATTAGGTTTTCTATGTGAGTTGCAACAAGTGGAACTTTAGATCTGCAAAGATCTAGCTTATAGTGGAACCTATTCTCAGTGAGTGTGTCTTTTAACCTCCTGGAAGAGTGCATCCACAGTTTGAGCTTCAGATCCATACATTGGCAGTAGGCCAAAGCATTTATAGGGCCTACAGTGCAGTCCCTCTTCCATGACTACGTTATTTGCAAAAGCTGAGTTACAGGGTGTCTTGGCATCATTCTAGAGGAGAGAGATCTCTGGTGATTGGATCCTTCCTTTCATTGTGGTGATCCATGGATTGGCCAACCAATCCATGTTATTTCAGATCGGATCTTATATATATGTTATTCTTTATAATTTTCTGAATACTTCTACAGATATATGACTTAGATCTCAGATCTACTCTTGTACCTTCCTATTTTGCTAAGATCCCCAAGGGGAGTGTATAAAGGAGAATTTCTTGTTTACAGATCTGATACAGATCTGAAATTTTATGTACAGATCTGCTGTAGATATGATTTGTAATCTACTGTATGCTTCAGCCATGAAAATTACGCTGTCAAGCTCTTTCTGCACTTTCTTATGTTGTAGTGTCTCATTCTAAAGCCTGGATCTATGTAAAACTTCTGTCTTTCACTAATATATTGCATAAATAATATCATAAGTCTGATCCAATGATGTCTATACTTATTTTCATTTAATTCCTTCAGAAATTATGCTGCATATGCTTCAGTCACATTCTGCATACTCTAGCTCATGGGAAATCAGCAATTTTAAGCCTAATCGGGATGGGAGGAACTGTTTAATATAGATAGGATTATTTGTTTGACCTGAAATTCGGTATGGGGGTCCCACATAGCCTAAGCTAGAATATCCAACCATCATCCTTCCTTATTTTTATGCACATCATTGAAATTATGCATTTTAGGGCCTAAATCACTGCTTTTTCCCACCCTTTTGATTCAAGAAGTGAAGTAAAGTTGTTGTTGTTACTTATAAAGAAGGATCTATCATCTAGCATCAATTGAAGCTGATTTCTTGCTGCTCTCCAACTTTGGGATTCCTTAGGGTATTCATACTGCTGTAGAAAATCCATATATTGCTGCATTGCCCACTTGAGAAGGAGAATATCAGCCATATGCTTTGCTGAGGTTCTTTCATCTACTGAAACATTGGCATGCTCATGATTTTCTAAAGCTCCACATTGGTAATAACTCAGATTATTCCCAATAGTGTAGTTGTTCCCATATTGGGATATTACATTTACGCACTCCTTGTGGAGCGAACCACAAAATATACTGCTATTACACAAGGAATATGAGTTTCTTGGGCAAGAAAACTCACTGAGGTCAAAAATCCCCAAAACTATTTTTCAGCTATGCTTCTCGACTCTCTACACCAGCAATCACTGTTGCAAAATCAACTGTATCCCTTTAGCTATTTATCTTCATAGATCTGTTGTGCTGCTCCCTCTGCCTCAAACAAACAAAAATATAGAACAATCTTGTCTCTCTATCAACTCACTTAGAGAGATATTTTCCTGCTGGTCTAGCCCTCCTAGATTGGACTGCACAATCACTGCGAGATCGATCTACTGCTTACGCAACTCTTTGATCCCAGCTTCACCAAATTTGAATCTGTTATTTTTCTCACCTATAATCAGCTTAAACAAGCTTTGATACCATGTGAAAATTCTGCCAAACTCATGAATCCTACTACAACAACTGATGGAAAGTCTTCTATTTGTTATTTACTTAACAAATTATTTATTATGTTCCACAATAAAATATCGAAATCCATTCACTACAACCTACACAAATAAATTGCAGAAGAAATACAAGTGCGGAAACAAATATGAACACACATAGATCACACAACCATTTGACACAATTATTTTTGGACTAAAGTCCCTAGGAAAATCCAATGCGGGAAAATCGGTGCAACAGATCTAAGCGTTTATGTATCATGTAGTAAATGTTATGACTACAAATCTATGATTGACACACCGTCAAATCATATAGAGAAACTGACATAAGAGATCTCTTGAGACAAACGTCACTCCTCCATGGGAAACTCGCACTGATCTGTACCAAGACTGGATTTCCCTACGCTGCCTCTGTGCAGTGACTCCATCACCCATGTAGTTTCTGTGTCACAACTATGTCTTCCCATCTACCTCTGTGTTGGTATCACTACTGGATGGAAAATATAGCCTTCTAGCCTTCGAAAAATCTCTATGGGATCTGACACTAGCTCTACGATGTCTCCTCAGCAGGAAAAGATCTTTCCCTCTAGCTATGCACAGTGACTGCGTAAGTACTACGTCACTGGCTCTGCGTTGATGTTGTGGTTCTCTATGTCTCTGTTGCTATGTACTCTCAGGCTCAGGAAATATTCCAAACGAATCTATTGCCTCTCACTGCAATCAAGAATCACTTAGATCTGATTTTCATCCAAGCACTTGCTCCATCAGAAAAAATTGATCTCTAAATCCTCTGTGTCTTCAAATGTTATTTTGAAATGACCCTTCAATCAAACCTTATAGTCTTCATATTGAGACTTCAACGAATAAGATTAAATTTTGACTTCATCCGTTTCTTCTATATCATTCTCACTCATATTCTATTAATACACTTTAATTGTTTTATTTTCCTAAGTTTAGACTTAGGGTCCCTTTAAAAACAATTAATTATTTCTATAGAATACATCCGAGTGGAATTTCACTAAACAATTTCTGGGTTATCTAGAATACATGTGTCTAAGCCTCTACACAAAATTTGAAACTTAGATCACATCCGATGCTACCCAAAATCAACAGTTACGATTCTGGGAAGTTGGCTGCCCAAATAACCCCAACAAGGCCCAAAAAATCTTGGTGTTCCATCTCCTAGGGTTATGTTTTTTATTATTTATGGTTTCACTTTGATGTCCAATAATAAAAAATCCTTTGAGCCTCATTGTAACACAATTCAGAGGGATGTAGCCGCCACATCTCTTCTTAGAGATAAACTATCATCGCCCGAGCTAGCTTATTTCCATTTTTTATGTAAGCATATTAAAATTCTTTGATATTAATGAAATGAGAATTTATTTATGCTACGTATTTGTGTTTATGTTTATATCTGTATTCTGTTGTGTTCCTGCATAAGTACGAATCACTCAAATCCATTACAACAATGTACTCATTATGATCTCAACATGTCACTTGTGAGAATTGATCTTGGGTTGAGAGGATAACAATCATTCCACCCAACCACTCAAGATAAAGCTAATTGAAATGATAACAAATATTATAACCACACATTATAATTTATACATAATATGATCCAATACCTTCCAAAGGTCAAATATCAAGTATTATATCTAGTCAAACCCCTTTTTTTTCTTATAGTGTTTTTCACTAATGTGAGAAGCAATGACAAGAACCTCTCATCATTCATGCTAATTATCTTGACATTAAATACCTAACTCACAGCTTTTTCTCTCAATGAGGGAGACCAAATTCTAAAAGGAGGATTAGATATGATATAATATTCCTCTAATTTTAAGGTTATTAATTAAAAATCACTCTTCCATTTAAAAAAGAAAACACTTTTAGATTTGTTCATTTTTTCTCCAAGTTTCTTTAAAAACTCTACATCTCCAAACTTCATAATGCTATAGAATCATCGAGATAACAAATGTATGGAAGATGAACTTCTCTTTTTCCAAAAATTAAAACATTTTAATTTACAATTTTTAAATAATATTTTCAATCTCTATTGGTTATGTGTTCAAGATTATAATTTAAGATGAAAATAAATTCCAGGATACTTAAAAAGGGGGCTTCATTAATACAAGTTACTATTATTATAAAAAAATTAATGTAGCTAATTTTCTTGGAATTAATGGCCATCAACTTCGTTTTATGAGTATTTATTAATATCTTGAAGTTAGTACAAAAATATTTGATAATTTTAAGTTGTTTACTAGGTCATAGGGTAAAGGAAACCATTCATGTATAGCAGGATAATGAATTTAACCGTTCTAAATCCATTCCCGCAGAATGTGCTTCCTCAAGACAATTCTCCAACCTAGAATTCTAATACCAAAAATAATTGGAGACAAAGAATAACCCTACTTAACTCCTATATTACAATATTTCTTTCAATATCTTATTATTCTAAACTTGACAATGACCATTTTGTATAACCTTGTTACTATAGCCTTCAACCCAAAAGGTACCTAAACATCTTATGTACTCTTTTAGAGGTTGTTTATAGGGATTATGTCCATAGCTTTTCAAAAGTTAACAAAACAACAAATAATATTAATCTGGTTGTTTCAATACTCTTCAAATAACTAGGTGGTCTAAAGTGAATTGATAACACTAAAAATCAAAGTATCCTTAGTATTATTACTTTAACTTTTGTTTCATGAGCTAATTTTGTTCTTCTTTATTAAAGCTTTATTGTTACTATTTTTAAATGTAATGAAAAAAACAACATTTGGGTAGAGGGTTGGGTTTGGTTGGGTGTTAAACAACCATTATGGAATTTTCATCATGTCTTTTGAAAACTCTTTGCATGTACAACATCACACACAATCAATATTTGAACTATAAACTTACTCTTCCTTTGAAGTACTACATAAAAAACCCTACGTAGGATTTTCGAATCACTACTTTGTGGTTAATAAACACTGTTATGTTTATTTATTTTCCATGGTGGTCTTTTAATGGCAACAAAAAAAACTATGGTAGGTTATTCCATTGGCTATAAAGGCATTTTAAATACCAATGATTCTTAGAAGAGGCTCCATCTTTTTCAACTACATTGGCCAATGAAAACCCTCTCCTTATTATAAGTCCTTGCTCTTTCAAAGAAAAAGTTCAATATGTTGAGAATATGGTAGGGTGTTGATTAATTCAAATTAACTTCTTGATAACTACTTGTGATCTTACTTTATTTACTTATGTATTATCTTCTTAGTTTATTACGTCTTTCATCAAGTCAATTACCAAAAACACAAGAGACACAAATGTAGGCTCTTCAATCCAGGGCCAAAACCTCTCCTTCTTGGAGAGGAAAACCTGCAAGGAATTCTTCTTATATGCTTTAAAATGACAAGTACCATGACCAAGACTTAGACCATTGACCTATGAATGCCTCCAAGACCTTGTCACTACTTCTTTCTTGCCCTTTTAAGTTGATTCTTATTTTCTGCACCAACCTAAATTGTCCTACACCAACACTAGAGAACTCGATCTCTAAGTCTATCTTTCTTGATCTAGTCTCGGTCATCCAAACACTTCTTCTCGCTTATTCAAACATATTAGACAAGGTCACACGAGACCCTATCCTTCACTTTTCATATCCTTGAAGCCTCTTCTCTTGAGATATATTACTCTCCATTTATGCACTATAATTCAAGAAGGTAAATCACGTATTTATCTTCCTCCTTTTCTCGCATTGCAATTCAGAGATATTTCATTGACCATAACCCTTACTCCACCTTTCCGAATGCTCCTTACTTCATACTAGTCACAGTACTTGCTACGCATATATCATAGACTTTATTCCACATTTATTGCAGGTGTATACCAATTTACTCACCTCATATTTGACCACACTCTTCTTTAGACTGATCCGCAAAAACTTGAAGATCAAATGAGCCATAGGACCTTTGATATATAGTCAAATATTCTTGTTTTATGCCGACCCTACAATATGCTTTGTAGGCTGACTTTACCACTGTCCATAGGTTGACTTGGAGGGCTTATATTCCAACGTTTAATGAAGGCTTTCATGAGGGTTGTCTTGAGAAATTCCTTCACAGTTAGATGACAAGGTCTTGGAGCATATCCTTTTGACCTGAAACTTCATATACATGTCTCATGAATACATTTATGATTAGAAAACAAATACTAATAGTCATCAATAAAAAGTATATTGACCTATAATAAAATATTTCTCATGAAACCCATGAAGAAATCGTAAAATACTTTTTATTATCTTTGTCTTCTACTTTACATAAATACATAATTACATAGTCAATATTAACACCGATCCTAAATATAATTTTCAGCACTCCCTATTAACTAGGGAGGTATTCATACAGGTATATGGCCACTTTCAAAATGAAGAAACTCATAAGAAGAATCAGATTGGTAATCACATATGTATAACATCATATCAACCAACATTGTCCTAGTGAAAAGCCTTGACTAACAACCCTATCTCTCAATGAGACAATGGGCTACAATGTTGTCGAGACACATGAATTATAGAAACCATAGTCATTGTCTCTCCAAGGTACATACTCCACCCAGGTGTTCCCAAAGTATGACCTTCTTGGACTATTATTCTCTTGGGTAGCCAACCCTCAAAGAATATTGGTCCCTGACTACTCTTATCTTGAATGCCTTATCATATTCTCAAAGAGTATCAAATGCCAGCTGATTACCCAATCCTCCATTTTGTCTTCCAGGTGAAGACCAGAACGATGTGTCTATCCATTCTCTCTACATGGCCTTAACTAAGACTTACAGTTGTTAGTCCTGGTCTAGTGCATGACACATGTATTAGAGAATCATATACGTCACTCCCTCTTAACTCAGGAAGGACATATTTCAATTTTCTTCCAAGAAAGAAACTTACCTCCAGGCTCCCTCTCAACTAGGGACTTGCAACAACAATGGTGAGACACCCAACTGCTCATGAGGAATTCCTTTCCTTGATGTCATGTATTTCAATATTGAGTAATCTTCAACTTTTGGCTTCATAGGGCACATATCATCCATAAATTTCGTCCACGAGTCATGTCAACTATCAGAAATTGATTCATCAGAATTCACCATTTGGTCCATCTTTATGCCATGCTGCTTTCCTTCGAATCATCTCCAAGGATCTTACATCCTTCCATATGATTGGAAGCCATACATAAACTTATCTAGATAAACATATGCATAATCAATTTTAAATCAAAAGTTACCTTAGTGATTATCTTTCATCGTGACATCTTCTTGTAGGCATCAACATCCTCTATTTAGAATGACACATCTCCTAAATATATGTCTTGTCGAGGGTCTTCTTGTTTACCATACTTCTATTAGAGTTCACATATCTTCCCAGGAGATCACATCTTCTTGGATTCTAGATAATAACCACCTCTTTACATGGTAGCACTTCATGATCTCTTCAATTATTTCTACGCACAGCTTCATACCCAGGAACTTCCGGTATCTAGTTCCTTGTTTGTACACAAGTACCTCATATTCCATCTAAGGACATATTTTAATTTCTTCTGTTAGTGGAAAACTGTGCATCGTAAGAGATCCTCCTTCATATATCATACTTCTAAAGATATAATTCCATTACCTGCAATCATATGACATGAATTCACAACATCCAGCGTCAACATATAAATATATGTACCTTAAACATTTTACCTTTGATTCATCCTATAGCAATTTTACTAGAATGAAGAACTTCATTCCCTTGACCTGTTTCATCAATATTTCATCATATCCTAATCCTATAATTCTGTAACATATAATTCTCGATGAAACCTTTTGATTTATTTCTAACTAGAGAACCCATAGAGAAATCCATTAGAAAAATGTCAGCACATGTTTCCATGTGGATCACTGAATGATGAACCTTGATCTTGATGATTGCCTTCCAAGAATGTTGTTTATCAGTGAGTTTATCAGGAGCTACTTCACCAAGTGTTCATTCCATGCTTCTGTCATGATGCTATTAATATACATTGCTTCATATTATTTTACAACCAACAAAAATCCCTTGAGGAGAAAGATGATCATAGAGATCTTTCAATTTCTTCTTTCTTAGATTTATTTGCATCAGGTTCTTCCATTTTATGTGTGGCATGGGATTTTTTCCTTTTCCTCTTGTCCTTTCTAAATTTAGGACAATCTCATTTATAGTGCCCAAAATCATTACATCCAAAGCATTGTGCTTTGTCCATATTTCTTCTTTTATTATGAGGACCAAATTTACTGAATCTTCATTTCTTCCTGGACATGGTTGCAAAGGCTTGATTCCCTTCACTTGATCCTTCTTTCAATCTTGATTCTTCTATCTTACCTAGAATTTGGAATGGCATGGATTCTTCTTTCCCATTTATGCTTGAAGTGAAACCCCTCCATTATTTTGGTAGAGCATTTTGTACCATAGTGAGTATTTCTCCATCAGACATTACTTCTCCCAATTTCTGTAGTTGATCTCTTATTGTGAAAATCTCCATCAAATATGGAATTACTCCTTCCCTTCTTGACATTCTAAATTTGTATATTCGTTGTCTCAGGGATATTATTTCCTTTTAATAACATTTTGAGAATAGTTCCACAAATTTATCATATATTTCTTTTGGGGATTCTAGCTTTGATACATAGTTCTTTATGGATCCTATAAGAATCCTCCGGGCTCTTATGTCTCCCTTCATGTATTTGATATATGTTAGGATGAATTGTTTTTGAGCTTGAATTGTAGTTCCTTCGATGAATCTCATAACTTCATTTTCAATTAGATTCAAATCTGTCCTTTAAAATTTGATGACCCAACTAATTTATTGTTCTCTATACAATAAGTCATTTTGATAGATTTAGATAAGGTCATATATACTTACTTGAGTAAAGTGACTTTCTCCTTCCAACAACTTCCTTGATGATGATGACAATTAATTCAGGAACTTCTTCTTATATTGAATTCTCTAATGTAGGTGATCTTGAATCCTTGATGACAAAGGATGTCTCCAAAAATATTATGTCTCTTCCAACAATGTCTTGAATATAAATATTTGATGGCAAAGATTATTTTCTTGAAGAGTAGATCCTTTGAATGGGATGGAAGGTCTACTTGAAATGGTTCGCGAATATTTCTAGAAAACTGATTTGACTTTTCAATGCAAACTTTTGAACTTGACTTTGATTCTTGCTTCCTTGAGTGGCTCTTTTCTAAGTAGCCTTTCCTTTAGCACCTTAGCTATGATACCATGTTGAGAATTTGGTAGGGAGGTGATTAATTCAAATTATCTTCTTGATAAATACTTTTGATCTTACTTTATTTACTTATGTATTCTCTTCTTATCTTATTACGCCTTTCATCAAGTCAATTGCCAAAAAAACAAGAGACACAAATGTAGGCTCTTCAATCCAGGGCCAAAACCTCTCCTTCTTGGAGAGGAAAACCCACAAGGAATTCTTCTTATAGACTTTCAAATGACAAGTACCATGACCAAGAATTAGACCCTTGACCTATGAATGCCTCCAAGACCTTGTCACTGCTTCTTTCTTTTCCTTTTAAGTTGATTCTTCTTTTCTGCACCAACTTTCACTGTCCTGTCCCAACACTAGATAACTCGGTCTCTAAGTCTATCTTTATTGATCTAGTCTCGGTCATCCAAACACTTCTTCTCACTTATTAAGACATGGTAGACAAGGTCACTCAAGACCCTATCCTTCACTTCGCATATCCTTGAAGCCTCTTCTCTTAAGATATATTACTCTCCCTTTACGCATTGTACTTCAGGAAGATAAATCATAGATTTACCTTCCTGCTTTTCTCACACTGCAATTCAGTAATAGTTCATTGACCATAACCCTTAGGCTTTGTATCAAAACATAACCATAGACTATGCATCAAATTTTAGTCTCTCATCTTCGCATTACATTGTATGTCATCTGAATTCTTCCTGTAGTATAGTCTGAAGATTTCAGACCTTTTAGAATGTTCCTTACTTCGAACTAGTCACATTCCTTGCTACGCATATATCACAGACTTTATTCCACATTTATTGCAGGTGTATACCAAGGAAATCAACTCATATTTTACCACACTCTTCTTTAGACTGATCCACCAAAATTTGATGATCAAATTAGACGCAGGTCCTTTGATATATAGTGCATTGTTCCTGTTTTAGGCCGACCCTAAAATCTACTTTGTAGGTCGACTTTACCACTATCCATAGGCCGAATTGGAGGGCTTATATTCCAACGTTTAATGAGGGCTTTCATGAGGGTTGTCTTGATCCATTCCTTCACAGTTAGATGACAAGGTTTTGGACCATATCCTTTTGACTAGACAATTCATATACATGACTCATGAATACATTTATAATCATAAGATAACTCCTAATAGACATCAAGAAGAAGTCTATTGACCTATAATAAAATATTTCTCATGAAACCCATGAATCAAGCATAAAAAAATACATTTAATTATCTTTGTCTTCTACTTTACATAAATACATAATTACTTAGTCAATATGAAGACCGATCCTAGTTACACTTTTCAACACAATATAAATTTCCTCCTCTCAAGGAAGGAAGAATTCACACCTAGTTATTTCTTGAACATGCATGGTAAGATTTTTGAAAGGCTTCTCTATTGTATATTTCGACATCATAGGATAGTTATGGAAGGATGTTGGTTTTGAGGTAGAGCTAGCCTCTTCTTCAAATCATGATTCCCTAAATTTAACCTTGATTTAATTTCCATCTCAACCACAATCTAGGTGAGCTTCTTGAATCTCCCCATGTACATATAGAAACATGCAATCCTTTAGGGAATAAAAAATCCCATATGAAGTTTTATAAAGGAAGATCTGCTACCTACATAGAACTATACTTGAGTAAAAGTCAACTATATAAGATTGCGAATATTTTTAAAAGGATACACAATTGAATTGTGTGAATATTGTCTTTAGATATATGCTCAATTTAGAAACATACCGCCTCAAAGAAGCATGAATAAAGGAAAATTTTTCTCTAAATAAAATATGGAAAAATAACAAATATAATGAGTGGCAAGATCCATGAACACATTTTTAGGGAAATGATGTAGAGGAATCTAAGCCGAGATATTTGGTTAAAAAACATATCATACACTTGAAAGAGGTGCAATTCTAAAATGTATACATTCAAGAGAAAGGAGTCCCCACCTCATTGCCTCATAGTGGTGGGTTGGGGGGGGGGGGGGAATTAATTGACAAGATGGATATAAACAAAGAAGAAAATAAAGAGGGGAAAATGGAATAATTTACAAATTATAATATCCTTAAATAGGGAATTCAAAAGGTTAAGAGTTTGTATGGGTCAAAATATTGAATATTAGACCTAAAAATGGTAATTGAGTTTTTAAAACTTTTATTAACAATATAATTAATTACTCAGAAAATATATATAAACAAGAGAGAATATTTGATTTTTGAAATTGAGTTGGATTTCAATCATTAAATTTTTTAGCCATTCTCACATTGGCTTGGAAGATCCATAGTGAAACAAATCCATTTTTCTCCTGATGTGATGACATTTCCAGAGTTGAAGGTGAAAAGGTCTCTATTCGCTCGACTTGTTACTAATCACTCGACCCATTACTAGTTGTTAGAACTATCGGTTCATTCCCTGGAAGTCAAAATTGGATGCCTGCATGTTGTAAATATAATTTCCAAACCATGTATCTTAAAACCCCAAAACCAATATTCGAGCTTATTTCTCGTTCGCCTATGCATGTTCCAGGCTCTGACCGGTGTCAAGATTATTTGAGCAGAATAAGTTGTATGCTTTGGTATTTTATAAATTACCAACTATAAAACCTTTCTATTTTTTATTTTTCAAATTACCATTCTACAATGAAGTTTTGTTAAAGATATTACTCTTCACTAATGAATTTTTATCAAAATTTATTCAAGATTCTTTAATTTGAGAAATAAAATAATTGTGAGTTTTTAGCTTTTGAATCTCATCCAAAATTCCTTCTTAAATTGATTCTAAATAATCCAATGAAGAACCATAAGTTTAATTACTCTCATTAAATTCAAATACTATAGTGTGAAGAGGAATACTACAAGTATTATGGGAATCAATTGATATCATGAAAATGTCGGATGTACTATATTCTTTGTATGACTCTCACCACCTGTTGTACATTGATGGATTGGAAATTCATGGATGCTATGGGATATATATTGTATGATAATACTGTATAGAAAATATGTATTGAAAAAATCTTACCAGTTTTACTAGTTTGGATTTCTAGGATAAAATACCTATGCTAATATGTGTGTTTTCCATTACATATTTTTTGTTTTAATTAGGAATATTTTTGCATTAATTAATTATATAGGTTAAAAACCTACATTTGGTATCATAGAAATTTTTTCTTCAAGGGATGCCTTTGTGGATAAGGGGTTTGGATCAGGCCTACGGTAGACCCTATAACAGTGGGATATCTACACAAGTGATTCTTGTTGTGAAAAGGAAATGGTGAGTTGTTCAAATATAGAGATAAAAAATTTAATCGACAAAATTCAGAGTCATGGAAACTCAAAATGGATGATTTCTTGGTGGGTTGAGATCAATGGATCACCATGGATTTGGGTACTGCACTAACAGGGATGTCAACAGAAGAATAGACCAAGTTGGATCGAAAGGTGAAGAGCATAATATGATTGTATATCTTAGCTTCAATGTTGCTAAATGTTTCATAGGAATCTATAGTGAAGGATTTGTGGGAGAAGTTAGGGGCTTTGTATTAATTTAAGCTCTAAGTGAACAAACTGTTCCTGCGAAAAAATTGTATAACTTTAGGATGAAGGAAGGAGAATTAGTGAATCTATTGATATTAATATTTTAGGTGAATATAAGTGCATCGGTTTGTTATGTTCTCTACTATACTCGTGGGATAATTTGGTTGTTTCCTAGGTAGTGATGTAACTAATTTAAAGTTCAATGAAATAGTATCATCTTTGTTATTGGAGGAGATGAGATGGAAAAACATGGAAAGATAAAATGAAGATGCCAAATTTTAGACTTCTATGGTTATCTTATGCTGAATGAGAGTTCGGATTATCCATGGTAGTAATCATAACTTGTTGATGTTTCGAATCCCAATGGGGATCCATCATCAAGACAATGAATGAATGATAGAAGAGTCAAAGTGAAGGATGAATAAATAGATAATAAATGAACAAATTCAAACCTAAAAGACCGGCTAAATTAAAACTCTTAATATAATAAAACCTAAACTAAACCTAAATTAATGTTATAAAAAGTAAAATTATAAAAATGTAATAGATGAAATAATATTTTGAAATACATAATAAATTAATTAATTATAAATATTAATTATTATAAATAAATAATTACTAATAATTATTATTATTTATTTACAATAATTACTAGTAATAATTAATCAAAAGATGAATTTTTTTATATAAATAAATAAATAATTAATTATTATAAATAAATAAATAATTAATTATTATAAATAATTAATAATAATTAATTAATTTTTAATAATTATTTATTTATTTTATTTAATTATCATAATTAAATTTAAATTTAATATTTAATTTTTAATAATTAATTTAAAATAAAATCACCTAGAGCCATTACATTAAAATTAAAATCTTAAAAACTAAATAATATAGGGAAATAAGATTATACCTGAGAAGAATTGGAAGCCCTAATCTTCCCGATTAGAGGAAGTCAGTTTCCACTGCTATCGATCCCACCATCCCTGTTAAGATTACGTGGATGCTTCATAATCTCAAGAGCTTCTCTAATTCTCCTCTTTTGATGATGCTCTTCCCTTGCGATAATAATGGTACTCTATAAGAAAACATGGTGCTTAGTTTTTGAGGAGTGTTTTGCAAGGTTTGAAGTGTGTTATTTTCCATTCTTAATGTTAGCTTCATGTTGCTTCAGTCTTCTTTGCAATGAACACCCCGTATCTCCAATATAATTTTTTTCCCGTGACAAGAGCAATCAATTTTATAAACTCCCTTAAATTGATGTTGATCGATGTTATCCTTAACAAATTTCATACTCTACTTTATTTTTCTTGATGCTATGAATTGTGTGAATATGTATTTCTTACCTAAGATGAAATCTTATCTATAACCCCATGAATGCATGGTAGGAATACTCTACCACGTTGAGCTTGAGCTTGAGCTTGAGGGCTTTAGGAGAAGACCTTTCCTTCAGCTCTTTTCATAGATTTTTTAATATCCTTCTCTTTATAGCCTATACTCTTAAATACATAGGTTAAATTTTTTTTTCTCATCGTCAAGGTGCTCAGAGTCAGATATTCTAAGGGCTATAACAACAAGAGTGTTAATAACACCAAACTTTTGAGAAACAGATAACTTTCTATGTGAGTTTTCTTCCTAAAGACTTTATGACCGAAAGTACCATGTTCCTTTCTTATAATAAGGACGTCTAAAAATGGAATGGTTCTATTATATTTTAGCTCTATCATAAGCTTTATTTCAGAAGAGATAGAATTAAGATGTTTGAAAAACTTATCTAGTTCTTCCCTACCATGAGTCCATCTTAAGTTGGTATCATCAACATATCTCTTCCACCAGGTTGGCTTTAAAGGGTAGGATTCAAGGATTTCTTCTCAAAGTACTCCATGTATAGGTTAGCGACAATGGGTGAGAGTGGTGATCCCTTTGCCACTCCAGATATCTGCTCATAATAACTTCCCTAAAAACTGAAAAAAGTGGAACACAAACAAATCTCAGCAAACCTTGCAAACTCTAGATCAGTAACCTCTTTTATAACATGAACAACCTCATCCAAGGGAATCTTGGTAAATAAGGGCACTACGTCAAAACTCTCAAGGATGTCATCTTGATCCACCCTTTCATGTTTGATAAGATTTACAAAATCATTGGATTCCTTGATAAAAGAATCAATGTTTCTAACAAGAGGTTTTAAGATATTGAAAACATACTTTTCCAATTCATAGGTAGGGGATCTAATGGCATTTACTATTGGTATAAGAAGAACCCCTTCCTTTTGAATCTTTGGCAACCCATAAATTCTAGTGATAACTTCACGGGAAGGAGTTAATTGTTACTTTAATTTCTCATCCATGTTGGATTCTAAAATTGCCTTCTTGACTTCTTTTATGACCTTGGAGATGGGATTGGAGTTAATTTTATTATAACTACCATAGTTAAGATGCTCATTCATTTTATGAATGCAATCCTCCTTGTCCAAAACAATTGCTGCCCCTCCCTTTTCTGCCTTTAGAACCACAATTTTGTCATTATTACGAAGGGATTAAGAGCAATTTTATCATCCTTATTCAAATTTCTCTTAAGTGTATTAGCCTTTCTCATTATGAGGGAAAATTCCAGTCTTAATACTTCTTTATCCTCAAATTAGAGGCCTTGAATCCCATCCTCAATGTTACAAATGGTGTTTTATACTATAATTTTATTTGGTGCAACAACAAACTCCAAGCCTTTTCTGTAAGAGATTTTTCCTAGAATACAAATAAAAATAAGTTCCCAAGTGGGATATCTAAATGAAAAGGAAGATCTAAATATCCAAGAAATTTTTATAAATGTATGTTGGAGATGTGGGAAATAAGGTCATTATAAGAAATATTAAGAAAGGGAAGGGATCTAAAGGTGCTCCTTCTGTAGATGCCAAAACCTCCTCAAATGAAGGAGAGGATGTGTACTTGACTTCTTCAAGTACACACGTAGATCATGAGGCATGGTTGGTTAAATCAAGAACATCCTTTCATCTAACTCCTCATAGGAAATGGTCTTGTGAGTATGAAATATTTGATGGTGGTAGTGTTTACTCAGGAGATAAATTAGTGGCCAAAATCATAGGATGAGGAAAAGTCAAATTAAAGCTCATGGGTAGAAGGATTAAAACACTCCTCAGTATTCTGCACATCCTAGGATTAGCAAAAAAAATCATGAGAAATTACTCAGTTACGACCACCTCTCATGAAAATGTTCATAGATGAATGACTTACTTGACACAGTTGAATCCCAAAAAATGATATCAAATATAATGCACCGTGGAAACCCCTCAATACTTGAAGATGAATGATGCAGGAGTAAAAATAGTTTTGAAAAATATACTTGTAGGATGGGAGGAGCAATGGTATTATCGAGGGGGGTTTGGATTGAAACTTTGTATAAGTTGTTGGGAAGTACTATTAGTGATGGGTGCAATAGTTCTTTGTTCCTTAGAGTAGATCATAATAAGGAAAAAAAACTGCAAATTTTGGATAAAAGACTACCATGCGGCATCAAAGACTAGGGGATATTGGAGAGAAGGGCCTTTGAGTACTACACGGTAATGGTTTTTTTGAACATTGTTGATATGCGAACCAAAATCAGGTAAGATTATCCTCTGGTTCTACGAGGTCAAAGGGAATATTATAGTTGGTGCACGATGATGTGTTTGGACTTGTGTCAATTCCACCATTGGGTAAATTTGTGTACTATGATTCATTTATAGATGACTTTTTGAGAATCACATGGATATACTTCCTTAGGAAGAAATATGAACTCTTTAAAAAATTAAAAGAGTTTAAGGCTCTTGCAAAAAATCAGATAGAGAAAAAAATTAAGGTGCAAAGGATAGATGATGATGGAGAATTCTATGGGAATGGATTCAAAGAATTTTCTAAGCACCTTTGGCCAGGAGGGCCAACAACAATAAAAATACACAAACTGAAGCTAATTATAAAAACACAATTGTAGAAATAAAAATCAACATATTATAATAGTATCTCCATGATCAATAATATGAAACCAAAATTGTTGAAAATAAACCCAAACTGCTACATAATTGAACAAAAAAATCAATCAACAAACAACTGCAACACCACAAACACATAACCCAATCCAGATTCTTCATTACCATAGCCAATATTTACAAAATGGCAGGGAAGATACACAATATCCTATGCTCTTTAGAACCCTCGTCAGCAACACTCGAAGAGGCCAAGAGACAACCCCAAAATCTCTTGAATGCCTCCTACATTACCCCTAACCCTATGGGATGGAAATAATATTTTAATATTTTGACTAAAATATATACTAACAAATTTTCCCTCAATCTGAATTTCATAACATGCAAATTTTCATTTGATTTACATTTCATAGTTACATTAATTTTCATGATTAATCTTTGATTTAACATCTGGGCTCCAAAAGGCCTCCGACACAAAATCCTGGCTTGTCCCTGAACTAGCTACAACCGGACATCCATTTTTTATTGTGCTGTTGCACGATCCAAATCCTTCCCTGAATGTTTATTTGCAAGATTCTCCCCTACTCTACTCTACTCTACTCTACTCTACTCTATTCATCCTCTTGGTGTGCTTCTTCCTCTTCCTCCTTCCAAGGGTGTCCCAAATTCTTGTTCGCAAGACCCCAATCCTTTCTCCTTCTCTACTCTACTCTACTACCTACTGCAACCTACAATTAACTCCTTATTCTCCCTCCTTCGTCTATCCCTATCCATTGCATCTACCCAGATAATCTGTCCTCTATCACTACCAGTGTTGTTGGGTTGAAATTTTTGTCAACATAACTCTATCTCTTTTCCCGGTCCTTCCATCATTCTAGGACATTTGAAAACTGCAGTGGGTCAATTGGTTTAATCAGGACTAGCTAACAATACTTGTGGGAGTCTTCATAAATACTGCCCATATGTCTGAACTGATTTTCTTTCTGTACTGCATGGATCTGCATAAATTGAGATAAAAACACATAAAAACATAACAAGAATATGAACAAGTCACCACAATCAAGAATAATTTTTTTGGGTTCTTCATTGCAAAATGTGGCTCCCCTCATACAATTTTCTGCACAGCTTCTGAACATGCAATCTGAAAAGTTCATCTCATATTAATGCATTGATATCTCATAAAAATTTGTTATTAATAGACACAAAAAAAACTCCCAAATACTGATAGATTTCATGGCCATTACTGCCATGACCCATATCTTGAATATGTCTACTTCTTCGCCGACTCCAATTGTCATCTTTCTGGCAGCTCGAATGGCGCTATATGAACAGTTGATGTAGCCTTTTTAATGATCGATTAGGCTTGAAGGATGAAAATAAATTACGAGGTATGGCCACCACTTTCCTCCACTATTTTCCGGTTACATTTTTTATTTTGTTTCCCAAATGTTGCAATTCGTTGGGAACCTCTGGACAACAGGGCCAACAAGAAGAAAAAAACACAAATTGAAGCTAATTGCAGAAACACAACTGCAAAAATAAACATCAACATATTACAAGAGTAACTCCACGATCATCAATATGAAACCATAAATGCTCATTACGTTTAATTGTTGAAAATAAACCCAAAATGCTACATAAATGAACATACAAATCGATCAACAAAGAATCACAACACCATAAACACATAACCCAATCTAAATTCTTCTTTAGCACAAACAATATTTACAAAATGTGCAAGCCTCCATTGGCGACATGGAGGTTGCACATCCTCCTATGCTCTTCAAAACCTCGTTTGCAACACTCAAAGAGACTAAGAGACAACCCCAAAATCCCTTGAATGCCTCCTAAATAACCCCTAACCCTATGGGATGGATATAATAATTTAATATTTTCACTTAAATATATACTAACCACTTTTCACTCCATCCAAATTTCATCACATGCAAATTTTCATTGATTTACATTTCATAGTTACATTAATTTTCATGATTAATATTTTATTTAACATGTGGGCTCCAAAAAAATTCTATAAGGGGTTCTATATAGAAAGGAATAAGACTACTCCATATGCATCCCAACATTTGCAGACACGATGAACATGACACTCATGGAGAAAGTAAAGAGTATGCTCAATGGTGCCAAGTTAAGGCAATATTTCTAGGAAGAGGTAGTGGAAACTATGTATTATTTGGTAAATATAACACCCTCATCAGAGTTGGATGACATGACTCCACATGAGAATATGCACTGGTGAGAAACCTTCGCTTAAACATCTTAGTGTATTTGAGTATGATGCTTATATACACATTCCAAAGGAGAATAAGAGTAAGTTGGATAAGAAAGCTAAAAAGTGTATCTTTATTGGATATAAAGATGGGATGAAAGGTTATAAGCTTTTGAACCCAGAAACTAATAAGTTTGTGTATATTCAAGATGTGGTATATAGAGAAGTCAAATATGCTATCAAATAGGAAGTCCTACCAAGGGACAAAGACCTAGAAAAGTTAGAGTTTGAAATAAAGGATGGTGAATCATAATCTAGAGAAGAAAATGAATAATAAGAAAAATAGCCACAAACTCTGGCATTGAGAAGATCAGTAAGGGAAAGAAGGCATCCATAAAAGTGTTGGCATTCTAGCGTTAAGATTGATGTCAAAAGGAGGATAACATTGTTTTTTCATCATTGTTGTCAACCTGATGATGGTGGCCCTCATGATTTATGGTCAGCTAGAGATGAATTATCAATAATGTGTTGACGTGATATAGAGGTTGTTGGCCCTTATGATGATGCTCGAGGTTTGATAAGGATATCATGGAGTTACAGGAGGATGCACAGGTGCTTGACAAGGTGGAGCTTTAGCTTGATGTCTTGATGCTGCGGAGGTGTTGTAGGTGTTGTCATAATGTATCAATCTCACTCCTGAGGCTGAGTTACATGGGTGATGTCAATTGATGTAGTTCCTGCACTGATGAAATCTATGATTTGTATTGAGTATTAACACATGATTTTTGAAGTATTTTAGGGTGTGTCATGGTGTCAAAGTGCTTGGGAAATGTTGTCACAATGTATGGAACATCCTCATAAAGTTGAGCTCCAAATTTGGACTAAGAGGAGAAGGTCTAGCCTAAATTAAGCCACAACTACAGGGAGTAAGACCTACATATTGCAACTGAAGGATCTTAGCTGGTGGGATTCCCATAGTAAAGGTGTGACTATGATTACAGGAAGCTAGTTATCATCCTTGCAATTGTGGCCTAAAACGTGAATTTTCTCTAGATTACATGCACACCTCAAGAGTTTTTAAGTGTTTTTTGATGGTTTTGTACGAGACTTTTGTTAAAAAGAAAAATAAATGTTTAATAAACCTCTAGAAGGTGGTTAAAGTGAATAATATCTCTCATTAAGTGTATTTAATGGAAATATCAAGTTAAAGAGAATTATCTAAACCAATTCCACAGTATGAAGAGAGTTGTTGGGTGCTCCATCACTTTGTGCATTTACTGCCTGGTTAACTATCTCAAAAAATTATTTATAGAAGGAAGCTATGAGATTATTTGGTTGGTTATTTTGTGTGAGAGAGTTACTATAGTGTATTGAGAGCCAATCATGAGAGGATAGAAATATTTGTGGTGGATTGTTGAAGGAGACCACTTTACTGGAGAATTTTGTGTGCATGCTACATAAATTGTTTGATGTGGGTTTATGAAGACATTGATGGAGGAAAATGTTGCTATCATGGAGACTGAATGTTAGAATATTTTATACAACACATTTGTATTGCTAACATGGTGTATGCAAGGGTTTATAGCTGGGAATATCATATTATATTCTATAATTTTTATATGGATAAGTTTGTGCATTCAAATTTGTTATGTTGCTAGAGATGTTTTCGAGGGTGTGTATGCAGGAGGTTTGTTGCATGGTTTTGTAGATCCATGTAATGATGTATTTTTCACTAAGGGTTTTATTTACTAATATGGTTGTGTGTGAGAGCCATAATCTATTTGTATGCTGCATATTATTTTTCAGGGTTGATTCATTGTGCTCAGAATATATTTGATGTTGATGGAGTTGTGTTTAGTGCATAACATTGGGCCATAGTTTTAAAATAAATGAAATGAGGTCCATGCGATGTGATGAGGGTTTGGGCCTTCAATGAGTAAGTGGTGGATTGCGTATTCCGGGTGTAACAACATACTTTAGGTGGTGGCCTGAGAATGTGGGAGTGGTGGCTAGATAGTTCGGTGGTAGATGAGTAGGCTTGTCAGGAGTAGTTGCTTCCAGCAGGTGGTGGCCTACAAATTCAAGGGAGTGGTGGCTTCCAATTGGTGGTCTCCTGCAAAATTCTTCATGTTTGCTGTTTGGAGTGAGTGGTGGCTCACATGATTGGTGGTGGGCAATGAATAAAATGCAAAATCATTTTACATAATAGAAGAGACGTCGATGAAGACTATATGTCGACAATGGTTTTTACCCTTGTGGTTTCTACCTTATATGTTATGTCTCATGTGGATGATTTGTGTGGTTGTGATTTATTGATCACACATTGCTTATTTCTTATGCATGATGCTCATATGATTTACATGCTTATGTGTTGATCTATTAATGTGTTTCTGGTTAAATAATTTGTGATTCAATAAAAGTTTAATAAAGGGAAAATTTTGTTCATAAGTCACACTACTAATTCCCCCCCCACCACCTCAACGTTTCAAACAAAAAGTATACTCCACCTCATTTCTGTTATAAATTTTATTTGTTTATTGCTGACGATGATCCTAGAAATGTTAGGGAGACAATGGATTCCGAGGATGAAAAACTTTGGAAAAAGGCCATGGTTAAAAAAATGTTAGCCTTGGACAAGAATGAGGCTTAGGATCTAGTGGAGTTCCTAGCTGGAAAAAATCCCATTAGAATCAAATTCATGTTTAAGAAGGTAGAAGGTAGAGTGGAGAAATACAAAGATTGGTTAACAGCAAAGGAGTTTTCCTAGGTAGAGGGAATTGAATTTGGTGATATAATTTCTATTGTTTCCAAACTAACTTCTATTAGATATATTTTATCTGTTGCTATTGCTTTTGATCTTGAAGTAGAAAAAATGGACATGAAAAAAACACCCTACATGGTACTTTGGAAGAGGAAGTCTACATGAAGCGACCAAAAGGATTTGCTTTGAAAGGAACAAAAGGGCTAGTATGCAGGCTGAAAAATTCCTTGTATGGGTTAAGGCAATAACCATGGATGTGTTATTAAAATCTTGATACTTATATACTAGGATTTTGCTTCACAAGGAGCAAAGCAGATCACTATGTGTATTTCGAATTAGTTGGTGATTATGCTATTTATTTGGTATTATATGTGGATGCTATGTTGCTAATTTGAAATGACAGGAAAATATTTCAGGAAGTGAAAACTCAATTTTCCTCTAAATTTTGCTGCAAATTTTATCTTGGGCATGGAAATTAAAAGAGATCGAGCAAACAAGAAACTATGGTTAAGTTAGAGAAAGTATGTAGAGACAATATTGTAGGGGTTTAATATGCATGAACATAAACTAGTAAACTTGTGCCTATTCTTGTAGGTGTAAAGTTATCTGCAGATTAGTGTCCCAAGACATGAAGAAGAAGAGGACATGTCTCATGTTCCATATTCCAATGCAGTTGGAAGATGTATGCAATGGTATATACTAGAATATACATTGCACATGTAGTGCGAGTATTCAACAGATATATGTTAAAACTAGGGAAGGAGAATTGGGAAGTAGTATAAATAGTTTTTAGGTATTTGCATGACACTAATAGATATGGATTGTGCTACCAAAGAAGACCAATATTAGACAAAATGTTAGACATATATTGCCTTGTTGATTCACATTGGGCTATAGATATGGATCGTAGAATATCTACAAGTGGGTATGTTTTTAACCTATTCGGAGGAGAAATCAATTAGATGAGAAAAATACAATCTCTAGTGGAACTCTCAATTACAAAAGCCGAATAGAAGCCACTCATGCAAGCAAGGAAGTAGTATGTTTGCAGAGATTGTGTTCAACTATTGAGTAGGTATAACATGGTGTAAGGATAGATTGTGACATTCAAAGTACAATATTCCAAGTGAAGAACCCAAATTATCATTCGAAAACAAAGAATATTGATGTTATATATCAACTTGTGAGAGATATGATTGAGGACAAGGTGCTACTAGAAAAAGTGGGCACTATGAAGAATGTTATAGATTCATTAAAAAAATATGTGAGCATTGAGAAGCTCTCTTGGTGTAGAGAAATAATGGGCATTATTACCCTATATTGTTGATCATCTACTAATGCGACCCAACGTTTGTAAAGAAAACAAAAAATGGGAGAATGTTGGGTATTTTTTTGTGGATAAATTTCTTTTGCGGACAAAATTAATCTCCCTAAAACTAAGGGCTTATTCTAGAAACAACCAAGACAAAACTATAATATTTTCCCTTAAAGAAGTTTGAAATATGGAAGGAAAACCTACTTGGAATCCAATGCAATCTTTTTTATTCTCCTTACTTGTTAGATCTAGCTCCAACTCCAATTTCTAAAAGTGGAACCTGTAAATCATCCAAAAAAAGTAAGAGAACCAAACATACAAGAAATCATCTACAAAAAAATCTAAACAAGAAGTCAAGGATTCATGTTATACATATGCATAATCAAGACATAATATGTGGGAGAAACACTACACTTTTGTATTAATAATGGAAGGAAAATATTACAACTCTTGTAGGCCTTGACTTTGTGAATCTCTCCTAGCTTTCTTATCCTTTCTTTGCCACAATGGTAAGCCTTCAATCACACCTAAAGCACATGGATGGATTATGGACCTCTAGACACAAATGAGCAACATAAGGGCATAATCAAAATCTCCAAAAGCCAACCCAAAATCTATGGTAGGTGTTGGATTTATAGGGTAAATGAGGTTGTTTTGGATTTACCATTCTAGGGCTTAGATCCACATTAGAGAGAGGTAATTTCTAGGAGATAAGAGATAAGACCTCAATATTAGGAGTTCAAGATCTGATCCAATAGTAAATAGTTAAAACCACTCTCGAAGCTTCTAGAGAGACTTCATTTTTATTTTTCCTCATTGCCAAGTGTTCAACGGACTTTTTATGAAAGCAACCTACACTGACCAGTGCAAGTTGCATGTGTGCAAATTGTGTCAGCACAAGTTTTCTTAAGGAAAAGTGCAATGATGCACAAATCTAGGGTTTTTATCTAATGTAATTGAGGATTCTTATAACCTCTGGAAAGATAATGTTTTTGGCTTTGCAGGGAGTTGACTGCAAAGTTTAAATGAATGATAATAGATCCGAGTTTAGGGCCATTTGTTCGAATACGAAAAAATGACCTATAACATGTATGTATTACATTCTTTACATGATAATCAACATATGTTGTATATTGTGCCAGGGGAAGGGGGTCACAAGAGGGGTAGAACCACCCCCGATTTTTTTGGGTAGTTTTTGTATCAATTTTGGTGACTTTTGGCATTTTTTTTTTTTTTTAATTGTTTTGTGACGGATGGTGGTTTTGTAGTTTCGATTAAGGAACTACAATTGTATTCTAATCGAGAGTAAATGGATTGGTGTTTTATGGATGCCATAGGATATATATAGTATTGTAATAGTGTACATAAAAATATATATTGAAAAAATATTACCGGTTTTTCCGATTTGAGTTTCCAGGATAAAATCTCTTTGTTAATGTATGTGTTTTCTATTGCATCTATTCTGTTTTAATTATGAATTTATTTGCAACAATTAATTGTACAAGGATAAAACTTTATAAAATGTGTGAATTTTGATCTTCCTTTTTTAAAACAATTTGTTTTTATCTAATATCACAGTCTACACAAAGAAATATCCCATATAATTGGCAAAAGAAAAAATCATATTATAAATTTTGCTTTTCTCAAATCTTAAATATTCCAACAAAAAATTGTAATAATAAAAAAATTTAATGATCTTTTTTCCCTTATAAAGCTAATTAGCACCGGCAGCTAAAAAATTATTGACCAAACCTTCCATGAATATATGATTATACCAACATAGATCCATCTTAAGCATGGATTTAACATGAGAAAATAGGATCAAATTTCTTCATGTGCAAACATACAATGTGTAATTTTTAGTTGTTTAAGTTGCATTTTGGAATGCTACATAGAATACATAACTTAAATTTGTAAGTCCAAAAATTATTTGTTAGATTTTGAAAAAAAAAAAAAAACTTAAAAAAGGACCAAACTATAAA
The DNA here is from genome assembly GCA_034641835.2 of Pinus albicaulis. NCBI lineage: Eukaryota > Viridiplantae > Streptophyta > Pinopsida > Pinales > Pinaceae > Pinus > Pinus albicaulis. The sequence goes on along the minus strand of CM076580.1, from coordinate 1,579,736,077 downwards.
TCATTGACACTACTTCAAATGTTTTAACAATAAACATTTTCCTTTTTCAATAGTTTTATACAATATACACATAATTTTTTTACAAAAAATATATAAGATATACATAGTTGACATTAAAATATTTGACATAATATGTGCATCCATACATTTTATCTGTGCATATTAAATGGTTTTTTTGTTATTAATATATTTTTAAGTATACATCAATATTAAAATATTTTATTGATCACCCACATTGAATAATATTTTATTTACTTCCAACTACTTTACATGAAATTATATTCCATCATGTGGAAAACTAACTAAAACTAACTAAATATGTATAACATATTCATTTTTATTATTATTATAGTTGATATTGCTTTTCTATTTAGAGAATATTTTATTTTTATTTTAAGAGGAACACATGTCAACTCCACTTTGAGCATGGACATACTTATACATCACCCTCATACTCACTCTCATACTGGGTTGTAGAATAAGCTTGCTTTTCTATTTAGAGAATATTTTTTATTTTTATTTTAAGAGGGACTCATGTCCTCAACGTTGAGCATGGACATACTTACACATCACCCTCATAGTGATTCTCATACTGGGTTGTAGAATTTTATTTTAAGACGGACACATGGGAGGTCCATGTTGAACATGGACATACTTACACATCACCCTCGTATCAGCTCAATGTTGAGCATGGACATACTTACACATCACCCTCATAGTGACTCTCATATTGGGTTGTAGAATATTATTTTAAGAGGGACACATGGTAGGTCCATGTTGAGCATGGACATACTTACACATCACCCTCATACTGACTCTCATAATGAGTTGTAGAATTTTATTTTAAGAGGGACACATGACAGGTCCACTCTGAGCATGGTCTTACTTAAACATAAGCCTCGTACTGACTCTCATACTGGGTTGTAGAATAAGCCTATAGGCTCAAATATTGCTCAACACACCTAATATAACATTGGTTATATTAAATTACAATTATATGCAAACATGTATAAATAATTGAAAATATATAAAAAATGAAATAAACAATACACTAGCATACATAACTTCAATTCATTTAAATAAGAAACCAGATTAATGAGGTTAGATGTTAAGCCACTCATCATAGGTTCAATTCCCCTTCCCTATAGGGGTGACGTATTTGGAAAGGATGATGAAGATGCAGTCCTACCATACTTACAAAAAAAGAAAAAACAAATAGAAAAGGGTAAAGATGATGAGTGATATAACAACTAACCTCATCACTGTTTAACCAAGACCCCCATAAGTTCAAAATTTTCAATATAAACTAAATTGAAAATGTAATTTTGTTTCAAAATTATATATATATATATATATATATATATATATATATATATATATAATTTAATCTAAAAATATCAAATAAAAACAATTTCAAATTTCAAATTATGATACAATAATAGATCATAAGGTTAATTAAAAGAAAATAGAACTAGAATTAAACAAGAAATGATAATGATTAGGGTTTAGTAAAATATATATGGTGTATTGAAACTTAAGAAGGTAATAGATTAATCATAAGTCTTTAACATTTTGTTTCTAGTGAGAGCAACATTCCAAAATCATTATAGTTTTGTTGAGTTCAAAATTCAAAAAAACTGGTAGTGTGATAAATATTTTGAAAATTAGAATTAATGTGAGTATAACATGGACAATCTAAGAGAAAATCTTTTTCATCTCCCACCTTTTTTATGATTTCACACGTGACAAACTATTTTACCCCAGAGGGTTTTGAGAATTGATCAACTCCCATTTTCACTAGGAAGTTCATAAGAATTCATTATTATCTTGGCAATGTTCATTTTCTTCTTAATACTAATCAAGACAAATAGATAATTTTGGTTTTCTAGATTGGGGTGGATCGCCTCTTTATTATATCATAGTTTCCTTTTCCCCGCAACTCTTTATTTCCCCAAAATTTCTCTCTAAATTTGGAAATAATAATATTTTTAGTATCATTCAAATTTTGCAAGATGATCTCCTCCTTTATTCCCTAATGTTTCAACCAAGACTGGACATCCTTATTACACCTTTGCTTGAGCTAAAGGTGGAGAAGCACATTTAGGAAACCTCTCGGTGTCCTTGTTGTATAACTTCTTCTTATATATAAGATACCTAGTCATAGTCATGTTTTAATAGAGGAAAGACTTGCTTCAACTAGGAGAATGAGATAGAGAGTATTTCTTTTAATTTTGAAGTTGTAGGTTATAAATTGTTTTTGGATCTGTTCAATTTTCCTTAAAATTTTTTAGATATATTGAAACTCTAAACTTCACATTCATATAAAATAATAAACTGTAACTAAAACCTTAAAAAATGCATAAATGTATATTACAAATGTAGCCAAAAGAACTGATTGGAAATAAAATTACAGTAAAATATGACATTATATAAATATGAATTTAATTTATATGACACGGATATAACATGTAAAAAATGATCAGTGATGAGTGAAATATGATAGTGTGATATCATGAATTTAATTATTAATGACACCGATATAATATGTAAAAAATTAATCCATGAGAAGTAAAATATTTATGTCGTAAGGCATCACTATTTGAAAACAAATTTCCTAAGTCCCTTTCTGTCATAATATGTGCCATTAGATTCTTTGTTAGACGATTCAATCATGCTCAACCATTGATTAGAATTGCCATCTGTTGGCAGTTGCCAGGCAATTGCGACTCCTCTGGCGATTCCAAATTTCCAGTATCTCCCATTTGCTGCCTGTCATTTTAATGAGTTTCAGGACGGGCCGAGACAGGGCTACAAGGAATTCAGAGCCGAAGTAGCGATGATAGACAGCATCAGCCACATGAATCTGGTGAGACTACGGGGATTCTGCGTTGATTCCCACGAGAGGCTCCTGATTTATGAGCTCATGGACAATGGTTCCTTGGATAAATGGCTCTTCTTGGGTCCGGACGAGAACAGAGAATGTTTGACGTGGGAACAATGTTACAACATAGCCATGGGGACTGCGAGGGGCCTGGTTTATCTGCACGAGCAATGCAGAGAAGCCATCCTGCACTTGGACATAAAGCCTCAGAATATTCTACTGGACAAATGCTTCATGCCTAGGCTCTCCGAATTCGGCATGTCGAAGCTCCTGAACAACGACATGACGTAGGTCATAACAGTGGTGTGTGGGATGCCTGAGTACCTGGCGCCTGAGTGGCTTCATTACTCTATTGCCACCAAGAAATGCAATGTGTACAGCTTCTAGAAGGCATCGGATCAGATCATTCTTCGACGCTTGAAGGAGCAGCGGAAAGGAAATGATGTCATTAATGATGCAAAGCAGAGGCAATCTCAAGAGCAAGCGAGAAGAAAGAAGATGTTGAGGGCACAGGATGGTATTTTTAAGTACATGCTAAATATGATAGAGGTTTGTAAGGCTCAGGGTTTTGTATATGGTATAATTCCAGAGAAAGGGAAGCCGGTGAGCGGTGCTTCTGATAATCTTAGGGCCTGGTGGAAGGAGAAGGTTAGGTTTGATAGAAATGGTCGTGCTGCAATATCAAAATATCAAGTAGAACACTCAGCACCAGGGAAAGATGAGTTTAATGCAATTATTGTTTCAACTCCTCATACTCTTCACTAACTCCAGGATACCACTCTAGGTTCTTTACTGTTTTCTTTAATGCAACACTGCGATCCTCCTCAGAGGAGATACCCATTGGAAAAGGGTGTTCCTCCCCCATGGTGGCCAACTGGGAATGAGGACTAGTGGCAATAGGTGGGTTTGCCTAAAGGACAAGTCCTTCCTTATAAAAAGCCTCATGATCTGAAAAAGGCTTGGCAGGTTGGTGTTCTCACTGCTGTAATCAAACACATGTCTCCCAATATTGCAAAAATTCGCAAACTTGTGAGGCAGTCTAAATGTTTGCAGGATAAGATGACAACAAACGAGAGTGCAACATGGCTTTCAGTTGTCAACCAGGAGGAGGCATTGGCTCGGCAACAAAATATGAATACTTGCCTTCTCACAAGTGCCGAAGGATTTGGAAATGGATTAACTTTAACATCCAGCAGCAGCATTGAGTATGATGTGGAAGGTGTTGATGATGTCCCTGATTCAGCATGTCCAAAAAATGAAGGACAAGGAGATGAGGCACAAGACTTTGATTTCTTCAACATGGCTGATGCAAAGGATACCCTTTGGTCTATTGGAAATGGAGAAGATGCCAGTATGACCAAAAAGAGGAAGCTACCTGAAGAGCTATTAATGCAAGACTAGAAGATTTATACATGCCCATATGAGCAGTGCCAGCATCGTGAGTGCAAAAATGGATTTTTGGACCTGAACTCAAGGAATTCTCATCAGTCTAATTGTCCTTACAGAACATATGTGCAAGGGATGGAATTTCAGAGACTAGAATGTGAAACTAATGCTTCCACATTCTACAAATCTATGGGACAGCCCAATCATCCTCATTTGCAAGAGAAAGGGCGTTTCTGAATCAAAAAGTGGAGGACAGTTAGCATCTCCGGGGAACCAAATTGTTCATCCTCTTAATACTGGTAGTTTTATTATGCCTGCTAAAACTCAGGAGCATATAAATGAGCTATTGGCTTTGTATGATAGTAGTGTGCAACAAAACAAGGCTTCTACCAATGGAAAGACCCAGTTTGTTAGTGGTAATAATCCACTTGAAATTATCACAGAACCTGGCTTTCTAAAAGAATATTTTTCCAAAATTACACCAGAAGATATTTTCTATGGTAAGGTTGTTGTGGTGGGCAACAATAATAGTGAGTGTAGTATAAGGGTGCACCAGTCTAGTGGAAGCATGCACCAATCTAGTGGAGGCATGCACCAATCTGATGCAAGTATGCAACAGTCTATGAGAGAAGGTATATTCTGTGATGAAAGAAAAGTATTTGATCAACCTTTCTAGCCCCAATCCCGGGAAATGATCAGAAACTTGGGATTTGGATTACCATGTGATGCTTCCTTTGGATCTATGGAATCATTTCGCAAAGGATCAAATAATAGATCTACAAATGGAGATCAAATCTGGTATTTTGGAGCATGAAATCAAGCTTGAATGGAATTAAGAATTTTTCCATATTATCTCTAAACTGACACTCTACAAGGACTACTACTTTTAGTGCAGTCCTTGGTTACTGCATATCAAATATTCTTCAAGTTCATACAGTTCTAGCAGGCTGTTTGAAGCTGAAGATGGAAAGTGCAGTTAAGCACTTTTTCTTTCTTTCTTGCCAGTTGCTGGCCCTAGAATAGCATAGTTACACTGTACTTGTTAATTGAATTATTGTACTCAAATAGTGTTCAGGAGTACCATTTGTAAGACTCTTCTTTCTCATCCTAATCAGAAACTGTCCTTTTTCAACTCTTCCTGTTAAAACATTTAGCTTATTGGTGATGTTTTTTAGAACTGGTATTATATTTATACTTCTTTCATAGAGTTGATTTACCTCACATGAATGCATGCAGTGCCAGTACTATTCCCAACTATATTGCAGAAATGGAGGAATTGCGAGTTGTTAATTTTTCCATTATATGCATAGTGTTTAAAGGTTTTAACTTTTATTGCTTGTGAACAAACTGGACAAAGGGAAGAATTAGAAAATTCTTTGGGACTGAAGAGAAAGGTATATAAATTTATATTCTCATCATTTCTGGGTTGGTGGGGTAGTCTGAGTTCATTGTTTTTTTCTGTTTCCTTAAATCTCTGAGAATCTTTAAGTAGCATCAAATAAAAATAAAATCTCGTCTCAGTAAACAATACTATTACAGACAGTGTGTGTCACTGTCCATTGATACATGGTAGACACATTGCATTCTCATTCAGTATATGAACTAATAGATGTCTTTGTGGGGGAACATATACCAGTCCAATTTATTCTCATAGAGGTTTTCGTTTTCCTTAAGATTGCAGCAAAAGAAATATGACTGGGTAGGAAATGCTTTTATGTCATGTACCAAGTTTCTAATTTGCATGAACAATATGGAAGTTCAAAATATCACATGGTTTCCTTTGAATGGATGGTTGCATTCAAACTCTTAAGGACTTTCTAGCTTGTTTCACCTTTGTATTTCCTCCTTTGTCTGGTTTGGGTGAATGTTGTTCTCAGTTATGATAATTTTCTGCAGGTGGGATGATAGCCCAATGCTGTCATTTCTAACATGGATTCAAGGTTTCCTATTTCTGAAAATGTCCTTTTGATGTTTAGAGGTTTTTATAAACTGGAATAACTGCTTATGCCAAAGCTCACCATACATCTTGATGACTCTATTTTTTTTTTACATTTGATCTCAGAGTACAAATTTTCAATCTCTTACCACTCTCCATACACCTGTACCTTTACTCAATCTTTTTCTGCTGTGTGTAGTTTTGGTGGCAAAGTTCTTCCAAGACCAAGTGATGGTGCCCTAAGGTATGTGGGGGTGAGACTCGCATTGTCACAGCCCATAGAGGTATTGGCTTTACAGAGCTCATGCAGAAGATGATGCAGACATATGGCCAGGATCTGTTGCTGAAGTATAAATTGCCAGAGCAGGATCTTGATGCTTTGGTGTATGTTTCCTGTGATGAGGATCTTGAAAATATGATGGATGAATATGAGAGACATCTGGAAGGCTCGGGTGAAGTATCTTCAAGGCTGAGAGTATTTATCTTCCCTGCAGGGGATCATGGTCTGGCTCATTTTCCTACAATAAGTGATCGCATGAATTCTGAAAAGCACTATGTAGATGTTGTCAATGGTATATCTGAGAGAAGCATTAGAAAACATGAGGGCAGTATAGCAAATTCATCTTCTCAACATCTACAAAATTTGATCGATTTTGACGCTGTTGATAATTGGAACTCAATGCCAAAGGATCAAGAAGGTATATCAGGGCCATCAACGAAAATTTGTCGAAAATTTGTGGTTATTGGATTGTGGGTTCATAGCCAAAAACTTGTTATAATGACACTTATCCATGTGATTGTAATTTCTGAACTTCTGTGATTTATTGTCAGCTTTTGTAGAGGAATCGAGACTGTATCCATGTTACTGAGACATTATCTCTGTATGAAGGTCAATTTGATACCACCAAACTGAAATGGAATCCTTCTCAATGAACTGTGATGACACTGAGTTAGTGAGACCCTTTTCACTACTGTCATTACTGTGATCCAACCGACCTTTTGTCACTTTAATCCTCCTTGTGACATATCCGATTTTTTGTCAATGTGGTATCTCATTGAAGGTGTGGTATTATTTGAGAACTTGTCATATTACCGAGACTCTATTTCTCATATTTAACTGTGACACCTAAACTGTGGCACCGAAATGTATATACTATTAAAACATCAAAGTTATAGCAATGAGACTTATACTACTATGGAATTACCAAATGAGGTTGTTGTGGTTATGTAATAGCACTGAATTGAGGTAGTTCCAAGTCTGTGTTGCCATTGAAACTAAGGTACTACCGAATATGAAATGTTAATCTATTTAAAAAAAAAAAAAAAAATCTGAAATTGCACATAATCATCCATTCTTTGAATTGAAGAACTATGGCAATGATCCATGTCCATTGAACATTGAAATGATCACTATCGCACAAATGAAGAACTATGGTAGTGATCCCAGTCCATTGAACATTGCAATGATCACTGTCCACTGTCATTATTTTCCTTAATTGCATGGTCCTAAAACTCATAATTTTCTCCTCTGACCTTAATGCTCCTTAACTATGCAATTTTACTCCATTTGTGTTTAGCCTATGGATTTTCATCTTCTAGGTTCACTTTATGTTTTTACTGTATGGAAAAAGTCATTTTTTTGGACAAGATTTGGTGAGTCCAAGGAGGTTTATTCTTGGTGTGAGAGGCTTGGAGATTGTCACGTTTGGTGGATTGATTTTGAATTATTATGAGTACATGTTCTTCTCTCATCGATGGTCGTAATCGCTGCAATAAATGAGTACATAGCCAAGATAACTATGATGATGAGCCATCCTTGCCACTGTTTTATTTCTAAATATTTTCCTTTCTTTGTGAATGATTTGTTAGTCTCAAGTTTTGTAATATGTTTTTAATGAAATATCTCTATTGCATGTTGTCTTTTCTACACTCTCACCTTACAGCATTTCCTTTGCAACATATGGTGCAATTGCTAGTTAAGTATTGAGGGTTTTAGCAGTGCATTATATTATATATCATTTTTTGGGGATTCAATTGTGTTAAGTCAGTCATTCATCTATGACCATTTCCATGAGAGGTAGTTGTAACTAACTAATTTCTTATGATTTTTGAATAATCCATATAGCACTCATTGCATCGGGTAATGCTCACATAACGATGCTCACATAACGTCAATCATCACTTCCTGTACTTGCACCTAGTAACGAGGACTTTACGAGAGGTCACCCATCGCACTTGAATCCCAAAAGAGTAAATTAACATCAAAGATAATCCTTATAAAATATGACAATAATATAAGATGAAATTTAATTTTTTTATTTGTGAAAATTTACCTACTCGATTGAGTACAAGGTAACTGATGGCATAGTATGCTCACCCCACTTGTTGAATTAAATAGGAATGCCATTAATTTAGTGGAGTTTAGCCCTGTACCCACTAATGCCATGATAAACACAGGGAAGTGGTGGTGGAGGTGAAGTTCCTTGTATGGAACGCGACAAGGTTGGTTGATTCTCATGTGTTGGGCATATTACCGATTCATGTTTAACAAATTTCTTGCTGCATAAAATTTTCTGCCAGTTTCAATCAATGCAAAACTGAACTTATCCTCATTAGCTCTTGGATTCCCACGCGCTCTCACAATTCAAATCAGTTATCTTTCAATTATATTGACATTGCTATTTCTGGCACCCATACAGACAGACTGCTAAGGGGTTCACAGAGTAGAGATTACTGTATGTTTATCAGGTGTTATGGTATGGAAAATCGGAGTAACTGTGTATCACTTCTGGGATTGCCATGGCTCGGAAAAAGCAAAGGAATTTGAAGGATTTCTTCCTCTTGAGTTTAATGGGTATCTACAAGGAGTCTGTAGTGATTGTTGTGAACCATCTTCACTTCAATTGCCTTTCTTCTTTTATACATGTTTCTTCTGCAATTGTTCTCTCCCAAACCCTTCTGGATCCCCTCCTTGTAGCCAAAATTTCACAACAAATCCAGGCACTGGGTTTATTCTCATGTGATGAACATCATACCCACCTCACCAAACCCATATATCACAAGCTCTCAGAGACCATGATTTCTTATGCTCTCTGCCTGCCATTTCTAGTCAGATTTTCACTGTGGGCAAGAGCAGCAGTGGCCCATACAGTTGCCTCTATTTATGCAGGCAATAGGCCTTCATGGCAGAGGCTGATTAAACAGCTGCCCAAGCTCTGGAACGCCTTGTGGAGACATATATGTGGGTCTGTCTGTTGGTCCTTGGATTCAGTGCCCAAATGTTTGCGCTAATGTCTGCAATCATTAAAGGGGTATCTGTATTGGGATTGCCTAGACTATGGATGATTGGGGCTGCTGCTTGTGGGCCTCAATTGTGTTTGCACATGCCATGATAGTGATGTCTGCAATTTGGCCACAGTTGTGTCTGTGATGAAAGCTGATTGTTGTTATGGCCTGGATGCTGTTTTTAGGGCCCTGTTTCTGATGAGAGGGAGGACCCAGATAGCTCTTCTAGTGGCTCTTATTACAAACATGAGCTTGGCCTTGGTTGAGAGCCTATTTCAGTACAGATTGATGGTGATGGGACATGCAGGGGACGTTGGTACATACAATTATTCATGGATGTTGATCACGTGGAAGGGTCATCTAGTGATATTGATGCATTCACTTCTGTGTGTGATGGATGGGGTGATAAACTGTGTGTGGTATACTATTACATGTGCATGTCCTATTACATCTGCTTCTAGATTATCAATCCTGTGTAATCTGTCCTGTAAACAGTTAATCACAGCAGGAGTAACATAAATTTCTTTCCTTGCAGTCCATAAAAATAGATGGGTTGGTGAGGCTGCAATTATATAGAAACTGTCCACGTTCCTTCTACTTTCACATCATACTCCATTTGGTTCTTTGTAACTTTGTACGAAAAGGGAATGGAAAATCGTTGCATTTCAGAATTAGATTGTCTTCATGTTTAATTTTTTTTTATATATTAAAATTCACGTTGTTATGAAATAACGATAATATGATAATATGAAAAATAATAATGATCAACTTTTAACACATAGTTTACATCTGAGTTTAATTTTTTATATATATTAAAATTCACGTTGTTATGAAATAACGATAATATGAAAAATAATAATGATCAACTTTTAACACATAGTTTACATCTGACCAGGAATTTCAATTGACTTATTAATACAAATTATTTCTTCATTGCTCACCCACCATATTAATTACACCAAACTATTTTCTTTTTTCAATTGACTTTATTTATTAATATAAATTATTTTTCCATTATTCACCTACCATATTACCTCAGTATCCTCTCTCTATATATATATATGATTACAAATTCTTTATCCATTATTCACCCACCTTATTAATTATTTCAATATCCTTTTTCATATATATATTTTTGTCTTGATTGAGTTTTGCTAAGGCCCGGGCCAGCGTCTATCTTGCATGGAAAAACTATGGCCATGTGGTTTCCACCTTATATATTATGTCTCATGTGGATGATATTTATTGCCCTTGTGGTTTCCACCTTATATATTATGTCTCATGTGGATGATTTGTGTGGTTGCGATTTATTGATCACATATTGTTTATTTCTTATGCATGATGCTTATATGATTTACATGCTTATGTGTTGATCTATTAATGTGTTTCTAGTTAAATAATTTGTGATTCAATAAAAGTTTAATAAAGGGAAAATTTTGTTCATAAGTCACACTACTAATTCCCCTCCACCCCCTCAAGGTTTCAAACAAAAAGTATACTCCACCTCATTTTTGTTATAAATTTTATTTGTTTATCGCTAATGATGATCCTAGAAATGTTAGGGAGACAATGGATTCTGAGGATGGAAAACTTTGGAAAAAGGCCATGGTTAAAAAACTGTTAGCCTTGGACAAGAATGAGGCTTAGGATCTAGTGGAGTTCCTAGCTGGAAGAAATCCCATTAGAATCAAATTCATGTTTAAGAAGACGGTGAATGTAGAAGGTAGAGTGGAGAAATACAAAGATTGGTTAATAGCAAAGGATTTTTCCCAGGTAGAGGGAATTGAATTTGGTGATATAATTTCTATTGTTTCCAAGCTAACTTCTATTAGATATATTTTATTTGTTGCTATTTCTTTTGATCTTGAAGTAGAACAAATGGACATGAAAACAACACCCTACATGGTACTTTGGAAGAGGAAATCTACATGAAGCGACCAAAAGGATTTGCTTTGAAAGGAACAAAAGGGCTTGTATGCAGGCTGAAAATTTCCTTGTATGGGTTAAGGCAATAACCATGGATGTTATTAAAATCTCGATACTTATATACTAGGATTTTGCTTCACAAGGAGCAAAGCAAATCACTATGTGTATTTCGAATTAGTTGGTGATTGTGCTATTTATTTGGTATTATATGTGGATGTTATGTTGCTAATTGGAAATGACAGGAAAATATTTCAGGAAGTGAAAACTCAATTGTCCTCTAAATTTTGCTGCAAATTTTATCTTGGGCTTGGAAATTAAAAGAGATCGAGCAAACAAGAAACTATGGTTAAGTTAGAGAAAGTATGTAGAGACAATATTGCAGGGGTTTAATATGCATGAACATAAACTAGTAAACTTGTGCCTATTCTTGTAGGTGTAAAGTTATCTACAGATTAGTGTCCCAAGACATATGAAGAAGAAGAGGACATGTCTCATGTTTCCATATTCCAATGCAGTTGGAAGATGTATGCAATGGTATATACTAGACTATACATTGCACATGTAGTGTGAGTATTCAACATATATATGTTAAAACTAGGGAAGGAGAATTGGGAAGTAGTATAAATAGCTTTTAGGTATTTGCATGACACTAATAGATATGGATTGTGCTACCAAAGAAGACCAATATTAGAAAAAAATTTAGACATACATGGCCTTGTTGATTCACATTGGGCTATAGATATGGATCGTAAAATATCTACAAGTGGGTATGTTTTTAACCTATTCGGAGGAGAAATCAATTAGATGAGAAAAATACAATCTCTAGTGGAACTCTCAATTACAAAAGCTAATAGAAACCACTCATGCAAGCAAGGAAGTAGTATGTTTGTAGAGATTGTGTTCAACTATTGAGTAGGTATAACATGGTGTAAGGATTGTGACATTCAAAGTACAATATTCCTAGTGAAGAACCCAAATTATCATTCAAAGACAAAGAATATTGATGTTATATATCAATTTGTGAGAGATATGATTGAGGACAAGGTGCTACTAGAAAAAGTGGGCACTATGAAGAATGTTATAGATTCATTAAAAAAATATGTGAGCATTGAGAAGCGCTCTTGGTGTAGAGAAATAATGGGCATTATTACCCTATATTGTTGATCATCTACTCATGCGACCCAACATTTGTAAAGAAAACAACAAATGGGAGAATGTTGGGTATTTTTTTGTGGATAAATTTATTTTGCAAACAAAATTAATCTCCCTAAAACTAGGGGCTTAGTCTAGAAACAACCAAGACAAAACTACAATATTTTCCCTTAAAGAAGTTTGAAATATGGAAGGAAAACCTACTTGGAATCCAATGCAATCTTCGTTATTCTCCTTACTTGTTAGCTCTAGCTCCAACTCCAATTTCTAAAAGTGGAACCTGTAAATCATCCAAAAAAAGTAAGAGAACCAAACATACAAGAAATCACCTACAAAAAAATCTAAACAAGAAGTCAAGGATTCATGTTATACATATGCATAATCAAGACATAATATGTGGGAGACACACTACACTTTTGTATTAATAATGGAAGGAAAATATTACAACCCTTGTAGGCCTTGACTTTGTGAATCTCTCCTAGCTTTCTTGTCCTTCCTTTGCCACAATGGTAAGCCTTCAATCACACCTAAAGCACATGGATGGATTATGGACCTCTAGACACAAATGAGCAACATAAGGGCATAATCAACATCTCCAAAAGCCAACCCAAACTCTATGGTAGGTGTTGGATTTATAGGGTAAATGAGGTTGTTTTGGATTTACCATTCTAGGGCTTCGATCCACATTAGAGAGATATAAGTTCTAGGAGATAAGAGATAAGACCTCAATATTAGGAGTTCAAGATTTGATCCAACAGTAAATAGTTAAAACCACTCTCGAAGCTTCTAGAGAGAGAAACTTCATTTTTATTTTTCCTCATTGCCAAGTGTTCATCGCACTTTTTATGAAAGCAACCTACACTGACCAACGCAAGTTGTATGTGTGCAAATTGCGTCAGCGCAAGTTGTCTTAAGGACAAGTGCAATGATCGACAAACTAGGGTTTTTAGCTAATGTAATTGAGGATTCTTATAACCTTTGGAAAGATAATGTTTTTGGCTTTGTAGGGAGTTGACTGCAAAGTTTAAATGAATGATAATAGATCCGAGTTTAGGGCCATTTGTTTGAATACAAAAAAATGACCTATAACATGTATGTATTACATTCTTTACATGATAATCAACATATGTTGTATATTGTGCCAGGGTAAGGGGGTCACAGGAGGGGTAGAACCACCCCCGATTTTTTTGGGTAGTTTTTGTATCAATTTTGGCGACTTTTGGCACTTTTTTTTTTTTAAATTGTTTTGTGATGGATGGTGGTTTTGTAGTTTCGATTAAGGAACTACAATTGTATTCTAATCGAGAGTAAATGGATTGGTGTGTTATGGATGCCATAGGATATATATTGTATTGTAATAATGTACATAAAAATATATATTGAAAAAATATTACTGGTTTTTCCGATTTGAGTTTCCAGGATAAAATCTCTTTGTTAATGTATGTGTTTTCTATTGCATCTATTATGTTTTAATTATGAATTTATTTGCAACAATTAATTGTACAAGGATAGAACTTTAAAAAATGTGTGAATGTTGATCTTCCTTTTTTAAAACAATTTGTTTTTATCTAATATCACACTCTACACAAAGAAATATCCCATATAATTGGCAAAAGAAAAAATCATATTATAAATTTTGCTTTTCTCAAATCTTAAATATTCCAACAAAAAATTGTAATAATAAAAAAATTTAATGATCCTTTTTCCCTTATAAAGCTAATTATCACTGGCAACTAGAAAATTATTGACCAAACCTTCCATGAATATATGATTATACCAACATAGATCCATCTTAAGCATGGATCTAACATGAGAAAATAGGATCAAATTTCTTCATGTGCAAACATACAATGTGTAATTTTTAGTTGTTTAAGTTGCATTTTGGAATGCTACATAGAATACATAACTTAAATTTGTAAGTCCAAAAATTATTTGTTAGATTTTGAAAAAAAAAAAAAAACTTAAAAAAGGACCAAACTATAAATCATTGACACTACTTCAAATGTTTTAACAATAAACATTTTCCTTTTTCAATAGTTTTATACAATATACACATAATTTTTTTACAAAAATATATATAAGATATACATAGTTGACATTAAAATATTTGACATAACATGTGCATCCATACATTTTATCTGTGCATATTAAATGGTTTTTTATTTTATTGATCACCTACATTGAATAATATTTTATTTACTTCCAATTACTTTACATGAAATTATATTCCATCATGTGGAAAACTAACTAAAACTAACTAAATATGTATAACATATTCATTTTTATTAGTATTATAGCTGATATTGCTTTTCTATTTAGAGAATATTTTATTTTTATTTTAAGAGGAACACATGTCAACTCCACTTTGAGAATGGACATACTTATACATCAGCCTCGTACTCACTCTCATACTGGGTTGTAGAATAAGCTTGCTTTTCTATTTAGAGAATATTTTTTATTTTTATTTTAAGAGGGACACATGTCATCTCAAGGTTGAGCATGGACATACTTACACATCACCCTCATAGTGACTCTCATACTGGGTTGTAGAATTTTATTTTAAGAGGGACACATGGGAGGTCCATGTTGAACATGGACATACTTACACATCACCCTCGTATCAGCTCAACGTTGAGCATGGACATACTTACACATCACCCTCATAGTGACTCTCATATTGGGTTGTAGAATATTATTTTAAGAGGGACACATGGCAGGTCTATGTTGAGCATGGACATACTTACACATCACCCTCATACTGACTCTCATAATGGGTTGTAAAATAAGCCTATAGGCGCAAACATTGCTCAACAAACCTAATATTACATTGGTTATATTAAATTACAATTATATGCAAACATGTATAAATAATTGAAAATATATAAAAATGAAATAAACAATACACTAGCATACATAACTTCAATTCATTTAAATAAGGAACCGGATTAATGAGGTTAGATGTTAAGCCACTCATCATAGGTTCAACTCCCCTTCCCTATATGGGTGACGTATTTGGACATGATGATGAAGATGTAGTCCTACCAAACTTACAAAAAAAGAAAAAACAAATAGAAAAGGGTAAGGATGATGAGTGCTATAACAACCAACCTCATCACTGTTTAACCAAGACCCCCATAAGTTCCAAATTTTCAATATAAACTAAATTGAAAATGTAATTTTGTTTTAATATATATATATATATATATATATATATATATATATATATATATATATATATATATATATATATATATATATATATATATATATATATATATATATATATATATATATATATATATATATATATATATCTAAAAATATCAAATAAAAACAATTTCAAATTTCAAATTATGATACAATAATAGATCATAAGGTTAATTAAAATAAAAAAGAACTAGAATTAAACAGGAAATGATAATGATTAGGGTTTAGTAAAATATATATGGTGTATTGAAACTTAAGAAGGTAATAGATTAATCATAATTCTTTAACATTTTGTTTCTAGTGAGAGCAACATTCCAAAATCATTATAGTTTTGTTGAGTTCAAAATTCAAAAAGATTGGTAGTGTGATAAATATTTTGAAAATTAGAATTAATGTGAGTATAACATGGACAATCTAAGAGAGTCTTTTTCATCTCCCACCCTTTAATGATTGCACACGTGACAAACTATTTTACCCCAGAGGGTTTTGAGAATTGATCAACTCCCATTTTCACTATGAAGTTCATAAGAATTAATTATTATCTTGGCAATGTTCATTTTCTTCTTAATACTAATCAAGACAAATAGATAATTTTGGTTTTCTAGATTGGGGTGGATCGCCTCTTTATTATATCATAGTTTCCTTTTCCCCACAACTCTATATTTCCCCAAAATTTCTCTCTAAATTTGGAAATAATAATATTTTTAGTATCATTCAAATTTTGCAAGATGATCTCCTCCTTTATTCCCTAATGTTCCAACCAAGATCGGACATCCTTATGCCACCTTTGCTTGAGCTGAAGGTGGAGAAGCACATTTAGGAAACCTCTTGGTGTCCTTGTTGTATAACTTCTTCTTATATATAAGATTCCTAGTCATAGTCATGTTTTAATAGAGGAAAGACTTGCTTCAACTAGGAGAATGAGATAGAGAGTATTTCTTTTAATTTTGAAGTTGTAGGTTATAAATTGTTTTTGGATCTGTTCAATTTTCCTTAAATTTTTTTAGATATATTGAAACTCTAAACTTCACATTCATATAAAATAATAAACCATAATTAAAACCTTAAAAAATGCATAAATGTATATTACAAATGTAGCAAAACGAACTGATTGGAAATAAAATTATAGTAAAATATGACATTATATAAATATGAATTTGATTTATATGACACGGATATAACATGTAAAAAATAATCAGTGATGAGTGAAGTATGATAGTGTGATATCATGAATTTAATTATTTATGACACCGATATAATATGTAAAAAATTAATCCATGAGAAGTAAAATATTTATGCCATAAGGCATCACTATTTGAAAACAACTTTCCTAAGTGCCTTTCTGTCATAATATGTGCCATTAGATTCT
Organism: Pinus albicaulis; assembly: GCA_034641835.2. Lineage (NCBI taxonomy): Eukaryota > Viridiplantae > Streptophyta > Pinopsida > Pinales > Pinaceae > Pinus > Pinus albicaulis. The sequence goes on along the minus strand of CM076580.1, from coordinate 1,579,718,935 downwards.
TTGTTAGACGATTCAATCATGCTCAACCATTGATTAAAATTGCCATCTGTTGGCAGTTTCCAGGCAGTTGCGACTCCTCTGGCGATTCCAAATTTCCTGTATCTCCCATTTGCTGCCTGTCATTTTAATGAGTTTCAGGATAGGCCGAGACAGGGCTACAAGGAATTCAGAGCCGAAGTAGCAACAATAGGCAGCATCAGCCACATGAATCTGGTGAGACTACGGGGATTCTGCGCTGATTCCCACTAGAGGCTCCTGGTTTACGAGCTCATGGACAATGGTTCCTTGGATAAATGACTCTTCTCGGGTCTGGATGAGAACAGACAGTGTTTGACGTGGGAACAACGTCACAACGTGGCCATGGGGACTGCGAGGGGCTTGGTTTATCTGCACGAGAAGTGCAGATAAGCCATCCTACACTTGGACATAAAGCCTCAAAATATCCTACTGGACAAATTCTTCATGCCTAGGCTCTCTGACTTCGGCATGTCGAAGCTCCTAAACAACGACATGACGGAGGTCATAAAAGTGGTGCGTGGGACGCCCGAGTACTTGGTGCCTGAGTGGCTTCATTACTCTATTGCCACCAAGAAATGCGATGTGTACAGCTTCTAGAAGGCATCGGATCGGATCATTCTTCGGCGCTTGAAGGAGCAGTGGAAAGGAAATGATGTCGTTGATGATGCAAAGCAAAGGCAATCTCAAGAGCAAGCGAGAAGAAAGAAGATGTCGAGGGCACAGGATGGTATTTTGAAGTACATGCTAAATATGATGGAGGTTTGTAAGGCTCAGGGTTTTGTATATGGTATAATTCTAGAGAAAGGGAAGCCGGTGAGTGGTGCTTCTAATAATCTCAAGGCCTGGTGGAAGGAGAAGGTTAGGTTTGATAGAACTGGTCCTGCTGCAATATCAAAATATCAAGTAGAACACTCAGCACCCGGGAAAGATGAGTTTAATGCAATTATTGTTTCAACTCCTCATACTCTTCACGAACTCCAGGATACCACTTTGGGTTCTTTATTGTCTTCTTTAATGCAACACTGTGATCCTCCTTAGAGGAGATACCCATTGGAAAAGGGTTTTCCTCCCCCATGGTGGCCAACTAGGCATGAGGACTGGTGGCAACAGGTGGGTTTGCCTAAAGGACAAGTCCTTCCTTATAAAAAGCCTCATGATCTGAAAAAGGCTTGGAAGGTTGGTGTTCTCACTGCTGTAATCAAACACATGTCTCCCGATATTGCAAAAATTCGCAAACTTGTGAGGCAGTCTAAATGTTTGCAGGATAAGATGACAACAAAGGAGAGTGCAACATGGCTTTCAGTTGTCAACCAGGAGGAGGCATTGGCTCGGAAACAAAATTCGAATACTTGCCTTCTCACAAGTGCCAAACGATTTGGAAATGGATTAACTTTAACATCCAGCAACAGCAGTGAGTATGATGTGGAAGGTGTTGATGATGTCCCTGATTCAACATGTCCAAAAAATGAAGGACAAGGAGACGAGGCACAAGACTTTGATTTCTTCAACATGGTTGATGCAAAGGATACCCTTTGGTCTATTGGAAATGGAGAAGATGTCAGTATGACCAGAAAGAGGAAGCTACCTGAAGAGTTGTTGATGCAAGACCAGAAGATTTATACATGCCCATATGAGCAGTGCCAGCATCATGAGCGCAAAAATGGATTTTTGGACCTGAACTCAAGGAATGCTCATCAATCTAATTGTCCTTACAGAACAGATGTGCAAGGGATGGAATTTCAGAGACTAGAATGTGAAACTAATGCTTCCACATTCTACACATCTGTGGGACAGCCTGATCATCCTCATTTGCAAGAGAAAGGTGTTTCTGAATCAAAAAGTGGAAGACAGTTACCATCTTTGGGGAACCAAACCGTTCATCCTCTTAATACTAGAAGTTTTATTATGCCTGCTAAAAGTCAACAACATATAAATGAGCTATTGGTTTTGTATGATAGTAGTGTCAAACAAAACAAGGCTTCTACCAATGGAACGACCTAGTTTATTAGTGGTAATAATCCACTTGAAATTATCACAGAACCTGGCTTTCCAAAAGAATATTTTTCCAGAATTACACCAGAAGATATTTTCTACAGTCAGGTTGTTGTGGTGGGAAACAATAATAGTGAGAGTAGTATAAGTGTGCACCAGTCTAGTGGAAGCATGCACCAATCTGGTGCAAGTATGTAGCAGTCTATGAGAGAAGGTATATTCTGTGATGAAAGAAAAGTATTTGACCAACCTTTCCAGCCCCAATCCCAGGAAATGATCAGAAACTTGGGATTTGGATTACCATGTGATGCTTCCTTTGGATCTGTGGAATCATTTCACAGAGGATCAAATAATAGATCTACAAATGTAGATCAAATCTGGTATTTTGGAGCATGAAAGCAAGCTTGACTGGAATTAAGAATTTTGCCATATTATCTCTAAACTGACACTCTACAAGGACTACTACTTTTAGTGCAGTCCTTAGTTACTGCATATCAAAGATTCTTCAAGTTCATACAGTTCTAGCAGGCTGTTTGAAGCTAAAGATGGAAAGTGCAGTTAAGCACTTTTGCTTTCTTTCTTGCCAGTTGCTGGCCCTAGAATAGCATAGTTACACTATACTTGTTAATTGAATTATTGTACTCAGATAGTGTTCAGGAGTACCATCTGTAAGACTCTTCTTTCTCATCCTAATCAGAAACTGTCCTTTTTCAACTCTTTCTGTTAAAACATTTAGCTTATTGGTGATGTTTTTTAGAACTGGTATTATATTTATACTTATTTCATAGAGTTGATTTACCTCACATAAATGCATGTAGTGCCAGTACTGTTCCCAACTATATTGCAGAAATGGAGGAATTGCGTGCTGTTAATATTTCCATTATATGCATAGTGTTTAAAGGTTTTAAATTTTATTGCTTGTGAACAGACTGGACAAAGGGAAGAATTAGAAAATGCTCTAGGACTGAAGAGAAAGGTATATAAAGTTATATTCTCATCATTTCTGGGTTGGTGGGGTAGTCTGAGTTCATTGTTTTTTTCTGTTTCCTTAAATCTATGAGAATCTTTAAGTAGCATCAAATAAAAATAAAATCTTGTCTCAGTAAACAATACTATTACAGACAGTGTGTGTCACTGTCCATTGGTACATGGCAGACACATTGCATTCTCATTCAGTATATGAACTAATAGATGTCTTTGTGGGGGAACGTATACCAGTCCAATTTATTCTCATAGAGGTTTTTGTTTTCCTTAAGCTTGCAGCAAATGAAATATGACTGGGTAGGAAATGCTCTTCTGTCATGTACCAAGTTTTTAATCTGCATGAACAATATGGAAGTTCAAAATATCACATGGTTTCCTTTGAATGGATGGTTTCATTCAGACTCTTAAGGACTTTCTAACTTGTTTCATCTTTGTATTTCCTCCTTTGTCTGGTTTGGGTGAATGTTGTTCTTAGTTATGATAATTTTCTGCAGGTGGGATGATAGCCCAATGTTATCATTTCTAGCATGGATTTAAGGTTTCCTATTTCTGAAAATGTCCTTTTGATGTTTAGAGGTTTTTATAAACTGGAATAACTGCTTATGCCAAAGCTCACCATACATCTTGATGACTCTATTTGTTTTTTACATTTGATCTCAAAGTACAAATTTTCAATCTCTTACCACTCTCCATACACCTGTACCTTTACTAAATCTTTTTCTGTTGTGTGTAGTTTTGGTGGCAAAGTTCTTCCAAGACTAAGTGATGGTGCCCTCAGGTATGTGGGGGGTGAGACTCGTATTGTCACAGCCCAGAGAGGTATTGGCTTTACAGAGCTCATGCAGAAGATGATGCAGACATATGGCTAAGATATGTTGCTGAAGTATAAATTGCCAGATCGGGATCTCGATGCTTTGGTGTATGTTTCTTGTGATGAGGATCTTAAAAATATGATGGATGGATATGAGAGACACCTGGAAGGCTCGGGTGAAGTATCTTCAAGGCTGAGAGTATTTCTCTTACCTGCAGGTGATCATGGTCTGGCTCATTTTCCTACAATAGGTGATCGCAGGAATTCTGAAAAGCACTATGTAGATGTTGTTAATGGTATATCTGAGAGAAGCATTAGAAAACATGAGGGAAGTATAGCAAATTAATCTTCTCAACATCTACAAAATTTGATCGGTTTTGATGTTGTTGATAATTGGAACTCAACGCCAAAGGATCAAGAAGGTATATCAGGGCCATCATCGAAAATTTGTGGTTATTGGATTGTGGGTTCATAGCCAAAAACTTGTTATAATGACACTTATCCATGTGATTGTAATTTCTGAACTTCTGTGATTTATTGTTAGATTTTGTAGAGGAATCAAGACTGTATCCATGTTACTGAGACATTATCTTTGTACGAAGGTCAATTTGATACCACCAAACTGAAATGGAATCCTTCTCAATGAACTGTGATGACACTGAATCAGTGAGACCCTTTTCACTGCGGTCATTACTGTGAACCAGCCGACCTTTTGTCACTTTAATCCTCCTTGTGACATATCCGAATTTTTGTCAATGTGGTATCTCATCGAAGGTGTGGTATTATTTGAGAACTTGTCATATTACTGAGACTCTATTTCTCAGATTTAACTGTGACACCGAAATGTATATACTATTAAAACATCAAAGTTATAGCAATGAGACTTATACTACTATGGAATTACCAAATGAGGTTGTTGTGGTTATGTAATAGCACTGAATTTAGGTAGTTCCAAGCCTGTGTTGCCGTTGAAACTGAGGTACTACCGAATATGAAATGTTAATCTGAATTTTTTTTTTTTTAATCTGAAATGGCACATGATCATCCATTCTTTGAATTGAAGAACTATGGCAATGATCCCTGTCCACTGAACATTGAAATGATCACTGTTGCACAAATGAAGAACTATGGCAATGATCCCTATCCACTGAACATTGCAATGATCACTGTCCACTGTCATTATTTTCCTTAATTGCATGGTCCTAAAACTCATAATTTTCTCCTCTGACCTTAATGCTCCTTAACTATGCAATTTTACTCCATTTGTGTTTAGCCTATGGATTTTCATCTTCTAGGTTCACTTCATGTTTTTACAGTGTGGAAAAATTTGTTGTTTTGGTCAAGATTTGGTGAGGCCAATGAGGTTTATTCTTGGTGTGAGAGGCTTGGAGATTGTCACTTTTGGTGGATTGATTTTGAATTATTATGAGTACATGTTCTTCTCTCATCGATGGTCGTAATCGCTGCAATAAATGAGTACATAGCCAAGATAACTATGATGATGAGCCATCCTCGCCACCGTTTTATGTCTAAATATTTTCCTTTCTTTGTGAATGATTTGTTAGTCTCAGGTTTTGTAATATGTTTTTAATGAAATATCTCTATTTCATGTTATCTTTTCTACACTCTCACGTTACCGCATTTCCTTTGCAACATATGGTGCAATTGCTAGTTAAATATTGAGGGGTTTTAGCAGTGCATTATATTATATATCATTTTTTTGGGATTCAATTGTGTTAAATAAGTCATTCATCTATGTCCATTTCCATGAGAGGTAGTTGTAACTAACTAATTTCTTATGATTTTTGAATAATCCATATAGCACTCATTGCATCGGGTCATGCTCACATAATGATGCTCACATAAAGTCAATCATCACTTCGTGTACTTGTAGCTAGTAAGGAGGACTTTACGAGAGGTCACCCATCGCACTTGAATCCCAAAAGAGTAAATTAACATCAAAGATAATCCTTATAAAATATGACAATAATATAAGATGAAATTTAATTTATTTATTTGTGAAAATTTACCCACTCGATTGAGTACAAGGTAACTGATGGCATAGTATGCTCACCCCACTTGTTGAATTAAATAGGAATGCCATTAATTTAGTGCAGTTTAGCCCTGTACCCACTAATGCCATGATAAACACAGGGAAGTGGTGATGGAGGTGAAGTTCCTTGTATGGAACGCAGGTTGGTTGATTCTCATGTGCCGCGCATATTACCGATGCATGTTTAACAAATTTCTTGCTGCAAATTCTTTTTTGCCAGTTTCAATCAATGCAAAACCGAACTCGTCTTCATTACCTCTTGGATTCCCACGCGCTCTCACAATTCAAATCAGTTATCTTTCAATTATAGACATTGCTATTTCTGGCACCCATACAGACAGACTGCTAAGGGGTTCACAGAGTAGAGATTACTGTATGTTTATCAGGTGTTATGGTTTGGAAAATCAGAGTAACTGTGTATCACTTCTGGGATTGCCATGGCTCGGAAAAAGCAAAGGAATTTGGAGGATTTCTTCCTCTTGAGTTTAATGGGTATCTACACGGAGTCTGTAGTGATTGTTGTGAACCATCTTCACTTCAATTGCCTTTCTTCTTTTATACTTGTTTCTTCTGCAATTGTTCTCTCCCAAACCCTTCTGGATCCCCTCCTTGTAGCCAAAATTTCACAACAAATCCAGGCACTGGGTTTATTCTCATGTGATGAACATCATACCCACCTCACCAATCCCATATATCACAAGCTTTCTGAGACCATGATTTCTTATGCTCTCTGCCTGCCATTTCTAGTCACATTTTCACTGTGGGCAAGAGCAGCAGTGGCCCATACAGTTGCCTCTATTTATGCAGGCAATAGGCCTTCATGGCAGAGGCTGATTAAACAGCTGCCCAAGCTCTGGAACGCCTTGTGGAGACATATATGTGGGTCTGTCTGTTGTTCCTAGGATTCAGTGCCCAAATGTTTGTGCTAATGTCTGCAATCATTGAAGGGGTATCTGTATTGGGATTGCCTAGACTATGGATGATTGGGGCTGCTGCTTGTGGGCCTCAATTGTGTTTGCACATGCCATGATAGTGATGTCTGCAATTTGGCCACAGTTGTGTCTGTGATGGAATCTGATTGTTGTTATGGCCTGGATGCTGTTTTCAGGGCCCTGTTTCTGATGAGAGGGAGGACCCAGATAGCTCTTCTAGTGGCTCTTATTACAAACATGAGCTTGGCGTTGGTTGAGAGCCTATTTCAGTACAGATTGATGGGGATGGGACATGCAGGGGGCGTTGGTACATAAAATTTCTTTCCTTGCAGTCCATAAAATTAGATGGGTTGGTGAGGCTGCAATTATATAGAAACTGCCCACGTTCCTTCTACTTTCACATCATACTCCATTTGGTTCTTTGTAACTTTGTACGAAAAGGGAATGGAAAGTCGTTGCATTTCAGAATTAGATTGTCTTCATTTTTAAATTTTTTTTATATTAAAATTCACGTTATTATAAAATAACGATAATATGAAAAATAATAATGCTCAACTTTTAATACATAATTTACATCTGACCAGGAATTTCAGTTGACTTATTAATACAAATTATTTCTCCATTGCTCACCCACCATATTAATTACACCAAACTATTTTTTTTTTCAATTGACTTTATTTATTAATATAAATTATTTTTCCATTATTCACCAACCATATTAAATACCTCAATATATATGAGTACAAATTCTTTATCCATTATTCATCCACCTTATTATTTCAATATCCTTTTTCATATATATATTTTTGTCTTGATTGAGTTTTGGCTAAGGCCCGGGCCAGCGTCTATATTGCATGGAAAAACTATGGCTCAACCTACAGTGGAATGCTGATATCAGGGTTGTGTAAGGCTAGGTCTAGGTCAAAGTGTATATGTCCCTTGGAAACTTCAACAAATTAAAAAATTCCTGCTAAAGTAAAGCATAAATTTCCATAATTTTTTTAAGAGGTTTGAATTATGACCTAACAAGAATTAAAACCCAAATAAAACAATTAATTTATATTTCATAAGTTTTCTAATAAATATATTTATCTTTCACATAACAAATAAAAGCATAAAGTCTATAAAATTCTGGGAATCATCTTATTAAAAGGGTTGTGATATGAAAAATAATGTTGGGCAACTTGTACACTTAGTCCAAAAATTACACTAAAAGTCCATGAATTCTGCAAATCATCTTATATTAGTGATGTGAAAGATAATGTTGGGCAAGCTCTACACTTTGCCCACAAATTACACTTATATAAAAGAATAGATTTCACTTCCCCCACAAATTACATTTATGTAAAAGAATATATATATATTTTAAATAAACCGTTATTTTTTAATCTAAAATATTTATCTATTATTCACTCATTATTTATATGAAATGATTATCTCTTATAATATCATGTTAAAAAATATATTTATTTTTAATTAAATAATTAAAAAGAATCTGATTTTTTTTTTCTAAATTCTAAGAGAAATATATATCAATAGAAAATAATGCCTTTAGGAAAATCATCCACCAAATTGAAAGTCACCATCTCAATTAACATTTATTTTTATACAAATAAAATAAAAAGAGATGTGAAAATTTTTATGATAACTTTTATTTATAAATGTATTTAAATTTTTTTTTTCTAAAATTGATATTTATTTAATTAAATAGAAATGTAAGAAAATATTTTATAATAAAATTTGAGTATTATTCAATTGTCAAAAGATTGATAAATTATATAATTTTATTTTATGTTTCTATATACTTTATTTTAAATTTATATTATAATTTGTATTAATGATCTTTCAAAAGATTGCTCTTCTCTTGATAAAAACTAGCTGCTTTGAAAAAGGTTGAGTTTTAACATTTTTTATTATATCGATAGGCATGTTTATTTAGGAATAGAGTTTCTAGAATTTTTTTCCTCTAAAAAAAATTCGCAAATTTATTTCATTTGGAAGTGTGTATTATGATGAAAATATAAAAGATCACCTGAGTTCAAGAGAGATCCTTATACAAAATATAGAGGAGTTCCTTTTCAAGGAAATGCATTCCCATAATTACATCAAAAATTCAAAAATGTGAAAATGTACTTAATCTTTAAAATGTTTTCAAAAAGTAATATATCATTATCCTAAAAAGTTGAAAGAGGATATATTGGATGAGATATGGATTAATGTCTCAAATATTCATCTGGGAAGTTTTCTTCCATGAAAGACCTATGGTAGTACTCGTAAAATGAGTTGTCTCATTGGTCAATGATCTGTAATTGATCCCGGTCAAGAGCTATGCTTTCCATGGAAAGGCAGACCGCTTGAGCATTCCTCTCCTTGTAAATGTTTGAGCATAAGACACTGTCAAAACAAGATTTTAGCCACATAACCTCTTCCAAAATTGGGGCAACTTAAATGTTTCTACAATGTCGTGCTCTAGTGATCTAATGTATTACTAATAAAGAGTCACCATAAACTTGTAACATATCACAACCTTTCTCTAAAGCAAAAACCAACATAAATTTGCAAGCCAATAGTTCTTCCTGATTCTTTGTTCCTCTACCAGAGTCCAGTTTGATTTGAAAGAGTGCTTCTTAGAAAGGTTAAGAATAACACCACCCGACTTAGATGATTATCTTCATGAGATGCCTCGATGTAAAAAGTCCACGGAATTGTTTTATTAGGATCTTTTCAAATGATGCACCAGGGAGGAGGGGGTGCCTTTTGCTTGAGTAAAATGTGCTAGTATTGCTAGACCTTTCCCTGCCACATACATGGGAGAGGAAGATAGGTCAAGAAAAATAGTCTTATTCCAAGCCAACCATACTCCCTGACAAATAAATAATGGTAAGGCTATGAAGTTTATGGTTAGAGGAGAAGAGATCCATCTTCTTCAAGACTCCTAAACAAAATCCCTCATCCAGACACAGTCCTATCCCAAGACCCAACGATAATAGTCCCAGGCCTATATAGTGAATGGAAAATTTGAGAAGAGGTGCATGAGTGTTTCTTTATTTGTCTTGCATAGTTCACACCAACCTAGGCCTATCTTAAATCTTTGTTGCATGACATCCTAGGTAGGGGCTTTATTGCTTAGCACACACCACATAAAAATGCAAGATTTTGCTTGACATTTAACTTTCCAAGCAATATTCAACCACCATTTTGGTTTGCCCAAATTCAATCAAAAACATGTTGGGTGTGGAGCCTAATTATATTCTTTATTTAGATATATCGTCGCGTTGGACCCATGTTATTAATGGAGCGGCAACGCCTCGTTTTTTTATCACCGTCAAGGGGGTCCAGGGGGGGGGCGAGGGGCGGGGGGGCGGGGTGCGACAATGATTTTATGAGCCCCCCCTGGCGGGGGTTCGGGGGAAGCACCCTCGAAGCTAAAAATAGATATAAATTTTCCTTGTAAAATATTGTAATCTTGTAGTCAATCTAGGACGTTATTAGGTGAATGATCTGACAGTAGAAGTTATGTTTAATTTAGGGTTTCTTTTCTCTAGAAGGAAACCCCTTGGTTCACATGAGGGAATTGTATTGTGGCTGTGTGTGGTATGTGTATTTTGAGCGAGAAAGAGAAAGGGGTACTGTGTGAGACAATAGAGGATATTACAACAGATCTGCTATAGGTTATTTCTCTTCATTTTGTTGGATAATATAAAGGAAGAAATGGTTGTTTCTCCGTGGACGTAGCCCAAGTTGGGTGAACCACACATATTTGTGTCTCTCTTGTTTTATATTTTTATATTTTAATTTTCTAACACACCCAAGCTTGGGGGAGTAAGAGCCAAAAGGAGAGAAAATGCATACTAATTCATCTTCTCTATGTGTTAATCTAATCTGGCCTTCTCTAAGCACTTCCAAGTAGTTTGACCAGACTTCCCTGAACTAAGCATCTCTACCTAGATCAATTGCAGACTTCCATCCTTGGCTCCAAATAGTAGACATAGTCAGATTTTCCAAATGCGAGAGATTTGAAATGCCTCTATCTCTTAGGAGGCCAATGAGTGGTTGTGAAAATGGATGTCTCCCTTTTCTTCTTGGCCAAGGATCCACTCCTATTCTCACCTTCCTCCTATTACCTACTCTCCATGCTAAACATGTACTAATAAGCTCAAAGGAGCTCAAAACATCCCTCTATATGACAGAAGTATTTGTTCTAGACTTTTCCTCCCTTATTATCTACTCTTCTAGTGGGATTCATTCAATGCATTTCTAAAAAAAGTTGTTTTCCATAGGATTTGAGAATTCATTATCCTCCAACCAAAATTTATTGTTGAAGATTTGGAAAAGCGAAATATATTCTTTAACCCCCAACCTCCAAGAACTTTTGGCATAGCTAGCCGATCCCATATTATCAAAGGGGGGGCTAAATGATCCTGATAGCCTTCCTATACGAAATTGAATCATAACCCTCTTGCATTTTCTAAAGTTTATTTTGGAATCCTAGTTAGAGACATCCAATATACTTTAATTTCCTTTAGAACTGATTTTACAAAAACTAATCTTCTTGCCTTGGATAACCACCTATGAATCCATGTCTTTAGTATTTTCTCTAGCTTCACTGGAAGCCAATTCCAATCCTTCTTTTTGTAACTATTTGGTTTGAGGTGGAATTCTAGATATTTCAGAACATCGTGTAAATTTTTAAACCTAAAAGGAAAGTTATCATTCAAATGTTGAATATCTCATTCATCCAAGTTGAAAACATAAATTGTTGATTTCTTGTCATTAATGATCATTCTAGTGGATTTCCCAAAGAGGGTTAATATTTCAACAAGTTTATAAACATCTCTAATGGATACATTACAACAAATAATAACATCATCAACAAAAAGAAAATTTGTAATAGCAAGAGCTTGTGCTATTATTATTCCATGAACTCACCTCTTCGTTTTTCTTCTACCAACATTCTACTTAGAACTTATACCACTCTAAGAAAAATGAAAGGAGATAATGGGAATCCTTTCTAAAGACCCCTATGAGAAAAAAATAATGGGGATGTAGAAATATTGATAAGAACTGCAAAATACATAGTTTGGAGGCAACTCATAACCTAAACGAAAATATCTAGGTTGAAACCTAAATGAGTTAACAAGAGCATGATATACATCCAACTAGCCCAATAATAGGATTTTAAAAGATCTAACTTGAGGAAAAACCCTTTCAACTTGTGAAATTTGATGTTGTATATACCTTCTTGTACCACCCCTATTTCTTCTTGAATTTATTTTCTTCAAAGGAATCATATTGTTCTTTTGAGATAGGTTAGATAAAATTGGCTTCAATCCCTTGGCAATCACACTAGTAATAAATTTATAAATACTATTATGTACAAAAATAAGGCAAAATTAATCCATGGTTATATGGTTGTACACTTTTTGGATGAGGGCAATGAAAGTAGAATTGAAGGTTGGAAGGGTTCAACCCTCTCTTCTTGAATTTTCAATGAAACTTAAAATATCCTGGTGGAGGATATCAAATAAGCCCAAGAAAAACTATACAACCATCCATCGAGACTCGAGATTTTTTCCTTCTGAAAAGAGTGTAGAACCCCTTTGAGTTCTTCCTCAATGACCTATTTCAAAATTTCCCTATTGTCCTCCTCCTCCATGAAACTTGGGAAGAATTGAGCCACTCAAATGATTCCTGGAATAGCTACCCCCTTAGCGCTTTGAAGAGATATTAAAAATGATTCTTCCCTTCCTCATCCAAATATTTGAATCTTGTAAGATCCATGTCGTCGCTATTTGTAAGGGACCAAATAGTGTTGCACATATTTCATCGCTTAGAAAATTCTTGAAATAATTTTGTACTTTTATCTCCACACTCCAAGCGGATTTCCCTACTTTTGAGTCTCCAAGCTACTTCCTTGGCCTCAAAGAGTGATTTTATTTTGGCCTCCAAAAGGAGAAATGCCTCCTTTGACTCAATGGCTATGAAGTCTTCATCCCCATCATTTTAGTAGGAATGGAGCTCCTTCTCCATTTATTTGAGTTCCAACTTCCCGATCCTCAACTTATCTTTTCTTAAAGGCATATTCCTTAGATTTTTTTTTTTTTTTTTTTTTTTAAATTTTAAGGTTGGCCTCAAACTAACTTTTTGCAGATCCACTAGCCTGAGCATCAAACCTTTTCTAGTGATTTAACAAGAGTGAAAAATTATTCATCTTTTAACTAGTGGGAGATCAATTTGAAAGGACTAGTAGGCTTCCCTGATATCCTTTTTAACTTCCAATAAAATAGGGGAGTGATTGGAATCCCCCCACACCCTACCCACTGTCTGAAAAAGATGGGGCACTCCATTAGTTCCTCAGTAATAAAAACCTGATCTACTCTTTTTGCAATGTGGTATTCACTTGAACGATGATTTATCCAAGTTACTTTGAGCTTAGGTGGTTCGATTTCCACTAACTTGGAGATAATAAGCTAATGAGATAAGAAATCAATAAGAGGGTTTGATTTGGCCCTCAGACCCTAGACCTCTAAATCCCCCAATGAAAAGTTTAGATCCCCACCTACAATCAATGATTTCAAATTAATAAGATATTTTGAGAAGAAATTTTCCTAGTATTTGTTACACATCATTTCTTCACCATGAAATTTGACGGTCAATGTGGATCTATCACTATCCATACTCATGCTTCCTTAGAAGTAAAACATTTATATTCCTTAACCAAGTCTTGGAAAATGGGAAAATAGCTCTTAAATACTCTTAAATATGTCTTGCACACTTTTAGCGTTAACTTCCTGCACATGCGCAAATATTACTAAGCTTACCTTCAGACACCCGTGCTCTATTTTCCATTAAAACCTGCGCACCCCATTTAAAATGAAGTAAAGGAAAAACGTAACTTCTAGAAGCATAGTTGGGTGCATATTCTTCCAACTAAAAGCCTCTTGAGTCGGGCCAGTTCGAGCTATATCCCTCCAATCATGGAACTTATCCCCTTGGATCAAGGAACCCTAATCCCTTCATTTGAGGATCACACCCCTCTATTGGTGGATATGAAACCTCCTCAATTTATCCTATAAATTGAGCTGAAACCTCAGGGTTAGAGGGTTCACTTATGATAATATTATGTTGGTAATTCTAGAGTGGAAAGCTTTCTAAAAAATGAGGAATATTGGAAAGGCACACGGGAGGAATTTGTACGACATCAAGGCTCGGTTGTAAGATTTCTCTTTATATTATTGATAATACATCTGGGTACTTTTTTCTCATTGTGTTTTTTTTTAGATTCATTAAAACAATGATAATTCTTAATCTCCTTGATCATTAAGTTAAGCTAATATTTGGATTATTTTTTTTCTTTCTAATTTAGTCTACTTCTATTATATTATACACGGAAAAACATTATAATGCTCGTCCTCCGAATTTGGCAAGCCAATTCCAGAGGGAAGTATCAAAAGTTTAACAAGAAATAAGGAATACCCCAGGTGGGGAAACCAGTCCATGAGTAGAGAGTATTAAGAGCTGCCCAAGATGGGAAACCAACATATCTAGTTTTGAGACTGAAAATGTAACATAACAGTAAAAAGTTCCAAAACATTTGCAAACTAGATAACGCCAGAAGATAGCTAGAGGTAGAGGTGAGCGCCTAGCAATTGAACTTAGGGTAGGTCGTCATTCTTCTTAGGAGGGCTGGGAGCTTCTTCCATGATCCTACAAGCATAAAGAGACTTGTCATCCTCCTTGTTCGACGTGTGGACAGAAGACGGAGGCAGAAGCAACTCTTGGGCAACAGGCGAGTTGGAGGAGGCTGCATGTAAGCTGGTGACGTATTCCTTGCCATCTTCATCACTGCTTAAGCCACGACCACTGCAAGAACCTATGCCACTGCTAGAGAGATGGCTGCTGCTGGAAGCACTCTACACAGGAAAAGCTTTCATTTTGCGAGGAATGGAGACAGGTATAGACTGAATTGTGGATTTTTGAGGGAGCTTTTTGGGACGAAGACCCAAGGGTTCAGGTGGGGGAGTTTGGAGATGAAGGGACAACTGAGCGGAGAGGTTAACAGGGTCAAGAAAACTCGGCTCTTCCCAATCCATGGAGAGGTTCACCTCCCTTCCAATAGCCATCGACAACGGGGGTTTGGAGGGGAGGCCACGCCCGCCCACGTGACGGTAATGCATTCTATGTCGCCTTGGCATGATGAGTGAGGGAGAGGAAGCTTGAGATAGGGAGGGGATGCTATCAGGAGTAGCAGAGGAGCACCCACGATGAGACTTCATAGAGGGGAAATTGCACCGATACTGAGCAGAGCTGGGAACCAAGGGCGAAATGGAAGTGTCGGAGGCAAGCATAGAGAGCTTGATGGAAAGCCAAATGGAGGTAGGAGGAGCGCGGAGGGAAGATTTAAGAGCCATTGATGTAGGATGAGGGTGAGTTAATGCACAACATCCAAAGGGCATCGCGTGAAAGTTGGCGAAGGTGGTAATTAAGGGAGCCATGCTCCTGCATTTATCAATGGGCGGGCGACCATGTGCAGGTGTGTGGGGCGGACAAGTGCCCTACCACATGGCATCCAAGTGGCCCATCTTGTCATTGCTGGGCACCCACATCCGGGGTAGTATTTGGATTATTACATACTGCATATGCTTTTGATTCTTTCTATGTTTGTGATTCCAGGGTCTTCTCAGCATTGAAAGACTTCTTCAGGACAAAAGGCAAGGTCTTCATCAAACATCCCATTGAAAGGTAAGAGCATTATCCTCTGTTTTCTAGTTTTGATCATCTAAATGCTAATAGCATAGGGAAAGAGATATTCACATGTCTGTTTGTTTCTAGTTATCTGTTGGGATACTAGGGAGATAGATCTTGTCCGTGAGAGGGATTTATCTAGGTAACAAATTGGCGACTCCGCTGGGGAAATTGCTTAGTTCTCTTGGTTCTTTTTGGTTTAGCTCTACGATTTTTCTAGTTTGATTAATGTCTGAGTGTTGTTGGGTTTATGAATTTTTATATCCTCTTAATTATAACACCTTGTGTTTATTTCTTTGAAAATTTCACTCCCTTACACAGTTTTATTTCATAAACAAAGCTTAGGTTAGCGCAAGTTCTGAGTTTAATAAAGTGCACATGCGCACTGGTTTTCACTGACTACCTACGCACCCCCTGAGAATTTTTGAAAAATGAATATTCTCTCTCAGAGTTTGATGATACATTTCTAGAGGTTCAACCTAAATTATACCAACCCTTAGAGTCTGTTTGTGAACTCATCTCAATTACCTTAGTGTTTTTTTTTGAAATCATATTTTTTTCATTTCCAGGTAGGGTTTTCCCTGGTTAGAATTGAAATATTGTTTTCTCATGAAATTTTATATTTTGGGTTTGAATGAACAAATATTTTCATTTGAAAGTGATATTGGTTATGCTCCAAAACGAAATTTATTTCTTAATGAAAAAATATTGTTATGGGATGTTTTAGGGAATTGGCACTTCTTTGAGTTCAAAAAATCCTTCTACTTTCCCTTAAATAGGAATTCATTGAAATGAAGAATTGCATATTCATTGTTGATGCATTTAGGGTAATTTTTTGAGTCGGTCACAACATCATTGAGTTTCATTTCCATACCCCTCTGTGTAAACAACATCCAAATTAATACAACGGTTAATAAAATTAATCTAGATATTTTTACATTTTCTTGGGCTCTTTCCACCAATCTAGTTCAGGATTAGTGCTTTGGAATAGGGAGTAATTAACTTTCCAAAGCATAAAAACAAACAAATAGCATATTTTGGAAGGGAAAAACCCAATTGTTGCAATATTTCTCTCGGAAGCTCTTCTTAAAAGTGTCAAGAATGAGTTCATGTCGAACCTAGTGGAGTAATCGTGCCTACTTCATTGGTAAAGATAGAAGATGTGCACGTATTACAAACGGTGAACCTCGGATTAACCATTGTCGAGGAGCTTGGGATCGCTTGCTATTAAACCTCATATTTACCACGTCGAGGAAATTTCAAGGGGATTGAGCTTTGATACTCTACTTGTTGAAAAGTCAACAAGAAATGTGTGTCTAATTTATTTTTTCCTCAATTAAATTGGACAATAAATAGTAATGTTATCTCATAATCACTTGTAATAGTTAACTGAGTGTGATAGACTCAGTTAGCTCATGAAATTCGAGTTGAGGGTGATTTTTGAGGCATGTAGAGTGATTCTATTTGTTTTAGAGTCCAAGTTGCAATTAGTGTATTAGTTTAATGCATGAGAAATCAGTTAACTCAATTAAGTGAGTTAAAGTTAGTCTAACTAGTTGTAACTAATTGTTGCACTAGTGAGAGGTCAAGTGAATTAAATAATATTTAATTCACATGCAATGATCTGTCAAGTGACTCATGATTTACTATTAATAGTTGCATGCATGTCAGTTCTGATGAAGACCCAGTTGAGACAGAGGTTAAAGAGATGTTATCTATTAGTTGTATTATTATTAAATTGTCGGTGCGCAATTAGACAACCATAGGATTTCCCATGATTTATTTCACAGTTTTGGAAGGTTGAATTTCCTAAATAATAGGGACCAATTGTTCTTATAATTGTGAAAGCAAGGCACGATAAGAAATGGCAGGAAATTGGCTAAGTGTTGGTCGATTTTGTCCGAATCAGTGTGAGACAGTTGAAAGAGTGCAACAGACTCTTGTGATAAGAGTGCATTGTATTTTTTCATGATTCCTTGGTTGATTATACAATAAATATAGAGGGGATTTGAGTAGCAAGCTTTCCCTAGGAAAAATATCTATGTTCTGCGATTTATTTGCTTCTTTCTCTTACTTGGTGTGATTGTGCGATCATTTTTAATTTCCACAAATTAATTGTAGAAGGATTCAATATATTGCTCTAGTATATTACATGATTAGATTGAATTTATTGGTATACATATTGTTTGTATAATTTCTACATGGTATTGGAGCGCCAGAATTCACTATAGTGGAGAAGAAATTGAGTTTGTGTTGAACAACATTCGAATTTGCAAAAATATTCTTTGGTGCGACAGGTGGATCAAGATGGATTTCAATGGATTAAGATTGGAATATGCACTCGAGGGAGGTTCTAAGTATATTGAATGGAAAGACAGAATGGAGGTAGTTCTGGAGGACAATGGGTTGAAATAATTTATCAACACTGATATTCCAAGGCCCGCAGCAGCAGATGCCCCTCTTCTTGATTCTTGGAAAAAGAAGGTTGCAAAGGCGAGGAGGATCTTATTAGAGGGAGTTAAAGATCATATTGTATCGAGTCTCCATGGTAAGGTGAATACATATGAAATGTGGAAGGCCTTGAAAGATGTGTTTCAGAACAGAAGTGACCACAAAAAATTGGCATTGAAGGACAAGCTCAAGAAAATCAAAATGGAGAAAGGTGACACTATTCTGAAATACTTGACCAAGTTCATCTTAAATGTCGAGATGAGTTTGTAGGTGTCAGGATTACTGTAGCGGATGATGACTTGGTGAGCCTAGCACTTCTAGGTATTCCCAAGATCTGGCATAGTTATCAAGACTCTATTAATGGGAGGGAGAAGCTACCAGATTGGGAGCGACTTTGGCCGGATTTGGTACAAGAAGAATCTAGGCGGAATACCAGGGATGGATCCTCATCCAAGACAGATGATGAGGAAAATTGTGCCTTGGCTGATAAGGCAAAGAAGGGGAAGGGAAAGAAATCATATTCCAAATCCGTGACTGGAAAATAAGGCAACAAGGCTGACATGTCCGGAGTGAAATGTTTTCACTGTCACGAGCATGGACTGTATGCCACTAATTTTCCACAAAAGAAGAAGAACAACAATAAGTCTTCAGGATTTGTAGCGGGTGATGCTTTGGCTTCACAGTTCGACTTTTACTTCTCACTCTTCGCATGCATGGTGTCTAGTGTGATGGGATCGATGTGGTACTTGGATAATGGTGCATCTTGTTATCACTCAGATTGAACCTTGGGTTGAGAGAGGCAATTCCGAGGTAACCTCAAACCACGCTTAGCCAACTAGCTAGCCCTACTAGGCCAAGAGATGGCTCTCTCCATATGGATCACGGTCAAAATGACTGAGGAAAGAAGATATTAGGCTAGGTATAGTAGCTCAGGGTTTTGATTTTGATTGTGTAGGGTTTTGCTAGATCAGGAGGAGTAAAACAACTAGGGCAAGTAAATTAGGTCAAAATTTGTAGGATGTTCTAAGGGGAAAGGTAGGTAGAAGGTTTGATATTAAAAGATGATTATGGTGAGGTGAAATAATTAATGAGGAGTTAGGAAGAGCATCTGAAATGAATTCTCCCTAAACTGAAGAAAATAAACAAATTATGCAAAATTTCCCAAAACAGAGCATGAAACATGATTTCTACCTTTCAACTTGAAATTAAGCATATCATAGAAATGGAAATGATTTATGAGCCTACAATACATTCATACAAATGATAAAAAAAATAAACTATGTCAAACACTGCATACCACATGGATCCCAAAGAAATAGTTGCAAATTTATCATTAATGTCCAAGCTAGACTAATACAAATATGTCTCTTGAGATGCCAAAGCTCCAAGTGAGTCCAACCTCTACAAATAACTGAGAAAAAACATCATATAGACCTCAAAACGACTCTTCCTAGCCTCAGGGATTCGAATCCATGAGATAGGTATTAGTTTCACCTACTCCAAAACAAGAATTTGAAGACTAGGAAAACTCAACAATTTGCCTCTAAAGAGAGGAAACTGATTCATTTGACCTCTAGAGGACTTATCTGATGTATCTACCCTAGATAACAATAAAAACATAACATTTACATTTATCTTTACCTTTTACATCAATAATTTCTCATTTCCCAAGATAAAAAGTCAAAAAGTCAAAATTTGCTGAAGATGATGAAAATGACATTTTCCTGGCAAAAGAGCAACACCATGACAGAAAAAATAGCCTCTCTTGCAAGAAACTTTTGGAAGCCTTCCCAGTGTCCAAATCAGCTCCATGATAGCTCAATGGAAATATATTTGAATATAGTTTCAAAATATACCTTAATTTTCCAAAATTGTGCCCATATTCCTTGTCAAAAAGAATTTCTCCCAAGACTGGTATTAGCACAACGCCTAGGAAAAAACAAGGGCAGCAACATGTTTTTTTTTTTCCTTTTTTTTCCTTTTTGAGAGACTATTTCTCCTCCAAATATTATGAAACTTGATAGAGTTGATTTCCTCATCATTCTGAAGATGATGGTGGTGACCATTCCTTCATTGGATGCTCCAAGAAAAAGCGCAGCACCAAGGGCGCTGTGTTTTTGGTAGTGTGACTGTGTGTCAAAATTGCCCAAGAATTCAAAAAATGCACGAAAGTGCCAAATGTGCCAAAATTTGTCAAAATTGTGAGGTTAATTTCTGATCAAGAGTTCGAGGCATGAAGAGACACATCAGCAAGAGTGACATGCCCATCATGAAGATTTGAGATGAAAAACCTTGTCAACACAGGATGACACTGAATTTGATGCACCCTCTCACAAAAGTCAATGCAACCAACATGTTTAAAACATGAGACAGTGAGAGGAGAGTGCCATGAGTTCCTTTGTGGTTATTGGTTCATATCTGTTAATTTTCCCTCCTTTGTGATTGTTATCACTCAGATTTTCCTTGAAGTTGTGGAAAAGGAAAGTAAATCCGAGGTAACCACAAACCAACCTTCAGATACAGAATCTAGCCAATCTGTATCCAGAGAGGGCTCTCTCTTTAAAATTTAGCTTTGTTCTTAGAAAATATTAGGCTAGTTATAAGTTCAAGCGTTTTTTTGAATTTAAATGGTGGAATCCGCCAACTAAGGGCACAATTGAGTAATTTCAAGCCATTGGGCTATGGAGTCGAAAAGGATGGCTTTACTGGATTAAGATTATACACATAAGATGGCTTTGCAGGGCAAGATAGCCAAACAGAGAACAATTTTAGAAATTAAAGTGAATGGAATGGATTTTGAAGGGATGAAAGGCAATTAAGAATCTTTCAACATGTTCAAAGAAAGAAAGTGAATGATTACAAATAAAGAGCAGTTAAAAATTCTTTACTATAGTAATCAAAATGCTTAAACCAACGAAACAAGAGCAATTAAGAATTCATTGTTTATAACCAGTTTAGAAGAAAACATTTAGAATAATCACAATTGAAATCAGAGTACAATTAAGTAAGTTTTGATTTATTCTTTTATGTCAATTATTCAGAAATGGAACACAGTGATATTATAAACAGATATAAAACTTAAAACATAGGATAGAAAAGACTTATTGAACTGTAGTCTGACACATGAATCCTGCAAAAAGTCTTGAGCTTCAAATCATCATCCAGCAAGCCACAAAGAAGTTTCTCCAAAACACTTTTATTCCAAAAAATCAATGTTACAGCAAAGTAGAAGAATACACCCTCAATAAGTCAATCGAGGGCTTATTTATACAAAAAATGATACAAAATATATCTTAATAAAATGAGATATAATCTAAAATGAATCACCAATAAGTTGCAGTAAAAATAGAGACAAATGGCCTAATGGATAAGACAAGAAGTAATCGATGTTGTGTTGTTTCCTCTTTTCGAGGATGCACTGGAGGCAGGTGCTATATTTTAGTTCATCGTTGTCCTCTTCAGTAATTTTGTTTTAACTGCCTTGCTTCACTGATACTCTTTGTTTTTATTGATACACTTTCAACTGAACTGATACTCTTTGACCTCATTTTATTCCTTTATCCTTTATACTGTAGTAAATAGGCAAAATTTGATATAAGAATAAATTTTACAAAAGTTCCAACATGTCTTCCCACCATTTAACTTTTGGCACTTTGGTTCTTTGTAATTTTCTCAATGTTTCATCAGCTTTAGTGTATTTGAAAAAATTAGGCTGATATGGAAACAAATGTTTTATTTCATGTTCAAGATAAAATAAACTCTCCAATTTTTCATAAAGACTTTTCCCTGTTGGCAATGTTCTTTCTGCTGTACTGGTTGAAGAATTGGCTTGATCATCAATCTGTTTGTTTACTTTCTTAACAAAAATTTCCAAATCCATTAATCTACCTTCTTTAATAACAGGACTGGGCAAACCTTTATTTAACACAACATCAAATCTTTCTTTGAAGGTAAAAATTTCTTGCTGCATGTCTGAACACCTTCTTTCAAGATTTTTCATAAGAGTCCTTTTGGTAAAAACTCTTTTGATTTCCAAGATGGTTCCTGTCCTGTCCTGAATTCCAAATTCTGCAAGTTGCTGCTTATTCTGAGTATTCAAAAAATTGATAAGTCTATTGGCTTCTTCTGGTATATTCCCTAACTCTTCCCTTGCTCTCTCAATTTCTTCCAGAGCCAATTTGACTAAATCCTGCTGTTCATATATTATTTGAATAGAAGACCAAATGTTCTTTATTGATTGAATAATGTTATACCAAAGAATTTCTTTTAATTCACTTAAAGGTCTTTCCATTGTAAGATCCTTTTCCAATGCTTTAACTGATTTTTCTAGTTTTTTGATTTCTCTTGTCTTCTCAGCAACACTCATTTTTGATTGATCATATTTATTTTCCAGAGTAGAAAGCTGAAATTTTAAGCTTTGGAGTTCTGTCACTTGCAGTTTTAATTCATTCATTGGTTTGATTAATTCACCAGAACCCTTATCAGAAGTGTTCACTTGTGTTAGCTCTGCTTGTTGGCCTGTGATTGATGTACCTGTTCCTGTGGCTGACTCTGTTGTAGTTGCTGGAATAATGGGCTATTTATATTTTAATGCTTGCTCAAGTTCTTTTTCTGTTTCAGCAAGTCGTTCATTCATTTTTAAAAGTAAGTCCATCACCTCTTCTTCTAAATTTTTCTTCATTACTTCTTCAGTCTGAGGGTGCCTTGAAGCTGGTAGTTTCAATTGTTTCCTTAATGCAGCAATATCATCATCTTTCTTTTTAATCAATGCTTCAATACCCTTAACATCCTTTGGATTGTGACCTAATCCAATTGTTATCTCTTCCAATGTTTTTATCCTGTTATCTTTGGCTTGAGAAGAAGCCTTTTCAATCTGCAATTGTGTACTGGTGTTCTCCAAAGAATCTTGCAGTTTATGAGCTGCCATTTCTGTGTCAGTAAGGGTGGAATAGATCATTTCTCCAGTCTGCTTGTGTAATTCAATTTGATCTAATGGATGAATATCTTTTGCTAGGACCTCAAAATTGGTCCTGACGTAATCAGCTGCTGTCTATGGTTTTGGCACTTTAGATTTGAAATGGCTCATTAACATTTTCCCTTGTTGAATGTCAAAAGATGACATCAATCTCTCTTGATTTTGTGGAGCCATTTTAAGATACTGATTATACACCTGGACCCTTAGTGGATCATTCCTTGATTTTATACTGATAAATGTCTTTTTTATGTCACCTGCATCTTTCATTGGCTGCTTGAATGAAAACATTTTAGTACTTAGCTGAATAGTAGTGACTGTCCCACTAATTGATCCTGTTAACTGACTATCCTCTATCTCTGGAATATCAATGATTTCATCAATAGATTCTACTTCTGGTGGAGGATTCACTTTTTGTCTTTTGGTCTGAGGTTGTTGTGAAGATTCATTAAGAGGAGTAGTACTTTCAGCCTCTCTTTTCTTGCCCTTTTCCACTTTAGATGGAGTCTGTAAGATTGATATTTCTATTGATTTAGTTTGAACAGAAGAAACCTGTACTTGATCCTGTCCTTTGGAAGTTTGAGGTTGTTCTGTCATTTTGAATGTTTCAATCACTTGTATTTTAGGCTCTTTCTCTTTTCCTTTGGATTCAACTGCAATTGATGGAATTTTTTCCTCTAATTCCTGTTGAAAATTCCCTGTTGAAGAAGGACAAATGTCTGGTACCTGCACTTGCCCAAAAAATTCTAGGTCAAGCATTTTTCCAAGATCTTTCATTACATTGTCCATATTGACTTCTTCACTATCCTGTTCAATTAATGTTCCCTCCACCCATTCATCTTTATTAGCATACTGTTCAATTTCTAGAATCCTATGATGGATGTAAGGTGCTGATTTATTTTTCATTCTTTTGTCACAAATGAAGCTGAATGGGTCATAAGGGGCCCAGTAGAAACTCTTTTGCAATCTGAAACGGTCTTCTAGTATTCTTTCAGCTTCTTGTCCATCATCCCTAGAATTGCATATAAATGGACCTAATTGACCTTTGATTTGGAGTTGGGCTTTCTTCTTTGCATTACAAAAATGAATAATATCAAAGTTATTCATTTGCCTGAAGTACTCTAAAGAAAAAAGTCTCATAGGCACATACTTTGGAAATTTAAATGGACATAATTCACATCCATATATTCTAACTTCTGTAGAATTTTGGTACAAGTACCAATCACCAATTTTGTACTGTTTTGAAAGTTGCAGAATTTTCTTAATTTCATTGCTAAGTCTTGGAGGAGGAACTCCTGTCAACAAGGTAGTTGTAGGGTGTATAAAAAGATCAATGAATTCATTATAGGAATAAGGAGAATCTCTGGAATTATGGGTGATGGCTGACCAAAATATGACAGAACTGGGATTTCCTTGGACATTAAGTTTTTGAACATGGAAAGGAAAGTTTTCAGACTGGTAATAGAGCATGAGATGGTAAATGACTGAAGAATACTTGAACACTTTCTCATTCTCTAATCTCATGAATTGATCATGGATTTTGTCTGCAATGTAGGATGCAAAGTCATATTTGACAGCAGGAGGCTGTCCAGGAGTGAAGATAGACAGTAATACTAGAGTTAACTCATCAACATACTCACTAGTATTAAAGCCCATGATAAAAGAAATCATATTCAGAATAATCTGGCCCATTTCAGTAAAAAAGGCACTAACATAGGGAGGTGGGCCCTTGGGCTGATGTTCAGGTAACATGAAAGTCTGACAGATGCGTTTTACCTCTTCAGGGGACAACTGGGTAGATTTTTCAAGCAATTCTCCAATGGACAAGGGAGTGAGGTTTTGACTAGGTTCAAAATGGAGCATATCATTGATAGACTGAGCAGTAATAGGGAAAAGGACATTCTGGTTTGGGGATAAAACTGCTCTCTGAATTGGATCATAATTAGCATGGCAATAATGGATAATTTCAGGGAGGATATGGACTGAGGGTAAAAGGTATCTCGGGAAATTAGATTCCCATAACCCAATAACGTCCAAGCCATTCAAATAATTATCTCTGCAGCAAAAATGAATTTGAAGGGGGCTTTCACTGAAAACTAAGTCTTTGATCTGAAAATATTTATCCACTAATGGAAAATATTCCAATTCTCTATGAGGGGCGTTCAATGGGGCAACATTTAAAGCCACCGGGACTTCCATTTTTGGTTCTTGTGGATTCAAAAACAAAAATTTGGGGGTTTTTATGAAAATGGGGCACAATTTCAGGTTTGGAGATAGTAATTACAGTTATGGGAACTAAAACACATCACATTGAAGCTTTTTCAGACTGTATTGCGTAATTAAAACTCGAACAAGGATTTTTAAGAGAGTTTCAGCAGGAAATCAGAATAAATACCTGTTTATGGGAAAATGGCACTTGTTTAAAAGGTACAAGCTGACGACAGATGGATGCTGGGAAACTGGACTGGAAATAGTCTTCAGCGGAATACATTTAATGGCAGTTGGCAACAGTTTTTTGAATTTCTCAATATGGAGGGCACAGTCGTTTTCAGCATACAGAATGATCAAAAAATGCGGAAACTTTTGTTTTATTCGCAAAGTCAAAGCAGGGAATTTTTTTATTATTTTAATATATGACGTCAGGGTGTACGATGGACACGTCACAAGGAAAGGGCGGTAAGTGGTTTATTCCGCACCACCTTTGGGAGCTGGCGGTAATTTGTGAATTGGGAGCGATTCCATAGATTAACTGACTTGTGGCCCCGACACTATTCGAAAACCACTGCGATTTCGCGAGTTAACTTTCGGATGAGGGAGGGCCATTGGAATGAATGCGGGTTGTGGATCTCTGATGGAGCGATCCAACGGTTGACATGACGAGAAGTTGGCTGGGAGTTAAAAGGCGGGCCCAAAGTAATTAACGTTAATTAATCATTTCGGGAGGTGTTTGATTGGCGGGATTAGATTATTAATTAATCCGGATGATTAATTAATCTCTTTGCGTATGATGACGGGTTGGGGTAATGAATGGGTTTATTTTTCGAAGTTTTTTTTGAATAAAACTTCGGCTTTTTATTTTTTTTCGTTTAAAACATAAAAAACATATGCTTAAACCTTTTTTCGTATGTTTTTATTATATGGTAATAAATCGATATGATTCACTTACCATAGGGGGCGGGATAATTATATAGATATATTTTTAGCCAAAGGGCATTGTAATGTGGGATTTTTATTTAATCACATGGGTTAAATACTTTGGCTAAAAACTTATAGTAAGATGGTTTTTTGGGTTATTTATAAAAGGGAATTATATATAATAGGATAAGGTATTTTCACTAAGGAGTTAATATATAAAGTTAGAAATTAACATGAAAAATGAGAGAAAGCGCTAAGTATAAAACACCATAATAATGTATTTAACTTATGCTTTGCGTGAAATAGATTTTTATGGATCATTGCATGTTTTTCCTACGTAAAATGGGATTTTGCTTAGGAAAAGATTTTTATGAATGAATGAGTATGATGATGAATATTTTTAAATACTAAGGTTTTCTCCAATCATTGGGCCGAGGGTCCGGTCCCTCCAAAAGTCAAGGAAATGCCTTGAGCCCCTTTAATCTTCAAATTCATTAGCACTTAGGGGAAATTAGTAAATTGTTAGGGAAAAATTGAGATGGGAAGTTAATGATTTTGACCTTGCTGTGTTCTGAAATTCTGCCAATGTGGTGTTCTGCCTTTGCACTTGGTGATGAAAGTAAAAGATTACAAACATTTTAAAGCCATCATTCATCACATGAGAATCTGCAATGCCATCTACCTACCCTATCTACTTTCTCTACCATTTTTTCTTCTTTATTAGGGTGCACTTAGACTGGCAAACCCTTATCAATCTTCTTTTCCTTTTACATGGAAAATCTATCTATTTCTACCACTTATTACATCCAAGGGCTCAGATTAAACTGTTGAGCACCTTTATTAACTCTACCTATCTACTTATCTGCCAAGATTAAACTGTTTGGCCATATATTTATTCTCTATTCTACAACATGAAATTGAAAAATGAATGAGTCAAGTTTAAACAGTTTGACTCTTCATAAATTGTGGCAAAAGTTTGACAAGCTGCACACAATTTTGCTTATTTACAAAAAAATGAGATAGTAGTGGCATTTGGATTTGCACACTTTCCTTGGTCTATTTTTGTTTGGGGTTCATTTCTTTCACTTTTTTGACCATTTTATTCTTTTTACCCTTTGATTTTCTTTTAGGGTATACCCTCTTTACATTTTTTAAAATTTTTTGATTTTTTGATTTTTCAAGAATATGGAACACCTTTGCACAAGAAAAAGGTTTGAACATATTGCATAGTTCAATCAAGACAATTATGAAAAATGACACCTATTGGTATAGGAGTCTAACACTGGCTCCACTTGGGGATGGCTTTTCCTGGCGAAAAGTCAAGAACAGTAGGTCAGATGCCTCAAAATGTCTTCAACTGAACCATGTAATCTTCTTTTTCTAGTGGCTTTATTGTATATATGATAGTAAAACTTCTAAATCTTAGGGCCTTCACGTCGGGCTTCAACTCCAGTAAGTTACCATCCAATCAAAACTAATGCATTATAAATGATATATTATGTACAAGTTAGAAAAAATCAGAACATCCTAGTAAATAGGATCAAAATAGTGCTTTAGCATTCGACCATTGACTGGTCCTTCCTCAGCTTCTGAACTGTCCAAATTCTTCAAAAAGTATGTGTTGTTCCCCTGTAAAGCATGAATGATGTAAG
Source organism: Pinus albicaulis (assembly GCA_034641835.2). NCBI lineage: Eukaryota > Viridiplantae > Streptophyta > Pinopsida > Pinales > Pinaceae > Pinus > Pinus albicaulis. Next base: position 1,579,691,190 of record CM076580.1, on the reverse strand, counting down.
GTCCTTTCCATAAGAAATCAAATTTCCCATGTTTCCCTTTATCTTCCCTTCTGGAATCCCATCTTAGAACTTTGTCTCCTAGTTGTAAGTCTTCTGCTTTGGTTCTTTTGTCAAACATTTTCTTTAACTTTTCCTACAAGATTTGGGATCGTTGATACACTTCTTCTCTGGTTTGCTGCAAGTGAATTGTCTGGTTTATTCTTCTCTGAATATCATTTGGTTCTACTTGAGCCTCCTGAAGTAACTTCATAACAGGAATTCCTAAGGATGATGGAAATATTTCCTCAATACCATAAACTAATTCATATGGACTGGTCCCAATTGATTTCTTAGTTGTAAGTCTGTCTGCCCACAATGCATTGGTAAGTTTCTTATGCCAATTCTTTTTATTCTCTTCCAATAATTTTTTAATGATATTAATAAGGCTTTTATTGGAAGATTCTTCCAGTCCATTACCCTGAGGATAATAGGCTGTTGAATGGCCTAAAGTGATGTGATATTTATTTCAGAAACTAATCATTTTCTTAGACTTAAATGCGACAGCATTATCTGTTATAATTTTCTCTGGACAGCCAAATCTTGAAAGTATATTGGTTTCTAAGAACCCTATAATTACAGAATAATTGGCTTGTCTGCATGGGATAGCTTCAATCCATTTAGTAAAGTAATCTGTAGTAGTAAGGATCCATCTGTGTTGCCCAGAAGAAGGGGGATGGATTTCTCCAATAAAATCCAGTCCCCATTGTTGAAAGGGTCTCTCGGTGGAAATTGGTTTTAATGGTAAAGGCAACAATTTTCTCTTGCCTTCAAAGATCTGACACTTATGACAAGAAGTTACAAATTTCTTAACATCTGAAAACAAGGTTGGCCAGTAAAAACCAGCCCTTAAGATTTTATCTGCAGTTGACTTCCAGTAGAGGTGTCCACCACAGTCTCCTGCATGAAATTCATTAAGAAACTTGTCAGTTTCATCTTTCAATAAACAATTTAATAGAATTCCATCATGATTCTTCCAAAAAAGAGCACTATCTAAAATACAATACTTTAAAGATGTCATTTTTAAGAACCTTTGTTTCGTTCTGGATAACCCTGGAGGAGCTTGCAGGTTTAACAAAACATAAATGATATCAGTGTACCAGGGTGAGTCTAAGAAGGTCTGACTGATATGTGGAGTCGCCATCTCCTGTTCGTCATCCAATTCGTTAATGTCCAGGGCTCGACAATTAGTTTCAGTCATCAGTTGAGCCAAACCTTGTCCTTTTATGAGTTTTGTAGGTCTTATTTCAATATCATATTCTAATATGGTAGCTATCCACTTACCTCTTTTGCCTTCAATACCATCTTGAATTAAGATGTCTTTAACGACAGCATTAGGTACATAAGCTATCACATGAGAATACAATATATAGACTCTGAAATCTTTAATTGCTTTCACAAGTGCAAAAGCTTGTTTCTCCATTATATTATATTTCAATGATGCATATCTAAGTGATTTACTAAAAAAGGCTATTGGTTTTTCACATCCTTGATCATCTTTTTGTAGTAAAACAACTACAATTGTATGTTCAGAAGCAAATGAAAAAATTATGAAATCTCTATCAAACTTTGGACTGGTAAGAACAGGTGTTCTAGTTAAAGTCATTTTGATTTCTTCAAATGATTGCTTGGATTCTACGGTCCAGTCAATACTTGAATCCTTTTTTAACATGTTAGTAAGCAGTCTAAGTAATTCAGCTAAACTAGAAATGAATCTTCTCAAAAAATTGATCTTTCCTATGAAAGCTTGAAGTTCTTTAATGTTCCTGGGATGAGGTATCTGCAATATGGATTGTATTCTTTCAGGATCAATTCTAATGCCATCTTTAGAAATAATGTGACCTAGGATTTTTCCTTCTTCAAGACCAAACAATGATCTTTTCGGATTTAAAGAAATACCATACTTTCTGCATTTTAAAAATACTTGTCTTAGATGATCTAAATGTTGCTGATCTATCTTTGAAAAAACAGATAAATAATCTAGATAAATAACCAAAAAATCATGAATTTCTTTGGCAAAGGCAATGTCCATTGCTCTTTGGAAGGTTGCTCCTGCGTTTTTGAGACCAAAAGGCATCTTAACATATTTAAAAGTACCCCATGGTGTTGTAAATGTTGTTTTTTCTTGATCATTAGGATGAACCAGAATCTGGTTATACCCTGAAAATCCATCCAGAAGAGAAATCCTTGAAGATCCTACTACCCTTTGTAGGATATGGTCCATTTTAGGCAAAGGATAGTTATCTTTTAAAGAAAATTTGTTCAAATTTCTCAAATCGACACATAGTCTAATCTCTCCAGTCTTTTTTCTTGTTGGTACTAGATTAGAAACCCATTCAGAGAACCTAATAGGAGCTATAATTCCTGCTTCATACATTCTTTTAATTTCTTTCTCAATTGAAGGTAGTAAAACAGGGTTGATCCTTCTAAGTTTCTGTTTGAATGGTTTTTGATCTGGTTTCAAAGGTATTGTATGTTGAATGATTGATGTATCGTATGACTTCAGATCTTCATAACTCCAGGCAAAAACATTCTGGAATTCTTTTAAAAGTTCAACATATTTAACCTTTTGATCTTCTGGCGGAGATTTAGATAGTTTAACCATCTTGGGATTTCCTTCAGTTCCCAAATTGACTTCTTCAATATCAACTTTTAAAGGTTCCATTTTGGGTTTTAGTGGAATGTCATTTGAGTCAAAAAGATATTCCAAAGGAGTTAATCCTTTGGGTAAATGATTATCTTTCAGATTAATAATTTCAGATTCATCTTCAATAATCTCATCGAATTCCATTTGTTTCAAATCCTACATATCTTTTTTAGTGAATTTGGTTGGGTGAAGCATGTGAATTGCAGTCTCTTCTGAAATATTCGTTTCTTGTTTATCTAGTTGATCAGATTCATTGATTGTTGTGTCTTCATCTATACTACTGTTAGAGAACTCATTTTCTAATGTCAAAAAATTATTGATCTGATTATTATTTACAAACACTTGCCAATTCATGAGATTGTCCGGTATAGCAGGTCTATGTCTAATCTCAGCTGTGAACTGATGATTAGGTCCAAAAGGTAACTTACAGGTGCTAGCGAACATTGCAAGACTGTGGGTGTGCAAATTTTGTTTTCTAGGAATTTTGGCAAGTTGAGCTTGTAGGAAAGTGTTGAGAATTTCCACAACTGTTCCTCTGTATTCTCTTAGTCTGGGGTCTTTCGTTGAACATTCACCATTGATCTGTTGGATAATTAACTCAGAGTCTCCTATGATTGATACTCTAATTGCTCCTAACTTTTTGACATGTTTAAGCCCTAGCAAAAGAGCTTCATACTCTGCCATATTATTAGTGCATCTAAAATTCAACCTATAAGCATGGCCTTCGGCATGATCATTTTCAACATTATGTATCCAAATTCCAGCTCCTGCTCCTAACTTATTTACTGAACCATCAAATTCTAAATGCCACAGAATTTCATGTTCATAATCTTCATCAACTGTTTTAATATGTTTCTTAACAGGAGGCTTTGGTCTTTCAATTTTTTCTGGTATTTCTTGATTGTCTGGTGTTTCTTTGTTTTCAGAAATTTCTTCAATTTGAACAACAGATTTATTTGCAGTCTCTGTTTCTGGTGCTTCTAATTCAGTAGGAAGGTCCAATTCAGCATTATAAAGTGTTGTAGCCACTACAACACCACCCAAAATTTTGGGTATATTTAAAATTTCGGGTTCCCCTCTGCTCGCTTAGGCGTTAAAGTCTTCCACCTGACCTGTAGTCAATGACATCCCACCGACCTATCCCCAACCCCTCACGAGTTGTCTCATCACCATGACTTTCATCACCATGACTTGATGTTGTCGCTGCAATCACACCATATGTGGGAGGGATCATCTAGCATACGCTCGAACATTCTTACCGCAGTCACGCCATGTGTAATGAGATTGCCATGCATACGTTTGAATGGAAACCTTTTGTGTATTGACGAGTAAAAGCCCTCCTGGTGTAGGTCATTAAGCATGTTGTTTGAATACTTCTCTTAAGCTTGTTAGTTTCATGTGTTTTATCTGTGGTCATCGTTATTGAAGAGTAATTATGATGTTGTAATATTCCACACAGGTCGACCCCACAGGTGAAAAACTCTTCAGTCGTGTCACGACATCAAGGGTAATAAAATTGTGCTCAACGACGAGGTCGAAGTTGTGGAACAGGGGAGGAGCAGGAGCAAGTGATCAGTACTGTTAAAAGGAGGATGGTGTGATGCACGTTGATCAGAAAAGAACTTCTATGTCACTGATGCAAAAGCTTTATTCACTAGTGCGCACCAGATGATTTAAAGCACTCCATTGGAAATGTCCAGATCCTGCATCATACCATCTCAATGTCGATGGGTGCACGCAAAGGAACATATTTCGCCACTTCGTTGAATCTAGCCCGAAGTATAGCCCAGGCGAACCAAGCAGACTCAGAAGATTTCTCTAGAGAATGACGATCTCATTCAAGGCATTCTCGCGCTCAGCAACAGTTGGCGAAAGCGCACAAGGTTGATGTTGCAAATATGAATGGCAAATATGTGTATGGGGTTTCTTCTATTTTTCGCAGTTGAGTGAAATGGTTCACGGTTTCGAATGCGTCTTGATAAGCATCGAAAATTTCATCTCTGTCAATTTGGTGATTCAGTTTGAATTTGCTTCTTTCAGTGCCTCATCATCCATCAAAGTATAGAGGTAGGTTTGTTGGTGAGATTTAGGGTTGATTGTTCATGCACTACACATAGTAATAAGTGCACACTTTTACATTCAACCAAAGATTCCTGAGAAGCAATTTTTACGCAACCCAAGCTTCACGGTGCAAAAGTTATGGTTTTATACAATTAAACCAAGGAAAAATCCATGTGGTTTCAAGGCCATAAGAAATTGCGGGGCGAAACCAAGGCATAACATTATAAAAGGCGCGCAGGCGAGGGATCAAAGTTGCGTTGTATATTTATGCCAAGGGGAAAATACATATGATTTTTTAATCCATTCGAGGCAGATATATATAAGATGGTCAACTTTAAAGATTGAAATGGTGGAACGAAACCAATGTTTACGTTGCATGGAGCCAAAGAATTATATATGGACGCAAATTTTCCATGCCGAAGTCTACGTATTGGGTGAATATATAATGGTCGTGTTTTATTTTTAAAACGTGGAGCGGTGTGCAAAGGTTCGATAGCTTTTTTCGACTTACGTAAAAGTTTGGAGCAAATATATACGTACAACAGTAAAATCAAAACACGGATCAAAGCTATAAGGAAATACGTTGTATTTTTATGACAGAGTTGTATTCATTGGGGCAGTTCAAACATGGAGTCAAAACTTATAGCACACCTAAAACGAGTGGTTATGATCACAAAAATCGCAGGACTACGTGAAAGCCTCAGCGCGATTTTCTACCTGTGGTGAATGTTGGGAGCAGAAATATAAATACAGCGTTCAAAACCTTACGATTAAAATATGAAACAGACTTATATATGGGTGAAAATATTTCTACGCCGAAGTCTAGCCTTGGGACAAGCATGCACGGTGGCCGTGTTTGATAATAAAATTTAGAGCTGGTCAAACATGTGTTTGAATTACGAGCAGGAGGGTACTCCAAGGCCACGCTGGCAATGACAGCCCAACCAAAGACATCGTCGTAAAGTCATACCCACTGTTTTAAACGGCGAAAAGTTCCGGTTCAGAACCCTATCAGCTGAGACGGATAACGCAGGATAACGCCTCCATCGCCTAGCGAAATGGGAAACACCGGGCATCATGGAAATATTATATGATAGCGCCGTGAATATAAACAGAGACGTCATGTTGGAGCGCTACGTGTCGATAAGTTTTTTTTTGTAAACATGGTCACCATGAAGCAAGCGGTGTTGTTAACGTTAGAGCTCCAATAGAGGCGTTATGTGATCTCGCATAACGTGTAAGGGACCGATTGTTCACCTTCTGCCACTGCAGAAGATGTTCATAAAAATTGCAGGCCAGTTGCGCGGTCTTCATGGAAGAATAACTCTGCAAAAAACCTCACGCCTTTTGACAATGGTGCTCCCAAAAACCGCCATACCTCTGTGATCGATGGTCCGAGATTTTTGTTCTCTTTAGCTGCTGTTTCAAACATACTATTCGAAACCGAACGGAAACCCGACGACATGCCATATTAAATATCAGATATAACGCATCTAGTTGATAGACTTTCTTTAAAAGGCTTCTACGCAATTGATATGCATTTGCCGTTTTTTATGGTAAATCGAGCGTTGCACCTAAACAAAGCACAGTAAAATAAGCAACATGCGAGATAACAAGGAGGAGATCGCAATCGTCAAGAGGTCGCAGAGTCACAACTTACGCTCCCACGCATGAAATGAAACCTTGCAACTGTGCGACCCCTCCGGGGTCGCAAGGTCGCAGAATGAATTGCCCATAGAAAGCCGCGACCCGAGGAGATTCTCCGACCACGCGACCCCATCTTTCTAATCAGGGAAAGCGGATTTTGTGGTAATTGGTGGCACGGACCGCTTGAATAACGCCGGCATATGCTGTAATCAGCACCATTTGAGCAACGGATAATTTATTACTTCCGGCAGTTTACCAAATGGACCGGCCATTGCATCTTTTCGATGAAGGAGATCAAGCACGGCTCCAAAAACATTGTTCGTTTATCTGTTTCGGACTTTTGGATCAAGGACTTGCATTTTCATGCATGTGCCCCTCCTTTCAACATGCACGGAAAGTCCATGCACCAGAGAATGCCCTCGCTCGCTGTCGTGGAAGTTGTCAAGACCAAGGCAAATAACACATAACTACTCCACCCTCCTCTATGATGGCTCCTCCCGGTTACTACCTGCTCACAGCTTTCAATGTAGATGTTCCCAGCAAGCCCGTGGATCCGGTTTGTCTATTGAAAGGAAAACTAACTTAAAATATCTGAATATATGTACTAATGTATCAAATGCGCTAAGAAGATGTCCATTGAATGCATAGTAGCTGCGCGGTATGCATGGAGGGCACACGGGTATCCAAATCGTAGCAGAAGCGTTATCAGTGCCGGTGGCTCAAAATCATCGCACCCACATTTAAAACGAAGCATGAGCTGATCTTTGCAGATTTTCTCATTTCGAGCACGTCCTTGTTGGGCCACATATCAAAGGGGAAGGAACTGTAGTGCATTAGAGCAAAGGGTACTTGAATCGAGTTGTCAGATATGGCTCCTCAAACAGGTCTATAGAGCTATAAAAAAAAATGCGACTTGTTGACGGTGGCAACCTTGCGACCTATAAAGCTCATGTTTTGTGCGTGCATGATGGGTGGCAGCAACATGCTTCCAAGAACATCAAAAGGGTCAACTGGCTAGCTCATGGGAAGATTTCATGAACGGCTTAATTCTCCTGCCAAAGGTCCCTGATGCGAGATCAAGAAGCCAAGGCGTTGCTGCCCAGTTTCAATACAGGGTCACGATAAGGGGCTGCACGAAAACCTTTGCTCTCTAATCCCCAAGGAAGATTATACTGATTGAAGAGGCGCAGAGACGGCCTACACATGACATTCTCTCTGATGACAAAGTCTTGACCACACAGGGGTCTAAGTTATTATTTTCATTCTTACAATTGATTAAAATGCCCTTAGCATTATTATTATTTCCATCATGAAGATATGTGACCTGTGTTATTTTATTTTAGGAGGAACCACTCTGTTTGCACATGAGAGCCAAAGTTTTCCCAGCGAACAAGGGGACATTTTCAGAACAAGTAGATGTTGGCGAAACTCCAAAGAACTCGCAAATCCCAGCAGGTCGCAAGGTCGCATGTGCGGCTGTTTTCACGATCCGCGACCCCGCGACCCAGTGACCTAGTCACAAGGTCGCAAGGTCGCACATCTTCGGTTTTTCCACCTTTTGCGACCCTGCGACCCAGCGACCTAGTCGCAAAGTCGCAAGGTCGCATATCTTCAGTTTTTCCACCTTTGCGACCCCACGACCCAGCGACCTAGTCGCAAGGTCGCAAGGTTGCATTCTCTCATTTTCTTACAACTTGCGACCCCGTGACCCAGGCAGGTCGCAGGTCGCAACAGCAGGTAGGTCGCAGGTCGCAACAGCAGACAGGTCGCAGGTCGCAACAACAGCCAGGTCGCAGGTTGCAACAGTGGCTCAGGTCGCAGGTCGCAAAAGGGACTAGGTCGCAAGGCAGCCCAACGGTCAAGAAGATGAAAGATCAAGGAAGCCCAAAGGGCAGGTTTTGTTTTATAAATACTCCTTCGGGAGCTTGTAAACTGGCTTTTCTTTTTTGGAGACTCAAGAGCTACATTGCATTGTATTGAAAGATTATACTCTTGTGCATGTGAATACAGATACTTGTTAAAACCCCTTTGTTTGGATGATGTGTTTTACTGCGTGAACACTAAGTGTATTTTCTTATACAGTTTCAGAACATCTTTTGATTAATGAAGCTGCCTCTATTTATAGCATCATTTATGCATCATGGCTATCTGTGTTTGTGTTGATGATGTTCAGTTTACCATTTGCTCTATTAATGAATGTTAACAAACTATTTTGTTAGCATTTTTTTTTATCTTTCAGGTAGTAAAGGGACATCTCGCAATAAAGAACTATTTCTGTTGTGGTCAGATTACCTTACAAGCAGTACCCCAAAGACATGTTGCTAACAACATCTCCTTAGGCGTACATGCTTTATTTATTGCCTCGCTATGCATAGTGTTTTATTCGTGTTTAATGCATCAGTCATGTATTCTGTATCATGTGAATAAGTGTGTGTCCGCAGGTCCAATCAGGTTCTTTTGAGACCGAAGGGAAGGCGTCTTAAGCGATAGCCGGACCCACACCCCGGACGGGATCCCTACTCCAAACGGTTCAAGGTCTAATTGGGACTTTCTACCGGGGAGATCCCCTACAGTTGGCCGGACATATTTTCCCGTCAACAGAATTGGCGCTAGAAGGAGGGCCTGACCTCCGACCATATGGTTAACAAGAAGGGGGGCCAGATGACAAGCTGAGCCCTTAGAGCCTGCAGTTAATCTCATATCTTTAATGGCTCGTTCCCAAATCATTCTCCCAAGATGTTTGTCGGAGTTTTATGAACCTGGATACTTCATCCCCGATAAACTTATGTATCACTTGTCCCAGTTAAAATTTGATGGTGAAAATGGGGTACCTATAACCCAACACCTTTTAGATTTCTATGACTTTAGTGAGTGCTACAAAATTGAAAATGAAGGTTTCATTTGTTTGCTTTTCTTCCTCACTCTCGAAGGTCGCGCTACGAAATGGTGCTGCACTTTGCCGGAAGCTTCCATCCATTCATTTGAACAACTCGCCAGTGAATTACAACAAGCTTTTCACAGGTAAGATTTTCATAACGTTTTACTAAAGATAAATGACATCAGAATGGAACCTCAGGAATCTTTAGGTGAGTTCTCTATCAGATTCATTCATTATTGGTTTGAGTTCCCTGAAAAGGATGTCGATTGGAGGTTGTTAAGAGAACAGTTCGCGTATGCGGTTCTCGTTTCCCTTGAACCATTTCAGTTAGCAACCCGACCTGAGCCTAGTGTTCCCTATCACAACCCGCAAGTCAATGGATGTTCTGACCTTGAGTCTTTCACGTACCGTGTCGAATCTGAACACCCAAGTGGCTCATTATCTCTTTTGGCTCATGAAACCTACCCCGAGACCACTTGATCTCTCCCTGGACTTAGTCCTAAATCTGGTTCACATTCAAATTATGAATCAGATTCACATTCGGATGATGAATCTGGTTCACATTCGGATTATGGATCTGGTTCATATTTGGATTATGAATCTGGTTCAGATTCGGATGATGAATCTGGTTCACATTCGGATGATGAATCTGGTTCACATTTGGATTATGAATCTGGTTCACATTCGGATTATGAATCTGGTTCACATTCGGATTATGAATCTGGTTCAGATTCGGATGATGAATCTAGTTCACATACGGACTATGAATCGACTCCTACCCCGCAAAAAGTTGATTCCCTTACAAGGTCTGCCAGATCTTTGTGTCCTTTGAATGCACGTGTTGAAAAGCCTTGTAGGGTTAATGCCCCTGCGACTCAATCTTTTCGTTCATTGTTCCCTAGTTTGTTTCTTGATCCCGCCATACCAGTAAATTTGTTTAGACATTCAGAGTTTTCTTATATTGGTATTGGCGAAAATCATAAGCACGCAAGTGGTGTTTCACAATCACAGTCTAAAATCGATGAATCTTTTAAATCTGATCTGTCTCACTCGGAATCTTTAGACAACCATGGGAGTGATTTCCTATCTGGGCAACTTCAAGATGTCCATGTTATCGATCCATCCCAGTTGGTAAACCCCAGGGAGCCTAACTTGCTAGGTACCGAACTTGACCAAACCGGTGGTTGCAACGATCACTCCTTATCTGAAAACATATTCAATCATATCGCTGACGACCGTCACTCAAATCTCTTTGTTGACCATACGAAGACACCTGAATTTGATGATTCGCGTTCGGAAGATTCAAGTACCCACCAGAAATTCGAAACGCTTCAGCTTCCGCTGACCGTTTCTGAAATGACAATTCCCCAGTACCATGCTCCTTCCAGCATAAACACGTCGAATTCACCCCATCCTGGAAAATCTGGAGAATCCGACATTTTGGATTATCAATCTGTCAGTGCGCAAACATTTGACCAAATTGATACAAAGCCCACTGACATCTTTCCAATCACTACAATTGATGATCACACCCATTCGCCTGTTTATCTCGCCAAGAAATCGACGTTGGGAAACCCCCCGCTCGAAGGTCTGGATTTTGTTCAAAACGGAAAGGAATTGCAGCCCCCACTAAAAGTGGGTTTGGATCCTCAAATCCTTGACCAAATCCAAGAGCAACCCCGAACTAGGGTTTTCGAAACTAGGGTTTCTACGCTTGGATGCGCATGCATCTATAATTCGCCTGGAACTTGCTTATTGTTTCCATTCCATAAAACTGATGATCCTCACTACCATAATGAGCATGCTGGTTTGCTCGACCAACCCCATTCAGTGAATGTGCTGGAAAATAGGACTTGGCTTACCCATCACCCCTCATATCCAGGATCGTCCATGAATGATTTTGTGTCATTTATCAATAATGTTGAGTTTCAAGAACATATTGCTGGTTATCAAGATGAGAATGGGATTCAGCTTGCACAATCTGTTCTGGCATGTCCTTTGGTAAGTATCTCTGATCATCTTGTCGTGGCACCTGCTCCTCAGGTAAGTTTCGCTGCTGCTGCACTTTTTTGGATATTAGCTTTGATCCTGATCATTGTTGTTCTTGCAGGTCAGGGACTGATGCGGTGGCTGCACTGGAAAGCTAATTTTACATAACCCGACCGCATCATTGGTTAAACTAGGGTTTAGGTGTAGGCTGGCTAGGACCTGCAATAAAATTTTAGTTTAACGTTAATTAGGTTTACTTACCAAATTTTACTTCATAGTTTAAAAGTGTGTTTGTTGTTTTTGTTTACGATTAATATCTTAGGCAACATCATGTTATGAGTATTTTCTTTCATTTCCTTTTCAGTTGCTTGTTGCTGCATAAATAATCATTGCTTGTATTGCGCCTCTTTTCCACCTACAACTGGTTGATCGTTCTCGCACATGGCGTTGCATTGCACCTTGAGCCTCGCTTATTACATTGCGTCGTACTCTCTCTCCCTCACATCATTTTTTGTCATATCGCCTGCCACTTCATGAGCCCTCATTGCAACCCTATCATCTTGCAGTCTTGTTTTGCCTTGATTGCTGAAACAGTAACCCCATTGTTTTGTGTGAGGTTGTGGTGGCTATCTCAAGAGGTAGATTTCTCTTAGGACCAGTCATCGAAGTCGCATTATCAACAAGATGCCTATGAGTCTAAACTTATTATCTAGGGAGATACGAGCCGGTTGTCTGTGGGAGACCTGATGAGTTGAAATGGCCCATACCCGTAAGCCTAAGCCTTGTGCCCAGCATAGTCTTGGATGTTTAAATGTGCTGTTCTGCATGCTGCGCCTATTTTGGTGAATGGGATGTGAAGGTTTGGCACGAGGGCAAACCCCAAATCAGGATATCTTTCAGTTTCTGTAAAACAAGAAACAACCTCTCATGCTCGTAAAATAAGTCGGGATCCCTCATCCGCCCATGAAAAATAAGTGCCACGAGCACATGAAAATAAGTGCTACAAGCACATGAAACAAATAAGGGTAAAGGATTGAGAAAGGCTTCCTGCGCAGAGAGGTAATGCAACGACTCCGCCGGGGTACTGACCAGGCTCACTGGCAGCGGAGCAACGTTTGTGATTTCTTGAAGTGACTCCGCCGGGGTACTGTCCAGGCCTGCTGGCAGCGGAGCAACACCAGAGACTTACTTTTAAAAATCCTGAAGATAATAAGCCCCACTGCCTTGTTGTTCACGTCATCAACAAGCTACTGGCGTCTGTGAGCTTTCTCTTTGATGTGTTCTGATTAGTGAGACTTAGCTGAGGCACAAGGATTAGGCATACCTGTAAAGGGAAAATGTAATACAAATGGTACCCGCGGAACTGGTTCAATATTCCCTTGCATCATTATCCGGACTCAGACTATTGTGGTGATATTGACAGAGATACTGGATTCTACCAGTGGTTCGCCATTTGTTGTAGCCGCTACAACACCACCCAAAATTTTGGGTATATTTAAAATTTCGGGTTTCCCCTCTGCTCGCCTAGGCGTTAAAGTTTCTCATCTGACCTGCAGTCAACGACATCCCGCCGATCTATCCCCAACCCCTCACGAGTTGTCTCATCACCATGACTTGATGTCATGAGCCAGACCTCCACGCCTGCATATGTGGAGGGATCATCTAGCGTACGTCGAACATTCTTACCGCAAGCCGCGCATGTTGTAAAATGAGATTGCCATGTATGCACACGTTTGAATGGAAACCTTTTGTGTATTGACGAGCAAAAGCCCTCCTGCGTAGGTCATTAAGTATGTTGTTTGAATACTTCTCTTAAGCTTGTTAGTTTCAAGGTGTTTTATCCGTGGTCATCATGCTTAGTTATAATTATGATGTTGCAATATTCCATCGTGCCCACCCCACAGACAACCTTCCACGTGTCACGACATCAAGGGTAATAAAATTCAGGTCAGACGCAGGTCATTGTCAGGGAATGTGAGTAATAGAGCAAGTGATCAATACTGTTAAAAGGAGGATGGTGTGATGCACGTTGATCAGAAAATAACTTCTATGTCACTGATGCAAAAGCTTTATTCACTAGTGCGCACCAGATGATTTAAAGCGCTCCATTGGAAATGTCCAGATCCTGCATCATACCATCTCAATGTCGATGGGTGCAAGCAAAGGAACATATTTCGCCACTTCGTTGAATCTAGCCCGAAGTATAGCCCAGGCGAACCAAGCAGACTCAGAATATTTCTCTAGAGAATGGCGATCTCATTCAAGGCATTCTCGCACCAGGCAGCAGTGCGAAAGCGCACATGTTGATGTTGGCAATACAATGGCACAAAAAAAGGGGTTTCTTCTATTTTCCGCAGTTGAGTGAAATGGTTCACGGTTTCGAATGCGTCTTGATAAGCATCGAAGAGTTCATCACTGTCAATTTGGTGATTTAGTTTGAATTTTCTTCTTTCAGTGCCTCATCATCCATCAAAGTACAGAGGTAGGTTTGTTGGTGAGATTTAGGGTTGATTGTTCAGGCAATTGGCGCATTAATAGTATTGGCACAATTTCAATATCTAAATGCACCTTTGAGAAGCAATTTTTTTTATTAAACCCAAGCTTCACGGTGGGTGCAAAAGTTATGGTTTTATACAATTAAACCAAGGCAAAATCCATGTGGTTTCAAGGCCATAAGAAATTGCGGGGCAAAACAAAGTGATAACATTATAAAGGGCGCGCAGACGAGGGGTCAAAGTTGCGTTGTATATTTATGCCAAGGGGCAAACACATATGATTTTTTAATCTATGTTAAAACATTTGAGGCAGATATATATAAGATGGTCAACTTTAAAGATTGAAATGGTGGAACAAAACCAATGTTTACGTTGCATGGAGCCAAAGACTTATATATGGACGCAAATTTTCCATGCCGAAGTCTACGTATTGGGTGAATATATAATGGTCGTGTTTTATTTTTAAAATGTGGAGCGGTGTGCAAAGGTTCGATAGCTTTTTTCGACTTACGTAAAAGTTTGGAGCAAATATATACGTACAACAGTAAAATCAAAACACGGATCAAAGCTATAAGGAAATACATTGTATTTTTATGACAGAGTTGTATTCATTGGGGCAGTTCAAACATGGATTCAAAACTTATAGCACACCTACAACGAGCGGTTATGATCACAAAAATCGTAGGACTACGTGAAAGCCTCAGCGCGATTTTCTACTTGTGGTGAATGTTGGGAGCAGAAATATAAATACAGCGTTCAAAAACTTACGATTAAAATATGAAATAGACTTATATATGGGTGAAAATATTTCTACGCCGAAGTCTAGCCTTGGGACAGGCATGCACGGTGGTCGTGTTTGATAATAAAATTTAGAGCTGGTCAAACATGTGTTTGAATTATGAGCAGGAGGGTACTACAAGGACACGCTGGCAATGACAGCCCAACCAAAGACATCGTCGTAAAGTCATACCCACTGTTTTAAACGGCGAAAAGTTCCGGTTCAGAACCCTATCAGCTGAGACGGATAACGCAGGATAACGCCTCCATCGCCCAGCGAAACGGGAAACACCGGGCATCATGGAAATATTATATGATAGCGCCGTGAATATAAACAAAGACGCCATGTTGGAGCGCTACGTGTTGATAAGTTTTTTTTTTGTAAACGTGGTCACCATGAAGCAAGCGGTGTTGTTAACGTTAGAGCTCCAATAGAGGCGTTATGTGCTCTCGCATAACGTGTAAGGGACCGATTGTTCACCTTCTGCCACTGCAGAAGATGTTCACAAAAATTGTAGGCCAGTTGCGCGGTCTGCATGGAAGAATAACTCTGCAAAAAACCTCACGCCTTTTGACAATGGTGCTCCCAAAAACCGCCATACCTCTGTGATCGATGGTCCGAGATTTTTGTTCTCTTTAGCTGCTGTTTCAAACATACTATTCGAAACCGAACGGAAACTCGACGACATGCCGTATTAAATATCGGATATAACGCATCTAGTTGACAGACTTTATTTAAAACGCTTCTACGCAATTGGTATGCATTTGCCATTTTTTATGGTAAATCGAGCGTTGCACCTAAACAAAGCACAGTAAAATAAGAAACATGCGAGATAACAAGGAGGAGGTCGCAACCGTCCAGAGGTCGCAGAGTCGCAACATATGCTCCCACGCATGAAATGCAATCTTGCGACTGTGCGACCCCTCCGGGGTCGCAAGGTCGCAGAATGACTTGCCCATAGAAAGCCGCGACCCGAGGAGATTCTCCGACCACGCGACCCCACCTTTCTAATCAGGGAAAGTGGATTTTGTGGTAATTGGTGGCACGGACCGCTTGAATAATGCCGGCATATGCTGTAATCAACACCATTTGAGCAACGGATAATTTATTACTTCTGGCAGTTTACCAAACGGAATGGCCATTGCATCTTTTCGACGAAGGAGATCAAGCACGGCTCCAAACACATTGTTCGTTTATCTGTTTCGGACTTTTGGATCAAGGACTTGCATTTTCATGCATGTGCCCCTCCTTTCAACACGCACGGAAAGTCCATGCACCAGAGAATGTCCTCGCTCGCTATCGTGGAAGTTGTCAAGACCAAGGCAAATAACACATAACTACTCCACCCTCCTCTGCGATGGCTCCTCCCGGTTACTACCTGCTCACAGCTGTCAATGTAGATGTTCCGAGCAAGCCAGTGGATCTGGTTTGTCTATTGAAAGGCCAACTAACTTAAAATATCTGAATATCTGTACTGATGTATCAAATGCGCTAAGAAGATGTCCATTGAATGCATAGTAGCTGCGCGGTATGCATGGAGGGCACACGGGTATCCAAATCGTAGTAGAAGCGTTATCAGTGCCGGTGGCTCAAAATCATCGCACCCACATTTAAAACGAAGCATGAGCTGATCTTTGCAGATTTTCTCATTTCGAGCACGTCCTTGTTGGGCCACATATCGAAGGGGCAGGAACTACAGTGCATTAGAGAAAAGGGTACCTGAATCGAGTTGTCAGATATGGCTCTTCAAACAAGTCTATAGAGCTATAAAAAAAATGCGACTTGTTGACGGTGGAAACCTTGCGACCTATAAAGCTCATGTTTTGTGTGTGCATGATGGGTGGCAGCAACATGCTTCCAAGAACATCAAAAGGGTCAACTTGCTAGCTCATTGGAAGATTTCATGAACGGCTTAATTCTCCTGCCAAAGGTCCCTGATGCGAGATCAAGAAGCCAAGGCGTTGCTGCCCAGTTTCAATACAGGGTCACGATAAGGGGCTGCACGAAAACCTTTGCTCTCTAATCCCCAAGGAAGATTATATTGATTGAAGAGGTGCAGAGACGGCCTACACATGACATTCTCTCTGATGAAAAATTCTTGACCACACAGGGGTCTAAGTTATTATTTTCATTCTTACAATTGATTAAAATGCCCTTAGCATTATTATTATTTCCATCATGAAGATATGTGACCTGTGTTATTTTATTTTAGGAGGAACCACTCTGTTTGCACATGAGAGCCAAAGTTTTCCCAGCGAACAAGGGGACATTTTCAGAACAAGTAGATGCTGGCGAAACTCCAAAGAACTCGCAAATCCCAGTAGGTCGCATGTGCGGCTGTTTTCACGATCCGCGACCCCGCGACCCAGCGACCTAGTCGCAAGGTCGCAAGGTCGCACATCTTCGGTTTTTCCACCTTTTGCGACCCTGCGACCCAGTGACCTAGTCGCAAAGTCGCAAGGTCGCATATCTTCAGTTTTTCCACCTTTGCGACCCCGCGACCCAATGACCTAGTCGCAAGGTCGCAAGGTCGCATTCTCTCATTTTATTACAGCTTGCGACCCCGTGACCCAGGCAGGTCGCAGGTCGCAACAGCAGGTAGGTCGCAGGTCGCAACAGTAGACAGGTCGCAGGTCGCAACAACAGCCAGGTCGCAGGTCGCAACAGCGGCTCAGGTCGCAGGTCGCAAAAGGGACTAGGTCGCAAGGCAACCCAATGGTCAGGAAGATGAAAGATCAAGGAAGCCCAAAGGGCAGGGTTTTTTTATAAATACTCCTTCGGTAGCTTGTAAACTGGCTTTTCTTTTTTGGAGACTCAAGAGCTACATTGCATTGTATTGAAATATTATACTCTTGTGCATGTGAATACAGATACTTGTTAAAACCCCTTTGTTTGGATGATGTGTTTTACTGCGTGAACACTAAGTGTATTTTCTTATACAGTTTCAGAACATCTTTTGATTAATGAAGCTGCCTCTCTTTATAGCATCATTTATGCATCATGGCTATCTGTGTTTGTGTTGATTATGTTCAGTTTACCATTTGCTCTATTAATGAATGTTAACGAACTATTTTTTTAGCATTTTGTTTTATCTTTCAGAAAGTAAAGGGACATCTCGCCATAAAGAACTATTTCTGTTGTGGTCAGACTACCTTACAAGCAGTACCCCAAAGACGTGTTGCTAACGACATCTCCTTAGGTGTACATGCTTTATTTATTGCCTCGCTACGCATAGCGTTTTATTCGTGTTTAATGCATCAGTCATGTATTCTGTATCATGTGAATAAGTGTGTGTCCGCAGGTTCAATCAGGTTCTTTTGAGACCGAAGGGAAGGCGTTTTAAGCGGTAGCCGGACCCACACCCCGGACGGGATCCCTACTCCAAACGGTTCAAGGTCTAATTGGGAATTTCTACCGGGGAGATCCCCTACTGTTGGCCGGACATATTTTCTCGTCAACATAAAGGATGAAAGAGTCCATATCAGAATGTACTGAATAGACAGGGAAATTTTCAGGCTTCTCATGGCTACTGACTAAATATTTCATCAAGGTCTCTCTGTATAGTCTTTTAGGTTGACCAAATACTGAAATAGTAGCATATGACATATCTAATTGAATAGATCCTCCAAGTTTATCACCCCAGGATCTGGACAACAACATACCATATTTGGGAGGAATATCGGCTACTACTATATCCATCAGAACAGATTTCGCAGGGTATTGCACCAAAGTAACACACAGATCTTTAATCAAACCTAAACATCTTACCTGACTTGAATCAAAAGAAAACAAATCTTTATATGGTCTGGTAATATCAAGGTTTAATCTTTCCATCACAGCTTTGGGCATTAAATTATGGGACGCTCCAGAATCAAGCATGGCGTTATGAAGTATTTTTTCATGAACATTCAAACTCACATAAAATGGAGGAGTTCCTCCACTTTCTGGTTTGCCATTTACCTCAGGGCCAAAAAGGAGTTTGGGTTGATCATCTAAAACATTTACTGAATCATCCATTCCAGTAATGTTAAGGGATCTACTGATTTGGCTTCTATAGACATCATGTTTAGCCAATTCTGCTAATGGAACAGCTATCTTTATTTTGCCTATTTCAGCCTCTAGATTGAAAGGTTTCTCTGTTTGAGCTCTAGTGTTTTGAACAGTTGGGTTTTCTCTGTTTTTTTGGGTCTTCAGTGTTTTTCTCTTTTTCATGGGTGGGATGATGAGTTGAAGGTGTTTCTGAATTAACTTCTGCTGGTTCTTCTACGTTTCCTGTAGGAGGAAAAGTATTAGAAAGTTTTTTATTATTTGGTTGATTATCAGACACATCTTCAATTATTGGATTTGCGGGGTTAGGACTTGTTATAGACAGAATTTGTACAGGAGGTGTGTTAGTTTTACCTTTGATGTTTTGTTTTGCAACTTTCTATTTGCTACTCTCTGGGACTTCAATACGTCTGCTTCTCAAATTTTATTTTTTATGAACTTCATAAATTGCTGAGTCATATCCTTCTTTGAAATCAAAATTTTCTCCTGAATGAGTTTGAAATGTTTCAAGAATGTGATTTTATTGATCTTCTTGAGATAGGAAAACTTCTGGTTCATTTTTGTTCTCAGTCACGTTATTTATTTCAACATCCTCTGTTGGTTCCCCAGAAGATGAACCTTCAACAAAATTTTCCTGGAATGGTGGCCTGATGTTTTGGTCAGGGACATTTTTCCCAGTATTTTGGTTCCGATTTCTTCTGAAGTTTGGGTTTCTAACAACATTTTGACCATCACTAGAATACTTTCTTTCGATTGTCTCTACTCTGTCTCCCAGTCTTTCCATACCTTTAATAATTGCATCCAGCTTTCTTTCAAAATTTGAAGGCTTTTCGTTCATAGGCATCCTTCTTTCGGCCCTAGCTCTAGCCCGTTTTTCTATGAGGTTTGCTTCCACACTAACCACTATGCTTTGCATCTCCTCTAGAGTTTGGGGGGCTCTTTCCCTATTTGAATATGCTATGTCAGAGTCAAAACCATCAGGGAATTTAACCAGTACTGAATCCGGAGGGGGCCTAAGGTTTTGAGGAACAACGTTGTAGGCTTCGTTGAATCTAATGATATAATCTTGTACTGCTTCATTAGGTCCTCTTTTTAATTTTCCAAAGTCAGATAGGATTTGAAGAGGGTCTTTCTTCTTCTCCCATCTATTTAAAAATGCCCTATATAGAGCTGGTAAGTCAGCAATACTGTTTGGAGCAAGGGCCCTAAACCATGTCCTGACTTCCCCAGTAAGACTTTGGAAAAAATTTATCATTCGGACATCATCAACGTCAATTTAATAAAATTCAAAGTAATCGGTCATCCTTTTGGTAAGTTGTTGAGCAGTATAAGTACTAGAACCATCAAAAGGGGTGATCTTACTCTGATAGTCTGGAGGCAAAGCAACAGGGTTGGCTGGCAACTGTAACGGAGCATATCTATTGGCCATTGGAAGGTGTAATGGAATAACAGGTGATGATGGTCTGGAAGGAGAGGGTGGAGGAGTAGAAGGAGTGGCTTGGGTTTGGGAAGCTTGAGGAAAAGTAACTAAACTTGGGGAAGCTTCAGTAATTACAGAAATGTTTGAAGTTTATTCAAAGGTCTGTTCAGATTGAATGGAATTTTGTAAATATCTATCAAGATGATATGAAACAAATCTCAATTGTAAATCTTCAAGAAATAATGGGTCTGGAACAAGCTTAGACAATTCAGATTCAGAAAAATTCACAAACAGAGATGTTTCAAATCGCTCGACAAAAGGGATTTCATCAAAATATATGATCTTCACAGGACAAGAATGTGATCTAGAAAGAGGTTTGGAACTTCCAGAACTCTCTTGACTTTCTCTTTCAGAGATTTCTTGACTTTCTTGTCTTCTAAGAATCCTAGGAATCAGATTTGGATTATCAAATATCGGAGGTGGGTTTGGATCAGGATTTGACCTAGTATAACGAATCCTTTCTGAAGCCAGTTTTCCTAGTAATGTCTCTTTTTGGTTTTTTCTGTTTTAAATAAAATGAAAGTACAACTTCGACAAACTCTTTAATAAATTTAAGATTTTGGATTAAAAATTTCTCAAAGATTTATTGAACTAGAGAGTCTGATTGAATGTTAAAACTAAAGTTCAGTTATTTAAGCTAAACCAGAGATAGACTGAAGCAACATTTATTTACTATGCAGTTGCAGGGAAAAAGCATTTCAAAGGTTACCTGGCTGATCTTCAGACTTTGTCCATAGCTTATAAGCAAACAATTATAACAATAAAATGATTCAGGTCCCCAGTGGAGTCGCCACTATGTTATCACTCAGATTTTCCTTGAAGTTGTGGAAAAGGAAAGTAAATCCGAGGTAACCACAAACCAACCTTCAGATACAGAATCTAGCCAATCTGTATCCAGAGAGGGCTCTCTCTTTAAAATTTGGCTTTGTTCTTAGAAAATATTAGGCTAGTTATAAGTCCAAGAGTTTGTTTGAATTTAAATGGTGGAATCCGCCAACTAAGGGCACGATTGAGTATTTCAGGCCATTGGGCTATGGAGTCGAAAGGATGGCTTTACTGGATTAAGTTTTTACACCAAAGATGGCTTTGCAGGGCAAGATAGCCAAACAGAGAACAATTTTAGAAATTAAAGTGAATGGAATGGATTTTGAAGGGATGAAAGGCAATTAAGAATCTTTCAACATGTTCAAAGAAAGAAAGTGAATTATTACAAATAAAGAGCAGTTAAGAATTCTTTACTATAGTAATAAAAAATGTTTAAACCAGCGAAACAAGAGCAATTAAGAATTCGTTGCTTATAACCAGTTTAGAAGAAAACATTTAGAATAATCACAATTGAAATCAGAGTACACTTAAGTAAGTTCTGATTTATTATTTTATGTCAATTATTCAGAAATGGAACACAGTGATATTATAAACAGATATAAAACTTAAAACATAGGATAGAAAAGACTTATTGAACTGTAGTCTGACACATGAATCCTGCAAAAAGTCTTGAGCTTCAAATCATCATCTAACAAGCCACAAAGAAGTTTCTCCAAAACACTTTTATTCCAAAAAATCAATGTTACAGCAAAGTAGAAGAATCCACTCTCAATAAGTCAATCGAGGGCTTATTTATACAAAAAATGATACAAAATATCTCTTAATAAAATGAGATATAATCTAAAATGAATCACCAATAAGTTGTAGTAAAAATAGAGACAGATGGCCTCATGGATAAGACAAGAAGTAATCGATGTTGTGTTGTTTCCTCTTTTCGAGGATGTGCTGGAGGCAGGTGCTATATTTTAGTTCATCGTTGTCCTCTTCAGTAATTTTGTTTTAACTGCCTTGCTTCACTGATACTCTTTGTTTTTACTGATACACTTTCAACTGAACTGATACTCTTTGACCTCCTTTTATTCCTTTATCCTTTATACTGTAGTAAATAGGAAAAATTTGATATAAGAATAAATTTTACAAAATTTCCAACATGTCTTCCCACCATTTAACTTCTGGCACTCTGGTTCTTTGTAATTTTCTCAATGTTTCATCAGCTTCATTATATTTGAAAAAATTAGGCTGATATGGAAACAAATGTTTTATTTCATGTTCAAGATAAAATAAACTCTCCAATTTTTCATAAAGACTTTTCACTGTTGGCAATGTTCCTTCTGCTGTACTGGTTGAAGAACTGGCTTGATCATCAATCTGTTTGTTTACTTTCTTAACAAAACTTTCCAAATCCATTAATCTACCTTCTTCAATAATAGAACTGGGCAAACCTTTATTTAACACAACATCAAATCTTTCTTTGAAGGCAAAAATTTCTTGCTGCATGTCTGAGCACCTTCTTTCAAGATTTTGCATAAGAGTCCTTTTGGTAAAAACTCTTTTGATTTCCAATATGGTTCCTGTCCTGTCCTGAATTCCAAATTCTACAAGTTGCTGCTTATTTTGAGTATTCAAAAAATTGATAAGTCTATTGGCTTCTTCTGGCATATTCCCTAACTCTTCCCTTGCTCTCTCAATTTCTTCCAGAGCCAATTTGACTAAATCCTGCTGTTCATATATTATTTGAATAGAAGACCAAACGTTATTTATTGATTGAATAATGTTATACCAAAGAATTTCTTTTAATTCACTTAAAGGTCTTTCCATTGTAAGATCCTTTTCCAATGCTTTAACTGATTTTGCTAGTTTTTTGATTTCTCTTGTCTTCTCAGCAACACTCATTTTTTATTGATCATATTTATTTTCCAGAGTAGAAAGCTGAAATTTTAAGCTTTGGAGTTCTGCCACTTGCAATTTTAATTCATTCATTACTTTGATTAATTCATCAGAACCCTTATCAGAAGTGTTCACATGTGTTAGCTCTGCTTATTGGCCTGTGATTGATGTACCTGTTCCTGTGGCTGCCTGTGTTGTAGTTGCTGGAATAATGGGCTCTTTATCTTTTAATGCTTGCTCAAGTTATTTTTCTGTTTCAGCAAGTCGTTCATTCATTTTTAAAAGTAAGTCCATCACCTATTCTTCTGAATTTTTCTTCATTACTTCTTCAGTATGAGGGTGCCTTGAAGCTGGTAGTTTCAATTGTTTCCTTAATGCAGCAATATCATCATCTTTCTTTTTAATCAATGCTTAAATACCCTTAACATCCTTTGGATTGTGACCTAATCCAATTATTATCTCTTCCAATGTTTTTATCCTGTTATCTTTGGCTTGAGAAGAAGCCTTTTCAATCTGCAATTGTGTACTGGTGTTCTCCAAAGAATCTTGCAGTTTATGAGCTGCCATTGCTTTGTCAGTAAGGGTGGAATAGATCATTTCTCCAGTCTGCTTGTGTAATTCAATTTGATCTAATGGATGAATATCTTTTTCTAGGACCTCAAAATCGGTCGTGACGTAATCAGCTGCTGTCTATGGTTTTGGCACTTTAGATTTGAAATGGCTCATTAACATTTTCCCTTGTTGAATGTCAAAAGCTGACATCAATCTCTCTTGATTTTGTGGAGCCATTTTAAGATACTAATTATACACCTGGACCCTTAGTGGATCATTCCTTGCTTTTATACTGATAAATGTCTTTTTTATGTCTCCTGCATCTTTCATTGGCTGCTTGAATGAAAACATTTAGTACTTGGCTGAATAGTAGTGACTGTCCCACTAATTGATCCTGTTAACTGACTATCCTCTCTCTCTGGACTATCAATGATTTCATCAATAGATTATACTTCTGGTGGAGGATTCACTTTTTGTCTTTTGGTATGAGGCTGTTGTGAAGATTCACTAAGAGGAGTAGTACTTTCAACCTCTCTTTTCTTGCCCTTTTCCACTTTAGATGGAGTCTGTAAGATTGATATTTCTATTGATTTAGTTTGAACAGAAGAAACTTGTACTTGATCCTGTCCTTTGGAAGTTTGAGGTTGTTCTGTCATTTTGAATGTTTCAATCACTTGTATTTCAGGCTCTTTCTCTTTTCCTTTGGATTCAACTGCAATTGATGGAATGTTTTCCTATAATTCCTGTTGAAAATTCCCTGCTGAAGAAGGACCAATGTCTGGTACCTGCACTTGCCCAAAAAATTCTAGGTCAAGCATTTTTCCAAGATCTTTCATTACATTGTCCGTATTGACTTCTTCATTATCCTGTTCAATTAATGTTCCCTCCACCCATTCACCTTTATTAGCATACTGTTCAATTTCTGGAATCCTATGATGGATGTAAGGTGCTGATTTAGTTTTCATTATTTTGTCAGAAATGAAGCTGAATGGGTCACAAGGGGGCCAGTAGAAAATCTTTTGCAATCTGAAACGGTCTTCTAGTATTTTTTTAGCTTCTTGTCCAACATCCCTAGAATTGCATATAAATGGACCTAATTGACCTTTGATTCGGAGTTGGGCTTTCTTCGTTGCATTACAAAAATGAATAATATCAGAGTTATTCATTTGCCTGAAGTACTCTAAAGCAAAAGGTCTCATAGGAACATACTTTGGCAATTTAAATGGACATAATTCACATCCATATATTCTGACTTCTGTTAAATTTTGGTACAAGTACCAATCACCAATTTTGTACTGTTTTGAAAGTTGCAGAGTTTTCTTAATTTCATTGCTGAGTCTTGGAGGAGGAACTCCTGTCAACAAGGTAGTTGCAGGGTGTATAAACAGATCAATGAATTCATTATAGGAATAAGGAGAATCTCTGGAATTATGGGTGATGGCTGACAAAAATATGACAGACCTGGGATTTCCTTGGACATTAAGATTTTGAGCATGGAAAGGAAAGTTTTCAGACTGGTAATAGAGCATGAGATGGTAAATGACTGAAGAATACTTGAAGACTTTCTCATTTTCTAATCTCATGAATTGATCATGGATTTTGTTGGCTATGTAAGATGCAAAGTCATATTTGACAGCAGGAGGCTGTCCAGGAGTGAAGATAGACAATAATACTAGAGTTAACTCATCAACATACTCACTAGTATTAAAGCCCATGATAAAAGAAATCATATTCAGAATAATCTGGCCCATTTCAATAAAAAAGGCACTAAAATAGGGAGGTGGGCCCTTGGGCTGATGTTCAGGTAACATGAAAGTCTGATAGATGCGTTTTACCTCTTCAGGGGACAACTGGGTAGATTTTTCAAGGAATTCTCCAATGGACAAGGGAGTGAGGTTTTGACTAGGTTCAAAATGGAGCATATCATTGATAGACTGAGCAGTAATAGGGAAAATGACATTCTGGTTTGGGGATAAAACTACTCTCTGAAATGGATCATAATTAGCATGGAAATAATGGATAATTTCAGGAAAGATATGGACTGAGGGTAAAAGGTATCTCGGGAAATTAGATTCCCATAACCCAATAACCTCCAAACCATTCAAATAATTATCTCTGCAGCGACAATGAATTCGAAGGGGGCTTTCACTGAAAACTAAGTCTTTGATCTGAAAATCTTTATCCACTAATGGCAAATATTCCAATTCTCTATGAGGGGCGTTCAATGGGGCAACATTTAAAGCCACCGAGACTTCCATTTTGGTTCTTGTGGATTCAAAAATGGAAATTCGGGGGTTTTTATGAAAATGGGGCATAATTTTAGGTTTGGAGATAGTAATTACAGTTATGGGAACTAAAACACATCACATTGAAGCTTTTTCAGACTGTATTGCGGAATTAAAACTTGAACGAGGATTTTTAACAGAGTTTCAGCAGGAAATCAGAATAAATACCTGTTTATGGGAAAATGGCACTTGTTTAATAGGTACAAGCTGACGACATATGGATGCTGGGAAACTAGACTGACAGTAATCTTCAGTGGAATACAGTTAACGACAGTTGGCAGCATTTTTTTTTTGAATTTCTCAGTATGGAGGGCACAGTCGTTTTCAGCATACAGAATGATAAAAAAAATGCGCAAACTTTTGTTTTATTTGCAAGTCAAAGCGGGGAATTTTTATTATTTTAATATATGACGTCAGGGTGTACGATGGACACGTCACAGTGAAAGGGCGGTAAGTGGTTTATTCCACACCACCTTTGGGAGCTGGCGGTAATTTGTGAATTGGGAGCGATTCCATAGATTAACTGACGTGTGGCCCCGACACTATTCGAAAACCACTGTGATTTCGCGAGTTAACTTTCGGATGAGGGCAGGCCAGCAGAATGAATGCGGGCCGTGGATCTCTGATGGAGCAATCCAATGGTTGACATGAAATGAAGTTGGCGGGGGAGTTAAAAGGCGGGCCCAAAGTAATTAACGTTAATTAATCATTTCGAGAGGCGTTTGATTGGCGGGATTAGATTATTAATTAATCCGGATGATTAATTAATCTCTTTGCGTATGAGGACGGGTCGGGGTAATGAATGGGTTTATTTTTCGAAGTTTGTTTTGAATAAAACTTCGGCTTTTTATTTTTTCGTTTAAAACATAAAAAACATATGCTTAAACCTTTTTTCGTATGTTTTTATTATATGGTAATAAATCGATATTATTCACTCACCATAAGGGGCGGGGATAATTATATAGATATATTTTTAGACAAAGGGCATTGTAATGTGGGATTTTTATTTAATCACATGGGTTAAATACTTTGGCTAAAAACTTATAGTAAGATGGTTTTTTGGGTTATTTATAAAAGGGAATTATATATAATAGAATAAGGTATTTTCACTAAGGAGTTAATATATAAAGTTAGAAATTAACATGAAAAATGAGAGAAAGCGCTAAGTATAAAACACCATAATAATGTATTTAACTTATGCTTTGCGTGAAATGGATTTTTATGGATCATTGCAGGTTTTTCCTAAGTAAAATGGGATTTTGCTTAGGAAAAGATTTTTATGAATGAATGAGTATGATGATGAATATTTTTAAATACTAAGGTTTTCTCCAATCATTGGGCCGAGGGTCCGGTCCCTCCAAAAGTCAAGGAGATGCCTTGAGCCCCTTTAATCTTCAAATTCCTTAGCACTTAGGGGAAATTAGTAAATTGTTAGGGAAAAAGTGAGATGGAAAGTTAATGATTTTGACCTTGCTGTGTTTTGAAATTATGCCAATGTGGTGTTCTGCCTTTGCACTTGGTGATGAAAGTAAAAGATTACAAACATTTTAAAGCCATCATTCATCACATGAGAATTTGCAATGCCATATACCTGCCCTATCTACTTTCTCTACCATTTTCTCTTCTTTATTAGGGTGCACTTAGACTGGCAAACCCTTATCAATCTTCTTTTCCTTTTACATGGAAAATATATCTATTTCTACACTTATTACATCCAAGGGCTCAGATTAAACTATTGAGCACCTTTTATTAACTCTACCTATCTACTTATCTGCCAAGATTAAACTGTTTGGTCAGATATTTATTCTCTATTCCACAACATGAAATTGAAAAATGAATGAATCAAGTTTAAACAGTTTGACTCTTCATAAATTGTGGCAAAAGTTTGACAAAATGCACACAATTTTGTTTATTAGATGCCACCCTCAACTAGGTATTCTAGTCAGTCGTAATTCTAGGCCATTCCTTCTACTTGATTAAAGTGTAGCTAGATAATGTAATGCGGGTAATTTCTTCTAATCTAAGACAAGGAGAGTGTCTATAAAACTTCTACTTGCAATTGACAGTGAAAGCAAAGCATAAACAAATAGCCTAGTTGTAGGAAAAAAATGGAAATTATGTTATGGGAACTCATTCATCTTATATATATATATATATATATATATTCATGTAAATTAACGAAACTATTCTATCATCACACACTTCATAAAAGCATAAATCGAATCCTATCTACTCTTTCATTCAACTTGTCCTTACATGTAAAATTCAATCTAATTTTGAAATGAAATGAAAACCTAATCCTTACTATGTTTTTGCAGCAAGGAAGGAAGGAGATTTGGAGTGGCCTAAGAGTCTCTCTTGACCATGAATTCATATTTGGGGTTCAAATGCATCATATTCTAGGTTCAAAAGGAAAAAAAGAGCTAAATTGGGGTGAAAAGGTGACCTACAATGTTGCTACAGGATTTCCTGTAATTTTTACAACATGTCCTGAAGTGCTACAAGAAATAGACCGACAGGGTTTTAAGGATGAAAAAGGTGCAAGGATGGTGTGGAAAGGTGAGATAAGTTGAATGAGGTGAGGGAGAGATGACCAACACCTCCATCCAAACTCAAAGCCCTTGGAAGGTTGCTCACAGTGGTGGTGAAGTTGGTTTCACAAAATAGGGTTTTGGCGACAGATTTGGAGGTTAGAGAGAAGAAGAATGATTGTGATGAAAAGGGTCTCTCTCTAAAGTTGTAGACAACCCTACAATCACTAAACACATTCATGCATGGATTATTGACAAACTAACATGTTTAAAAGTGGAAATGATGAGTTGAATAGAAAACCCTACTTAACTTAAGCTAAAATATGCTTTAAGCACAAATTGAACTTCTCTCTCACAGTAAACATATTATGAACATGATAACCGCACTATATATTTTCCAAGAAATCATAAAAAAAATATTTGTGACCTGTGGTTAGAGATCCTTCTCCTCAAGATTCCATGAGAGAGATGAGAAAGAGAGGATACAAGCACAATTTTGATGGATCTTTACTGTTGCTAGAATGAAAAGATACTAAACAAAACGATGAAACATAAAGAGAATATAAATACACAAGAGGACCTTAGCCAATGAATTTTTCTCTAGCCCAAAACCATCAACCTTCCGAGTCGAAATCAGTGATTGAACACATAGCTTCTCATTATCATTGAATAAAAAGGTCTAGTACATCATATGATAGTAAAAAATAATACTAAATCAGAGCTCCAAAGCTACCTATTTGAATACAAAGTTCGAATCCTAATGAGCTCTTGCATATGATTATTTATACAAATGGGTAGCTGCCAACAACTCCCTAAAAAGTAGGAATAAGTCCTCCTTGATCTAGAGAAGGGTGGATCTTGGCTCCTCATAACTACCACTTTGCTTGGATGCCTTTGCATTCGAGCTGTTGGGAGAAATCTCGGTGTGATATTGACTGATTGAGAGAGTTAACAACATGGAAAAATATCCTATAGTCTCTCCTTGTTGTCTACTCCAAACCCTCAGGTGGAAAATATCTAAAAAATATCTTTGTTTCCTCCAAGTAATTCATATTATGAAACAAGACATGACTCACGACATACACCCTTCTCTATTATGCATAATATGACAAAAATGTAAATAAATGTGAGAGAGAGGTAACTTAATAGCTGAAGTATGGCATTTTAACCCTGTAAGATATACCTAATGATGGGCCTCATCATCAACCCCCTACTGAAATGGTTGCTTATCCTTTGAGCAACTCAGTCCTCCTTGTTAATCTCATTCAAAGCCCTGGTGGCTTCCTTGACATCCCAAGTCAACTTAGAGGGAGTGCCTTTTGGTGGGTGGAATCCTACATTGGTTTCTACCTCAACCCACTCCTTCTTTTCCTCTATATGATCTCTCCCTTCATGTATCCCTAGCAGCAAAGGTGGGATGAGATTCAAGCCTATCAATTGTATCTTCATTCTATGCATATTTTTTTTGTAGAAGGGTGCTCTTTCCAATGCATTTTTTATTCCCTCATGGGAATGATATTCCCTCAGTTGTAGGCTAAGTTTAAGGTATTCCATCTCCTTTGGCATGCCTGCAAACTCTCTTCTCCTAACAACCTAGATATGTCATCAAAGTGTGCAATGAATTGAACTTGTGTCTTAATGTATCTAGGTACAAGTACATCATCACTTGTGATAAATTGATGGTTCTCTATGATCCACTGGGGCTTCTTAATTATGCTATGACCTAAATGGGTTCTCTTTCTTCTCTTTCCATGACTCTTTTAATATTTTTTTTTCTTTCTTATTCATGTGTTATCCAGGATGCTAGAGCCATTAATTTCATATCACCCAATCTGGAATTTGGACCAAAATTTTTCATATCAGTTAAAATGAGGTTGTGCATATAGAATTCAAACATTCTATCCCTCTCTCTTACACTAGACTATTTGCAGAATTCAATGAACTATCTATAGTTTTGAAAGGATAGGGAGCCATGCTGAGTTAGGGTTCCAATTTGGAACTTTACCCATTTATCCTTGAGATAAATTTCATAGGACTTTGAAGGTTGTCTATACTGCATGGCCTCCCTGCAAAGGTTGGCCATGGTGGAAAGTTGGTTGTCATTTTCCTATAGTTTCCCCTGTATCCTCATGTTCTCTCCTTGTCCTACTTGCAGTTTCTCTTTCACCATAGATTCTTTGAGCCTTACATTAGCCATCTATTTTCCCATTTCAAGAAGCCTTTCTTCCATCCATCAACCCCACATCCCAAACATCCCTTGATTTGGATATATGCATTGATCAGTGGGTGTGACCTCTTTCTAAATACAACTCATATAGGAGGGGTATTGTGAATTTCTCGCAGATTAGACTCCCTCCTTCAATGAACTTGTAATAGGATCCCAGATTAGGTTGTGGGTTAGGTTCCTAAAATTTTGTGATTTTCTTTCAAAGGTTCAAGGGGAGGCTACTGTATTCTTGAGTTGGTTTTCAACATATACCCCTCTTGTGCCTCTTTTCCCTCCATTTGTGCACTCCACCCTTCAATTTGTGACTTTTTTTCTTCATGTTGCACATCCTTTTCTTCTTGTAGCATCTTCTGTGTTTCTTGTGGAATGCTCAATATTTCCTATAGAAATCTATTTCCTTCTCTATGGATGTCAGTGAGTGCTTCTGTTGCTTGAAGGGTGATGCTATTGTGGTGTACCTCCTTACATATATTGGGTATGTGTTATATTCTTTCCATGACTAGTCACGTGTGGGGGGGTCATAGGGGGGCGATAGCCCCCCTTGTACGTTGCACCGGGTGCAGCAGGGGGGTCACAAGGGGGGAGACAACCCCCCATATTCAAGGTTTGGGGTAGCGCCTTGAGAAAAAAAATTTGGACCTTATTTTTTGGTGGGCTAACCCACCCATGGTTTCGTGCATGGGTTTGCACATGGTTTTGGGGCATGATGGTTTTTGGCCCCTAGTATTTTGTAGATCCGGTCAAGGGAACTACGGTTATGTTCTAATCCAAGGTTAATGGATTGGGTTTTATGTATGATTCTGCATGTATATATATGTGTTGTAACACTAAAAGGAATTTAACAAAAAATCAAGTTGGTCATCCTGATTTGGGATCCAGGGGAAAATCTCTGTGGTTATCTGTTTTATGTTTTATGCTCTCGCTATTGTATATTTTCTATTTTAAAGTTTAATTTGTAGTTAATTTCTATACAGGGTTCAAACCTACATTTGGTATCGGAGTTGTTTTGGCTTCAAGGGGATGCCTTTGCTGCTGAGGGTTTTTTTCTCGGGCCTGTGGTAGACCCTCTTCAGTGAGAGATCTGTGGGATCGATTCTTGCGGTGAAAGAAGATGGCGAGTAGTGGAAATATAGAGATTGAGAAATTCAATGGTTAGAGTTTTGAGTGTGGAAGCTCAAGATGGAGGATCTACTGGTGTGTTACACCATTTTTTGGTCCTCTAACCTATCATCATCAGATGGACCCAAGTACAACATGTAAGACCAATTTTACCCTAAGTAAAATTGCCTTCACTATGTTAAAACAGGAAACCCCAAAGGAAATATTAAACAAACCTATATTTGTTTGATTTTCCTCATGGAATAATTAATTAAACCATAATTTAATTATTATTCCCAGTCATGTTTAACCCAAAAACAAAGAAATTAATTAGATAAACCTTTATTTATCTTATTATTTTCTAGGAATAATTATTTAAATCTTATTTAGATAATATTCCTTGTTAAATATGACCAAGTCACCCACAAATAATTAAATAAATCATTATTTATTTGATTATCTTCCAACCACTTCCTTAAAAAAAAAAAAATCATTTATTTATTTATTCTTAACTAATCAAGGGATTTGACCCAAATCAAATACCTTTTCCCTCCAACAAAAATAATAAAATATTCCATAAAAGGTGGATCTAGATCTGGTTAACATTATTTTAATCATGCACCAAGATCTAGAATGACCCAATATTTTGTTATAAATAGGAGAGTTCTTCCCATCATTCTTCACCTTTTGTTGCCTATTAGATCACTCTGGATCTATACACTCGGTCACCATTTTCTGCCATTTGCTCCCATTGAGCTCTACTCTTTGCATTGGGTTTTCTACATCAACTAGAGAGAGAAATCTTAGATCTGAAGTGCTGAGGACTCCCAAGAACCCATCCCACTGAGGGGAATTCGATACTCCTTCTGGTTTTCCTCCCAGGTGCCCTATTAATACAAAAATTCTTTCAAAAACGTTCTTGTCTTGTCTATTGGTATATGGAGCAAACCCTTATTTTTCTGCTTAATGTCTTTCCATGCATAGATCTGGTTTTTTGCAGCTCTTTTCTGTCTAACTAATCGCAGATCTGAAGATATTGGCAGCCACTTTTGTTTTTAGGGCTATTAGTTATGCGTAGCTAAAGTGGTCCTTTTTCGTACACTTCGACAAAGGATTCATACTAACAAATGGTGACTCCACACGGGTTTTAAATTACGACCGCTGTCGTTTTTCATATTCCTGCATATCCAGCTACTTCAGACCCTAGGGTTTCTTTTCAGCTGTTTATTTTTCCTATTTTCATGTTTTTTTTCTCACATAAAACCCTAAAACATCAAAATTTCTAACTTCCGTGTGTTTCTGGCCCTATTGCGCAGGTAAGCGACACCAGCCGCAACTGAGACGGCAACTTTTCTGAAAATCTGCCGCCGAGACAACCGGAATGGGGGGTCGCACTTTTTGGCCCATAATCTGCGACCTGGACCTCCAGGTCGCACTTTTCTACACCTTTTCTGCGACCTGCACTGAAAACAGGTCAGAACCTGCGACCTGCCAGTTTTTCAGTGATTTTTCTGCAATTTTTCTGGGTTTTGCTGCAGCTTCTGTCAGGGTCTTCCAGCCTCTGTCTCAGCCTGCTTTGACCAAGTTCTGATCTATTTTTACTCATCTAAGTGGGAACCTAGCCCCCTAGGGCTTTAGTACCCTCCACTTTTTGTGGAAGAGTTTTAGCTGTTTCAGCCGTCTGTTTTTCAGAGCTTCAGCCTCCTTTTTTCCAGATCTGTTACCTCCCTTTCAGATCCTTTGAAATCAGCCTTTCTTCCTTTCAAATCACCTCCTGTCGTTTTGTTTGGACCTCCTTTGAAGGCCTCCGCCTTGCCCCCTCCGGTTTTTTGTTGATTTCCTTCCTTTTTCCAGCCACCTTGCCTCTGTCTCTTGGCTGTGATCTGCACCTCTTTTCAGCAGCTTTGTCCTCTAGATCCCTGTCCCCTTTGACCTTAGATCTATTGGCCCCTTTTCCGTGTGTTTTACATAGTTTTTCCCTTTCTTTTCAGCATAGTTTTGAGAGACCCACCTTCTTGGGTTAGATAGATGCACAAGTAGCTGTTATTTTTTTGTTATTTCAGCATTATATTCTGTTCTCTGTAGGTTTATTTTCAGCTACGCAGCACACTTTTTTTTTTTCTCTTGCTCTCAAAACGGAAAGGGTTTAAAAATTAAAATTAACACACGCCACACACTGACCCTAAGCGAAGAAGCGCCTGGTTAACACCGCCTAGCAAAGACTCTAAAATCAATTGTCACTGCACCTTATCTGCCCTTGACATTACTGGATTCTGTCCCTTTCTTCCCTTGTCAGTTTCCTTCTTCCTGTCATCATTGCGCCCCCAAGGCGCCTTTCCCGGAGACTTCTTGGCCTTCACCCTCAGTTTCCGGTTGATCGACCTGCTCCGCACCGCCGTCGTCGAGCCAGTCCACCTTTGAGTCCGCACTCCGATCCCTTTTCTGATTCATCGGGTCCTCCTTCTCCTCCTGGTTCTCCCCCTGCCACCTTCACTATGTCTGGTCCAGGGCCTAACGCTAGCGGTTCTCCTGGCCCCAATGCCGGCCCTACTGCCAGCGGAACCGCCACAGGAACTACCCCAGCCACCCCTGTGCTGTCGTACATTGCAGGCCTCAGCCTCCCTGATTTCCATCAGTTGATCAATGACCCTATTCACCACAATGCTAACTGGCCCGCTATGCCAACCAAGCTACCCTCCGACATCCCTAAGTTTGAGGGCCTTAATGGAGAAGATCCAACCAATCACGTCCGATCTTTCCACATGTGGTGTTCCTCCAATTCCATTACCGATGACTCCATCCGTCTTTGTTTGTTCCAACGCACGCTTACCGGCGAAGCTTCTAAATGGTATGTTGAACAAGCCACCTCTTCCCATACCACCTTTGCGACCCTTGCCCAAGCCTTTTTATCTTATTTCCATCTCCCTCTCCGATACGATACTGGCACGGAGCTCTTGACTTCATTCAAGCAAACCTCTTCGACCCGCCTTTCCGCCCATGTTCAGGAATGGCGATGAAGACGGAGCTTATGTCCAGCCCCCCCCTTCGAAGATCGGGTTTACATGGACTGGTTCCTCTGCACCCTCTTAGCTCCTATCAGCAAAGATGTCGCCTCTCACTTTCCTCAAACCGAAGAAGCCGCCCTCCAAATAGCCTTGAAATATGACCTGATCTACGCTCAATCTGGTTATGTTTATACCGTTCTTCCTGACCTCCCCAGGCCCGGTGGCGCTAACACCCCGGGGGCATCTCATTCCACCGACGGTATCGTTGGAGCCCTTTCCCATCCATACGCTCAACCTCCTATGGGCTATGGTCCCCCTCAGGGAGGGGCCAGCTCCTCCAGCACTCTCCCCCCTCCCGGTAGCATGTATCCAGGATACGACATGCCTCCTCCTTTTGCCCAACCTCCTGCTTACCTCAATGTTGCCCAACCCAACCCTTATCTTTATCCGCAGCCTGGTGCGCCAGCTCCCCCAGCATATGCGCTTCCATCTCCCTTGCCTCCTCCAAACCCGCAACAGCACTTACAGCCCCCTCCAGGGCAAGTATTTGCACAACAGGGTGCGACTAATCCCCCTTCTTCTCAAAGAAGGCGGAGAGGCAACCAAAACCAATCTTCCCCTGGTAACCGAGGACCCAATTCTGGTGTCGACCCTAACACTGGCAACCAGCAGCAGGGCATTCAGCCCAAGCCGGACAGGCCGCTTCGCACAAACAAGCCATGTTCGTGTTGCGGTGTTTATGGACATTACACCCATGATTGTCCCCTTTTACCCCAGATGCGACAGATGTGGGAGTCTCAAGCCACATTGCGCGGACAACACGCCTCCCCTCATCCTCCTCCTAATGTGGCCACCACTCAACCAGCTGTGTTTACCGATCCCTTCCCTCAGCAAGGCTTCGTGGCTACCCAACCACCTGATAACCAGGGCGCCACTCCTCCTTCCATTTCTGGTTCCTCCGATTACCAGATCCTCATGATGCATTCCGAGCCTAACCCGCCCGTCGATCTTCACCTTCAAACTCGGTCTCGTCAGTACCCCAAGCCTCCTGCTCAGTCTGCCCCCGAGCCTCCCTCTTCAGGTTCTACAGAGCCTCTTTCGACATCCAGTGGTCCCTTACATATCCCTCAACCCAAAGTTGAGGTCCATACCAAGATTCCTAAGGGCCCATTACGTCGAAATGCTGCTTCTGGTCGAGCTACTCATTCGTATAGCATAGTAGATGATCTGGCGCAATCTCCTGCTGCCATTTCCACACTGGAACTCCTCCAGTCGTGCCCTTCCCAAAAGAAGGCTCTATTATCTTCCGTGGGCACTGTAGATCCTGCTGATGACCAAATGATTGTTTTCGACGCCACTCCATCGGACCATCCTCCCCTTCCTCCTTCCGTCGCCTTCCAAATCCCAGTCAAAATCCAGAACGCCAACGTGTCCCGGTGTATAATTGATGAGGGGGCATCCACATGCGTGATGTCCGCTTTGGTTTGGAAGCAACTCGGATCTCCTGAGCTGGCCCCTTCCACGATCACCCTTCGAGTGTGGGACGGTCATGCCTCCCAGCCCATTGGCCTGTTTCGTAATTGTCCTATCACCCTCGCCGGTAAGACTGTTTGCATTGACGTCGAAGTCATCGACGCCCCGCTAGATTACAACATTCTATTGGGGTGAAGCTACACCTATGCTATGTCTGCTGTCCCATCCGTGGTCTTTCGCAAGATGTCTTTCCCCCATAATGGAAAGATAGTCACCATTGACCAGTTGACATATCATGAGCCAAAATCTCAGACCTCCCCTGAGACAACCATCTCTTCTGTAGCCAACAAGCAAACCGTTGATTCCTTGACCAGTGTCTCCCCCGGCATTTACAAAGATTCCTCCCTGCTTGGAACTTTCCCTAACCTTCCCCCCCCTCCTGTCACCGATCCCAACTCATCGAATGTTTGCATGATGTAATCGTCCCAGGCTGCCCATAAGCGGCCTGCCTCGGCTAGTCAGCAACCTCCTCCTCGCCCTCCGCAACCCGCTCCTAGCCATTCATCTCAGCCAGCCGGACCTCCTCCTTCTGGCCCTACCCCTACAGCTGGTATCCCTGAACCCCTTTATCCTCCTGGATCGGTTCCTCTTGGCCTTAACCATCTCGAAGCCGTCCCTCCTGGTCATTACCCTGCTGGGCAGATCCCTTTCCTAGCTCCCCCTCCCGGAGTATATTCTGTCCCCGTCATGGCCACCCTTTCCCTCCCTAACTTGACCTTGGGCATACCGGTCTGGTACCTTGATCCCCCAGCCGCCACCCCTCCTGGTCATCCCAAACCCTATATGGCTTTGACACCGGTTCAACCGGTCCCCCTGGCTTCCTCCGTTGCCTCTGTGCCCCCAGCACCTCCACAGGACCCTTCTCCTGTCGTGATGGCACCCGCGAAGAAAGGCAAAGCCCACAAGGGGGCACCCAAAGACAAGACCACCACGACCGACCCGGCTCCTCCCTCCGCCCGTGAAGCCTTGTGCCTTATGTGATGTCACCGGGTCATGCCACCCATGCTTGTCCCTGAGTTACCCCGTATTCGACCCATGGTTAAAGTCACGTTCCCGAGTCTACGGTCCCTCGAAGCCTCCACTCCCTTCTTCGTCCGTAACCAAGAACCCCAAGACTCTCCACACCAACAAACCCCCCGTGCTTTGTGCGGCGTTCATGGCCATTACTCCCACCATTGTCCTCACCCGACGCATTACCGCGCCTCTTTAGAGGTCATCCGCGAGTATGAGGTTGAAAAAAAATCAATCCGCCTCTCCCATCCTCGCGCAAGTATGCTTCTGACGCCGGCCCCTGAGGATCCCCCCGCTCCCATCGACATTCCCCCCTTGATGTTCGATGACCGACTCTACCTGTCACCATTATTTACCTATCCTCCTCTCGGCGAGACACTCCGAGCCCAGCCCATTTGCATCCTCCCCTCGTTGTGTCCCTTGACCACCCTTTTTCCTACCCATACCCGAGATCACCCCACCTCGATCTCCGATGACCTCCGCGGCCCCGAGTCCCCACCATGCTTCCGAGTAGCCTCATATACCACCTTGTATGAGTCATGGTCATCCCGCCCTTGCACTCCCTCCGCGGTTGCCGCCCCTATGACTTCTATACACTCATGCTGCCCTCATTGCCTCTCCTTCCCTCATTTGTTGTCTTGTCACACCATTCCGCAGGGACCCCCCGTCCACACCCTTTATCGGCTACGCCGACGATGCAAGTCGTTACTCCAAGAATCTAGCCCTCGGCAGTTGGGCCATTTTCACCCCCTTGCATGCCCTTGTTCTTTCTAACGGGATATGCATTGGTTCCGCCACCAACAATCGGGCCGAATATGATGCGGTGCGTGGTCTCTTAGCCGATGCCCTCTTCCATCGCATCCCCCATCCGCACATTCGTTTGGATTCCTTACTTCTTGTAATGCAACTAAATGGTGTTTATCGTGTGCATAACCCCTCACGCGCTGTGTTTAGACGCTATTTACGAGTGAAAATCTTGATACGTGCATTTGAAACCATAACTTTCAACCATGTACCTCGAGAACAGTAATCACTATGTAGATAGTATTGCAAACCATGTTCTAGACCGCATTTATCACACACATTCCATACAAGACAATAACATTAACAACCATCAAAAAACGATGCATATCCATAATATGTGTCGCAAAAAACATGTGTTTAGAGTCCATCTACTCGATACATATGACATGCCCACCGCATGTTACAAAAAACTCAAAAGCTGAGGGGCACCACTTGCCCCTACATAAATCATAGGGGCACCACATGCCCCACCCCTAATCACTATCCGGAGGCTCCCGGCCAATGGCTCGCACTCCCCGAGCATGTAGATCGCGCATAGCTCTGACTCGACCATCGCCATGCGCTCGCATGACACCTCGCCACTCCGAGGGTAGACCAACACATGGCTCTATGAATCGGTCGTCTGTCCCCCGGCCACCCGCGCTCCGATACTCCAGATCAACAACCTTTCGCATCTACGGCGGATGTCCTCCGGGCCAGGCGGCTGCTTCCTCATTTGCGCCGCTCTCGACCCACTTGGACCCTCGTAGCTCCCGTACGTCGCTCGAGTCGTCCCATATATCCCGGCCGGTTTTACAGGTGCTATATCTCGCATACCAAAAGTACATGAATCAGTACCATTAATTACTATTCAAAAACTTTAACATGCCCACACAAGAATAGCAATCTGTCACTTACCATCGGGCCCCCGTACTCAACCGAGGGCGAAGTGGCGGGATCCGGATCCCCACAAGTAGCTCATCCCACTATAGGGATAGTTGTCTATGTACAAAGGCATCCGATCCCAATGGGCAAAAAAAATCTGGTCGAAACACTTGCCCAACCACCCCCTCCTCCTCCTTTGCACAGAGGCGCGTCCCCCAGACTGGGCGCATCCTCGGGCTCCCTGCCCCCATCCTCGAAGCTTTCGTACATGAGGCCTCAAGGTCGGGATCTTCTCAAAGAAGAAGGCGCACAACAAAGTCCCATATGAGCAAGCCATGGTTCACCCGCCGCCGCATAGTGACAACTGTCGCTTAGTGACATCAACAACATCTAGGCTCACCCATAGTAGGTCCCTCCCAACAAACTTTCCACTATCATCATCCGCCCTGATGTGATGGAACGCCCTGGATGCCCGAGATTCGCAGACACGTCCCGTAGCTCACTACACGTGTTTCTAGCCTCTCAGATCCCCCGATCGGTATTCGAGTCCCCTTGAATTGGAGACCCGGTCGACAATGGCGTTCCACGAACTCCATGATATGCCGCCCCGCGACAACACCGGGTCGTGTGTTCCCCACCATCCCCAGAGTGGCGGGAGACCGACAGTGAAATACACGTCCCGGACCGCCGCCTCGATCCCGTGCCCCCGCACTACAAAGATCTCCTAACTGGATCCCAATAACCGATAATGGGCCCGCGCAACGGTCTCCCCCGCTCTCATCAAAGGGTTCTCCAAGAACTTGAGAACCCCAAATGTAGCCAATACACGTGACGCTCCCGATCCGCCCCGGATCTCCGTCCGTAGTGTCCCCGCATCTCTCTCTCTCCAGCTTGACCCGTATCTCCGCCATACCTACACAAAAACATCATTTTTGTCGGCGTACGGATCGGGAAAACCATAACCAACCACAAAAAACCCAACTTCCAGCCATAAAAATAGCACTAAAAACCCCCTCATCTCCCGTGTCGCAGCTTTTCGTTTTTTTCGGACCAGGTCGCACTTTGCCTTTTCTGATACCTACGTTCTAGGTTGCACTTTTTTCTTTCCCCAAAAAGTGCGACCCTGCTGTAGAGATGAAGGAAGGGCCGTTCCTGATTTCGGGCCCTAAGCGACAATGTAATCCATCAAAATGCAAGAGAAAAGTTAGACCTCTTACTCGCAACTCGACGGATCATGATTCCAACGGTCGGTTTGTCCGCTACGTTCGCCGCAAGATTTAGGGCTTTCTCTCCTCTCTACATTCACCACAAAGAACAATAGCAAATGAGTGATTTTTCGAGGGGAAAACTACCTTATTAAAAGAGAACCCATGTTTCTTCTTTCGACCGCTTGACCACACCGTAGTCTCCGTTTGATGAACCGTTCGCACCGTTGGAAAGCTCTCACCGAGCCCTCAAATGGGTATCTGCTATTTTTTTGAGATCCGATACTCCACTAGGACACATTTTGTCCACGAAGGGTCACTTCACCCCCTCCTCAAAATCGAATTTCCTCACTTATGACACCTTGTACTTGGGGCACCATCTTGCCCCCTTACTTGTCCTTGTTCGTGTCGATTTTTGTCATGAGTTCCCATCATGTACTCATGTTTCCACAGCTTCCCCCATTGGGGCCTTTATCGTGTGGCGCACCATCGAGTCGCCCTTGTTTAGAGCATCCAAGTTGAGTCATCCTTCCCTCCATGGAGTCTATACCGAGTCCCTTTGTACCCCAACCGTAGCCCTCCATCCATCATTGTTTGGTCTCTCTCTTGTAGTCGCACATTATGACCTTCAGCTCCACCGTGTCCCCCACCCCCGATGATGTTGTGTCGATCCCTATCATGTCATTTATGCCCTTTATGATCCTAGCAAGGGAAGTCGTCCATTAGCTACTCATTCCTTTCCACTTCACTATCATCATTAGTGTCAGTCTGTCCGTCGCTCTACTCTTTTCTCTCGTGCCTTAGTTGAGGGTCTCTCATTGCCTCACCTATGGCGGACCTCCTTCTGTCGACATCAGCTCATTCATTCCAGAAGCCAGGTCTAGAGGGCGGTGTACCTTGGTTCCAGCTTACACTCTTGTTCGGTGCCTCGGATCAGGCAAAGGGATCTCTCCTTTCCCTTTGACTTGATTGTTTCTCCAGCTCCTTTCAGCATGATCGAGATCCGTATACCTGATGGTCCAGTGATCCAGCAGCAGCTCTTGATGATTCCCGGGTGTGTGTGAGATGTCTCAACCCTCATGAGGGGGTGGCCCTGCAGGTAGCCCCCCACATGCCCGGATGACCTCTTCCTTACAGCCTTCGATGCAGCTCCAGATATTTGATGATGTTGGCCGTAGCCACTTGCAGCGCCTCTTTGATTTGCATGTATCAGTCAGATTTTGTGAGCCCTTCCCCATTTACAGGGGGCATTTGGGTTGTATTTGTATCTCATGTACTCAAATATTATTGTACAAGTCTTGGCTGTTATCCCAGGCACAGCATGTATGTGGGATTCCTCATTGTATTTTTATCTGGCTCATGATTATGCCAGCTGTACTTTATGGTTCGGTCCCTTGTTTACTGGACACACTATTCTTTTGTACTTTGTCCCGGCGGGCATAGGTATGCCTCCCCCGCCGCCTTCAGCACAGGTACCCTCTCATAAAAAGAGACTTGTTGCACCTGCGAGTCTCGTCTCCTCGGGGTCTAGTCCTTCAGCACACTATCTACCTCACCTTTCTCTCTCTGACTTCCCTTTTGTTGTCTAGTGATTGAGTTCTTACAACGTACTTCGGTCATACGATTTGCTCATGACACTCGCACGCTGGGGGGCAATCTGTTACACCATTTTTTGGTCATCTAACCTATTATCATTAGATGGACCAAAGTACACCATGTAAGACCAATTTTACCCTAAGTAAAATTGCCTTCACTATGTTAAAACAGGAAACCCCAAAAGGAAATATTAAACAAACCTATATTTGTTTGATTTTACTCATGGAATAATTAATTAAACCATAATTTAATTATTATTCCCAGTCATGTTTAACCCAAAAACAAAGAAATTAATTAGATAAACCTTTATTTATCTTATTATTTTCTAGGAATAATTATTTAAATATTATTTAGATAATATTCCTTGTTAAATATGACCAAATCACCCACAAATAATTAAATAAATCATTATTTATTTAATTATCCTTCAACCACTTCCTTAAAAAGAAAAATAAATCATTTATTTATTTATTATTAACAAATAAAGGGATTTGACCCAAATCAAATACTTTTTCCCTCCAACAAATATAATAAAATATTCCATAAAAGGTGGATCTAGATTTGGTTAACATTATTTTAATCATGCACCAAGATCTAGAATGACCCAATATTTTGTTATAAATAGGAGGGTTCTTCCCATCATTCTTCACCTTTTGTTGCCTATTAGATCACTCTGGATCTATACACTCGGTCACCATTTTCTGCCATTTGCTCCCATTGAGCTCTACTCTTTGCATTGGGTTTTCTACATCAACTAGAGAGAGAAATCTTAGATCTGAAGTGTTGAGGACTCCCAAGAACCCATCCCACTAAGGGGAATTGGATACTCCTTCTGGTTTTCCTCCCAGGTGCCCTATTAATACAAAAATTCTTTCAAAAACGTTCTTGTCTTGTCTATTGGTATATGGAGCAAACCCTTATTTTTCTGCTTAATGTCTTTCCATGCATAGATCTGGTTTTTTGCAGCTCTTTTCTGTCTAACTAATCGCAGATCTGAAGATATTGGCAACCACTTTTGTTGTTAGGGCTATTAGTTATGCGTAGCTAAAGTGGTCCTTTTTTGTACACTTCGACAAAGGATTCATACTAACATGGTGGATAACGACTAGTGGATCACAGGTAGATCTAGGTACTAAACCTTTGACAATGTCAGATGAAGGCGGAAGAAGTTGGATCGAGAGGCGAAGATCACAATATGGTTGTGTGTCTCGGATTAGATATTGTTGAATGTATCTTGGGGAAGCTACGATGAATAATTTGTGGGAAAAACTTGGGACTTTGTACCAATCTAGATCTACGAGTGAATAAATTGTTCTATGGAAAAATCTATATAACCTGAGGATGAAGGATGGAGACTCGGTGACAGAGCATCTGAACGCCTTCAATACTGTGGTAAGTCAGCTGTCATCTGTTGATATTAAAATCTCAGATGAAGATAAGTGCATCAGTTTGTTGTGTTCTCTACCAAAATCTTGGGACATTCTGGTTATTGTAATAGGTAGCAATACAATTACCTTGAATTTTGATGACATTGTCTCAGCCTTGCTGTCGGAGGAAATGAGAC
This sequence comes from Pinus albicaulis, assembly GCA_034641835.2. Classification (NCBI taxonomy): domain Eukaryota; kingdom Viridiplantae; phylum Streptophyta; class Pinopsida; order Pinales; family Pinaceae; genus Pinus; species Pinus albicaulis. The sequence goes on along the minus strand of CM076580.1, from coordinate 1,579,648,145 downwards.
AGAGAAATATGGAGGGTCAAAATGGAGATGCCTTATCTGTACGAGGAAGGTCCCAAAATAGAAACAAGAATAAGGTTTCGAGTGGGAGATCTAAATCTAGAGGGAGATCTAAATCTCCTAGAAAGTTTGTAAAGGTGTGCTGGAAATGCAGAAAGGAAGGACACTACAAAAAGGAATGCAGATCTAAAGCTCCTGAGAAAGGAAAGGGATCTGATGATGCTCCTTCTGCAGAGGCAAAAACCACCTCAAATGAAGGTGGGGATGTGTATTTGGCTTCATCTTCAAATACACATGTAGATCATGAGTCATGGTTGATTGACTCAGGTGCATCCTTTCACTTCACTCCCCATAGGGAGTGGTTCTGCGAGTATGAGAAATATGATGGAGGTGATGTCTTCCTAGGGGATGATAGGAAGGCTAGAATCGTCGGACGTGGAAAGGTCAAGCTGAAGCTGCAAGGTGGGAGGATTAGAACACTTCCACAGTGTTCACATACAATCCACACGTGGCAGAAATACGGTTACCTTAAAGCGAGATGGATGATACGGTGTAAAAATAGTGTTACACCATTTTTTGGTCCTCTAACCTATTATCATTAGATGGACCCAAGTACACCATGTAAGACCAATTTTACCCTAAGTAAAATTGCTTTCACTATGTAAAATAACTTAATAAACCACATTTATTAGGTTGTTTATGGTCTAAACAGGAAACCCCAAAAGGAAATATTAAACAAACTTATATTTGTTTGATTTTCCTCATGGAATAATTAATTAAACCATAATTTAATTATTATTCCTAGTCATGTTTAACCCAAAACAAAGAAATTAATTAGATAAACCTTTATTTATCTTATTATTTTTCTAGGAATAATTCTTTAAATCTTATTTAGATAATATTCCTTGTTAAATATAACCAAATCACCCACAAATAATCAAATAAATCATTATTTATTTGATTATCCTTCAACCACTTCCTTAAAAAGATAAATAAATTATTTATTTATTTATTATTGACAAATAAAGGGATTTGACCCAAGTCAAATACTTTTTCCCTCCAACAAATATAATAAAATATTCCATAAAAGGTGGATCTAGATTTGGTTAACATTATTTTAATCGTGCACCAAGATCTAGAATGACCCAATATTTTGTTATAAATAGGAGGGGTTTTCCTACCATTCTTCACCTTTTGTTGCCTATTAGATCACTCTGGATCTATACACTTGGTCACATTTTTCCATTATTTGCTGTGTGAGCTCCCTTTGAGCTCTATTCTTTGCATGGGTTTTCTACACCAACAAGAGAGAGAGATTCTAGATCTGAAGTGCTGAGGACTTCCAAGAACCCATCCCATTGAGGAGAATTGGATACACCTTCTTGTTTTCCCCCCAGGTGCCCTTAATACAAAAATTCTTTCAAAAATTGTTCTTGCCTTGTCTATTGGTATATGGAGCAAACACTTCTTTTTACTGCTTAATGTCTTTCTATGCATAGATCTGGTTTTTTGCAGCTCTTTTCTTGATCAACTAACTGCAGATCTGAAGATATTGGCAGCCACATTTGTTGTTAGGGCTATTAGTTATGCGTAGCTAAAGTGGTCCTTTTTCATACACTTCGACAAAGGATTCATACTAACAAATGGCGACTCCACACGGGTTTTAAATTACGACCGCTGTCGTTTTTCATATTCCTGCATATCCAGCTACTTCAGACCCTAGGGTTTCTTTTCAGCTTTTTTTTTTCCTATTTTCATGTTGTTTTTCACCTATAAAACCCTAAAACATTAAAATTTCTAACTTCTGCATGTTTCTGGCCCTATTGCGTAGGTGACAGACATCAGCCGCAACTGAGACGGCAACTTTTCCAGAAATCTGCCGCCGAGACACCCGGAGCCTCAGGTCGCACTTTTCAGCCCATAAACTGTGACCTGGACCTCCAGGTCACACTTTTCAGCCCATTTTCTGCGACCTGCACAGAAAACAGGTCAGAACCTGTGACCTGCCAATTTTTTTGCTCTTTTTCTACAATTTTTCTGGGTTTTTCTAAAGCTTTTGTCAGGGTTTTCCAGCCTCTGTCTCAGCCCGTTTTGACCTGGTTCTGATCTATTTTGCTCATCTAAGTGGGAACATAGCCCCCTAGGGCTTCAGTACCCTCCACTTTTTGTGGAAGAGTTTTTATCTGTTTCAGGTCTATTTTTTCAGAGTTTCAGCCCCACTTTTTCCAGATCTGATACCCCCTTTTCAGACCTCTTTTAATCAGCTCTTCTCCCTTTCAAATCACCTCCTGAAGATTTTTTTGGATCTACTTTTAGGGCCTCCTCCTTGCCCCTTCTTCTTTTTGCTGATTTCCTCCTTTTTTCCAGCCACCTTGCCTCTGCCTCTTGGCTGTGATCTGCACCTCTTTTCAGCAGCTTTATCCTTTAGATCCCTGTCCCTCTTGACCCTAGATCTATTGGCCTCTTTTTAAGTGTGTTTTGACTAGATTTTTGCCCTTTTTTAGATTAGTTTTGAGTGACCCGCCTTCTTGGGTTGAATCGATGCACTAGTAGCTGTTATTTTTCTGTTATTTCAGCATTATATACTGTTCTCTGTAGATTTATTTTCAGTTACGCAGCACACTTTTTCTCTTGCTCTCAAAACGAAAAGGGTTTAAAAATTAAAATTAACGCACGCCACACACTCACCCTAAGCGAAGAAGAGCCTGGTTTACACCGCCAGGCAAAGACTTTAAAATAAATTGACACTGCACCTATCTGCCCTTGTTTCGACATTGTAATCACTTGATTCTACACCTCCTTGGCCTTGTGGTCATTCTTCTTCCCCTTGTTCCATGTTTGTGTTGTCATCATTGCGCCCCCAAGGTGCACTTCCCGGAGACTTTTTGGCCTTCACCCTCAGTTTCCGGTCGATCGACACCTTTCCGTCACGGCCCCGTCGTCGAACGATCCTCCTCAGGAGTCACACTCAGGCTCTCTTCGATTCATTGGGATTCTGCTTCTCCTTGGTTCTCCCCCTGTCACCTTCCCTATGTACGGTCCGGGGCCTAACGCTAACGGCCTCCCGGCCTATGTTAAACTACTACTGACGGAACCACCACGGGAACTATCTCGGCCATACCCTTGCTTCGTCTGGTCAGGCCTCGGCCTCCTAGATTTCGGTCGGTTGATCAATGACCCTATCATTGACCCTATCCAAGTGTTGTCTCGTGATGAGCTCACGGGTAAATGAACGGTCCGATAATATGAGTGCAACGGAGTTTCACTCGTTAATGACTCTAGTTTTCAAGTTTCTGAGATCTTGGGTAGTTTTCTCACTTTCCTAACCCAAGATCCTAGCACGAAAACTCTTGTTTGTGTGAGCTCAAAAAGAGTAATTAGATTGATTTTATTATCGCTTTATTTTTAGTGTACTTTATTATTAGTCTTGCGGAGGGGGAGTGGACGTATGAAGTATAGTGAGACTCTGACTCAAGAAACCATGCAAAACATGCTCTAAATATTAAATTCAATGAAGAGTGTTTCTACAGGGAGAGGTTTCTTTTTCAATCATCCATGCACCAGCATGTAAATAACACAGCTCAAATTTTAAAGATTCAAACTTCTATCTACCTCTTTTAACAGTCTGTGAACTAAATCTTTCAGAATAAACTCAGCTATATGCAAAAAAATAATAATAATAAAATATTTTCTCTTTTAAAAAGTAAATGTTTTGCACACTAACTAAATAAGAGAAACAAATAACAATGCCAGTTTAGCAGACAAGCACAGGGATTCAGTCAGTGAATGGTACTGATGGCCAAAAAACTCTACAGCTAAAACACAGTCACAGAAGTGAACAACAAGGTTTTTGGCTGAGTAACGCTCTATCTGTGAGAAAATACAGCGTTATAACGCACTGTATTTAAGCATAGACCGCGTTATAACGCACTGGATAGCCTGCATAGGTCGTGTTAACCAGGGAAAAGCTCTTCAGTTGGCCAGACAGGAACATGATTGAACTCTGCAAGCGTTTGGTATGTCTACTGGGCATCAAAAATGGTCGGAAGGATCTTTGAACAGAGGAGAAGAGAAGAAAGGAAGGAAAAAATAGTCCGGAAACAATGGGGGAAATCCCCAGTGGAGTCGCCAATTCTGCTATAGGGTAAACTACTTGGGTTGTTGGTTTTCGAATATCCCTCTTAGGGCTTTCCTGTGCCCGAGGTAGACAGTAAGATTAGCTATGTTGTTCACAAAGATGGCATGAGCATGTTCATATTAGCTTGAAATAACTTGAAGGAATACGATAGAGAATTACCTCTTTGACAGTCTTGGAGTCTCTTGGAGAGCGCTACGCAGCGAAGCAAGAGTCCTTCTTCACCGGCTCCAAATCTTAGTCCTGTAATCAGTCAAAGCACCCGTGTAATTTCTAGCATAACAAGTATCCTATCAATTAAATCAATACACAATAAACATCTAGATTATACACATCTGAGCCATTCATATCATACTATGTAAATGTTCAAACAATAATGACAATATTAAGCATTGAATGGACAAAACGAACATAGTTCTATTGATTTTGAAAGAAGGAGGATTACAACCGTCGGTTGTACCAAGCCCTCCTTGGTCTCCCAATCTCTCTTATCTCTCAAGTGAAGAAGTCCAAGTCAACAAGCTCTCTAGGAACCTCTTTGACTCTTGGCCTTCACAATGTAACACTATTCTCTATTCCACAAGTATACAAGAACCTTGAGCAATCCTTCGACCTTCAATTAAGAGCCTTCAGCTCCTTCTTATAGGAGAGGGAGAAGGCCATTGTTTCCCTTCTCTTTCCACTAGTTTGGAATGGAAAAAGCTTAGATGTTTCTTTGATATCTATGCTTTTGCCTCTTTTGGAGTTCAGTCTTCTATGGCAATGACCAATAATGAACTGGTGCTTCTGCAGTTTCCTTTGTGAACTGACTCCTTTGTGAGGGAAAGTCGGAGATTCAAATCATTCTCCATGCTCTTTTCCCAATTCAAACTTAAAACACAGGTAACACTTCCCTCCAGTGTAAACAGAGCGTTGCCCTAGCCACTAACGCGTCCAATGCACTGATTTCATGTGTTATAACGCTCTTGTTCTGTTCTATATAGGCGTTACCCTGGCAGAAATAGGTTTAATTTAGGTCTTTGTACCCCTTCCATATTTGTCTTCCCCTCTGAGCTGATGAGGAGGTATTTTGACCTGTAACAGATGCCCCCTAAAGTGTGAGGTCAGAGATGAAGACGATGGCTGAAATACTTTATAATTTGTAGAGAGAGAGAGATTGAAAGACTGAGGAAAACCTGAAACAACAACATATGTCAGAAAATATAGTATTTTCCTAGAGTCGGGCATGTCCCATGCTCAGTAGCTTTAAACAACATGATTTCTCTAGAATAGAGATATGAAGAATCTGTCCACCAATAGGCACAATGTGGAAGTGTCTGTCATAACAGGATCAGGCTGAAGAAGCTATCTCCATAAACAATATCGTAGCTTGGGGGAGGGAACACAACTTTAATGGTGTAGCCTTTGCCCCAAGGTCTTGACCGCCGATTCACTTAAACTGCATATTTCTCAACATGTGAATGAAGGAGTTGTCGTCGAACATGTGAGAAATCGTCTGATTACCAGTCAATAATGAAAATTGTTAACAGACGCGAAGGTGGCCACCGATAATGATGATGGTCCCTAAGATGCCCAGTACAATCTAGCGAGTGTGAATAAAAGGAGTTGAAGTCGAACACTCGTAGAATCATTCGACCAGGAGCCAATGATGAAGACCCCATGATCAAACACAAGACTACCTGCCACTAATGTCTGCAAGTATCTTGGTACTGATGGGTTTCTGGATCAACTTCCTAGATAAGGTGTTGAAGTCGATAGGAAGAGATCTGTTGAAAGGTAGGCACTGAGGCGTCCTACATCAGTCAACACGAAACGGAAATCAACTGATTTTGTTTATGATTGAGATGGTGAAGAGGAAATGGGAACGTCGGACGACAAATAATTTCTGGCATAATGAGCGGTTTGGTTGATAACAGGAGCAGTAGATAACGAGATCTGCTTGAACAATAGAAGGCACTCTAGCAAGGTACTAGGCAGCTGAAGCGTGATGAACACCAAAGAGTGTGTTAGGATTTTACCGGTGCAGGGACACTGGGAAATGAAGGCTAATACTCATAGATGGTAGGGTTCAGCTAATTGCGAAAGAGTTTTCTGGGAAGTGCCATGTTCAAGAATTTTACTGCCAAATCGACCTTTTTTGAAATGTAACAGAGGTAGTGACCATTTTGTCCAAATTTTTCCCCGTCTGATTAAGTTTAATGAGTCCAGACGAGTAAACTCGGTGAATTTTTCATGTTTAGAGAGTCTGAAAAATGTCAGGAAAGACAACTCTGTGCCCCATCTGATTAGGTTTAACGAGTCCAGATGAGTAAACTCGGTGAATTTTTCATGTTTAGAGAGTCTGAAAAATGTCATAAAAGACAACTCCATGTCCTGTCTGATTAGGTTTAACGAGTCCAGACGAGTAAACTCGGTGAATTTTTCATGTTTAGAGAGTCTGAAAAATGTCGTAAAAGACGGCTCCATTGGGGTACCTTTGTCATGTCTTGATAACCGAGCACGGCAAAGGGGTAATAGTAAGCCCGAAACAGTTCATTTTCCGTAAGTTAGTCCATCGAATCCGGAAAAGTGAGAAATCTATGTTCAATGGACGTCTACCTCATTTTTTTATGAGTACGAGGAGACGAAGTAAACTCAATATTCTTTGTGAAATTTTAACGAGTCCAACAAAGAAAACTCGGTACCTGCGTGAAATTTTAACGAGTCACGCGGAGAAAACTCGATATACTTTTTGTTGAAAAAGGGTGAAAATTAAGTTTTGACATGAAGCTTTTGCTTGCTTGACACAGATGTGGCACCTGTCCATCCAGTTGGGGCCCCTCGCTATGCGCGGCGAGGACTGTAGCTACCCGGGGCTGGCGCACGAGTAGAGGATACGGAAGCCGGCGACGATGATGATACCCAAGTTTTACATGAACTCTCCAGGAACCTGGAGGGTCTGAGTATGGGTATACCACCGCTTCCTATGTGGGAGGTTCCAGTTCGTCTGCAGCGGCATACTGTAGGTGTGCCGGAGAGATACCTAGTTCTTCTGAGGAGGATAGCTAGAGCAGTTGTATGCTATCATGAGCATCAGGCTTAGTTGGTGGAGTAGATGTATTAGTATCAGAGCGTGGCTTAGTGTAGCCAAATTTTTGTAAAACACCCCAAGTTTTGGAAGAATTTTCTTTTTGATGTTTATTATGTACTGGACATGACATATGTATATGTATATATATTTTTGGTGATTTTGTGTTTTTAAATTTTTATGTATTTTTGATGTGATAAAAATATATGTACTCATGAGTAAATCTTTTACAATAAATGTGACAAATGCCAATCTAACACATAATTTGCCAAAGAATCGGCTAATGCATTAAATTCTCTAGGAACGTGCTCAAATGTGATTGTTTGAAATTGACGCTCTAAAAGTCGCACTCGTAAAAAATAACGTAGCAACACAGGGTGGCGGACACGGTAATGATTGTTTAACTGCATAATGATGAGTTGGGAATCTAACCTGACCACTAAATCGGAGATGTCACGAGATGCCGCTTCCGTGAGGAGTTGGATCACTGACATGTACTCGGAAACATTATTGGTGGCGTTACCCAGGAAAATTCCCCCAGAACCAAGAAGGTCCGACTCAGGAGTATAGAGAACCCAAGCAGCTGAAGCAATGTGTCTAGTGTGACGACTAGCACCGTCCGCATATCCGACGTATGATAACGAATGCGATGACATCTATGCGAAAGAAAAAGATTACATGAGAAAAACACTTTAAACCAAAAACAATAATCCAGAAGCATCAAAATAAAATAGGCAAAACTTATATACATAAAATTACAAAGCATATGCCTAGTGCGAAACTAGGCAAAATACTTCTTCAGATAGAGCCCATTGCGGGGCTCCTCGAGTGGAATTCCATTACAGTCCTGTAGTTCATAAGCTCCTTTTGAGAGGGCTTTAGTAACGATGTAAGGACCGAGCCACAATGGTTGGAGTGTTCCTGCCCCCAAGAGGTCGTGTTTTTGATCATAAAGTAGAACAAGATCGCCCTCTTGGAAAGAACGAGGCTTGACAGATTTGTCGTATTGAGCTTTAACTCGGCACTGGTGAGATTCGAGTGCTAGTGTAGCATCTCGACGAGTTTCGTCCAAATGATCGAGTGAGAGCAAGCGCTCTTCAGTGGCGGTGGTGCCAGGCAGGAGCTCAACGGCAAGTTTGAGTGATGGGATTTCGCACTCGATTGGAAGTACTGCCTCTAGGCCGAAAGCAAGTTGGAAAGGTGTGAAGCCTGTGGCAGTTTTAACTGACGTTCGGTATGCCCATAATGCGGAATACAATTTCCGATGCCATGTGGTTTTATGGTTTCCGACCAATCGACGAATCATGGTTTTGAGGACGCCATTTACGGCTTCTACTTGACCATTAGCTTGAGGATAATAAGACGAAGATTGATCTTGTCGGAAACCTAGCATGGATGTTAATTCGGTCATCATATGATTCTGAAAGTGAGATCCATGATCTGTGACAATCGATAGGGGTACGTCGAACCGACAGATTACCTGATTAAACAGGAAGAGAGCGGCAGTTTCGCCATCGGCCTTAAAAGTGGGAAGGGCTTCTGCCCATTTCGTAAAATAATCGACTGCAACCACGATGTAGTTGTGTCCGTTTTCCGAAGCGGGATTGCAGGTGACGAAGTCAATTCCCCATTTAGCGAAAGGACCGACGGAGATAACCGGGTGAAGGGGGGTAGGATGTGCGCGCATTTTCTTTGTGAAAATTTGACATGGATGGCATTTTTGGACTGCTGCAATGCAATCTTTAAACAAAGTGGGCCACCAGTAACCAGCGCGCAAGATTTTTTGGGTAGTAGCTATGCCCGAAAGATGACCACCACATGCCCCTGCATGGCAGTCATTCAAAACGCGTTCTGCCTCATCGATAGTGAGACAACGTCGGAGAATAGTATCAACACCACGACGATATAGTGTATCGTTTAGCACGAGGTAGTGCTTTGCTTGGTGGCGGATACGACGATGGTCATCAGACGTGAGAGCTGGGCGGAAGCGTTGAGTTTGTAGGTAGACTAAGATGTCTCCATACCAGGGGTCCGAAGAGTCGACCAAGTAGATAGATTCATCAGGGAATGGATCATGAGCTACCTCTGCCGGGTCGATTCTGGGAAGGTCCGATAGTAATTCGGCGAAGACCAGGGATTTCTTTGCTTTGGCAGCCATGAACACCAAATCAAATTGTTGGAGGATGATGATCCATTTGGAATATTTCCCTCCAATAATTTGTCTAGACAAGATATGTCGCATGGGATTCTCCAAAGCAATCACCGTAGTCTGTCGCAGCAATATATAATGTCGGAGTCGGGTGACGGCGAAAACTACCGCCAGAGAGAGCTTCTCCACATGTGAATAACGCAATTCAGGTCCAATGAGACCTTTTGATAAATAGTAAATCACATGTTCGCTGTCGTCATCGTGTACTTGAACCAAAACCATTCCAAGTGAGGATGGTGATGCTGCCAGATAGAGGAGAAAGTCGCGTGAGTAATCGGGGGCACTAAGGAGTGGGGCTGAAACAAGTGCATGTTTTAAAGCATCAAATGACCGTTGAGCTTGGTCATCCCACAAGTATAGTGTTCCTTTCTTCAATAATCGCATGAATCCTTTCGTCATCTCAGCATAGTTAACGATGAAACGACGCAAAAATTTTGCCTTCCCTTGCAAGCTTTGGAGTTGAAGGATGGATTGTGGTGCCGGCAATTCAACAATTGCTTTGACCTTATCGGGATCAACCCTAATCCCGTGCTTGGAAACAATGAAACCTAACAATCGTCCGGACTCGACCATAAATACGCATTTATGAGGATTCAAGCGTATATTGTAGAACCTGCACCTAGCAAAAATTTCTCTTAAATGAGTTAGGTGGTTCTGTCGCTTCTTGGAATGAGCCGAAAGGTCATCCAAGTAAGCCTGTACAATATGTCGAATGTCATGAAAAGCATAGTCCATAGCCCGCTGAAAAGTTGCTCCAACATTCTTCAGGCCGAATGGGAGTTTTTTATACGCAAAAATGCCCCAAGGACAGATGAAAGCAGTTTTATGTTGGTCGTCTTTTTTTATGGCAATCTGGTTGTATCCCGAGAATCCATCCATGAAGGAAAAAGATTCACATCCGGCACAATCGTCGAGAATTTGATCAATGAACGGTGTAGGGTAATTGTCTTTTGGACAAGCGGCATTCAGATCGCGATAATCGACACAAACTCGAATAGTGCCTTGTTTTTTATCAACGGGAACCGGATTGGAAACCCATTCAGTTAAGGGAACGGGGTAGATGAAGCCAGCGTTTAAAATTTTTTCTACTTCGACCTTAATGGCGGCTGCTTTGCGTGGGTGGACAGGTCTGAGTCGTTGCCGGATTGGTTTAGCATTGTCATAAGTCTTGATTTCGTGCTCGACAATAGAAGGATCTATGCCGGGCATTTCGTCATAAGACCAAGCAAAGACATCGCGGAATTCTTTAAAAAGAGATGTGAAGGACGCAATTTCCTCAGGATTGCAGTCAGCTCCAATCTGAATATTTTCCACGATACCCGTTTTGACCGAGATATCGATGAGCAGTGTCTTGGAAAGATTACCCATGTTCCCCTCTGAATCGATAGTGTGAACAGTTGTATAAGAGGAGGGAACTATCTCAGGTTGGTCGAAAGACAGGATTTCAGTTTTTATCGCCTCCGAATCAATCGTCGAAGTGCGATGGTGAAACTCTCCCCAAGGTCGTTCTTCTAATGACATGATCTCTCGAATAGCTTCGTCTGTAGGCCAGAATTCATTGAGGAGATCCTTAGAGAGAACTGTGATGGGAGGGAGGTTTGTACCTGTGGTCGAAACCATATCAGTGGAGGGTTCAGATGTGATTTGGATGGCTTGGTAAGCCAACTCGACCGGTGAAAGCGGCATCTGATCTCCATAGGAATCAATATCTGAAGGTGTCGGGATGATCCATGGGTCGATAGAGCCATCTGAAAAGGTGGATATCATTGCAACCATGTTTGGGATCTGTGGCGGCGGTAGAGGAAAACAACCCAGTAGGGAAGATGCCTTCAGAAGACCGGTACCGATACTGACGTAAGAGTCAGTGACACCTCCTATTAGGGGTACAGTGCTACTTGGTAAAGTGGCATAATCAGGGGTGCAGAAGGATAGCTGATCGACCATGACTATTTTCCCATCCAATGGAAATAGGATGAGTCGGAAGACCGAAGACACGATGGCGGTCATAGCATAAGACCAACTGCGACCGAGCAATAGATTATAGTCGAGATGACGCTCTACGACTTCAACGTCCACATTTACCGTTTTCCCACTCAGAGTGATGGGAAAGCTAGCAAGGTATCCTTTTGGTAGGAAAGTGTGGCCATCGAAAGCTTTGAGGGAATTCGATGGTGGGGTTAGAGTAGGAGAACCTAAATTCAGCCAGCAAGCTTGTGACATAACGCAGGTTGAAGCACCTTCGTCTATGACAGTGCGATGGATGGGTCTCCCTTTCGACACAACCTGCACCTGGAATGCGAGTTGATGTGAGAGGCGAGGTTTAGCCTTTTCCATATCAAATATTGCTAGCATGGAATCCTGGGGGTCTATTCCGCCAATGGCCGAAAGCAAGGCTTTCCTTTGTGCTGGACAGGTTTGTAATACTTCAAGTGCAGACATAGCTGACGGTGCCTGCGCCAAATCTTCTACAATATTGTAGTTTTGGGCTGCACGTGCAGAGGTGTTATGAGTCGTGTGTCGAAGTGTCCCTTTGGGGGGACAAATTACAGGTTCAATAGTAGGCCTTTCGATATGTAAATCGTTGGGCGGCGGCGGATTGGAACTAGTTCCAGGTTCCTGAGCATCTATGGTAGGATTTCCATAAAGCTTGGCGCGAGTTTGAAGGTCAACACTCTCAATGCCATAAATGGCAGATGGTCCTTCGCCGGAAGGATACGAACCACCATTGCCCCATTGATGGGGTTGTGGCAGATTTTCAACCATGTGTTGATGTTGTTGTTGTTGATTGGGGAAAGGATTGTGAAGAACAGCAGGTGTTCGCCCAGAATCCTTGTTAGCAATAAAATCGGTGCATTCCTGCAACCGAGGACATTTGTATGTCAAGTGGTCCTCCGCACAGATTTTGCAAGGAAATTTCATGGGTTTATCCTTTCCTTTGTCATTTCTGGCAGCATTTTTCTGATTAGGGTTATTCTGATTATCCGACTGCTCTTCCGAAGAAGACGTTTTCTTCTTATTCTTCTTATTTTTCCCGCTAGGTTTTTGTGAGGTTTGCACCGAATTTACCTCAGCGGGAGGGAGAGGAGTCGTTTGGTGGGGGGCGGTGGCAGCCGAGGATGGCTGGGAGGTTTTCCCCCGAGACTGATTGGTGGCTACCCCAGATATCGCGCCAACGAGACCATCGGCATGAGCTCCGGTTTTCTGAGTAGCCGGAGGATTTGGGTTACCAGGGGCATGGGGGAGCAGATCGTAAAGCGTGCCGGATTGTGAATAGATTAAATCCAGGTGTTGGGCACGATGAATACATTGATCTTCTGTCACCGCACTAGAAAGGCCAATGTCTTTAGAGATGTGGGGTAAAAGAGACTTGCAAAACCAATTGGCCAAGAGATGGTCCGGTATTGGCGCTTTGACGAGCCTCCTCCTACGTCTCCATTCATGAATATGGTCGGAGATGTGGGTGGCGGTGTCTTGGCACAGCGATGTTAATAGTTCTGTTCCGGTTTCCACTCTAATTGGCAGTTGGAAGTTCTTTAAGAACTCCGTCGCTAAAGCAGCAAACGTATTGATGGCGGCGCGTGGCAATTCAATGTACCACTTGGCGGCATTGCCTGTAAGGGTGCGGGGAAACAGTCGAAGTCGGACACTATCATCTACCATGGAATTGGATATGGACCATAAATGGAAGGTAGTGATGTGTGCGGTCGGGTCGTCCCCATGTTTCCCGTCGAACTTCGGGATGTCAGAAGGAATCTTATGCGGTATTGGAGGCCAAAGCGGGTTGTGGTTGATGGGGTCGTTCGTCAGCTTATGGATGTCGGGTATGTCCAAAGCTGCCAAGAATGGCAATTGTGGATTTGCCCCCGAGTCTAACCAAGGCAGTATGGGCTGACTACTTGGACCATAGGGTCCCCCCATCCATGTGTTACCAGAAGGGTAAGTGGGACTTTGATAAAAACCTCCCATAGGTGGAGGAGTAGGAACATACGGTTGTTGTCCATAGGGCATAGTGTATTGAGGGGCAAACGGTTGGTTGCCCCCAGCATAAAAGTGCCCTCCCACTCCAGATGGAGGTTGGGGTTGGTTAGTCCAAATGGATGCAATAGAGTTTCCCGGAGGCATACTAGTACTTGCATAATTTGGAAACGGTATAGATCCTACACCTATGTTTGAACCACTTAAGGGGATAGTATTTACAATGGGTTGTCCCATTTGTCCTGAGGATTGCAAGGGAAGTGATATGTTCCCTGATACCTGTGTGCTGATAACACTACCCCATGGTATAGTGGCCAGGGGGTTTGAACTCAACAGAGGGTTCCAGCCGAAAGGGTTGCTAAAGGGCACCGAAGTAGTCATGCTCGCGGAAGGAGCTACCGTGGGTCCCAACGTGGCCACGGTAGGAGTAGATGCCGAGGGGTTCGATAAACTACTGACAGTTGTGTTGACCATAGGGTTTGGGTTAGGTATATGTTGACTACTAGGGTTACCCAGTAATGGCATAGAACTGACCACCGACGGGGAGGATGGTGGCGAACCAGGGATGGTTTCCATTGGTATCGACCCTGTGGATGCCGGTGGTGAAATAGATGTTGGTGCGGCCGCAGACATATCTCGGCGTGGTGGAATCTGGACTATCACAGGCCCTAACGGATCAGTGAGCGGAGGATTGTAATTAGGTACAACGCCTTCAGTGAAAGGGTCCTCCGGAAGTTCCGGCTGATAAGGGTCTATGTGATAATCAAGATTAGTCAGAGGAGACTGCTCTTCCGTAGAAGGCCCGGGTTCACCAAGGTTCAATCTTTCCTCTAGGGTGAGAGGAGGTAGACCTTGCTGTCGTCGAGATAGACGGCGTGGGTCAGGGGACGCCACGGTGACCGGTTTAATTTTAACAAATTTTATTAAATTGTGATGTATTATAAAGTCTCAAATGATAGTAACCACACACCTAACAAAAAGAAAAAGGATCTCTAAAATCAATCAGCAAGCAGCCAGAATAGGGTGCCATGTCTGAGTACTACCGTTCACTGGTGATGAAATCTAGTATCACAATAGTATACAGAGAGGGTTGGTTGAAAGTACAGTTACGGTCACTCTAGAGCTTCACCCGAACCTCAGACGATAGGTGTAAGCACTCACATGAAGACAAGTACCCTCCTAAAGACCAAAGACAGAGTGGGTCCATCTGTTTCAGGTACCAGGACAGCCCATCCCAGTCACCTTGTGTAAGTCCCTAAAAGTATGGCCACTAAGGATACCTCAAATCACATACATCATCAGGGGGGTCCACGGTCAAGGATAGTGTGCTATATGGGCAGAATACCTAGATCCCCGATCTAGTTTCGACATCCCCGGAGGGAACCCCAGTATATAACACACCCACAGGATGCAGTCGAAGGCAGGCTACCTTCTAGTGCACCCAAGTTTTGTCTCGCGCTAAGCTCCGGTAAAGGAACGGTCCCGATAATATGAGTGCAGCAGGATTTCACTCGTTAATGACTCTAGTTTTCAAGTTTTGAGATCTTGGGTAGTTTTCTCACTTTCCTAACCCAAGATCCTAGCCTGAACTACTGTTTGTGTGAGCTCAAAAAAGAGTAATTAGATTGATTTTATTATCGCTTTATTTTTTAGTGTACTTTATTATTAGTCTTGCGGAGGGGGAGTGGACGTATGAAGTATAGTGAGACTCTGACTCAAGAAACCATGCAAAACATGCTCTAAATATTAAATTCAATGAAGAGTGTTTCTACAGGGAGAGGTTTCTTTTTCAATCATCCATGCACCAACATGTAAATAACACAGCTCAACTTTTAAAGATTCAGACTTCTATCTACCTCTTTTAACAGTCTGTGAACTAAAACTTTCAGAATAAACTCAGCTAGATGCAGAAAAAAAAAAAAAAAATAAATAAATAAATAAATATATATATATATATATATATATATATTTTCTCTTTTTAAAAAGTAAATGTTTTGCACACTAACTAAATAAGAGAAACAAATAACAACGCCAGTTTAGCAGACAAGCACATGGATTCAGTAAGTGAAAGGTACTGATGGCCAAAAAACTCTACAGCTAAAACACAGTCACAGCAGTGAACAACAAGGTTTTTGGCTGAGTAACGCTCTGTCTGTGAGAAAATACAGCGTTATAACGCACTGTATTTAAGCATAGACCACGTTATAACGCACTGGATAGCCTGCATAGGTCGCGTTAACCAGGGAAAAGCTCTTCAGTTGGCCAGACAGGAACAGGATTGAACTCTGCAAGCGTTTGGTATGTCTACTGGGCATCAAAAAATGGTCGGAAGGATACTGAACAGAGGAGAGAAGAAATAAAGGGAAAAATAGTCTGGAAACTATGGGGACACTCCCCAGTGGAGTCGCCAATTCTGCTATAGGGTAAACTGCTTGGGTGGTTGGTTTTCGTATATCCCTCTCAGGGCTTTCCGGTGCCCGAGGCAGACAGTAAGATTAGCTATGATGTTCACAAAGATGGCATGAGCATGTTCATATTAGCTTGAAATAACTTGAAGGAATACAATAGAGAATTACCTCTTTGACAGTCTTGGAGTCCCTTGGAGAGCGCTGCGCAGCGAAGCAAGAGTCCTTCTTCACCGGCTCCAAATCTTAGTCCTGCAATCAGTCAAAGCACCCGCGTAATTTCTAACATAACAAGTATCCTATCAATTAAATCAATACACAATAAACATCTAGATTATACACATCTGAGCCATTCATATCATACTATGTAAATGTTTAAACAATAATGACAATATTAAGCATTGAATGGAGAAAACGAACACAGTTCTATTGATTTTGAAAGAAGGAGGATTACAACCACTGGTTGTACCAAGCCCTCCTCAGTCTCCCAATCTCTCTTATCTCTCAAGTGAAGAATTCCAAGTCAAAAAGCTCTCTAGGAACCTCTTTGACTCTTGGCCTTCACAATGTCACACTATTCTCTATTCCACAAGTATACAAGAACCTTGAGCAATCCTTCGACCTTCAATTAAGAGCCTTCAGCTCCTTCTTATAGGAGAGGGAGAAGGCCATTGTTGCCTTTCTCTTTCCACTAGTTTGGAATGGAAAAGGCTTAGATGTTTCCTTGATCTCCATGCTTTTGCCTCTTTTGGAGTTCAGTCTCCCATGGCAATGACCAATAATGAACTAGTGCTTCTGCAGTTTCCTTTGTGAACTGACTCCTTTGTGAGGGAAAGTCAGAGATTCAAATCATTCTCCGCGCTCTTTTCCCAATTCAAACTTAAAACACGGGTAACGCTTCCCTTCAGTGTAAACAGAGCGTTGCCCTAGTCACTAACGCGGCCAATGCACTGCTTGCCTGCGTTATAACGCTCTTGTTCTGTTATACATAGGCGTTACCCTGGCAAAAATAGGTTTAACTTAGGTCTTTGTACTTCTTCCATATTTTTCTTCCCCTCTGAGCTGATGAGGAGGTATTGGAAATATAACACTATGCCAACCAAGCTCCTCTCTGACATCCCTAAGTTCAAAGGCCTTGCTGGAGAAGATCCAACCAATCATGTCCGATCTTTCCACATGTGCTGTTCCTCCAATTCCATTACTGATGACTCCATCCGTCTTTGATTGTTCCAACACACGCTTACTGGAGAAGCTTCTAAATGGTATGTTGACCAAGCCACCTCTTCCCATACCACCTTTGCGACCATTGCCCAAGCCTTTTTATCTTACTTCCAGCTCCCTCTCCGATACGATACTGGTACGGAGCTTTTGACCTCTTTCAAGCAAACCTCTTCAACCCGCCTTTCCGCTCATGTTCAGGAATGGCGACGAAGACGAAGCTTATGTCGAGCTCCCCCCTTCGAAGATCGGATCTATATGGACTGGTTCCTTCGCTCTCTCTTAGCTCCCATTGGAAAAGATTTCACCTCCCATTTTCCTCAAACCGAAGAAGCCACCCTCCAAATAGCCTTGAAATATGACTTGATCTATGCTCAGTCTGGTTATGTTTATACCGTTCTTCCTGACCTCCCCAGGCCCGGCGGCGCTAACGCCCCGGGGGCATCTCATTCCACCGACGGTATCGTTGGAGCCCTTTCCCATCTGTACGCTCAACCTCCTATGGGCTATGGTCTCCCTCAGGGAGGGGCCAGCACCTCCAGCACTCTTCCCCCTCCCGGTAGCATGTATCCAGGATACGGCATGCCTCCTCCTTTTTCCCAACCTCCT
Source organism: Pinus albicaulis (assembly GCA_034641835.2). Lineage (NCBI taxonomy): Eukaryota > Viridiplantae > Streptophyta > Pinopsida > Pinales > Pinaceae > Pinus > Pinus albicaulis. The sequence goes on along the minus strand of CM076580.1, from coordinate 1,579,630,530 downwards.
GCTTACCTCAATGTTGCCCAACCTAACCATTACCTTTATCCACAGCCTGGTGCGCCAGCTCCTCCAGCATATGCGCTTCCATCTCCCTTGCCTCCTCCAAACCCGCAATAGCACTTACAGCCCCCTCCAGGGCAAGTATTTGCACAGCAGGGCGCGACTAATCCCCCTTCTTCTCAAAGAAGGCGGAGAGGCAACCCAAACCAATCTGCCCCTAGTACCCATGGACCCAATCCTGGTGTTGACCCTAACACTGCCAACCAGCAACAGGGCACTCAGCCCAAGCCGGACAGGCCGCTTCGCACAAATAAGCCTTGTTCGTGTTGCGGTGTTTATGGTCATTACACCCATGATTGTCCCCTCTTACCCCAGATGCGGCAGATGTGGGAGTCTCAAGCCACATTGCGTGGACAACACGCCTCCCCTCATGCTCCTCCTAATGTGGCCACTACCCAACCAGCTGTGTTTACTGATCCTTTCCCTCAGCAAGGATTCGTGGCTACCCAACCGCCTGATAGCCAGGTCACCACTCCACCTTCCCTTTCTGGTTCCTCCGATTACCAGATCCTTATGATGAACTCTGATCCTTCCCTAACCGTCGACCTTCACCTTCAAACTCGGTCTCGCCAGTACCCCAAGCCTCCCGCTCAGTCTGCCCCCGAGTCCCCTTCTTCCGGTTCTACAGAGCCTCTTTCGACAACCAATGGTCCCTTACATATCCCTCAACCCAAAGTTGAGGTCCATCCCAAGATTCCTAAAGGACCGTTACATCGAAATGCTGCTTCTGGTTGAGCTTCTCATTCGTATAGCATAGTAGATGATTTGGCGCAATCTCCTGCTGCCATTTCCACACTGGAACTCCTCCAGTTGTGCCCTTCCCAAAAGAAGGCTCTACTATTTTCCATGGGCGCTGTAGATCCTGCTGATGACCAAATGATTATGTTCGACGCCCATCAATCAGACCATCCTCCTCTTCCTGCTTCCGTCGCCTTCCAAATCCCAGTCAAAATCCGGAACGCCAACGTTTCTCGGTGTATAATTGATGAGGGGGCATCCACCTGTGTGATGTCCGCTTCGGTTTGGAAGCAACTCGGATCTCCTGAGCTGGCCCCTTCCATGATCACCCTTCGAGCGTGGGACGACCACGCCTCCTAGCCCATTGGCCTTTTTCGTAATTGTCCTATCACCCTTTCCAGTAAGACCGTTTGAGTTGACGTCGAAGTCATTGACGCCCCTCTAGACTACAACATTCTATTGGGGTGAAGCTACACCTATGCCATGTCTGCTGTCCCATCCACGGTTTTTCGCAAGATGTCTTTCCCTCACAATGGAAAGATAGTCACCATTGACCAGCTGTCTTACCATGAGCCGCCGTCTCAGACCTCCCCCGAGACGACCATCTCTTCTGTAGCCAATAAGCAAACCGTCGATTCCTTGACCAGTGTCTCCCCCGGCGTCTACAAAGATTCCTCCCTGCTTGGAACTTTTCCGGGTCTTCCCCCTCCTCATATTTCTGATCCCAGCTTGTCGAATGTTTGCATGATGCAATCGTCTCGGGCTGCCCTTAAGCGACCTGCTTCGGCTAGTCAGCAACCTCAGACTCAACCTCGCCCACCACAACCTGCTCCTAGCCCTTCATCTCCGCCAGCCGGACCTCCTCCTTCTGGCCCTGCTCCTACAACTGGTATCCCTAAACCCCTTTATCCCCCTGGAACGGTTCCCCCAGGCCTTAATCATCTCGGAGCTATCCCTCCTGGTCATTATCCCGCTGGTCAGATACCGTTCCTGGCTCCCCCTCCCGGAGTCTATTCGGTCCCCATCATGGCCACCCTCTCTCTCCCTAACCTAACCCTGGGTATACCTGTCTGGTACCTTGACCCCCCAGCCGCTACCCCTCCTGGTCACCCCAAACCCTATCTTGCTTTGACACCGGTTCAACCGGTCCCCCTTGCTTCCTCCGTTGCTATGGTGCCCCCTGCACCTCCCCAGGACCTTACCCCTGTGGTGACAGCTCCAGGAAAGAAAGGCAAATCTCGCAAGGGGGCATCCAAAGACAAGGCCACCCTGACTGACCCAGCTCCTCCTCCACCCGCAAAGCCTTGCGCCTTGTGTGATGTCGTCGGCCACGCCACCCATACTTGTCCTGAGTTGCCCCGCATTCAACCCATGGTTAAAGTCGCGTTCCCTGAGTCTACGGTCTCCGACCCTTCTCTTCCGTCCTCGTCCGTAACCAAGAACCCCAAAACTATTCGCACTAGCAAACCCTGTGCTTTGTGCGGCGTCCATGGCCATTACTCCCACCATTGTCCTCACCTGACGCATTACCACGCCTCTTTAGAAGTAGTCTGAGAGTATGAGGTTGAAAAAAATCAATCCGCCTCTCCCATACTCGCGCAGTATGCTTCGGGCCAGCCTGAGGATCTCCCCGCTCCCATCGACATTCCCCCCCCTGATGTTCAGATGACGGAGTCTACTACGACCATTCTTTACCTATCCTCCTCTGTGCGACCTTTGGAGCCCAGTCCCCTTGCATCCTCCCCTGTTGTTTCGCCTGACCCCCTCTTTTCTACCGATACACGAGATCACTCCACCCGTATCTCTGTTGCCCTCCGCAGCTCGAGTCCCCGCCATACCTCCTATAGCCCTCATATACCACCCTCTAGTTTGTATATGAGCCATAGCCATCCTGCTCATTGCACTCCCTCCCGCAGTTGCCGCTCGATGTCTTCTGTTCACTCACGCTGCCGTCATTGTATCTCCTCCCCCCATTTGTTGTCTTGTGACACCATTCTGCAGGACCTCCCGTCCCCACCCTTTATCGGTTACGCCGATGGTGCAAGTCGTTACTCCCGGAATCTAGCCTCGGCAGGTTGGGCCATTTTCACCCCCTTGCATGCCCTTGTTCTCTCAAACGGGGTTTGCATTGGTACTGCCACCAACAATCAGGCCGAATATGATGCAGTGCGTGGTCTCTTAGCCGATGCCCTCTTTCATCGCATCCTCCATCTGCATGTTCGTTTGGATTCCCTACTTCTTGTCATGCAAATAAATGGTGTTTATCGTGTGCATAACCCTGTGCTGTTTAGACGATATTTACGAGTGAAACTCTTGATACGTGAATTTGAAACCATAACTTTCAACCATGTACCTCGAGAACAGAATCACTATGTAGATAGTATTGCAAACCATGTTCTAGATTGGCATTTATCACATGCATTTCATACAAGAAAATAACATTCATAATCATTAAAAACGATGCATATCCATAATATGTGTCGCAAAACATGTGTTTAGAGTCCATCTACTCTGATACATATGACATGCCCATAGCATGTTACAAAAAACTCAAAACTGGGGGCACCACCTGCCCCTACATACACACTAGGGGGCACCACATGCCCCACACCTACTCACTATCTGGCGGATCCCAAGCCAATGGCTCTGCCCCTGCAGCCCGTAGATCACGTATGCCTTGACCGGCCATCGCCATGCGCCGCATGACACCTCGCCATTCCGAGGGAAGACCAATGCATGCCTCCACGTACTGGTCGTCTAAGTCTTGCCACCCGCGCTTTGAAACTCCGGTCAGCAACGTCTCGCATCTATGGCGGATGTCCTCCAGAAGGGCGGCCGCATCCTCATTGCGCACTGCTCTCGACCCACTCGGCCCTGTAGCTCCAGAGGCTGCCGGGCGTCCCATATATCCGGCCGGTTTTACCGGAGCTATATCTGCATACCAAAAGTACATGAATTAGTACCATATCTACTATTCAATAACTTTAACATGCCCATACAAGAATAGTTACTTATCACTTACCATCGGGCCCCCATACTCGACCAGGCGGAAGTGGTAGGTCCGGATCCCCACAATAACTCATCCCACTATAGGGATAGTCGTCTATGTATAACGGCATCTGATTCCAATGGGAAAAGAACTCAGGTCGAAACACTTGCCCGACCGCCCCTCCTCCCCCTCTGCACAGTAGCCGCCCCCACCGGCACATCCTGGGCTCTCTCGGGCCCCCATCTAGGAGCTGTATACGAGGCCGCAAGGTCGGGATCTTCTCAAAGAAGAAGGCGCACAATAAAGTCCCATACGAGCAATCGTGGTTCACTTGCCGCTTGCAGAGCGACAACTGTCGCTTTAGCGACACTAGCATCATTTGGGCCCACCCATAGTAGGTCCCACTCAACACACTCTCCACAATCATCATCTGCCCCCCAGTGATGTGATGGAGCGCCTGGTTGCCCAGGATATGCAGCACCGTTGCGGCCACTACACGGGTCTCTAATCTCTCTAGATCCCCGATCGGTATCCAAGTCCCCTTGACTTGGAGACCCGGTCGACAATGTCGCTCCACAAACTCCATGATATGCCGCCCCCGCGGTAATACTGGCTACGTGTTTCCCACCATCCCCAGTGGCGGGAGACCCGTCAGGAAATACACATCCTGGACTGTCAGTTCGATCCTGTGCCCCTGCACTACAAAGACCTCATGCTCTGGATCCCAGTAACTGATAATCCGGGCCAACAAAGGCTCTCCCTCTCTCATCAAAGGGTTCTCCAAAAACTTTAGAACCCCAAACCTGGCCAACACACGACGGACGCCCTGATCTGCCTGGATCTCTGCCCGTAATGTACCTAGGTCTCTCTCTCTCCAGTTAACCTGTATATCTGCCATATCTGCACAAAAACATCATTTTTGTCAGCATACAGATCGGGAATACCATAACCAAACACAAAAACCCAACTCTCAACCATAAAACAACACTAAAACCCCCTCATCTCCCCGGGTGAGTTTTACGCAGATGCAGGATAGGTGCGATTTTAACTGCGACCTGGACCCCGAGGTCGCACTTTTTGGCCCAAAAAGTGGGGCGGCACATGGGAGAAAGGAGGTCACATTGCGGAAATATGGGCCTAAGCTGAACTTTCAATCCATCGAAATGAAAGAGCACGGTTAGGCCTCTTACTACAGCCTAACGGATCTCGATTCCAACAGTCGGTTTGTCCGCTACGCTTGCCGCAAGATTTAGGGCCTTCTCTCCTCTCTACATTCCTGCTGACAACACTAGCAAATGAGTGAATTTGGAGGGAAAACTGCCTTATTAAAAGATAACCCTTGTTTCTTCTTTCGCCTGCTGCGACCATACCGTAGCCTTGTTTGACAAACCGTCTGCACCATTGGAAAGCTCTCACTGAGCCCTAAAATGGGTATCTGTTAGTTTTTTGTGATTTGATACTTCACCACGACACATTTTGTCCAAGAAGAGCCACTTCACCTCTCCTTAAAATCGCATTTCTTCACTTACGACACTTGTACTTGGGGCACCATTTTGCCTCCTTACATGTCTTTGTTCGTGTCGATTTTCATCACGAGTTACCATATTGTACTCATTTTTTCATGGTCCCCCATTGGGCCTTTACTGTGTGGCAGCACCATCGAGTCGCCCTTGTTTAGAGAATCCAAGTTGAGTCATCATCGCATTCATGGAGTCTATCCCGAGTCCCTTTGTACCCCACTATAACCCTCCATCCTTCATTGCTTGGTCTCTCTCTTGTGTCGCACATTATGACCTTCAGTCCTACTGTCTCCTATCCCTTATGATATTGCGATAATTCTTTGTATATCTGTTCCAGCAACCTGCCTAGCTCTCTACTGGGGAAATATATAATTGTTACTCCAGGTCCCTTGGATCTCACCATCATCTGGTGGTCTGTCCGCCAGCTCTACTATTTTTCTCTGTTCTGTAGTTGAAGATCTCTCATTGCCTCACCTACGGCGGACCTCCTTCTGTCGACCTCAGCACATTTATTCCAGAAGCAAGGTCTAGAGGGCGGTGTACCTTGGTTCCAGCTTCCACTTTTGTTTGGTGCCTCGGATCAGGCAGGGGGATTTCTCACTTCCCTTTGACTTGGTTGCTTCTCCAGCTCCTTTCAGCATGATCGCGGTACGCATAACGTGGTTCGGTGATAGAAACGGCGGCTATTGGTGACTCGGGTGTGTGTGAGATGTCTCGGCCCTCATGGTGGCCACCGTGGCCCCCACATGCCAGGATGCCCTCTTCATCCCAGCCTTCGATGCAGCTCCATATATTTGATGATGTCGGCCTTAGCCACTTGCAGCGCCTCTTTGATTTGCATGCATCAGTCAGATTTTGCGAGCCCTTCCCTGTTTACAGGGGAATTGGGGTTGTATTTGTATCTCATGTACTCAGATATTATTGTATAAGTCCTGGCTGTTATCCCAGGCACAACATGTATGTGGGATTCCTCATTATATTATTATCTAGCTCATGTTTATGCCGGTTGTAATTTATGGTTCGGTCCCTTGTTTACTGGACACACTATTCTTTTGTACTTTGTCTCGGCGGTCATAGGTATGCCTCCCCCGCCGACTTCAGCATAGGTACCCTCTCATAAAAAGAGACTTGTTGCACCTGCGAGTCTCGTCTCCTCAGGGTCTAGTTCTTCAGCACACTATCTACCTTACATTTCTCTCTCTAACTTCCCTTTTGTTGTCTGGTGATTGAGTTCTTACAACGTACTTCGGTCATACAATTTGCTCCTGACACTCGCACGGCTGATCGGAATACCATTACACCATTTTTTTGGTCATACAGCTTAATTATCATTAGATGGACCCAAGTACACCATGTAAGACGATTTTTACTTACCCTAAGTAAAGTGCTTTCACTATGTAAAATAACTTAATAAACCACATTTATTAGGTTGTTTATAGTCCTAACCAGAAACTAAAGGAAATATTAAGCAAACCTATTTTGTTTAATTTTCCTCTCGATTAATTAATTAAACCATAATTTAATTATTATTCCTAGTCTTGTTTAACCCAAAACAAGGAAATCAATTAAATAAATCCTTATTTATTTGATTATTTCCTAGGAATAAGTTATTTAATCCTTATTTAAATAATATTCCTTCTTAAATATGACTAAATCATTTATAAATAATTAAATAAATCATTATTTATTTAATTATCATTCAACCACTTCCTTAAAATAATAAATAAATCATTTATTTATTTATTATTTACAAATAAAGGGATTTGACCCAAGTCAAATACTTTTTCCCTCCAACAAATATAATAATATATTCCATAAAAGGTGGATCTAGATTTGGTTAATATTATTTTAATCATGCACCAAGATCTAGAATGACCTAATATTTTATTATAAATAGAAGGGTTTTCCCATTCATTTGTCACCTTTTGTTGCCTATTAGATCACTCTGGATCTATACTCTTGGTCACATTTTTCCATTGTTGTTGTGCGAGCTCCCTTTGAGTTCTATTCTTTGTGTGGGTTTTCTACACCAACAAGAGAGAGAAATCTTAGATCTGAAGTGCTGAGGACTTCCAAGAACCCATCCCACTGAGGAGAATTGGATACGCCTTCTTTTTTTCCTCCCAGGTGCCCAATTAATATAAAAATTCTTTCAAAAATTGTTCTTGTCTTGTCTATTGGTATATGGGGCAAACCCTTGTTTTTTCTGCTTAATGTCTTTCCATGAATAGATCTGGTTTTTGCAGCTCACTGTTGATCAACTAGCTACCGCAGATCTGAAGATGTTAGCGGCGAAATTTGTTGTTAGGGCTATTAGTTATGCGTAGCTAAAGTGATCCTTTTCGTACACTTGGTACACTTCGACGAAAGGATTCATACTAACAAATAGTGTTTGAGAAAGATACCTATAAGATGGTTCGAGGAGCACTGGTATTAATGCGGGGAGTTCGAATTGGAACTCTGTACAAGCTTCAAGGTAGCACTGTTATTGATGGGTGCAATAGTTCTATGGTTCCCGAAAGTGGAGTGGAAAGCCTAGCGGTCTCTAGAGAAAAGGCCATGCTATGGAATCAAAGGCTTGGACATATTGGAGAGAAGGGTTTTCAGATATTGCATGGAAATAGTATGGTAGAAAGTATGTCTAATAGCTATTTGGATTTTGATTTCTGTGAACATTGTGTATATGGGAAGCAGAATCAGGTGATTTTTCCTTTTGGTGCTAAGAGGGTGAAGAAGATATTAGAGCTTGTGCACAATGATGTGTTTGGACCTGTGTCGGTTCCATCACTGGGTAATTCTATGTACTATGTTTCATTCATAGATGACTTCTCAAGGAATACATGGATATATTTCTTGAGGGAGAAATCTTAAGTCTTTGAAAGATTTAAATAATTTAAGGTTCTAGTGGAAAACCAGATAGCGAAGAAGATAAAGGTCTTGAGAATAGGTAATGATGGGGAGTTATGCAATAAGGAATTTGAAGAGTTATGTAAGAAGTGTGGTATAGCATGGAAAAATACTACTCCATACACACCTCAGAAAAAAGGAGTTGCAGAAAGAATGAATAGAACGCTAATGGAAAAGAAAAGAAGCATGCTCAGTGGTACCGAGTTAGGACAGGAATTTGGGGTAGAGGCAATGGAGACTGCATGTTACTTGGTTAACAGATCACCTTCATCAACGTTGGAGGATAAGGCGCATGATGTAGATGGTAAAAACCCCTCTTTCACATACGAGTGTTGGATGTGATGCATATGTAAATGTTAAAAGGAAGGGAGAAAGAGAGAGAGAGCAAGTTGGATAATAAATCTAAAATATGCATATTTTATTGGGTATAAGGATGGTTTAAAGTTTACGAAGCTTTGGAACTCGGAAATAAGGAAGGTTTTTTACGGTCTGTTTGTGGCTTTTAGAGGTGAAAGATGTGAAAGATGATCTAGTCCTACCAAAGAAACTTTAGAAGATAGAGTTTGACCTAAAGGAGGATGAATCAGACTCTACAAAAAAAGAAGACTCGGAAGAGGAAGAGCCACAAACTCCAGCCGTGATAAGATCAGTTCAGGAATTAAGGCAACCAAAAAGGTGTAGTTCATCTTCTTTCTGTTAAAAATTTTCTTTAAATATAGCTTATGATGATCCCGGAGCCGTCGGTACTAATTGTAGATGATCCGGGTGGATATTGGTGGCCACCCACCTATTCCGCAAGCCCCCATTGTCTCTTTCATTTTTTTTAGTTTCGGCATAACTTACTATTTTTAGCATTTTTTCGAGTCGTGAACTTCCGGAGCCGTTTTGAGGCCCTAAACGACGTTTTTTGGGCATCACGCCGCCAGAAAATTTGATCATCAAATTCATCTTGAAAGTTGTAGTCCTCGGACAGAGCTTTCTAATGATATATCATGTGCGTCAAACAGAGATAGTATGCCAAGTTACGTCCCTGGGAAGTTGAAACACCAATTTACCCAAACGGGGCCCATAGTTTTGGCGCTTCATCTCCTAGGGTTAGGTTTTTGGGATGTTTAGGGTTCTCCATTGTTTCTCAATAATAAATAGGCCCTCGTGCCTCATTGTAAAGCAGTTCAGAGGTCTGTAGCCACCACATCTCTTCTCAGAGATTCGCTACCGGCACCCTAGCTATTTTATTTCCATTATGTCTGTAAGCATCTTTCTGTTATTTGATATTAATGAAATGAAGTGTTATTTCCGCTGCATCTCTGTATTTATGGTTATGTGTTTATTATATTGCATTCATAAATCGGATCGGTGGGTCGGAAGGATGGAAAACTCTGGAAGGAGCCATGGTTGATGAAATGTTATCCTTACACAAAAATGAGGCTTGGGATCTGGTGGAGTTGTCAGCTGGAAGGAAACCCATTGGAAGCAAATGGGTGTTTAAGAAGAAGATGAATGTAAAAGGCAAGGTGGAGAAATACAAAGCTCGGTTGGTAGCAAAAGGTTATTCCCAAGTGTTGGGAATTGATTTTGGTGACATTTTTTCTCTTGTTGCCAAAGTAGCTTCTATTAGATTACTTTTATCTGTTGTTGTTGCATTTGATTTTGAGGTAGAACAAAAGGATGCGAAGACATCGTTTCTTCACGAGGATGCGGAAAGAGGAATATACATGAAACAACTGAAGGCTTTATGGTGAAGAGGAAGAAATAATTGGTATGAAGGTTAAGGAAGTCTTTGTATGGGTTAAAATAGTCACTAAGGATGTGGTATCATACACTAAGGATGTGGTATTATAAATTTGGTACATAGATTCAAGGACCTGGCTTCACAAGAAGCAAATCGGATCACTGTGTGTATTTTAAATTAATTGGTGACTCTGTTATTTATTTGGTCTTGTACGTGGATGATATGTTGTTAATTGAAAATGATGAATAAATTATCCATGATTTGAAGACCCAATTGTCCTCCAAATTTGACATAAAGGATCTTGGTGCTCTACACTATATTTTGGGCACAGAATTAAGATAAATTAGGCAAAGAGGAAGCTGCGAGACAAACCGGAAAGTATGTCAAGCTATATTGCAGTTCCAATATGTAGGATGGTAAACGGTGAGTGTTCGATTCTTGTAGGTACGAAAGTTATACGCTATACGGTGTCCCAGACATAAGAGAAGAGGAGGATATGTCCCGTGTTCCATACACAAGTGCAGTGGGTAGCTTGATGTATGCAATGGTTTGTACTAGACCAGAAATTGCACATGAAGTGGGAGTATTGAGCAGGTTTATGTCAAACCCAAGGAAGGAGCATTGGACAGCAGTGAAGCAGGTTTTTAGATACTTGCTAGCACTAGTGATTATGGCTTGTGCTACCAAGGAAGACCAGTATTGGAAAGAGTGTTGGACATTAGTGGTTTTGTTGATGTAGCCTGGGCTGGAGATCTAGACCAAAGAAGATCTACAAGTGGGTATTTGTTTAGCCTATTTGAAGGTGCAGTCAGTTGAATGAGAAAGACAGTCTGTAGTGGCTCTTTCAACTATAGAGGCAGAATACATAGTAGCCACTCATGCAAGCAAAGAAGCAGTTTGGTTGCAAAGATTGTGTTCAAGTATGGGGTTGGTGCAAAAATCTACAAGGATAGATTTTGATAGCCAAAGTGCAATTTTCTTGGTTAAGAACCCTTCTTATCATTCAAAGACAAAGCACATTGAGGTCCAATATCACTTTGTGAGAGATATGGTTGAGGCTAAAAGGGTGTTGCTAGTAAAGGTGGACAACTTGAAGAATTTTGCAGATGCATTAACGAAGTATGTGAGTTCTCAGAAGTTCTCTTGGTGTATAAAAACAATGGTTTTTGCAAAGCTAGGCTAATGACTAAGCTCTCATGTGGCCCCCTGTGGAAAGAAAACAACAAGTGGGAGAATTTTGGGTATGTTTTATATTCTTTCCACGACTAGTCACGCGTGGGGGGGTGAGAACCTATGTTTTACGTTGCACCGGGCGCAACAGAGGGGGCAGTAGTGCATGTGGAAATTTTTTTTGGACCTTATTTCTCGGTGGGCTGACCCACCCATGGTTTTTTGCATGGGTTTTCACATGGTTTTGGGGCATGATGGTTTTCGGCCCCTGGTATTTTGTAGATCCGGTCAAGGCAACTACAGTTATGTTCTAATCTAGGGTTAATGGATTGGGGTTTATGTATGCTTCGACATGTATATATATGTGTTGTAACACTAAAAGGAATATAATGAAAAATCAAGCTGGTCATCCTGATTTGGGATCCAAGGGAAAATCTTTGTGGTTATTTGTTTTATGTTTTATTCTCTCGCTATTGTTTATTTTCTATCTTAAAGTTTCATTTGTAGATAATTTTTATTCAGGGTTAAAACATACAGCATAGGCTATGGGAGTCTTAGGTGTTGGATTTAGAGAGGTGACCTCCTTAATATTTCCCTCATTTATACTTGCCTTTTCATTATTACTTAAGGACCCCTCAATGGTAATTGGACCTTTTGTGAGAGTCTAGGGTTTTCCTTGTAGACATTTTTTCTTGGATTTCACTGGAGTGCCCAAGGTAGCTAAAGTGGCAGCCACCTCATCCTCAATGTTCCTCGGTGACAGACTAGTTTTCTAAGGGGATATCTCAGTTTCCTTTGGCTTAGTGACTTGTCTAGGGCTCAGGGCCTCCTCCTCTAAATTTTCTTCCTTTTCTTGTTCATCATCTCCTTCTTCTACTTCTGCCTCTCCTTCTTTATCTTCATATGTTTCCATTTATTTTTTCCGCTTTTTCTCTTCTTCCTCTGATTTGGTGTCTCACACCCCAATGCTAGATACAAGGGTCTCCCTAGGAGTAATAATTTGGGTTCCTATTAGTGCCTCTCTATCCATATCTCTGAACTTGGACCAAGGGATATGAATTCCTAAATTTTTTAGGGAATCCTCCACTATCAGGCTTAATAAGGCCATGATGGGCTAAGTGTTGATGCTTCCCTTCTCTGAATTTCTGGATCACGTTCCTGATGGAATGCAAGAGGAAGTAAGGTATATTGAATCTCTAGTTAACAGGAAAGTTTTCTTGGTATCTGAGCTCATGAAACAACCTAAAGTAATAGCCAGACACCACACTTAATATACCTTCATAGGAGATGTATCTTAAGATGTTAAAGAATACCTCATCCCATGGGTAAGGAAAAATTTCTCTTCTAAACCCATTTTTATCTTCCACAGGTATCTCCCTGGACCTAAAGAAATTCCTCTTTGCAGTGGAACTAATGGCATTGTCTTCCCTATTCCATTTGATGCCTAGGGTTAGTGTGGTTACTCTGTTGATCACTTCAGGACTTATGGTAATGACTAACCCTCTTATTACAGCTGCCAGATTAAAATCTGATTGGGAATTCAAAGCCATAGAAAACTAAAAGGAAACTTCATCATCATATCCTTTTAATAATTCAAATAATCCTAACAATTGATGTCTCCTAAAGATGTCTGCTACATGAGCGTGCAAATGAATCATTCTAGTGTATGCAGGTTCTCTCCTATTGAACCCCTTCCCATTTTTTCTTACTTCCCTTGACTAAGTGTAGGAAAGGGTGTTTTATTTATGGCCTTAGTGTTGATTTCAGTGGTAGATGAGGGCCACGAAACTTCTTATCACTCCAACCCTATGTACTGATCCTCTATTTCCTTCACATAAAACCCTTTGATTTCAAAATTTTATAAATGATGACTACAATTTTTTTTAAGAGAAACTGTGTGAAATTATGATGGATAGGTGAGGTGATGGAAAATTAATTCTTAAATTGATTCTCTGAGCTAAAAAATGGGACTTTCTTGAATCAATTAGGCCTTTTTCTGCATGCACATACCTCCTCTGTCCTCCTATAGCACCCCTTGTCTCTTCTTGTAGCAGTCACTGACTTCCTGTAGCAATTACAAGAATTCCTTGAGCACTGTCCTGTAGCAGTAGAGGGTCAAGGTTCGAAGCTCCTCAGTGGCTTGCAATATTTTTCCTCTCTCAAATCAATCTTGGGATGGAAAAATGTGCAAGCAGAAGCATGCTCAAGTACCTTTTATGTTATTTCGAGTTGGCTTGGAGTGTTGTGCTAAGCTATCCCTTACACAAGTTTTCCTCATTTGGACCATTGTTCCCAATTGAATCTATCATTCCCTTATCCCTCGTAACAAACACCCACTCCTGGTGATTTTACATTAACTAATTTGATAGCTACATGATGCATGAGGATTCCACCATTCACTTTTTTTTTAACTAGTCGAGGGTGGCCAAGTTAACTCGCCACCTTCATCTTATTAATATTTTTCCATCTTCCAAATTCATTAATTTTGTCACTTATGTGTTAAGGAGAGGGTGAGAGAGAGTGCAATACCTGAGCCTTACCTCCTTTTCAAGTTTTTGTAGGATGATGCATGCTAGAGCTGGACCCTTGGAGTGGCATTAATTGAGTTTGTATTGATGTCTGAGATTTTATTGGGTGTTTTCATTCTTTTTTAGGTGCTTATCTTGATTTGTTTAATGTTTTGTGCAAGTACCTTGTTAAGTCTTCAAGTGCAGGTTTATTGGTGGAGGATCCTTCTTGGAGTGTCATTGCTACCTTCAGAGTCATCTCAAAAGTCTTATTTTTCTTCATGAATGATCCAAACAATATCAAGGGCTATATTGGTGCTTACACACAACTTGTCACAAGAAGTTGCTTCTTCCTATAGAAGCCTCTTTATTTTCCTGTTGTGGGCTCTAGCTTTGCATGGGTGATGAGGGAGAGTATGGAGAGGTCCTAGGGTGATGGTAAGGTGATGATAGGTTGATGAGGAAGTGGTGTGGTCTTGGAAAACAGAGTGAAGGGACTCGATTTTTTTCTAGAGAAAAAAATGTTTTAAAGAGGTGACAAAGTAGGGTTTGAGGGAAAAATATGTGTCAGAGATGGAGGGGTGATGAGAAGGTTGTAGGAAATGGTGAAAAGACTCTCCCCATTTACTTTTTGACACCTCAGGGCCCTTGGTGGTTTCTCTTTGTCGTCAATCCACCCTTCTGTAGATTTTTCTAACTTCCTGTAGCCATTACGAGACTTCTTGTAGCAGCATAGGAACTTCGTATAGCACCACTGAGAGGGTGATTTTTTTTTGTTTTTGAGCTTAAGGATGGTGTGGGTAGATGAAGAGGTGAGTTTTAGTGTTGAAGAGAGAGTGGATGGATGGAAGTGTAAAGATAAATGAGATAATTCCCTTGTTTTATGACCATGACATGACAATGTTGATAACCTTGCAAGACATAAAAAAGAAAGGTCATCAGTCATGGTATCATTTCACCTTCTTGTCTTTGTTATTTTCCTTTGTCTTTTGTCTTTATTTTTTGTTTTTTTTTCTCCAAGACTAGTGGGCTACCTCAAAGAAGGTTTTCAACCCACATGTAGTACCTTAGGCACCTCAAAGATGTTTTCACTCAGGAATATTTTATTTTTCATTTTTCTCCAATACTGCCCCAGAGAGGTTTTCAATCCATGAATTGACCTTCGATGCCTCATGGAGGTTTTAAGCTAGGCCTATTTATGTAATTTTTTTTTCTCCTAAGAAGGCTCTGAACTGGAAGCTTTGAGGATCCCAATGAAATTTACCTCCCTATTGATTGTGTTGATGAACTCTGCCTTGGAGATGGCTTTTTGTAGACCTTTATTATATAACCATTGACAAACACCCTCCTCATCAATGGTTCTAATATTAACAACCCCATTATAATGGCATTTCTCTATCAAGTATGGGCCTAACGATATTGTCATTAGCTTCTCTTTAAATTCCTTGAACTTGGATTCATATAGCAAAGCCCAATCTCCTTCGTGGAATACTTTCTCCTTGTTGTTCCT
Source organism: Pinus albicaulis (assembly GCA_034641835.2). Classification (NCBI taxonomy): domain Eukaryota; kingdom Viridiplantae; phylum Streptophyta; class Pinopsida; order Pinales; family Pinaceae; genus Pinus; species Pinus albicaulis. Next base: position 1,579,615,403 of record CM076580.1, on the reverse strand, counting down.
ATCATGTCAAACCTTCCTTTGCAATTGTATGACTTTAGTGTGGATGAGGATATGCATTCTGAATTCATCTAATCCATTTATTTGAAGAAACCTTTCTTTCTATGCCCTTGTGACATCCAAATCCAATTGGGTTTCCATTATGAGAGTTTTATATTCAAATTCAATAGAAATCAAAGATTTCTTCCCATAAACCAAATAATATGGAGTGAACCTAGTAGTTGTCTTCCAGGTAGTGTTATAGGCCCAAGTTTCCTCCACCAATCTGTTCACCCAGCCTTTCCTATTTTTTTTCACTACCTTGGTGAGGATGTTTTCCAGTGTTGTATTGGTAACCTCTACTTGCCGATTTGCTCGAGGGTGATAGGCAATAGATGTTTTGTGCTTGATATTATGCTGTTTTAGGAGCCTCTCGATCAAATGTGATGTGAATTGAGCTCCTTGATTAGTGACTATCTCCATTGGATATCCAAATTTTTATAACACACTTTCTCTTAAAAATTCAATGACTTTTTGTTCTGTTACTTCCTTGATAACCTTTGTCTCACCCCACTTTTTCAAATAATTAGTGCATACTATGATGTATTTATTTTTCCCTGATGGTGGATCAATTGGCCCAATGAAATCCATTCCCCACCTATCAAATGGCTCTAAGGCCACTTGAGGTTGTAGAGGAATTTCATCCCTGGGTGTAGGTTTCCTCATCCTCTGAAACTAGTCACACCTATTGGTATACCTTCTAGAATATAGATGGAGAGTAGGCCAATAGTACCCAACTTGCAAGGCATTGAAAGGTATCATCTTAGCAGCAAAATGATCCCCACAGGGCCCATCATGACATGTTGAGAGGATGTCAAATAATTCCTCTTCCCTAACACATCTCCTTAGTATCTGATATGATCTAGTTTGAAAAGATTTCCACCAATCCAAGTGGAAGGGGTGATATTTCTCACAATTCTATTCTCCCCCCTAGATGACAAATTTGGAGGAAATATCCTAGAAACCAAGTAGTTGGCTATGCCAACAAACTAGGGAGAGATTACTGAGATAGAAAGTGTAATATTCCCAAATTTTCACATCATATTTGGAATATTAGAGTCCTTAATTTTCTTAATGAATTAAGTAAATAAAAGGGTGGAGGGACCCACAATCTTCAATAATAATAAATATCCACTTTTTGTGTGTGAATGTGGATTAATTTAGACTAAATCTGCAAGAAGAGGTAGTTGAGAAACTACTAATGTGAATGAGATTGGAGATCATGTCTCATTTAATGAGAAAGATCATGGATGGTTGATTCAGTCAACTAAGATCTTGAAGATGTAAAACAAAGGATCATTGAGCATTAATGATCAAGTGATGGAGGATCATGTGAAAATGAAGCACACATGATGGAAGAGGTGTACATTGCACCTAGACTGTTTGGTTGATTTGGTCAAACAACACAGTCCCACTTGGAGGATATTGTCCACATGAGACTGCGTAGTTGAGATTAGGGCCAAGGCTTGGGATGGCTCAATAATTATAAAGGAGATCAAGGCAGAGGTGAAAGTCATCTTGGATTATTTGATGTATGATCTTTTAGATCTGGAATTGTCAAGTGACATTCCACTGCATTCTGGGGCTGTTTAGCAGAGATTGCAGGTGCTGTTTAGCACAGGGTGTTCTTGGGCGGGAATCCCTCCTCTTTCTTTGAGTGATATCTAAGGAATAGGTTTGTACTTCATTATACATTAGGCTTTAAGTGCCATTTCCTTTTTCTAATTTCTGCAGAATATTCATATTCATAAATCTGCAGATTTTTGAAGATCAGTTTGGAAGGTGGAAGTTGTCTTCAGTACTTCAGCTAGAGAACGAGGTGTGGGATTATTCCCATCACTAGGGCTTATAGATAAGCATTCCCAGAGCCACATTGCAGATCTCACATCAAGCCAAAATTTATTGACCTCCTTGTAGCAGTATTCCCTTCATGAATAAAACTGTCCATATTGCAGATCTGAAAGGAGGAAGGAAGTTGCTAGTACTTCAGTTAGCAATCTAGTAGAGGATCATTCCCTCACATTTCCATCAGTCTTGCCATCAGCTTGGAGTTTATTGCAGCATATTTCAGCAGGAAGAAGGCCTCTATTTCCCTCACAGTGTATTTTTTGTTGGCAGCTATGTTGCAATAGTTGAATTCATCGTTGGAGGATTGAGAAGGTAGATCTAGAGCTTTCAAATCATAGATCTGATGAAGGGATCAACCCTTCAAACATATATCTGATTTGAGCACAACTTTCAGCCATTTATTCTTCAGATCTAGCTTTAGATCTATATTTCCTAGCAGATCAAGGATTAAATCCTAGGGAGGTGATTTTCCAAATTTGCAGATCTGGAAAATCCTTTCTGGGTTATCTTGGGAATCCATAACATTGGCCAGATCTTGAATATTGGCATCATCAAAGCTCTAGTTTTGAGTAGATATGCATTTATCTTTTCAGCCTACAACCATATGTTCATATTCTGTTGAAGAGACATCGCATTATTTGCTGTAGGGCCTCAAAAATTACGTTGTACCTGCTTCACACATGCTTTTAGGGTGATCCTAGCTCATGTTCTTGGCTAGATCTACCTATATCTTGTACTTGTGTAAATGAATCATCTCGAATATAATAAAATGGCTCAGCTCTTTCTGCATATTCTGATTTTTACTTAGATTTACTGTTTATCTTGTTGTAATTTCTTATATTGTGTGAAGTATTATTGCATTTTCCCTTTAGGGATATTACAGTGGTATCAGAGCATGATCTTTGGCTCAGCTTGTGGACACTTCATCTCTTTACATTGAAAGAAGAAGAGATAGATGAGATCTATCACAAAAGATGAAAAATATGTCACTCCTTTCTTTAGATCGATGCAAGATCTCTCCAAGGAGGTCAATCAAATGAAGGAGGAAGAACAGAGAGAAGATCCAAGAAGAAGATGTGATGAGGAAAGTACTTCCTATCAGCAGCAAAGAAGACCAGAGAATCCTAGATCTCCTCATAGATCCACTATGCCCACTTTCTTTGAAGAAGGTGAGAGGTATATACATGAAGAAAGGCATGAACCTAAGACTCATGAGACTCTGAGTCTATATCTTGAAGAGTACAAAGCACAGTCTAGAGCTTTCAAGGAGAAGCTAACTCTCCAACAATTCTTCCAGATTAGAGAAGAAAGAGGATCCTATAGCAACAATAGAAGAAAAAGGCATAATAGATTCTATTTGCCTACATTTGATGGATCTTCCTCAAGAAATGTCAAGTCTTGGAGGAGGGAGTTAGATTCATTTTTCAAGCTACATCCTGTGGTTGAAGAGGAGGTTGTTAAAATTGCAGCACTTCATCTCTTAGATGAAGCAGAAGATTGGTGGTTTGGGCACCTAGAGAATGCAAAGGTGACCAAGTATTCATATTTCTTTCACAAGTTGAGAAAGAAGTTTGATGCAGAGAAGACAGATATGTGCTACAAAGAGACATCTCCCAAGGAAGCAAAGGAGAATGTCAATCTTGTCACTCTAGACAAGAGGTCACTACTTTCACCACCTCCTGCAGAAGTACTTGTATATGGAGAAGAGGCACTTGCATCTTTGCAAGGTAGTCTTGAGCTCTTGACATATGGAGTCCCATGCATGCATCAAGAGATGCATGAGGAGGAGGAGGAAGATACCAGTGATGGTACACTTGAAGAAAAGAGGCCATCACTCTTACTAGCACTTGGAGCCACTATTGTCCCAGTTGGAGGAACTCTTGTGTTCTGTCAAGAGGTTCCCACATATTAGTTGATCTAAGGTATGCATAAAATTTCAGCTCAGATTTTTTCAAGATCAATGCATAACCAAGGATTAGAAAAAAGTGTTGATTTGATGCAGAGACATATCATAGCGTAGAGGACGCTTGATCTAATCACGGAGGAGACTAAAAATTATCCCTGTTCATCATTGTTGAGCTACATTCAACCCCTTGAGTTGATATGTAGAGTTTCAGAAACTAGGATTAGCATTATCCTATGTACAAAGACTAATTATGAGATCAATATTGTGTCTTACTTTGAGACATCATATGTATTACCTTGTAGATCTACAACGCTGTCACTTAGTAGCTGTGAACAAGAAATAGCTTCATCAATCTTGGAGCATTCTAGAGGTAGCTTCACTCATGAAGCAATGGAAGCAAAGATGACAAATGGTAGACATCTTGAAATGAGAAACCTTTTCTCTCTTCTAGATGACCCTTTATCAATGAGCCTCTCACTGCTAAAAGAGAAACTTATACTTGCAGCAAACCCAAAAATTCTTTGTTTTTGGAGGGCCTTTGATGGAGAGAGAATCTCATTAAGAGATCTCATTAGAGATGCATTTCAACATTTCATGAAATTCAAATTTCTTCAATAGTTTGGGAAGGATGGAATTCTACAAAGGGAGGATGCCATAATTATGCAGTACCTCATTCATCATCGACATGAGAGTGAATGGGTAAGGATGATAAGAAAGGGGTTGCAAAACCACTTGCATATTTGTATGGGCCAGGATGCTTGGTTACCTTGGTTGCCACTGGGAGATTTTTGTGACTCTCCAAAGGCACCTATTTTTCTGATCCATGCCTTGAAAAACACATATGAAATGAAGAAGGAGGCATGGTTGCACTGGATGCTCTTGGGCGAGTATGGATACCACCCAATAGCTCATAATTTTCTGAATCATGCCTTGTTTTTCAATGATAAATTGCAGCAAAGGAAGGCATGTTCATTTTGGTTTCACTTGAGAGAGGTTGGCCACCACATGACATCTCCTATGTCTATGTGTTTTGTATTGTGTAAAATTTGTCATAATGATTTGATGATGTGCATTAATGATATTTCTTTTTATTGGGCTGATGTGACATCTCATATGTCCATTGTATGCTTTTGCTTCATGATGCACATGAGGAGGAGAAAATTCAACAAGATCTCTTGTTACTTTGGTTTCTTTTGGGGCATTTTTGGCTTGTCCATCTTACATGGAGGAGATGGAGGGTGGCAGCAAAGGGCCTTACTCCGGTGGTTATTGTTAGGAGAATATATTTTGACATCATTGTATACCCATGTTACTTATTCCCTTATTCTTTTGCATAATTTTGGAATTATGAAGTTTGGATCCAACAAGGCCAACAAGGCTAAGTATGAGAGCATCTCAATGCTCAATCTAATTCAAGAAACATGGGATGAAAATATGTATTGTGTGATGGAGTTTTTTCTTTGTGAAGAGAACCACCTTATTTTATGCACCTCATGTATTGATGATGATGTTGGACATCATATGGTTGTCACTTGGTACTTCATGATGCAAGGAGGACATCTAACCAAACAGTTGGGGGTCATTCTTTAAGCTCTTGAAAGACAACTTTGGAACCAAACATGCATAACCTATTGGAGAAAATGGAGGAATCCTTCCTTATATGGATGCCATTTGGAGGAGAATAGATGGCTTTGCATATAATTTGGAGCTGGTTGAGGACAAGCAACATTTTTCCGGGGGGGACTGTAATATTCCCAAATTTTCACATCATATTTGGAATATTAGAGTCCTTGATTTTCTTAATGAATTAAGTAAACAAAAGGGTGGACGGACCCACAATCCTCAATAAGAATAAATATCCACTTTGTGTGTGTGAATGTGGATTAATTTATACTAGATCTACAAAAATAGGTAGTTGAGCAACTATTAATGTGAATGAGATTGGAGATCATGTCTCATTTAATGAGAAAAATTATGGAGGGTTGATTCAGTCAACTAAGATCTTGAAGATGTCAAACAAAGGATCATTGAGAATTAATGATCAAGTGATGGAGGATCATGTGCAAATGAAGCACACATGATGGAGGAGGTGTACATTTCACCTAGAATGTTTGGTTGATTTGGTCAAATAGCGCAACCCCACTTGGAGGATCTTGTCCACATGAGACTGCGCAGTTGAGATTAGGGCCAAGGCTTGGGATGGCTCAATCATTATAAAAAAGATGAAGGTAGAGGTGAAAGTAATCTTCGATTATTTGATGTATGATATTTTACATCTGGAATTGTCAAGTGTCATTCCACTGCATTCTGGGGTTGTTTAGTAGAGATTGCAGGTGTTGTTTAGCATAGGGTGTTCTCGGGCGGGAATCTCTCCTCTTTCTTTGAGTGATCTCTAAGGAATAGGTTTGTACTTCATTATACATTAGGGGAATTTTGAGGTCTAAAATGGGCCTCCTAAGGAAATTATAAAATAATAGTGGAGAAAATCAAATAAGATTTGATGACATCATCAAATTTTGGAGGGGAAAAAAAAAACTACTTTTTCAACTCGTATTTTCAACTTATCTCCCAAAGTTTTTACTCAAATTTCAAGCGGGAGTACTTGTTGGATGAAAAATTTAATTCCTCATCCAAGGAGTACCCATGTTGCATACTTTCTATGAACCTTGCTATACGAAAAGTAAGAAATACATTAAAAACATGATTGCAATCATGTGTTTTCATATATTTCTCATTTTTCATGGAGTAGGGTACATCGAAAGTATGCAACATGGGTACTCTTTGGATGAGGAATTAAATTTTGCATCCAACAAGTACTCCTTCTCAAAATTTGAGTAAAAAAATTTGGGAGATAATTTGAAAATACGAGTTGAAAAAGTAGTTTTATTATTTTATTATTTTTTAATCTTTTTACCCTTTTACTTAAAAAATGGTGAGTCATCCCCCATGGTTGACATCATCATCTTCAATCCTATTGGTTCTTATAAAGTTTATTTTGGTTGTACATTTTTCTTAAGAGGTCCATTTTAGACCTCAAAATTCCCCTAATGCATCAGGCTTTAAGTGCCATTTCATTTTTCTACTTTCTACAGAACATTGATATTCAGAAATCTGCAGATTTATGAAGATCAGTTTGGAAGGTGAAAGTTGTCTTTAGTACTTCAGCTGGAGAACACGATGAGGGATTTTTCCCTTCACTGGGGCTTATAGATAAGCACTCCCAGAGCCACATTGCAGATCTAGAATTAGGCTAAAATTTATTGACCTCCTTGCAGCAGTATTCCCTTCAGGAATAACATTGTCCATATTGCAGATCTAAAAGGAGGAAGGAAGTTGCTAGTACTTCAGCTAGAAATCCAGTGGAGGATCATTCCTTCACATTTCCATTAGTATTACCAACAGCCTGGAGTTTATTGCAGCATATTTAAGCAGGCAGAAGGCCTCTCTTTCCCTCATAACACAGTTTCTGTTGGCAGCTGTGTTGCAGCAGCTGAATTCATCATTGGAGGATTGAGAAGGTAGATCTAGAGCTTTTAGCTCATAGATCTGATTAAGGGATCAACCCTTCAAGCATATATCTAATCTGAGCACACCTTTTATCCATTTATTCTTCAGATCTACCTTCAAATCTATATTTCCTAGCAGAACCAAGGATCAAATCCTAGGGAGGTGATTTTCCAAAGTTGCAGATTTGGAAAAACATTTCTGGGTTATCTTGGGAATCCATCACATTGGCCAGATCTTAAATTTTGGCATCATCAGAGCTCCAGTTTTGAGTATATTTTCATTTCTCTTTTTAGCCTGCAACCATATGTTCATATTCTGCTGAAGAGACAATGCAGTATTCGCTGCAGAGCCTCAATAGTTACATTGTACCTGCTTCACACATGTTTTCAGGGTAATCCTAGCTCATCTTCTTGGCTAGATATACCTATATCTTGTACTTGTGTAACTGAATCATCACTAATATAATAAAATGGCTCAGCTCTTTCTGCATATTCTGATTTGTACTTAGATTTATTTTTTATCTTGCTATAAGTTCTTGTATTGTGTGAAGTATTACTGGATTTATTATAGAAAATAAGTGCTCATCTGGAAGTTAATCATCAATCATCACTTCATTATCTGTAAGAAAAGTGAGCTTAGAAAAAAAAAACAACAACAACATTTTCTTCCCCTGGCTTATCAATAATAATTAAATCAAAATGTTGCAACAATAATAACCATCTAATAATTATAACATTCACATAAGGTTTGTTCATCAAGTATTTAATTGTTGCATGGTAAGTATGCACAAAAGTTTGATACCCGGTAATATAATGTATGAACTTGTTCAAGGAATGGACAACAACTAAAGGCTCTCTCTCAGTGACAATGTAGTTCAATTCATCCTTAGACATATTTTTACTCATGAAGTGAATTTCATAGCGAAACTTATCATCCATCTGTACCAAAGATAACCCCACAACTTTATCTAATCCATCAATATGAATGTGGAAAGGCAGACCTTGGTTGGGACCTCAAAGTATAGGAGCAATGGTCAAATTTTCCTTTATAATTTCAAAGGCTTCTTGTCAAGAACTTGACCAACATAATTCTGCATCCTTGGCTAGAAATCCAAACAATAGTTAAGCCACCTTGCTATATTCCTTAATGAAACACCAATAGTAACTAGCCAAGCCAGAGAAACTACTAACATCTCTTTGCTTCTGAGTAGGCACCCTTTTTATGATAGAGATTTTGTTTGGGTCTACTTGTATCCATGCCTAAGATATGGAGTGGCCAAGGATAATCCATGCCTTCCTCAAGAATTTACACTTCTTAGGACTCAAAGAGAGATGCATTTCAATGCACCCCCTTAGGACTTTACCCAAATTAGAGAGGGCCTATTGGAAATCATACCCATAGGGAGTGAAATCATCTAGGTAGTTTTCGATAGAATCATGGATGAGCTCAACAAAAATAATGAGGACTGCTCTCTAGAAAATGGCAGGGGAATTGCATAAGGGAAGTGGAATAAATCTATAAGAAAAGGTGCCCCAAGGAGATGTAAATTTAGTCTTTTCTTGGTCTTCAGGGATGATCTGGATCTAATTATAACCATTGAATCCATCTAGGAAAGAGAAGAACATCTTCCCTGCAATACAATCTAAGACTTGGTTAATGAAAGGAAAAGGGAAATGATATTTCTCTGTGGTTTTGTTCAAATCCTTGTAATAAACATAGGTCCTCCACTTCCCATTCTTCTTTGGGACTAAGACTAGATAATACACCCATTCACTCTCTGATATGGGGTATATGAACCCTACATCCAACAAATTTTTAGTTCATATTTTATTATTCCTTTCAATGTTGGGTTCATTCTCCTTTGGGGATGGCGCACAATATTTCATCCCTCTTTGATGTAAATATGGTGTGTGCAGACTAAGGGATGCACCCATTTCATTTATTTGTAATCCCAAGAAAAATAATATAACTTCCTTGTCATTAGCTAGCATAATTGTTCTTCCTCTTTGGACGAGAGATAGGGATTGATATTTAGGGTTATATATGGGAAAAATTATACAATCTTGGTAGGTTCAGGGGTTGATTAAAATGAGCATAACTCAATCCAAAGGTTACTTTTAGATTCTCTCACAATTTCATCAAGCGGAATAACAGTGGGGGGTTGGTTTTGAACGATATGGTCAATGAGTTCATCTTCATTAGGTTTCCCTCCTCTGGTAACAACATCAAAGGTGAAAACATGGTAAGGTATTTCATGGTACACATCATCTTCTTCTTCATCCTCCAGACACAAAGGTAGATCATGTTCAATAGAAGGTTGAGCAGGAAGATATAATACTAGTTTTTTTTGTAAGGGCCCATTATTACTAGTCTTGTTTCCAACCCTACAACTGATATAGGAATCAACAGTGGCCATATAAGGTATTCCTAGGATAAGAGGATAAAAATTAAACTTGTTTTTGGGTTAAATTACCAAGACATTAGTGGGATACTCCCAGGAGTCAATGGATACCATAACATCCTCAAGAACTCAGTTAGGAGCTACTGTGGATCTATCCGCAAGTTACAAAATTGTAGTGGTATTTCTCAAATCTCCTTGGAGGTTGAGCTTCAACATGGTTTCTTTATTCATCACATTGATGGAAGCCCCAATATAAATCAAGGTAAGAGGGAAAATGATATCATCAATGTATACATCCACTACTGGACTCCCAGGGTCTAGGTATTTTGGTAAAATCACTCTCCTGAGCATAAAATCAGATAATTAACCTATAACAGTGATGGCGGGGGTGTCTCTCTTCTTTCTTATAGGATTTTTTAAGAATTTCTCTTTGATAATATTATTATAGATGGGAACATCCTTAATAACTTGGAGAAGTGGTATCTTTACACAATTGTTTTTAAATTTTCCCAAAAGTTTAGTCTCTTTTGTGGTGTGCCAGCTAGTATGGATCAATCACTCAGGAAAAGGAGGTGGATTTTCTTGGGATTTACTCTCTTCCTTTTCCTCTTCAGTCTGTTCAAGTGGAGATGGTGGATATTTATCAAGGAACACTCTCCCATACCTTAGGTTAATCTCATGGATCTCCACAACATAGGCACGGTAAGATGTCTCTCCATCATATACCTATTGTATGTGTTTGTTAATTGGGTTCAAATTAGTTTGAGAAGGAATCTGAGGTTGCTTAGGTGGAGCAGGATGAGTGAGTTGAGGATGAGGTTTCGGTGGACGCAGTAAAGCAGGAGGTTCATTGAGTTGAGGCCTCTGCCCTTATGATGGGTTACTCCACTGAGGAGGTTGAGGAGAATATGGCTAAAATGGTTGATTGACATTTTGAGGATGATATGGAGGGGAATAAGGCCAAGAAGGAGGTGTGGGGCATGATGAATGAGTATAATAATACCAAGGCTTCAAAGGTACATTTTGGTTTTCATTGTAGTAAGAATAATGCACACATGCAAGCCCTATTGGTATGGTCAAGGTCCTTGAGGCCTCCTTTGATTTATAAAGCAGAGGTACTCTAGTCCACCTTCCACCCCTTGATATACATATTTTAGGCCATGAAAGGAAGAACATTTTTCTGTTTCATGGTTTTCTTCATAGACTGAGAAAAATTCTATGACATTCATTGGGCATTCATTCCTAGGGTGTCTTCTAGTGCATCTAGGGAAAAAGATAGCTAGGGCTCTGTAGAGTCCCAAAATTGTTTTGTTTTGACACCCTTTTGCATCGACATTTTCCTCCTTTTCCCATCACTATCAACCTAAGATAGGTGAAAATCATATGATTTTGACAAGTTAAAACACTTATGTGTCCTATTTTTCATATTTTCTAATATACCCTATTGTTTTGTTAAAGATTACATTCAGCTAGAGAATTAGCACAATTCTGCATCTATTTCATAGATCCGCAGCTACCTCCATTGATAACAAGGTTATGGTGTGCCAGCTCAGAAAAGGAGCATAATATGGGTCGATAGAGGATGATACCTTCATGGATCTCCTCTTGATTATCCGAGCCAACTCATCAAGGAGATCATGCAGTTACACGGTCAAAGGTGGTAGTCAACACGTAGCAGTGCTCGGAAACAAAGTTTGAGAATGTCATGACTTTGTTGATTTGATTTCCTAATAGAAAAACGATAGAATAGTGATATTTTTTTAAGTTTTTAACTTGTATAAGGACTATAAAGATATTTGTAGGCATAGAGCTCATGTATTGTTCAAAACAAACTCTATTAAACCATGGAAACATTATGTATTCAGCACACACCTTGTTTTATTTTTCTGAGTATTTTTTTTAGACTTTTATCTTAATTTGAAGATCCTTTTTTTGTGCATTGATGCGTTGTTAATGTTAAAGAAACCTATTTCATTGCATAGGGCCCCTGCATGTAGATCGGGTTATTTTCTTTCAGTTTTTTAGTTTACTTCAAACACATTATCATTTTGTAGTATGAATCTGGTTGATTCTTTGATTTCATTTTCAAGTTTAGTTTAAATAGTTCAATAATCTATTTTTTCTTATTTCGCAGATTAATTTCTTAAGTTTGTTCTTTCCATATTTTATATAACTCAGTTAATTTCTCTTTCATTTACATTTCAGGTTAAAAATGGCAGTAGATAAAATATTTGTTTTCCATAGAATTTTAGTTTAAGTTTAAGTTAGTTTCTAATCCTCATTCTTTCATAAATTAGGACTTGTAAAATATTTCATGCTTTCATAATTTAGATTTAGTTCTCTATTTGCTATAGCATAAAAATTTAAAAAACAACTTGATAAAAGCAAAGTAGAAATTAATCTAAAATATCTTTTGAAAAGAGTTATCTCACAAACCATTTTTAATGACTCAATTCAAATTGAAATTAACTATAGGAATAACATTTAAAATAGATAATATATTGCTCAAAACTCACGGATCCATAGGAATTTAACACTAATACAAAAATTCAAAAATTGACAAATCTCAAAATTCAATCCTCACTCTAATGACAAATACTTCTAGCACATATAGTGCACTTGCACTTCATCAGTTGACTGACTCTGGTCGATAATTTATTCTTGAAATTTAAGAACATTAAAGTGACTAAATAGACTCTCTCTCCTTCCTCGTGTTCCCTTTTGATCTACATGATGTCACTTTGCAGGGAAAATGTATGCAACATTTCACTCTTGAAATCCTCTAACATGTTGGCTATCTCACGTTTTATGGATGAGGTGGAGGAAGAGGTACTAGCCAAGACTTGATTATTTCTATCGTTTTTTCTAGCTTCCCTAGAATGGTTTTCAAACAAATTTTTGATGTCATCATAGGCCAACTGATAGATATCTCCTCTAGATAGCATGTTGAGGTTTTCCAAAACTTCCTCCCTAATCCCTCAGAGAAGAACTAACTTGAGTGATCCAGGATCAAGGGTGCAGTTGATCGTCAAGTAGTTTAGTTGAAAGGTTTCCTCGTAGTCTTCTTAATATTCATCGGGTCATCGGGTCATCCTAAATATTTCTTCCTTGGTTTCCTTGGACCTAAAATAATCTATGTATTTATTGTTGAAGAACTCTTGCATTTGGGCCTATGTAGTGATGTTGTCCGCAGGTAGACCTATGAACCAACACAAGGTTGCATCCTTGAGGGTAGAGGGGAACAATTTGATTTTTTTTTCATCTGAGGCATAATCATAAGTCCTAAAAACAACAAAAAAATCAAACATGAAATTTTCATGGTCCTCAGGAGTTAATCCATGGACGTGTGGGAGGCTTGAAGGATTGATGTTTTTCATCCAACTCTCTCCATTGGTTTCTCTGATGGGAAATACTCCTTTGGCTTTTTTCTTGGCCATATCTTGAACAATTGAAGCAGGTTCATCTTCTTCCCCAATAGGTTCTTCAAATTTTCTAGGTTGCTCACCTAGAGGGCATTCTAACTCACAATCACTGAAGAAGAGTGAAGGTTGACTATATGGGAATGTGGGGTTTTTTGGTAGAAATTTTCCTTGGTTTCCCCTACTCCTACGATGCATGAAAGACAAAAAAAATTGTTTTTTTTTACTTTTTTCAAATTGTATGAAAAAAAACAGAAAAAAATGCTTAAGCGGAAACAAGAATCTACTTAGACACCTCCCCAACAATGGCGCCAAAAAGTGGTGAGCGCTGGTATTGAAGAGTGCTGCAACTCCCAAGGGATAATCAACTTTACCCCCGGGTTCGTACAAACTTAGAGGTGACAATGGTATATGCACAACAAATGGATTCTACTCATGCCAACCTTAACTAGATCTTCTAGTCAGTAGTACTTCTAAGCTGTTTATTCTACTTGATTAAAGTGCAGCTAGCTAATGTAATGCATGAGATTTATTCTAATCTAATACAAAGAGAGTGTTTATCAAAATTCTACTTGCAATTGAAAGTGAAAGAAAAGCATCATCAATTAGCCTGGTTGTAGGAAAAGAACCAAAATTATGTTACGGGCACCCATTCATCTTAGTTATCTATTCATGTGTAGTGTTAGCTCAGGTATACCAGTGATCCAATAATTCTTTCAATTTTTTCCATAAAGTCATAGGTCAATTTTATTTACTTTTTTGAACCAGTTCCCTGAAAATAATTTTGGTCACTGAAGAGGTCTAAATCATGTATGCTACTCCTTCATTTCATTCATCTCCACCATCATTGTCAAGGTCATCTCCATCATAAATCAGTTTCAAGGTCACCAACTCCGTCATCATCATTTAAGAGATCTAGGTTTATGTCACTCCACCTCATATAGGTCATTGTCTAGGCTCATCTCTACCTTTGAAAAATCTTCAAATTTTCACTTAAAACCATAATCAAGGAGCTAGCTTGTTTATGAAATGAAATAAATACCACCTCTCTTGTTTCATATGGCTCAAGTTCCAAAAAAGTTCCAAGCAACTCCATTCTATCTCATTGTTCTATGAAAAGAGGAATTATGTCTCAGTGTCTCATTAAAGGAAAAAAAAAATTCATTTTATGTCACAGCTTCAAAGGAGGCAACTTGACCTACTGTCCCAATGAAATACAATAGGGGCCATTCTTAGTGTTTAAAGACACCTCATCTTGTTTTGAAAAGGGTCATTTCCAAATGAGAAAAGTTCAAAGATTTAAGAAAGCAATTTTACTGTCTCATAAAGAAAGGTCAACTGTGTCTCATTATCTCATTCAAGTGTTCATAAAATCACCTCAAGTGTTAAATAATTTAAAGATATATGTTATGTCCTCTTACCTCATTTAAAGGAGAAAAAGGTCATTGTCAAGTGAAAAAGGTCAAATAAGTCATTTTAAGTTTCAAAGGGTAAATGTCATCTCACGGTCTATAAAAAGGCAAAGTTAAAATTCATTTCATTCATATTTACCCGTTCAAGTATGTGAGAGAAGCTCTCCACTTGATTTTCCCTCCATAGTCTCTAAACTCCAAAGCACGAGGCTTAAATCCCATTAAAACCTACTTGCAATCCTTTAAAATCACCCTTGTTATGCTTTTGGGCATCATATTTCATTATTGGACCATGTTGTTTCCCTTCCGAGAATGCTATGCAATGTGTGGTTATGCTTCTAAGTGTTGCACAAGCGCTATGCACACAATATTACACACCTGCCTTCAAGTGTTACGCTCTTGTAAGTTAGTGTTACACTTTTTTAAAGAAGCAGTTTCAAGTTTTTTGAAGCTAGATAACCTCAAAATCAATTCAAAGCTCACCTACATTCTTTGTATAGCCTCCATGCAAAGGTAAGCAACCATCCTATGCTGGTGTTTATTTGAATATTGAAACATTTGAAACATTTAATTTCACTTTATGTTTTCTCCATATGTTCACTGTCATACATATAAAAAATTTATTATAGAAAAACCCTAACCTACCCTATTTGACCTAAAACATAAACCCAAAACATAAACCATAACTCATACATCGTATGCTTCACCACCACACTCGTATCATCTACACTACCATCCCTAACATGCCTAATACAATCAAACCCTAATTCTAGCTATTTTACACAGTGAAAACAGTGAAAACCTTGGCATTGATTATGTTTTAAGCTTTTGACTACCCTACATCCATCTAGTTTCCCTCATTCCACTTGCACTGTGGAACTAAGGTTCCATACTCCTCACTAATTTTTATCAGAATTTTTGATTAGCTCCATATCCCTTGTTTCACCTTCGTAACCTAAAAACATTTTACACTAGTTATTCTCACAACCTAAGTTGATAATTTCCTGCGTTTTGAGGTTTTGACCACCCTAAAATTACCCATTTCTATCCATTCCACTTTCATTGTGGAGTTAAGACACTACCCTATCCACTCAATTTTTCTCAGATTCTTTACTTAACCCCATCACCCTCATTTCATCCTATCAACGTACCCTATTGCTACACAAGCTATTCTCATTGTCAAAATTGGGAATTTATTGTGTTTTAGGAATTTTGACACTTTCCTCACATTAATTTTCCCTCATTCCACCTACATATTGAAGCTAACACACAACATAACCTACTCAAAGTTTTCTAGAATTTTTCTCAACTTTCAGACCCTTCATTTCATCCACCAAACTCACACTTTCCTACACTTTGTCTTTCCAAATTTCCATTCATTCACTCATTTCATTAACACCCTAGGGTTTTCATCATTTCAGTGACAAAAAAAATGGAAAATGACAAGAAGAAATTCAAAGGAGGGTGCCACCTCAGGCTAGAACCCTTCACCATGCATGAAATTAATGCTTCACCATTGGCCAAAAGGTTCTTTGAAAGGGCTCAATGTTCGACATTTTGTGAAAGGATAATGGAAGGGGGTATCATCTTTAGTTGTCCAGAATATTTGAAAAAAGATACAGTATGGGAAATTTCACTCTTGCAGGTATGGAGATAATCCTATCATCTGACCTAATTACTTCAACTATAAGTATCCCTTCTCATGGAGAGCAGTGGTTCAAGGGTATGGATTTAGACATTGAAAAATACAAGCAACTCCTCAAGCCTCATGCTAGAGAGGAGCCATAATATATTTTTCCTTTCAGACACCTTAGAAACAAGTATGCTCCTTTGATGATGTTCATAATGAAGTACTTCACATGTGAAGGAAGATTCTCCAGGTTGTATAGGTATCACATCAGGATTTTGATGCATTTTACCTCTGTCACAACACTTGATTTGCCACACTATTTGTATAAGAGCTTGATTAAGATGGCTGAGAAGGTTCAGAGAAGAAGATAAGATAACCGCACTATTCTATTTCATCATGGCCTAATAAAGCTCATTGTGTTGCATCACTTGTCCTCCATAAACATGACCTGGGAAAACTTCCTGGAGAGATTCTCAATAATGCTTTCTATCTTTCCTATTACATCATTATCACAACTAATGGGGATTGGATCTTATAGCATGCTTAATCAGCTTTTAGATGTTCCTAGGTTTGTGGGATTTTATTACACATATGAGAGGGAGAAGAGACAAGTATTTGCACCTAATTCTTCCAAGAGTGTTCTTGCACTTGGAACCATTCTTGAACAATGTGAGATAGAGGAGCAACCTCTTTTGCATCAACATAGTGAGTAAGTTGTTAGCCACCTATGAAATTTTTGACAAGCAAACATGTGGCTAAAATGTTTTTGAGCCTCCAAGAAATACATTTCCTCTGAAAACATATCATTCTTGAGGCCTCTCTGTGTCTTTAGCCCTTTGAAAAATGTTCACTATTGTTTCCATGAAAAATGCCTCTCTGTTTGTGGAAGAAAATGTTCAGAAGACCTCCATTTCCCCTTATTTCATTCCCACAAAGCCTATGTTTTCATCACCTTTTCCCCCTTTTTCAAATTCCTCCAAAACCCCTCATTAACCCTCTAAATCATCCTAACTCCCCTTTAAACCTTACAAATATCCTTTTTCTGGCTTAAAAACCCCTTATCCCCTTTACCGGAACCCTCCTTTGGCCTTAAGAAAAAACTAAATTTAAGCCAAAAACCCACTTTCTACCTTATAATAGGCCTACGACCCCTTTGGCTAAGCCCTAACCACTTCCCCACCATTCAACCCAGTGCCGGAACCAAGCTCTAAGGCCCTGGGTGCTTATCGCAATCGGAGTGTTCATGTGAGTGCATTCCTTTTGTTACCGTGAAATTCTCTGATGCGATGGAGTAATTGGTCTATAGACCCCCACTGTGATCTTGATTGTTGATCTTTTAAGATCTAACAGCCAGTGCTTGTCTGTCACCATGCCTGCCTGGTCCCTTTGTTAACCTCACCAACTGAATATAGACCATTGATCTCCTTTCCAAATTCGACGGCCATCGCAACACCGCCCCATCGCACATCGGAAAATATTTAAGTGTCACCCTCTGTTTCCCCCGATTGCGATCCTCCGACTCAATCATAACTATTGATCTCTTGAGATCGAATGACCCTCATTTCTCCTGCTCCGCTCCTGTGCCCTCCATTACATCCCCGCTGATTTAACCTCCGCCGTCGATCTAGCTCTGGATCGGACGGCTGGCGCTAAATCGCTCATCGCCAATCAGAACATCTTAAGGTGTCATCCTCTGTTTCTCTCTGATTTTCGATCCACGATTAGATCACAACTGTTGATATAATCTAGATCTACGGCCCACATTCCATCGCATTCCCATTTAACTTTCTCCACTAGACCGTCCAAAGAGTTCATCATTTAATCTCCACCGTTGAATCCCCTCCTGAGATCCAACGGCTAACAGTTAATCGCCCTCTGCTCGTTGGGTCTCACTACCAGAGGTGCCCGAATTTCACTCATTTTGCCCTTTTTCCTTTGTACTTCGTTCAAAATTGAACCTTTGTGTTTTAACACTAAAGGCTATTTTCTCCATCTAACCTGCCTCCCTGGTAAATACCGATTGTTGATCTCATATGCCCATCTAATCCAACGTTCTGCGACCCTCTTTACACCAATCTTTGATCAGCCTTGTTCTTCACCATTCCATAGTGACTTTCACTGGTTTTTCACCTACATCCACCATTCTGCAGGCCTTCGCAGCAATCTTCTGCTCCCTCCCCTGGATTTCATAACGAAGTTTATTGCATTGTGCAGAGTATACGGAGTGGTAAATTCACTCTGTTCCCATAGTCACAACCCTGTGACTGAGAGCGCAGAGAGACTG
Organism: Pinus albicaulis; assembly: GCA_034641835.2. Lineage (NCBI taxonomy): Eukaryota > Viridiplantae > Streptophyta > Pinopsida > Pinales > Pinaceae > Pinus > Pinus albicaulis. The sequence continues at coordinate 1,579,596,960 of CM076580.1, read as the reverse complement.
CCATAGCAGTAACAGAGAAACATCAGTGATGAAGGGAAAGAGATGCAAAAAATATCATGAAGACGATTAGAGAGGCCTAACAAGGCCTAAAGCACTCAAAAAGGTCATACCAAGTTTCAGCGTCAGCAGAAATTATTTCCTCCTGAAAAGACACCTCTCTACAACACTCTCCATGCCTCCTCGAGCCCTTAATAGTTAGTACACTAACAATAACTTCTTAAACACTATCAGGACCACAATTACGGAAGTATGGAGACCTGGAGATTTTCTAGGTACATTACTTGTTTCGAAAGACAAAACAAAGTACCAAACATCCAAGAGGACTTCAAAGAACACATATGAGGTTAATGTTAACCTGATCGAGACCTCCGAGGCAGCCTAAAGAGTACTTACAGTGATGCAGATACCATTAAGTAGAGTGGGCATGAATACTACCTCCACTCTGTCTTAATGAATCAATTTAATTTACATCTACTCCTGCTATTATTCATTCTCCTATAAGAACCCCTGAAGAACATATTGTAAAGGTTGTTGTTAGTTGTAGGGATTCATTCGACTGTTAGAACAATTATTGGGGAAAGTAGCTGAGTAGTTTGTAATTTAGAAGGATGGGAGGAGAAAGTTTGGACTGTAACAGCCATTGAGCTCAGAGTATGTGACTGGTTTTGCACATCAATTGAACAAGCAATTTCACAGGATCCTGGTCTCTATTATGGTGATGTTTCCTTACTTATTTCATGTTTAATCATACTGTCCATTTATTCTCTGATAAGAATAAGTAATTCAACCTTAGGATATACCCCTGCCTGGTACCTTAATGCCCACTGGTCTTCTTATCTTTGATGTTTTTTTGCTGATAGTGAATCTAAGAGAAAATTCATGTAATTTAACTAGTCAAAGATGTTGGTATTACCCATGCTTACTGATGTTTGAATTAGGGGTTGTTGCTTAGATGTTATTGTTGGGTTTAAGCTAGAAGAATTCAGATACCGGGGATTTAGAGTCAGCCCTATCCACTGGGGTCCTTTTCCAACAGATTGGCCTTTCTAAGATCCCTTTGAGCTGGTGTCAAAAGCATTGAAGGTTAAAAGCCCTTCTCTGATCTTAGGCCTTGCTCTGCGTTAAATCTTAACTTTGGTTTTTCCTTGAGATTATGTTGAAGCAGGCCTGGAGTTAAATGACCTCTGACCTGATCTTAAGCTACCTTTGTGTCATTATTGAGAGTTTCCTTTGAGTATGTCGAAGCAGTTCTGGATTTAAATGATATTTGACCTGATCTCCAGAATGAAATTGTGTTTCTTTCCTTCTTTCACCTTCACTCCTTAATGTTCCATTCCACCATCTATCTAAAAGATCCTTTAGTATAGATGACTTGCCCTATGGAAAGCCTTGGTTAGTTGTTATGCAAGTAATTCCCTTTCATGACTCCATAGCCCAATGGATTGGCACTTTATTGAGCCATCTTCTTTTGCTAAAACATCCTGCTATTTTGTTCTTTTCTCCCATATCCTTCTCAGTTAATGATCCCCGGCCCAGCAACCAAATCATTTTAAAACCCCTTATGCTTCATACCTAGCCTAACATCTCATTCTGAGATTTTCAAAGATATATCATTCTTTTCCTTTATAGAGAGATCCCTCTCTAGATCAAGGAGGCCTAGATCCTAGGATCCCAAAGCGGTTCTGATGTTGTCTTGTATTTTGGTCTTTCCAATCTAGCCAAAACACAAGAACCCCAACATAAGTGACATTGGAAGCTAAGGTATTATATCAGGTGGAGGTTAGATCAGATGAATAAATAATCAAAGAGAAATATAAAGAAATAACATAATTGAAATAGGCCTTCTCCGTTGCCCAATCCCAAATTAATTTCCTTCAGTAGAAAAATTTTCAATTGCAAGTGAATCAGGTCCTACAAAGCAAGTACAAATCACAAATGGAGGAAAATAGAGTTAAAGGAAATAATTTTATTGTTTTTGACTAAATTCAAAACATGGGTGTTGAAACGCAAACAAGTAGACCAAGAATAAGAGGCCTAAAAAGGGCGATGGAGAGAGAAAGATAGTCAACTCATCAATCTGAAAAGTTGACCTTTGATGAGATTATTTCCATGGAGATCAATGAGGATAGAGAGCTTTGGTTGTCAAGAGTTAATGAGAATTTGGAGAATCTTTTGAAAAATTCTAAAAGGGATAACAAGCTACAAAGACACATGGAAAACCATAATCACACCAGGAACACCATTTCTCAAATAACATTGAAACAGGTGAAGAAAAGTCTTAAAGAAGCACAAATGAAGCTCAAAGAGAAGGATACCTTGGAATTATTGGTTAGATCTTCTTTAGATATGTATCCTATCTCTTGCAGGTGCCATAGAACCAAATTTGAGAACTTTTGATCAATTTTTGAATTTTATTTCATTTTTTGCAGAATTCTGGAAATTTCTCATTGCTGAAGGGTAACAGACTTTTGTTATTTTTATTTTGAAGGCATCCAAATGGTGATTTATTTACATGGATGGATGTATTTTGATGAGTACATCACAGATCAGGAACCCTCATGGCATGAAAAGGTGTAATTTGGGAGAAAAAGGCTCAAAATCCACTCATTTTTAATGTTTCTACCTCCTTTTTGGACCTTGGTAACACTTTTGAGTGACCCTGGGAGAATGGATTTTTAAAGGCCTTCCCGTGGTCCATTTTGAAAAAATCAAGATTTTATGGGAACTAGACACACAGGTCTAGTTGACCATTCTTTAAGAAGTGGATTTGGACTCTTAAAAGTGCCTCCAAATTTTTTTTATGCTTATGAAAATTGTTTTTACTCTTCTATTGGAAATGTCACAGATCAACATTGGATTCCTCAGGACAGTTGTTAAGCTCAAATGTGGTCAAAAATTCGAGGCAATGATGCCCTATGAGTTGTCATTAGAGTTATTATGTTGGTTTTTTCTTCCTATACTGAAGGAATATGTAATTAATGTAAGGGACAAACACTCCTAGTTTATAGCTAAAATTCAGGGAATGGTTTCTAGCCTCCCTAGAAACTAGGAAATGACTCATATTTTACATTTATGATCCGTTTTTGACGAGATTTCGACCTGATGAGGTTTCATAGTCCATATTTTCTATAAATAGACTCTCATTAGTCTTTTTTTGGGTTTAATAGTCTCATCTTGCAGTGGAGCTCTTGTAATCAAATTTTGGAATGAAATCAGAGACATATTTGCAGGAATTGTGTCAACATACTTGTGGTATGCTTTGGAGCATCTGTTTTTCTCATGTGGTTTTATCATTTCATGCTTAATACCATGTATTCTTATTCATATATTTTTATCTTGTAATTTTATGAGCATAAATAATATTTATGCATTCTCTATTTTAGACGAGATTTATCATACTATGTTTATTTACTTATAAATCGAATGAATTCACCTCAGTTATCATTCAAATTATCCTCCATTTAATCATATACTCAATGAATTATTAAAATTCTTTCAAACTACCTATCTTGCCTCACATATTCTCTGGAGGTTCACCTTCGATTTCATACCTAAAAATCTTATACACATTCCAGTCATTGTATTTTCTATCGAACATTCAAAACATCAAACAAATTCTATTTACTGAGCTTATATACCTAGCCTAAGATTATTAGATACTCAGCCATTCATTTTACTGCAAAAGTGACAAAGAGAGAGCCCTCTCTGGTCTGGGTAGGGCTAGCTACCTAACCTAAAGTTTGGTCTGTGGTTACCTTTCTACAATCCTATCATCAGCCTTGGGAATTTGGAGAGAGTGATAACATCCTTGGCATTGTTGCGGGGGAGCAGTTGCTAAACATTCCTTGGGAATATTTATTTAATCCTCTAAAAGTTAGAATTGTAGGTGACAAGCTCTAACATTCAAAATATGCTGAATTTTTAAATTTGAGCCTGTAAAAAATTCCTATATTAAGTTGAATCCTAAAAGACATACCAGGTCAAATCTAGACCCAAATCCCTCATCAATTGTGTATGATCCTGAGAGTCTTTTTAGAAAACATCAAATCAAGTCTCGGAAGGTTGGAAGATTTTTTCCTTCACTTGTAAAATCAAATTCTCGACCTAATATATTTGTTCCAGAAGAATTTTTCTATTATTCAAAATTTGAAAAATATTTGTTTAGAACTAAGTCTGAAACTTTTCTTTCAAAATCCACCTTTGATCCTTTTGATTTCAAGTCCTTTGCACTATTTTTTGAGTCGTTTAATTCTAAATTCGATAGTGAAATTTGGTCTAGTATTCACAAACTAAAAGGCTTGATAGAAAAATTTCAAGAAGGCTTATTTTCAATATCAATAGTAGGATTTTTCTTCACCTATCATTACACCTTCTAATACAACTACATCATCAATCCCTCCTTTCATTATGTCTCTACCTCTGTAAGTTTTTACTCCATCAACACCTCCACCACCTCCTCCATTAGTCATGGTCAGATTCTCTCCATTGACCCTACCAATTCAGCTCACTCCGCTACCTCATAACTATGGTCAGAGGCTTCCTCTTTTTGATGTAACATCAGAGGTTACATCTTATCAGTATGTTTCCAAAGTGATTGATTTCATAGATCTTGAATAGATCGACATTGACAATGCTAATATGTGCATCATTGCACAAAGTTTCTCTGGAGAGGTAAATAAATGGTTTCACTCTCTCATAGCTGGTTCAATAGGCACTTCACAACAACTGATTGATTTTTTTATGGTGAAATGGGAAGAGAAGAAAAATCTATTGCAGATTTTAGCTAAGTATAACGTTTTGAAAAGGAATCCCAATGAGTGTGTCCAGACTTTACAACTAAATTCAATAAAATATACGATTCAATTCCTGAGAATATTAAGCCTTCCTGAGGCATTTATTTACTTCATTATCTTTATGGTTTCGATCCCAACATGGCCTATTAGTTGAGAGAAAGAAACCCATCAACTCTTAAAGAAATGTAGAGAAACGTAGTGAGCGTGGAAGCCAATTTGATCATTAAGAATCCTAAAATCAAGAGGGAAAAAATATCCACTATCAAATAAGAAGCATCCACTTCATCAAAAGGAAAATTAGATACCTTGATTAAGCCCATTGAGAAGATGATGGATAAAATTTCCATCGCTGATCGATAAGCTGAACCCTCCATTATAAATCCCAATTTTAGGGGTCAAAATCAATAGCCTCAATACAAGATCAAGTAAAGGGAACAAAGGGGTTAGGATCAACAAATTCAACATCAAATTCACACTCCATTTCAGCATAATTATACTAAAGACCTTGATGAATATGACAAAGAATAAATTTTTGACAAGAACCATTTATTTGAGGAAAATCAACAACCTATTTTACTCGCTGAAGAAGATCAATTTTTTGCAGAAATTTGTGCACCAGATGATCAGCAATTTGTCTTATCAAATGATGACATGTTATCAGTGCACATGGGATATTATCGGAGGGGATATCAGAATTATCTTTCTTAAGTGCAGAGACAGTATGCCTTGAGGAATAGGAATGCTCCTATAATCTCCAATTAGAAAAAATAGAACGCTCAAGTAGATGCTCATCACAAAGAAGATGCTGCCCCAAATCAAAGTAAAGATAAGGGACCTGTTGTTCCTAATCATGCTGAAGGAAAAGAAGCTTCTTCCAACTGTCAAAGAGAAGATAAATAAGTCCAAGAAGGAGGACAAAAGAAAGAGTCTTCACACAAAGACTAGCTTGAGAAGAAAGATGTGCCATTGAAAGAGGTAGAAAAACATTATGCTCTTTTTTCTCTTCAAAATGAAATTCCCAAATTGAAAGTCTCCATTCCTCTAACAGAAACATTTAAGAATGGTCAGTAGAAATTTCAAGTTTCTAAGTTTCTTATAGTTGATCAAATGCTATATTGGAGGTGTTTGTGGTGTAGTTTTTCAAATGTAAAACTCAGAATATCCAGTCGTCATTTTTAGTCTATGTTTCAAGTCTAAATCAAGACTCATCTTCAGGACAACCTGCTAAGAAGAGAGAAGATCAGGGTAAATAAATAGTGGAAAGAAGGAGATGAAAGGGCCGACTAGTTCTAATTTTTTTTAAAATTAATTAGCTATTTATTTTAGATTTTTCAAAAAGATTATTTATTTTATTTATAATTTAATAATGACACATTTAATTTATTACTATTATTATTATTGTTTATTGAATTATTTATTAGCATCCCTACACTAATTGATATTAAAATTAATTTTATTAAAACTTTTATTTTATTTGTTAATACTAAATTTTTGAGGGAATGTTTAGGTAGTTATGATGGAAATATTTTAAGATGGTTAACATATATTATAATGGGTAAATATAAAATTTTAAATTATTGTAATAATGAGGAGATATTATAAGGGTTTATTTATTATTATTTTATTAAAAAAAAATCAATTTTATTAATACTAAGTATGAGGGGTGTTAATAATTAAAGGTTGGTTGTTACTAAAACTAAGGGACAATATTAGGGTTATTTTAATAAATATATTTAAGATAGTAAGTAAAGGGATACCCTATATTATAATGGGAAACTATAAATGATCCTAAATATTGTGATAATGTGGAGTTTATTATTATTAGTATTAGAAGGGTTTATTTATTATGCAGTGTAGCCTTTCTAATATGTTATATTATATTTGAAGCAAAGAAAAAGGGTTAAGGGAGGATAAGGAGAGTTTTAATATTTAAAATGGGTTTAGAAAGGTAGCATGTTAGTGGGAGGAAAGGTGCTAGGAAATGATTTACGAGAGAAAGGAAAAAGAAATTTAGAAGGTAGGGGGATGGTGTGAGGGGATGATTATATGAAAGGGATACGTCAGGAAAGCATGTAAGGACATTGACAAGCAGGAGGATGGAAAAGGTGCCGAAAAAAAATATAGGGAGGTGGTAAGTTTATTTGCGGGAAAGAATGTGAATCCAATTTTGGTTAATCTCTAAGCCTCCATGTCTATTGAGGTTGTGAGGGTGTTTAATGATTTCCAGGGCTTCACGCACTTTACGCTTAAAGTGATGCTTCTCATTGGTAATGAACACTGCATCTTCAAGGCATATGTGGTGACATGTCTTATTAGAGTGTTGTTCCAAAGCTGAGGTTTTGGTTCTTCCTAGTCTGATGTCCACCCCATGTTCTTTAAACCTTATTTTGAAGGTCCTACCTGTTTCCCCAATATAGCAATCTCTGGATGAACAATTAATTTTGTAAACCCCTTTTTGTTGGAGGTGGTTGGGGTCATCTTTGATAGATTTCATCCTTTGTATGATGGTAATTAGAGGCTTGAAGGATGCTCTAATGTATATCTTGGCTAGAAATTTAGTCATCTTGTCCACGACCCCTTGGATATAGGGGAGATATTCTTTTGTTATTATGGAATTGTCAGTTGAAATTCTATTATTTCTAGATCTAGCTCTTTGAATAGCTCTGTTGATGTCTCTATTACTGTATCCCAAGTTCATGAATGATCTTCTTAGATGTTTTATTTCTTCCTCAATATGAGTATCGTCTGATATTCTAAAGTACCTTGTAAAAAGAGTCAACAGAACCCCCATATTTTGAGCAGGGTAGTGGTGTGAATCAGCATGTAGGTAATTTTTAGTTTGAGATTTCTTCTTGAACACTTTGTGCCCAAGGGTTCCATCTTCATTTCTTGAGAGTAGAATGTCAAGGAAAGGGATACGATTGTTTACCTCTAGTCGGCCCTTTCATCTCCTTCTTTCCACTATTTATTGACCCTCATCTTCTCTCTTCTTACCAGGTTGTTGTAATATTCCCACTTAGCCCATGCTAATGGGAATATTCTATTTTGCCTTGTTTTATTTTTCATTTGATGTTGATGAATAAGATGTAAAGGAGGACAAGTAAAACTCCTGAAAATAACAAAATAAATCAATGCCCAATGTGAACATGGCTAAATCTGGGCCATTTTATAAAACACACTTGAGTGTGAAAGAGGTTGATCACTTGACCAAGTCAACCATGACCATATCTATAATGCAATATAGATGTATTGAACCTCCTTGAGGCACATCGCAGTTCTAGATACATGTGAAAGGGGCTAAACTGATGAAGTGGTTTAGGGTTTGACAAGACTCCAATCTTATAAAAGGAAGAGGAGAGAAGCATGAAAGGGTTGTTGAAGATATTAATTCAGAAGAATTTGTTTGCTTAGACGTTTCTCATTCTCTAGCTATTTGGATGAGAATAGTGCTGCTTAGCACTTGGGTGTTCCTGGTCAGAAATCCCACCTCCTTCCTAGAGCAGCTCTTGGAGGAGTTTTTCTTCTCTTGTCCACTATTAGGCTTGGGCCAAGCTTCACCTTACACCTACAACACTGATCCTATTGAGGTTTGGGTTGTCCTTGTGAGTTTCAGTAAGTGGGAGATAGATCTCTTCAGATCTATGCATACCTAGCCTCTCTTTTCACTGGGAATGTCAACTATCCTATTGGAAAGAGTGTTCTAGACCATTGGAGCAATAGATCCAAACCTTGACATCAGGCCAAACCATTCTCAAAGCTTACAGCACAGTTTTTATCCCTAAACTGCGTTATTTTCAAGTTTTTAGTTGCAGGGTGCTTTGTCTGCATTTTGGAGGAGAGATATCTAGTGTTAGGATTCTTCCTCTCACCGTGGTGATCCATGGATTGGCCATCCAATCCATGTTTGTTTCAGATATGATCTACTGTTCTATTATATGATTCAGTAAATTTTGAATATTTCTGTAGATCTGCAACTCTAGATCTCAGATCTACTCTCTGTGCTTCATGTTTTGCACAACACCCCAAGGGGAATGTATAGATGAGCTTTTCTTGTACACAGATCTCAATTATATCTATATTTTTATGTACAGATCTAATCTAGATCTAAGCTATAATAAACTGCTGCTTCAGCCCATCAAAATAACGCTGTCAAGTTTATGCAGTCTTTTCTTGTGGTTGTAGCACCTCATTTCTGAGGATTTATTCCTGTATAGTCTTATACTTTCTCTTGTACAATGTATGGGCTGTAATTTAAATCTGATTTGCTACTATATATCTGATATTTGAGCCTCCATATTGGCCTACTACTTTTCTTCAGTGGAATTGCGTTATTTCTGAAGAAGTTTGTGTGTATTGTTGTAGCCCCTTCTTGGGCAGTTTTCAAGCCTGCCTAGGTGTGGGAGATTTGTTTAACCCACCTGGAGAGATTTGTTTCTGATCTCCTCTTGGATTTAGGTCTTAGATAATGAGATCTAAGGGATCCAAAGGCTTATTTCAAGATCTATAGTAGCCATTCCTGAAAAATGTGTTTTTCAGGCATGCCTTACTAGCACTCCCATTTTGAGGATACTATAGTGGTATCGGAGCAAATTTTTCTTGGCTCAGCCTATGAGCTTCAAGAATTATGGAGTATTCTCATGGAAAGGAGGAGATCTAAAAGATAAAATAGAGAAAACCCTTTTTTTCTGGAGAAAATAGGTTCACAAAAATTCTATCTCAAGCTCTGCAAGGTGTTAGAAAAGACATCAAAGAAATGAGGAGGGAAAAGCATGAATATCCCTCAACAAGATCTACAAGATCTATATATGAGGAAGGTTCTCAGTCCTCATCTCATGGATATGAGCACTCAGCCATATCACCAAATCTACAACATTCTGTCAGTAACTTCTTGATGAAGAGGAAGGGAGGAGATGTGCCAAAGAGAGAGAATCACTTGAACTTCCAAGGGTCTTGTAAGATCAAGGAAGAGAAGGCTAAGGATATCAACGCAGTCAAGATAAGGGCACATCTAGATCCTCATGGAGAGGAAGAAGGGGCAATGGCTCCAAGGAGAGGAACTCTTGCACTCTTGCAAGAAGTTCTAAAGAATCTCACATATGGGGATTATGGCACAATCCATATGAAGCCTGTGCCATCACCATCAAATGGTGAGATCTTGAAGATAGAAGAAGGACAAGAGGAGGGCAAGCATCATGTGATGAGGAGCATATACCCCTCTCTTTTCCCGAAGTTTTATGCACAAAGAAGGCAGGAGGATCTGTGCAAGGAAGGCAAGGAAAAATCTGTCCATACATATACACATCATGCTCTATGCCTTGATGTCTCTTTACATGGAGGCATTCCACTAGGAAGACCTAAAATAAAGTGTTCTCTCAACTATGGCTAAGGAGGGAGCTTTGGGAGAAACTATCATAGCGTAGAGAATATTTCATGGATTCAAAAGAGAGATCAACAATTTTCTGAATTGGGCATTGCTATCTCCCTCTCAGTTATTTGCGCTGAAAAAGGAGAATTTAGAAATCTATGATGGCATGGACATTATGTCATATGGAAACCCCATATATTTGGGGAAGCCAATGGTATTTTCATTCACAAAGGAGGTTTCTTAACATGACAAGAGGATATCAACACTCTTGCATGCATGGGCTACATTGAGGAAGTTTTGGAAGACAAGGGGTTTCCAAGGGGAGGTTGAATTCCATCTACTTCAATATTGTCTTAAGAAAGATTAGTTGTAAGGGAGGTAGCAGAATGAAGTTGGTAGTAATCCAACATGTTACTTTGACATCGAGCATGTCAAGGAGGAGAGCCATGTTGTGGCAGGGGCTGCATTGCAGATTTCTACAGTGCTGTAATTGTTGGGGAGCCTAGATCCAAATTGGGATTCCCAAATTTTGATGGAATACTCCAAGGACCTTTTTACATGTAAGGTTATAGATGGGAAAATGATAGATGGGAGGCATAAGGTAGTTGAGGGAGTCATTTATTCTCATGATCAGATCTATTTGGCTAGAGACTCCAAGCTTAACGAGAAACTACTTAATGCAGCCTATGAGATCGTGCTTTCAAAACCCACTGGTTTCATTAAAGAATATCATACTATATTAGATGGATTCATGTGGGATAAATTAAAAGAGGATGTGCACTCTCATATGAGGAAGTGCATGGATCATTTTTTGGGTGAGGAGGACCATAAATCTTGGGAAGAGTTATCATTACCACCTCCTTATTCATTGAGTGTGAGAGGGAGCTCATCCATGAGATACCTTGCTAATTTGAAACAAGTGTATGATAAAATTTGTATTGTTGAACCTCATTATGTATTTATTATATACTTGCATTCTCTTAACACTCATGTGCAGGTCTTGGCTCCAAGAGGGGGCACCTTTTCTTATGGGCTTCATGAGCCACTTTGGGCCATGAACAATGGTGATGTTGACCATTCCTTGGGAGATATTGGAGAGATGATGTACTCTTCATGGTGTGATGCATCAACACCAACCATCATACACCTTCTCCAAGCATGCAAGAAGGATGAGGCAGCAAATAAGTTTTGGGGAAAACACTTGTCATATCATATCCTATGGCAGTTAGGAGTAAAACTGCGCTAGTTGCACATGATGGACCATTGTCATTCTCCTTTATTGCATATGGCAGCTAGCATGACCTTAATTATGATCCCATATTCTGAAGATGTTATTATATTTTTTGGGGGCATGGTTGAAGGAGAGACACATATGTTGGATGTGTCCTTGGGGAAATAAATTTCCTACATTTTCTGCACTACATGTTCTGAGGGGAGCATGGGATATTATATGGCCATTATGATAGATCACTTCTTTCTTTGTAAGGTGAGCCATATGATTGTTTGGGACATGCCTCTTATAAGTATTGTGGAGGAGTTTTCCTATGGATTTCCAAGCTGGGAGGTGATCCAATTTATTTGGATGATAGCATGGAGATGGGAGCCTTTCATGAATGATGAGATTCCCCATGATTTTCATCACTTCTATCTTGAGGAGGCCATGGATCAACAAGGAGGTTTCCATATAGACCTTCCAGTACTTCATGATGGGAGCCATTGGGTTTATTCACCAAAGGCCCACTTTCACATTGGGGAGGGACCATTGGAAGACAGAACTATTGCAGAAAATCTGAAGCAATGGTGGAGACTATTGCATGAGGGGGCCAAAAGAGAAGAATGGGATATTTTGCAGCACTCACCTTATCAGTTGCTTGAGGACAAGAAACATATTGGAGGGGAGGATTTTGATATTCCCACTTAGCTCAAGCTAATAAGAATATTCTATTTCACCTTGTTTTATTTTACATTTCATGTTGATGAATAAAATGTAAAGGAGGACATGCAAAACTCCTGAAAATAAAAAAATAAATCAATGCGCAATGTGAACATGGCTAAATCTGGGCCATTTTATAAAACACACTTGAGTCTGAAAGAGGTTGATCACTTGACCAAGTCAACAATGACCATATCTACAATTTAGTCTAGATGCAATTGAACCTTCTTGAGGCACAACATAGTTCTAGATGGAGGTTCTACATGTGAAAGGGGCTAAAATGATGAAGTGGTTTAGGGTTTGACAAGACTCCAATATTATAAAAATAAGAGGAGAGCAGCATGAAGGGGTTGTTGAAGATATTATTTCAGAAGAGTTTGTTTTCTTAGACATTTCTCATTCTCTAGTTGTTTAGCTGAGAATAGTGCTTCTTAGCACTCGGGTGTTCCTGGTAGGGAATCCCACCTCCTTCCTAGAGCATCTCTTGGAGGAATTTTTCTTGTCTTGTCCACTATCAAGCTTGGGCCAAGCTTGACCTTACACCTACAACGCTTATCCTATTGAGGGTTGGGTTGTCCTTGTGAGTTGCAGCAAGTGGGAGATAGATCTCTTTAGATCTATGCATATCTAGCCTATCTTTTCACTAGGAATGTTAGCTATCACATTGGAAAGAGTGTTCTAGACCATTGGAGCTACAGATCCAGACCCTGGCATTAGGAAAAACCATTCTTAGAGCTTAAAACACAGTTTCTATCCCTGAACTGCGTTATTTGCAATTTTGCAGTTGCAGGGTGTTTTGTCTGCATTTTGGAGGAGAGATCTCTGGTGTTAGGATTCTTCCTCTCATTGTGGTGATCCATGGATTGGCCATCCAATCCATGTTTGTTTCAGATCATATTTTTTGTTAAATTATATGATTCAATAATTTCTGAATATTTCTGTAGATCTGCAACTCTAGATCTCAGATCTACTCTTTGTGCTTCATGTTTTGCACAAAACCCCAAGGGCAATGTCTAGATGAGATTTTCTTGTACACAGATCTGAAGTAGTTCTATATTTTTATGTACAGATCTACTCTAGATCTAAGATATAATAAACTATTGCTTCATCCCATTAAAATAATGATTTCAAGTTTATGCAGTCTTTTCTTGTGGTTGTAGCACCTCATTTCTAAGGATTTATTCCTGTATAGTCTTCTACTTTCTCTTGTACAATGTATGGGATATAATTAAAATCTCATTTTATATTATACATATGATATTTGAGCCTCCATATTGGCCTTCTACTTTTCTTCAGTGGAACTGCGTTATATCTGAAGCATTTTGTGTGTATTGCTGCAGCCCCTTCTTTGGGCAGTTTTCAAGCCTTCCTAGGGTTGGGAGATTTGTTTAACCCACCTGAAGAGATTTGTTTTTGATCTCATCTTGGATTTAGGTTTTAGATACTCATATATAAGGGATCCAAGGGCTGATTTCAAGAGTTGTAGCAGCCATTCCTGAAAAATTCATTTTCAGGCATGCCTTGCTAGCAGTCCCATTTTGGGGATACTACAGTGGTATCAGAGCAAATTTCTTGGCTCAGCTTGTGGGCTTCAATAATTATGGAGTTTTCTCATTGAGAGGAGGATATCTGCAAGAGAAAACAAAGAAAACCCTTTTTGTCTGGAGAAAAGAGGTTCACAAAACTTCTATCTCAAGCTCTGCAAGGTGTCAGAAAAGACATCAAAGAAATGAGGAGGGAAAAGAAGGAAGATCCCTCAACAAGATCTACAAGATCTATACATGAGGAAGGTTCTCAGTCTTCATCCCATGGATATGAGCACTTAGCCATATCACCAAATCTACAATGTTCTGTCAACAACTTCTTCATGAAGAGGAAGGGAGGAGATGTGCCAAAGAGAGAGAATCACTTGAACTTCCTAGGGTCTCGCAAGATCAAGGAAGAGAAGGCTAAGGATATTAGCGCAGTCAAGACAAGGGCAATCTAGATCCTCATGGAGAGGAATAAGAGGCAATGGATCCAAGGAGAGGAACTCTTGCACTCTTGCAAGAAGTTCCAAAGAATCTCACATATGGGGATTGTGGCACAATCCATGTGCGGCCTGTGCCATCACCATAAAATGGTGAGATATTGAAGATAGAAGAAGGAAAAGAGGAGGGAAAGCATCACGTGATGAAGAGCATATACCCTTATTTGTTCCAGAATTTTGATGCACAAAGAAGGTAGGAGGATCTGTGCAAGGAAGGCAAGGAAAAATCTGTCCATACATATACACATCTTGCTCTATGCCTTCATGTCTCTTTAGATGGAGGAATTACACCAGTAAGACCTCCTTATGGGAGGAAAACTAAAGTGTTTTCTCAACTATGGGTAGCATATGCTTACTTGGCTAAGGAGGGAGCTTTGGGAGAAACTAGCACAATGCAAAGAAATGTAGTGCTAGACATCCTCAAGACATTCTCTGAGTATACTTTATCATTGTTCCCAAGAGACAACAATTTTTATGCTGATTTTCTTGCTACTTCGACCAACATGTTGAAAATTTCATTGTATCCTAATAAGAAGTATGAGATAAATGTCAAACATTGCCCTGTTGTCCCAAAAAATGTTCAGTATTGGCAAGTCTTTCAAGATGATAAACAGATCAGCAACTTCTTGCAGACATAAGAGGAATTTGTGAATTCTCAAATGGATAACCAATGCTATGAAGATGACTAAGAAATCCATGCAACAGAGATGTAAGTGCTTCCGCTAAAAGATAAATTTATTCCAAGATGTTTGTTACCTATTGAAGATTTTTTTGATCAAGATGATGTTGCATGCAAACTGATCATGTTTCCGACAGAAGTGGGAGTGGAAGATCTCAACCTTGGCACTCCGGAAAACCAAAGATGGTAAAAATTTCAAAATATTTGAGTGCAGAAATGAAAGGTAAATATGCAGTGCTTATGTTTCAGTTTGCTGATTTATTTTCTTAGGAATATTCTAATTTGAAAGTCTATGATAAGAGCATAATTCAACATATCATTCCCTTGAAGTCGGATCATAAGCCTTTCCACCATAAGCTAAGAAGAATGAATCCTAAGTTGCTTCCCTCTATTCAGAAGGAGGTAAATAGATTATTTACAACTGGTATCATAATGCCTCTTCACTTTTCAAATTGGTTGCCTAATCTAGTTCCATTAAGGAAGAAGATAGGATAGATTCACTTGTGCATTGATTTTGAAAATCTGAACAAAGTGTCATTGAAGGAAAATTACCCACTACCGAAGATGGACCATATTCTTGACAGGGTATTTGGATCTCCTATAATTTCATTACTGGACGAATACTCTAGGTATAATCAGATTCTTGTTCATCCAGAAGATCAAGAGAAGACAACCTTCACAACATCTTGGGGTACCTTCATGATGTTTCTATCCTAAGTAGCCCTTGATGTCTACTTTCCAACCCAATTTGAATCACTCAATTTGGATTTGAAACGAGAAAGTTAGAACCAAAACATTGACCGGATGTCTAGCGGGCAGCTCAAGAACAGAGTTGGGACAGTCAGTTTTTGGAGGCCTAAATGAATGAATTTTTAAAACCTGTTTCTATGGTAGATTCCCCTATGAATCTAGTTTACAATTCAATTGGAATCACTCATTTTCGATATCGTATGGGGAATTTATGATCAAAATACTGACTGTCTATCGTAAATCAGCACCCTTAAAACTCTGTTTTTCCGGATGTTCCTTACAGTATTTCACCTATCAATTCTTCTT
This sequence comes from Pinus albicaulis, assembly GCA_034641835.2. Taxonomy (NCBI): domain Eukaryota; kingdom Viridiplantae; phylum Streptophyta; class Pinopsida; order Pinales; family Pinaceae; genus Pinus; species Pinus albicaulis. The sequence continues at coordinate 1,579,581,105 of CM076580.1, read as the reverse complement.
TTCTTCAAAACTTGTTTCTATTGGAGATAAATAAATGAATATACTTTCATTTCCAATTTGAATCATTCGAATCCGACATCAAACGAAGAATCTATGCTTAAAACATTCACTGTTGTTCTAAGTGGGGTAAGCGAAAATGACTCTGTTATGCAGGTTGTTCTAAGTAAAATTGACATATCATATCATTGAATTTTTAAAACCTTTTGCTATTGGAGATTAACCTTTGAATTAGCTCTCATTTGGCTTTGGAATCACTCAATTTGGACGAAAAACAAAGAAGTTGTGACTAAAACACTGCAGGTTAGCATGATTGGCCACTGCTCTCCCGCAGGTAACAAATATATTTTACTTTGTTATTTTCTCCGTGGATTTGTTCTATAGAGTAACTACTTGTTAGTTTTTTTGCATAATTCTTGGATTAGGGGAGCCCGCGCACCTCTCTTTCTCCATGATTTAATGTTTTCTTGCAGGTAGACACTCGTTTTTTGCAGGTCTTGGGAAAATAAAGGTCGTCAATTTATGGACGAGTGATTCTTGAAACAAATTTTAATAAAACAAAGGAATTTCATCCAACTCATTACCCAACGGATTCATAATAGAACAAATGAAGAATTGATTTCCATTTGAAGATTCATGTCATGTCTTTGCTGCCAAAACATTTTTCGAATAAATCATTTTTTTGACATAACATCATAGCTGTTGTAACTTAATTTATTTATTTACATACTGTTTTTGTTGTTTTTTTCTAATTTCTCTTATATTTTGTGTTTCAGGTGTTGCTTCATTCAAAGTGTAACTCATCCTCAGCATCAATGCCGTGAACAGCTAATTTGTTTTTTTGCATGTTTGCATTTTATGATTGTCCATTTTGCTGTTCCTTTTCTAAAGGAACGACACTTTTAGTTTTTGCTGTTCCTTTTTCCAAAGGAATGACATTTGCATTTTCACACTTTTTTTGTGTGTATTTTTTCTTTTTGGTGTGCATTTCCTTTGTTGTTCCCTACAAGGAACAACACTTTTTTTGAGTGTTTTTGTTGTTCCTTCAAAGAAGCAACACTTTGGGAGCAACCCTTCCTTCCTCTTGTGGGATTATTCCTAGTTCATCTCAACCACATTTTACTGATTCCCTTTTATGGCATGAAGTACACTATTTTTATGAGGACAAGAATTATGGATTCTATTGAAGCGAGCTAATATCATTCACGTTATGATCTTTAACAGGACAACTCCTTGATGATAGATTATTTTAAAAAGAGACACAATTATTTATATACTACTTTACTGCATTGTTTTCTGTTGAACATGATATTGATTGATCATCTTAATACCATGTTGGTTCCACCCTTCTGGATTATAATCTTCTCTGTCTGTAATAAATGCGATTATGGGTATATTTTTCTATTGACATGTTCAACTTCTTCCACCATCCCTGCTCTTAAGGAGTACTGAGCCTCCCTCTTTTTATCATAAAAATGTGTAATAATAACAAAATTTTGTTCGCAGATGGAGGATAGGGGGTCTCATTATGAGCCAGCCTACCATGTTCATAAGGCTGTAACAAAGTGACATTCCCATTATGGCCACCACACCAGGGTTATGATCCATTGGATAGCCCAATTATCCTTGGAGCAGGAGGTCTCATCACGAGTCGGCCTGATCACTTTTGCTACATCCCAGTGAATGGCAGTGTGGTTATCTGGTTACCACGCCAGCACATTGATCTCTTCTGTAGAACAACAATGTAACTCTCTAGTTATAAATTGAGGATTCTGGCTCATCTGGGTTAAAAAGCAACCCTGCCGAGGCTATGGACGCCTGCTGGCAGCAGCGGCTCTGCTTATGGTATTGAAGTTATATCTTATCGTCAATTATTATTATAATACCCTTTTCTTATTTTTCTTTTTATCAGAGAAGTTATTTCCTTAACTTTCTCCCTGTTTTGAACCTTTATGCATGAGAAATTGTTTTATGATCAATCGCATCATTTTCAGCTAGCATACTATCAGTAAAGCATCTTTTTGGCATATTGTTGTTCTTTTTCTCTTTTTCATAACTTATCATCAATCCAAAGCATCCTATCTTTTATTCATAACTATCTTTACACACTCTGCTCTCATTATAACCATAACTCCCGCTATCCTATCATTGATATGTGTACTCTGCTTCATTCACTGCTATATTGTTCATTCCCTTGCCTTGCCATCAGCACAACACCTCTCATACGCTTTATGGTCATGGCATTCCTTTTCCAATTGGAGGGGGGAATGTATGCATTATGGGATTGCATGCGATATGATTACTGCACTCTGCCATAACTTGTTGATTTGACAAAAGTTTTTCTGATTGAAAGTTTTGCATGCATCTTATCTGTTGCTATTCAAACTTAACACTATGGATTCAAGAACATTGTATGCAAAATAGTGCTTTGTTTATAGGAGAACAACAAGTATGGGCAGAATTCTATTCACAGCATGACTACAGTATTGCAACTAACAGAAGAGGCTCGAGCAACTCGCGAACGTGAACAATTCTTCAGACATGATGTGCTTACCTGGATTCCACCTTTTGCATCACTTTCAGCACCAACTCTGCCTACATCAGCTTCAACAACTGCCAGTGCATATATGTCATTCCACATTTTTTGAGGTAAAACTTGAGGTAAAATCGCATAATTTTCTGATTTATTACGAATTTAGGAGAATTTCATAAAAATCCATTTTGAGCATCATTTATCATCCTTCAGTCCACATCTATACCACTCCCTATTTTTCAGCGGCATATCATTTTCGAGTATGGGGGAGTGTTCCTTTCATTCATTTCTTTCTTATGACTATGTCATTCATATTCTTTATCATCCATTGCTATTCTTATTCATTCTCAACACCTCCCTTATTCCATGTTGTTTTACACCAAGCATAGAATTCAACAGCTGGTAGCAACCACCTCAATTTTTTTCTAGCATCGCATGAGGGCATGCTAATTTTTTAGAGAGGGGGAGGAATTGCTACGCATGATGGATGTTTTCAATTTTCTTTCTCATTTAAGGCATACAATTTCAGTGCAGAAATTGATTTCCATAATATTTTTAAAACTATGAACTCAATTCTTGTGATTTTTGGAAAATGCAGACGTATTATTAATACAAACCCAGACAATTTCAAGAAATATTGGTTCATAAAATTTCGGAAATCATGCACTCTCAGCTACAGTCATTTTGTTTATATCTCATGATCCATGCATCAAAACAGTCTGATTTTTGGATCATAAAGGCATTTATATATTATAAATCTACTTGCCAAATTTCAACAAAAACTGGTTTGTAGTTTTTGAGAAAATGGTTAATGAAGTTTGTTGTTACTTATATCATATTTTGTTGCAACTTCATATATACATATAGTTGAATGTCAATATAAAAATTGTTATGCCTTCATCAAGATTACTAAAAGTGAATATTCATTAATTAAGGAAGCATTCATTTGTTCTCAAATTTTTATTGCTTGGTTAACACATGGGTTTTGTCTTGGGGTTGCATGAAGACATGCAATATATTCAGGTTTTCGTTGCATGAGGACATGCAACATATTGAGTGTGGGGGTATGTTGGGCCATTAATATGCCATTATTATTATCACTTGTGAATGCTTATTCCACCCATTTCTACCATTCTTCATCACGTCATTTATTATAATTTATTATTTAAATCCATTTTATAAATGATTTATGCTCTTATGGATGAATATTATTTATCTTCCTTTATTTCTAATAAATTGATGATTATGAATTATTTTATCAATGATGGTTTTAATAAGTTGGTTATAACATTATTCACCATTTTTAGCCTCCAAGATAATATCCAGATTGAAGATTTGATCATTAAAAGTGTCAACTCAGAAATGCGCTGGAATAAGGAGTGACAGTTTTGCAGTTGAGATTCTGAGCAAATGAAGACGAATCTGGAAAATCCGGAACATGGGTTTTGTTCAGAACGGACCCAATTAACTTTATAAAGGAACAGTTTGCCCAAATTTGGCTTGTACTGAGAGAAACGCAGGGTTCTTTGAGCACGATTTTCTCAGATCTGTGGTTGCGGCCGTCCTCCAAATCTCAGCTACAAAGCCAAATTCGACTTGCTGTTGTTGAAAGAGGGATGTAAATCTATTTTATTGTTGATCAATTGGTTGGACGAAATTCAATATTATTATTAGAGATCCTATTTGCTATTTAATTTCTCCACCTTCTGATTATAAAAGGAGAAGCATGTATTGTGTATGGGGGGATGGAGAGACTTTTCTTATTGTAATTTGCAGAATTGTGCATCGGCTCTTGTTAAGAGAGTGTGAGCTATTTGTAAACATTATTGATGCCTGATTAATAAAAGAGTTCACTGTTGTTCCATTTCTCAAGCGCTGGAGTAAAGCACAGCAACGCTTCACCAGTGGTTGAGGGCCCGGCCCTGGTGGAGCGATCTGCTGTTTGTATTTCTATTAGTTTGTTTCTGTTGTGTGAAGTTCGTTTATTACAATTAAAGAATTGAGTTATTGCTAATTGGATCAAATACAGAGTCATTGTTATTCCATTCTTTACAAGAAGCATGATTCATGATTCAATTGTTATAAAATGTTGTTTTTATGCATCTAATTCCAGTTGTTATTCCTTTTGTTTATGAATTACGATAGTTGATTGTTGTGTGGCTGTCGACAGGATTAAAGAGTAGAAATATAGTTTGCTTGGTTATGAATTGAATTCACTGTTTATTTTACGCTGCTATTCAATTCCTGTTCATTGCTTTTAGATTGTTGTTCCTTTCCAGTTTGCGTTTTAGATTTCATTTCCTTTGAGTTGTTTTCACTTGCTTTGAGATCTATAAACTGTAGAGGGCAGAGCTAATCATTCCAGGTCCCCAGATTTGGTCATCTCACATCGATTTCTAGGGGAAAGAGTTATTACTACTGCATCCCTAATCGATGTCTAGCAAGGTTGCTGTAGTGTAGTCTTTACATTTCTGTCATTTGTAATTAGATTTCTTTTCAAGCGGATTTCTTTTCAAGCATTTATTATTTCTGCATTTGTATTTCTATACTACATCTTCACAAACATTACTCTTGAGTAAATAGCCGCCTCAGACTGAGTACACTCTTGAAACAAAAAGTCGTCCCTGGGTTGACAATTAATGTGAGGTAATTAGGAGTTACAAAGACACCTTTTATCGCTCCACACATGTATGCCAAAATGCCTTTCGGATTAAAGAATGTAGGGGCCACTTTTTAGCGAGAAATGGACATTTCTTCACCAATGAAAATGATTTATTTTTGGTCATTTATCTTTACAATATCACTATTTTTTCCAAGATACATGAGTAGCACTTGCAGCACTTGAAAACAGTTTTTCAGAGATGTAGAAAGTTTGGCATATAGCTAAACCCAAAGAAGAGTCTTTTCACTATGGAGGAAGGTAAATTGATGGGCCATATCATATCAAAATATAGAATTAGGATAGATCCTTCAAGGATTGAAGCTATTCATACCTTAGACTATCCTAGGAGTAAAAAGGAAATTCAATCATTCAATGGAAAAATCAAATTTTTGAGAAGGTTTTTTCCCAATCTTGCTGATAAGGAAAATTATTGACATGATGAAGAAAGATAGTGAAGTAAAATGGTCTGAAGAGGTGAAGAAATCAGTCAATCAAGTTAAATTGGATTTATCTAATGCTCCTATTCTTATTAGTCAAGACTATACACTTTATTTTTTCATTTTTTCATTTGCCTCAGAGAATACTCTTGCTGCTATCCTCATGCAAAAGAAAAATTAGAATACGGAGCAACCCATCGCCTTCTTCAGTAGAACCATAAGAGATGCAACCTTGGAGTACAACATCATTAAGAAATAGGCCTCGGTGATAGTCAAAGAATTGAAGGAATTCCAGGTCTACATTCTCCATTCTCATGTAATTGCATATGTTCCAAAGTGCCTCCAAAGTTATCTTATGCTTCTGCAAATTGTTTTTACTCTTCTATCAAAAATATCACAAATCAACATTGGATTCCTTAGGACACTTGTAAAGCTAAAAAATGGTCACAAATTTGAGGAAATTTTCTCCTATGAATTTTCATTAGAGTTATTGGGTTGGTTTTTTCTTCCTATCATGAAGGAATATGTAATTAATGTAAGGGAAAAACACTCCTAGTTTATAGCTAAAATTCAGGGAATGGTTTCTAACCTCCCTAGAAACTAGGAAATGACTCATCTTTTGCATTTATGATCCATTTTGGATGGGATTCTGACCTGATGAGTGGTCATAGTCCATATTTTCTATAAGTATAATCTCTTTAGTCTTTTGTGGGGTTTTAAAGTCTCATATTGCAGTGGAGCTCTTTTAATCAACTTTTTGGAATGAAATCAGAGACAAATTTGCAGGAATTGTGTTGAGATACTTGTGGTATGATTTGGAGAATTTTTTTTTCTCATGTATTTTTATCATTTCATTCTTAATACCATGTATTCTTCTTCATATATGCTTATATTGTAATTTTATCAGCAGAAATCATGTTTATGCATGCTCTCTTTTAGACAAGATTTACCATACTATGTTTATTTGCTTCTAAATTGAATTAATTCACCTCAGTTCTCATACGAATTCTCCTCCATTTCATCCTATGCTCAATGAATTATTAAAATTATTTCAAACTACATATCTTGCCTCACATATTCTCTACAGGTTCACCTTGAATTTCAGACCTAAAAATCTTATATAGAGTCCAGTCACTGACTTTTCTATCCAGCATTGAAAACATCAAAAAAATTCTATTTAATCAGCTTATAAACCCAGCCTAATATTATTAGATACTCATCCATTCATTTTACTGCAAAATTTATAAAGAGAGAGCCCTATCTGGTTCGGGTAGGGCTAGTTACCTAACCTAATGTTTGGTTTGTGGTTACCTTTCTCTAATCTTATCGTCAGCCTTGGGAAGTTGGGGAGATTGATAACACGCAGTAAATAAATTTTTTTATCGTCACAAACTTTATAAAATCATAAATGAAATCCTATCTATTGTTTCATTTAACCTGTAGATGCATGCAAAACCCAATCTAATTTTGAAATGAAATGAAACCTTAATTCCTACTATGTTTTTGTAGCAAGGAAGGAGATTTTGAGTGGCCTAAGAGTCTCTTATGACCATGAATTGAGGGTTCAGGGTCAAATTCATCCTATTATATGTTCAAAGGAAAAAAAGAGCTAAAATTGGGTGAAAAAGTGACCTACAATGTTGTTATAGGAAGTTGCTACAGGATGTCCTGAAATGCTACAAGAAATAGACTAAGAGGGTTTAAAGGATTAAAAAGGTGCAAGGATGGTGTGGAAAGGTGAGATAAGGTGGAAAGAGGTGAGGGAGAGGTGGCCAACACCTCCAATAAAAAATAGAGCCCTTATAAGGCTTGTTTTTCACTTGGAAGACTGCTCACAGTGGTGGTGAAGGTGGTTTCACAAAACAGGGTTTTGGTGGCAGATTTAGAGGTTAGAGAGAATTAGGATGACTATGATGAAATTTGTGTTCTCCCTGCAACTTTAGAAAACCCTGTAATCACTACACACATTCATGCATGGATTATTGACAAAGTAACAAGTTTAAAGGTGGAAAATATGAGTTGAATAGAAAACTCTACTTAGCCTAAGCTAAAATCCGGTCTAAGAGAAAATACAACTTCTAACTTGCAATAAGCATATTATGAACATGATAACCACACACTATATTTTCCAAGAAATCATAAGAAAAATATTTATGATCGATGGTTTGAGATCGTTCTCCTTAAGCTTCCATGACAGAGATGAGAAAGAGAGGCTACAAGCACAACTTTTATGGATCTTTACTGCTTCTAGAATGCAAAGAGACTAAACAACATGTTGAAACATAAAGAGAGAATATAAATACATAAGAGGGACTTAGCCAGTGGATTGGGCCCTATCCCAAAAGAATCATCCCTCTAAGTAAAAATCAATTATGGAACACACAACTTCTCATTGTCATTGCATAAAAAGATATAGCACATCATATGACAGACAAAAATAATACTAAATAAGAGCTCCAAAGCTACCTCGCTGAATAAAAAGTTTGAATCCTAATGAGCTCTTGCATATTCTTATTTATACAAATGGGTAGCTACCTACAGATCCCTAAAAATTAGGAATAATTCCTTGATCTCTAGAAGAGTGGAGCTTGGTTCCTCATAACTGCAAATTTTCTTTGCTTCCTTTTCCTATGAGTTTTTGGGAGATATCTTGGTGTGATATTGACTGATTAAGAGAGTTAAGGAGGTGCAAAAACCTCCTATAATCTCTCATTGTTTCCTAATATGAGCCCTTAGGTGGAAAATATCTCAAAAATAGCTTTGTTTCCTGCAATTAATTTAGATTAGGCAACAAGACATGACACACATCGTACACCCTTCTCTATTAAGAATAATATGAAAAAAATGTAAATAAATATGATAAAGAGGTAACTCAATAGCTTATGTATGGAATTTTAACCATTTAAAATATACCTAATGATGGTCCTCATAAGAGATCATTCATTGGATTTTTGTGACGTGCTAATTATGTTTGTCCTGGCCATATTTTGCATCTTCTGGTACATTTTGTGATTAAATATCGCCATTTATGCTTTTATTTTTCTTTTCAATTACTTCCATCTCTAGGGCATTGTTCGAAGCCTGGCCCAAGGTGGGGGCAAGGGAATGGGGAGGCTAACACTATGTGGAACCACTAAGGAAATGTGGACCCGGGTGGGAGAGATGAAGAATATGGGTATAGTGAATGTAAAGGAGAGGTATATGAGGAAAAGGGAGGGGGATCACACAACTAAAGCTAGGGTTTCCCAAGTAGTACAACCCTAAAACAAAATGGTCAGTAAAGGAGATCCCACAGGTCTAGAATATAAGGGTAACATCCAAAATAGGTCAAGGGGAAAGATGAGAAAACTAAGCCCACTCTTTCCACTTAATACCCCCATCAATCCATGCCTAGAAGTATCCATGATAAATAAACCCAATACTCAATTAAGAAATTACAAGACATACCTTTAGGTTTGAGATGCCCACTTTCAAACATATGATCAATACAGATGGGTGAGGGACCACATGTCTAGATCAGGTGGCAGAGAAATGGCATTGTTAGCACTGCAAATGTTAATGGTGTAATTGCCATTGTGTCACTATTTTCAAATTTTTATTGTGTACAAGTCCATATCCAAAGTTTGATTCATTTCCAATAAAATTTAAAAAAGAGTCCCAACATCAAGGTATTTTTAAGTGAATAGGTGTCATAGTGTTTTAGAGTCCTAAAATAAGTTAAAATATTTTTTTTGGATTATTTTAGTATTGAAGGTTAGTCAATGTTTGCGTAATAAAATTGTAGTCATCTAGTCTGGAATAATAACTACCTTTGTTGCAAATTCATTGTCAAAAAAGTAATATAGTAAAGGGCAGCTATTTCTCTGAAATAAAAGTCATATATTCAACACAGTGAAAATCACAGCTAGTTCACTAAGATTTTGGTTATCTTAGAAAATAGGCTACAGGTAAACATGTAATCATTTTTCGAAGCAGGAAAATTAAGGCTTTGTGGCAACCAGAGTTCTTTAAAATCAAAGTGCAACCGAAAGAAAACAGCTTAAATAACAAAGTGGGAGATCCGGAGAAGAGAAGAAGATAATATTTAAAGGAAGCTAGCTGGGAAATAGACTAAGGAATGAAGCAATGAAGAAGAACCACATGCAAAAAGAATATACATCCATGATCTAATCGTAGATCCAAAGTGGAGCAGACCGGTGGCTCAGATTAAAGCGCATATGGGGCAACTTCGCAAAGCGCAGTTTTTAAGTTTTAGAGTTAAGTCAAATCACATGGTATGTTAAGTGATTTGCGATGTGATGAGGGTAAGGGGGAAGCAAGGAAGACCATTAGATCTGGGTGCGAATCAACAATGGAGATTAAAGTGCAAATGGAGGGATCTCGCACAACCTAGTTTTTAAAGTTTATTGTTAAGTCAAATCGCATGGTATGTTAAGTGATTTGCTTACAGGAGTTCATAAATTTTTCTCAAAATTCAAAGTTGCAGGATTGGGTTTAAACTAGGATGGTTGTGTAGATCTCATCTTCCTGATTCCAATGTCGTGAATGGTTCAAAAAACCGATGTCGTATGAGGAATATATCGCATTCCAATCGAAATGCCAAACAGGTAAATTGTGACAGTTTCACTAGGTTTGACTAGGATGCACAGTCAGCAAAGTGGGTGGATGTATAGTCAGCGAAAATGAATATTCCTCAGAATATTCTTTTCCACCAGACTAATCACTAGTTGAAAAGTGTCAATTTTCTAATGGTTGTACGAGTTTGGAGGAGCCAATGAAAAGTTTCCACGTGGCTAGCCCTAAGGCCGCCACATGGCCCTGAAACCACAGTGTAAAATTTTATTGAGGGTCCATAGGAATCGACCCCCAGATCTCCCACTGGGCACGCATATTCCTTACCATCTGAGTTGTGCTTGTTACTTAACTATATTGTATGTCAGGTTATACTTAAGGTTTAATGAAATCATATTTGGGGGTTGGGAACCGCTGACAATCCCAACCCGCCAATGGTTCCATGTCATGTACGTCACATGGAAACTAAAAATAACTTCAACCAACCCCATCGTTAGCACTAACCAAACTCATTCAACCCAAAGTTCAAACGTTAATCGCAGTCTCTGCCTGGGGTTTCGCCTGATAGTTACGATAACCTACAGTTTGGGGTGTGTGCATGTGGCTACCCCTAGTCGCTAACATTTATTATGCAGTTTAAACAGTGGAAATTTTAGCAGTTGTGCATTAATTGGCAGAAATTCATTTTTTAACTCCAGTTAAGTGGAGTTCTCCACTTTTAGTGGAGCTTTCCTAGGTGAGACTGGGAAAAAGTGTAGGAGGCCCAATTTTCGACCATTATGAGTGAATGAAGAGTCATTTTTGACTAATTGGAGCATTATAGAGCCATTGGTGTAGAGAAATAAGCCATTAGAGAACTATAACTACATGTAATATCAAAATTTTGAGCATAATGAAAGATGGACAATCCATTTAAATCTGGACCAACAGATGTAGCCCAGGAGAGGTGAAATGATTCATCATGTCTGCTATGTCAATTTCATGTGGCGAATTTTTTTTTTTTTTTACACTACTGTTCAATGTTATTTAAGATTTTTTTATGCTTCTAATTCACTATAAATCATCTACAATCCATGGTCAAAATCCTTAATCCTTATGCAAACTAATGAACCAATTATGCACATGTTTTTAAATTGAAAAGACACTTAGCACAACAAAACTAATACAGTCATTTCAGATCATCTAGGTATCAGAGCTAGAGTTTATTCTCTGGTGTTGTTTAGTGAAAATAATTGTTTAACTATTTGCAAGTTTTATATGCTTACAAGGCTCAAGCTCAAAAGAGGAGAAGGCAAACTGGTGGAAGCAGAAGGGTCTCCAAAGGAGCCAAAGAAAAGGAGAGCAAGATTGCCACAATCTCCACCACCTAGTTCACCTCCTAAAGGATTAGAAGCTTCGTTAAGAATGCCTCATGAGGAAGGAGAAATAAATGAATAAATTAACCCTAAGGAGGAAGAAAGAGTGTTTAGGAAAGCATTTCTTGGCATGAGTGAGATGGTTAGATTTCTTTGTCAAGAAAGGAATGAGAGACTGGAAGGAGAAGGATCTAAACTTCACAAAGAAATACAAGGATATTTAGGAGGTCACCATGATGAAGATAAGTCAAAGAAGGGAAATGGAGGAAATGGATACAATGGAGAGCCATCATCCTCACCCTCATCTCATCATCCTCTACTTCTTCTTCAGTACATCAGCCACATAAGTCCAAGAGCACTGGTAAAAATCCTTTTTTAAAACTTGATGTTAAATTTGAATTGCCAATGTTTAATGGTGAATGAAATGCATAAAAGGTTGATAATTGGATTAGAAAATTGGAGGTCTATTTGAGAATACAGAACCTTCAATATGATGATACAAAAATTCAATTAGCTTCTTTGAGAATGGAAGGTGCAACACTTGTTTGGTGGGAAGCCAATACAAAGGAGGAAATCAAGAAACATGGTAAGATTATTCTATCATGTTCAGATTTCATTAATGCTATTAAAAACCAGTTTTATCCATTAGATCACATGTAGAAATCCATCATGAACTGGAAAAACTTTAAGTAATTAAAGGGATAAAATGTGCAAGAATACACCCAAGAATTTAGGAGAAGAGCTCTTTTATTAGGGGTGGATTTGCAAAGCCAAGATACTTTGCTAAACTACATAGGAGGCTTACGTATATCCCTAAAACATACTATTCTCATGTTTAACCCTACCATTCTATATGAAGTTTGTGTTTAGGTCACACATCTAGAAGCTAGAGGGAAGAAAATTTCTGAAGAGGGTAGAAAGAAACCTTTTAAGGGAAAAGCCAAGGAAAATACCTCAAAAAGTAAACAAAAAATAAAATGCGTCTATTAAGAAAGAGGGAGAAAAATTGGTTTGTAAACATTGTTTGAAAGAAGGCCATTATGAAACTCATTGTTGGAAATTACATCCTGAATTGAGGCCAAAGAAACCTAATAACAAAGGGAAACATAAAACTGCTGCTACAACTCAACATGATTTAGGATTTGATTCAGGTGATGAATCTAAAATTACATCCATGGGATTGAAGAACATGGAGGGAAAATAAATTGAAACTAAACCTAGTACTGGTACATCAAACTGTCACATAAACACTCCAAATCAAGAAGAAATAATAGAACTATTTCATGTGAGGGTCATATTCAAGCATACCAATATTGACACACTATTTGATAGTGGGTCATGAGAAAACTTAATATCTGAATATTTGGTCAAGAAACTTATCCTTCAGACCATACCACATCCAAAACCATATCCATTGGGTTGGATTTGTAAGGATTTAAATCTACAGGTTTCAAAGAAATGTATATTGAGGTTTGCAATCACTGCAAGCTTTGTTGACACAATTGAATTATATGTGGTTATACTTGAGAAAAAGTATCATTTATTCAAATATGACAAGAATTTCATTGTCAGAGCACATCGCAAGAAGACAAACATTGCTATGGTAAATGCTGGACATGTAAAGAGGCTGATAAATTCAAGTAAGAATTTTGCTCTTCTTATGATTAAGCCTAAAGCTAATATTAATCATGAACCTTTTGAAGGATGTGATCCTAACTTGAAATCATATTTATATGATGTGGTTAATGTACATCATCATATGTTTTAGGATCCAATAGGATTGCCTCCAAAAAGAGAAATTCAACATGAGATTTAGTCGCAACAAGATTTTCCTCCTCCAAACTTTGGTATCTATCGCATGTCGATAATGGAGAATTCTAAAATAAAGAGGAAAATAAAAGAGATGTTGGATAAAGGAATCATAAGGCGAAGCACCTTTCCATGTGGTTCACCCATAGTCTTGATACCAAAGAAAGATGGGACTTGGTGCATGTGTGTAGATTTTCGAACTTTGAACAAGACTACGGTAAAAATTCGTTACCCACTCCCAAGAATAGATTATTTTCTTGATTAGTTGAAAGAAGCAAATTTTTTCACTAAGTTAGATTTACGAAGTGGATATCATCAAGTAAGAATTGAATAATGTGATATATGGAAAACTGCATTTAAAAACAAAAAAGGGCTCTTTGAGTGGCTAGTGATGCCTTTTGGTTTGTGTAATGCACTGGAAAATTTCATGTGAGTGACGGATAATGTTTTGAGAAAATTTCTTGATGACTTTGTTATTGTGTGCTTAGATGAAATTTTTAATTTCAGCAAAACAAGAGAAGATCATGTCTTGCATGTGAATAGATTTCTTGATATTTTGAAGAAAGAGAAATTGTTTCTTAAGATGTCAAAATATGAATTTGGAAAGACTTATTTGGCCTATTTGGGACATATTGTAGGAGTATGAGAATTGAATATTGAGCATTATAAGTGAAGGCCATTGTGAATTGGCCCACACACAAAACATTAACCGAGGTAAGAAGTTTCTTAGGTGCAGCTCAATATTGGAGGAAGTTTATTGCTAATTTTTCTTCCATCGCAGCTCATATGCATGCAATGACAAGTGTGAAGAAAGGCTTCCAATGGGGAGGAAAATAACAACAAGATTTCGAAGCTTTAAAAGAAAAGACCAGTTCAGCTCTAGTCCTTGCATTACTAAATTTGAGACAACCATTCGAGATACAAACTGATGCTAGTGATTATGCCATGGGCACAATACTTTTGGAGCATGGTAAGCCTATTGCCTTTCATTTTGAAACTTTTAATGGTGCTGTGACTAATTATCCTACATATGAAAAATAACTATATGCATTGGTACAAAGTGTCAAGAAGTGGAAACACTACTTGATGGGTAAAGAGACTATTTTACACACCGATCACCAACCATTACAATACCTGCAGTCGCAAAAAAAATGGCAGCAATCAAGACATTTTAGGTGGATGGTATTTCTTCAATAGTTTCACTTGGTTATAAGGTACAAGAAAGGTATTTTCAATAAAGTTGTAGATATGCTTTCAAGACCAATCATTAGTGCTTCTACTTTACTAAAAAATGATTGTGTTGTACATGAGAGTTACATAGAACAATATGCACATGACATTGATTTTGAAAATGTGTATGCTAGTTTGAGTGAAGAAAATGAAGTTGAAGAAAAATATTATCACATGCATAACAATTTGCTGTTTAATTTGGGAAAGCTATGTATTCCACAAGGAGAGAGGCTAAGTTTCATGAGAGAAGCTCATTCTTCTCTTATTTCTGGACACTTTTGGGTAAGAAAAACAGTGGCACATCTGCAGTGGTATTGTTATTGGAAATAGTGTGTCACATTTTATAAGAGGTTGTTATATGTGTGCAAAAAGTAAGCCTAGTAATAGAAAGCTTGGATTGTACACGCCACTACCGGTATCATCAAGGCGATGGGTGAGTGTCTCCATGGAATTTGTTGGAGGTCTACCTATATCAAGAAGGCAACATGATTATCTTTATGTAGTTATGGATAGATTCAATAAAATGTGTATACTTATGCCATGTAAGAAAACCATTATTGCTGAACAAACTGTTGAACTTTATTTTCAAAATGTTTCGGTTCATTTTGGATTGCCCACTTATATTGTTAGTGATAGGGATTCTAGGTTCATTGGGAATTTTTGGTCAAATCTATGGAGAATGATGGACACAAAGTTGAAAAAGAGTATCGCTTTTCATCCACAAACAGATGGAAAAATCAGGGTGGTGAACAGAACAATTGTGCATCTATTGAGAGGATATTGCAACAAACATCCTGAGTTGTGGGATGAACAACTACATTACATTCAATACACTTACAAGCAGGCAAAGAATTCTTCAACACAAACCTCACATTTTGAAGTATGCTTTGGGTATTTTCCAAAATCGCCATTAGACTTCATCTTTGGGAAGGATGTTGCAATTGATGGCCATAGTGACATTGATAAGGCTTGAAATTTCATTGAGAAAATTCAAATTATACATCAACAAGTTTAAGAACAACTTGAGAAAAATCAAAGACAATACAAAGAGAGGCATGAAAAACACCAGGTTAATCGCAAGTTTCAAGAGGGAGATGAGGTATGGTTGCACATTAGAAAAGAAAGGATGCAAGGGGAAGGTAAAAATCTCAAACCCATTCTCTATGGTCCTTTGAAGATCATAAAACAAGATGGTAATAATGCATTTCAACTTGAATTTCCTTCTTACATGCAAATGTATTCAGTTTTTAATGTTGAAAACTTACGCTTCTATGAGCCACCTTTTATTGATGATCAAGGAAGTGATGTTAAACTACCTTCTATTGAAGATTTCTCACCAGAATTTCTGGATGAGCTCAAAGAAGATACAATTATTGACAGGAGGACAAGAGAATCAAAGAGGGGAAGTGTTGACTACCTTCGAGTTGGGATAAAAGGCACTAAAACAAGAAAGTAAAAATGGATGGAGGTTGGAAAAGTGAGGGAGTTGTACCCTCATCTACTGAATAGGTAATAAAGACTTTTAGCATCCAAAAGCTTCCCAATGGGAAGGAATGATCAGGAGTTCATAAATTTTTCTCAAAATTCAAAGTTACATGATTGGGTTGAAACTAGGATGGTTGCGTAGATATCATGTTCCTGATTCCGGTGCCATGAACAGTTCAAAAAACCGATGCCGTATGAGGAAGATATCCCATTCTGATTGAAATGCCAAACATGTAAATTGCGACAGTTTGAAAAGGTGTGACTAGGATGAATATTCAGCAAAGTGGGTGGATGTATAGTCAGCAAAAATAAATATTCCTCAGAATATTCCTTTCCACTGGACTAATCACTAGTCGAAAAGTGTTGATTTTCTATTGGTTGTACGAGTTTGGAGGAGCCAATAAGAAGCTCCCATGTGACCAGCCCTGAGGCCGCCACGTGACCCTGAAACTGCAGTGAAATTTTTTTTGAGGGTCCATAGGAATCGACCCCTAGACCTCTCGCCAGGCATGCACACACCTTACTGTCTGAGCTACACTTGTTACTTAACTGTATTGGATGTCGGGTTATACTTAAGGTTTAATGAAATCATATTCGGGGGTTGGGAACCACCGGCGGTACCAACCCGCTAGCGGTTATACGTCGTGTATGTCACATGGCAACTAAAAATAATGTCAACCAACACCTCGTTAAGTGTTAACCAAACTCATTCAACCCAGAGTTCAAACGTCAATCACAGTCTCTGCCTGGGGTTCTACCCAACAGTTATGGTAACTCGCGGTCTTATTATGCAGTTTAAATGGCAGGAAGTTTAGAAAGCATGCCTTAATTTGCGGAAATGCCTTTTTGAACTCTAGTTAAGTGGAGTTCTACACTTTTAGTTGAGCTTTCCTAGGTGAAACTGGGAAAAAGTGTAGGAGGCCCAATTTTCAATCATTCTGAGTGAATGAAGAGTCATTTTTGACTAATTATAGCATTCTGGAGCCATTGGTGTAGAGAAAACAACCATTAGATAACCTTAACTACATGTAATATAAATGTTTTTACTATAATGAAAGATAAACAAGCCATTGGGAGTTGGATCAGCAGTTGCAACCCAGGAGGGGTGAACTGCTTCATCATGCCTGCTATGTAAATTTCATGTGGTGACTTATTTATCTATTTTACACTACTGTTCAGTGTTATTTAAACTTGTTTTATGCTTCTAATTTACTAAAAATAACGTACAATTCATGTTCAAAATCCTCAATCCTTATGCAAACTAATGAACCAATTATCCACATGTTTTTAAACTGAAAAGACACTTAGCACAAAAAAAAAATACAATCATTTCAAATCATTTGTGATGCGATGAAGTGAAGAGAAAGTAAGGAAGACCATTAGATTTGGGCACAGATCAATGGTGGATATTAAAACACAGATGGAGCGATTTCGCAAATCACAATTTTTAAAGTTTATCATTAAGGCTTCACATGGTATGTTAAGCAATTTTCGATGCAATGAGGTGAGGGACAAGTGTCGGCGTAGTGCACCAGTGCGATTTCTCAAAACACAGATTTTACAGTTTATCCGTTATCAGTGTAAAGTCAAATTTGCAGGCAACCGATCTACGATTACTTCCTATTGGTCAACTAGTTGTGGGGCCCAAGAACCACAATTCCATGTGAATGCATATTTTTTGGGAGCAATTGTGGTTTTTTTTAAAGTTCCGATAAAATCTGTTGATTGCACGCATATGTATGTTTATAAAACTTCTGATGCATGATCTGTGATCGGTCCCATTTCTCTGCCACATCACCTCTGCTCCCATCACACATCGCACTTCGCCATTTTCAACATTTAACTCCCGCATTTCACAATAAAACTTCCAATGCGTGAACTGCAATCAGTCCCACTTCTTCACCACGTAACCACCGCCCCTCACATGTCATTTATTCCGCTCCATTTCTCCTCTATCAGATAAACCTGTTTCAAAGGATTTTCTTTATAAGTCCTCATAAAATGAACCTCAGTCATGTTGTCCAAAAGTTTCAATTTTTTTCACCATTAGAAAGGGTCTTCAAAAAAAAAGGGAAAGGAACAGTAGAACAACGAAATATTTTCTCAAATAGTTTTCTACCACTACTCTCAGTACCAACACGTTTTTACCAGGCACCGGGCAACATTTAAGGAATAGCCACACACCATTTTACTGTTGTTTGCACTTTTTATGGAGTTGGTTGCATCATACGAACCACTTCAAATTGTTAGCATTAATGTTGTTATTGTTTTTAATGTAGCACGTTATAATTAAGATTAAGGGATAAGACTCACCTCTTGCACGAGGTTGTGATGACTTTTGAAACAGATTTACCTTTTTCTATGGAATATGACAGTATCATATTTTATATATATATATATATATATATATATATGCCAAACTGATATGAAGTTAGGTTTGGTTGGTGGTTATAGAATTATGACTTATATGAACTGTAATTTTTTTTGTGAAAGAAATGGAATAATAATACTGAGGACTTATTACCAATTTGTTGTGTGTATTGTCTACTTTGATTGTGTTTCCATATCTCCTATATTCTAGTTCCAGTTTTTTAATCAACATAATTTTATGTGTTTTTATTAGTCTCTTAAGCTTGTTATGTGTTTTATCTATTTTTGTTAGTCTCACACAGTGAGAATTCCTGATAAAAGCTATATTATAACAGTGGAAGAGAATCAATCGTGATAGTTAATCTTCATGATATTTTAGTGAGAATATTGTCAGACTAGAAATATCTTTCTCTCAATGGAATATTTTCAGAGTGCTACTTTTGTGAATTTCTACTAAATCAATAGATTTTTGTTTTGCAAACCTACTGATTCTTCTCTCATCTTACAGTTTCCTCTCCTCGTAGACTACAAACTTTTATATTGCTACGACATCAAGTTACAATACCCTCATTAGTAGAACTGTGGATTTGACTAAAATCTCTTTTCAGTGAATCCAAGTTTGTACCACCTACCAATATAAAAAAAAAATCATTAAATTGCTTTATAGTTTAAGATGTGTCTGGTCTGGCACTTCTTGTAGTCCAAGTTCTGATTCCAACACCAACATATTTTGGTGCGTCTTTCGGGATCCAAAGGCCTTGTAATGAAGTATTCTCCCAATTGTATTGTTATGCATTTTTTATAATAAGCACTTGATGATGAAAATGAATTGCTGACTTGAAGAAGACTACAAATTTGTTCACTTGGTGACTCCATGAAGAGGAAGAGGGGTCTCAAGACCTCCTTCTACAAGGAGAGATCATATATCTCCAACTGTGACTCTAGTTGCTGACCCAGAGAAAACCATCAAATATGCTAAAGGAAAACATAGATAAGTTGAAGCCACATCTCAGTCAGTGAAGAAGGTACACAAAAAGCACGTTCCAAAGAAAAAGGTACCTCTGTCTACTTTAGAATCTAAAGAGGTTTTAGTTTCAAAAAATTCTGCTAAAAATTCTCAAGTTGAAGCTACTTCTCTAGAAAATAAAGTGGATATTGTTAACCTAGGTTCAGCTGAGGGCTTTTCTTACTCATCACCTAGTAAATCTGAAATAAGTATTTTTCTGGTTAAATAAGAAGAAATTGAATTTCTAAGTGTTGAAAATAAGTCAAAAGAGTTTCTACTGACTGAAGGGGAATATAAAAAGTATTGGCTATTACACCCTTTCTTGATAGGGATATTTTTACTGAAGAAGACTAAAAGAATATTTTAAATTTCCTTCAGACTCATCTTGAATACCAGTCTCTTGTCACCCCTCAACAAGAATATTTTCCTTTCTCTCCAAACCCAGCTATTGGGTCATCTTCCTCTCATCCACTTAAAGAGACTGTACTTGCAGTTCTTACTTTTAGTTTATCTGATTTCCTTGCTCAGCAAAATAAGGCTGAATTAACTCCATCCCCTCAAGAGACAACTTTAGATTATGATTATTCTACTGAAGGAGAAGTCAAGACATCCTTTGTTCATATTTTTGAAAACCCACTTTTCTTAGTACCAAAGCTTGAAAAATCAGGTCAAGGCCCCCAATTTTATGCTCATCATAATCAGAATTCATCAATTGTAATTCCTATTTCCCAAACAGTTACAACAACTGTACATCAACAAAATATGGCTTAGCCTGCCCTTACAAGGATGCATCAGATAGTGGCTGCGAGATGTGCGCCACTTGTTCTCCCTAAACACATGCATACACTTCCCCAAGGATATTAATTGAAATATCTTCCAAAATACACTGGGAAGGGAGGAGGAGTTTATGATGATGAACATTTAGTGGCTTTCTATAGTTATGCTGACAATCAGAATATTGAAAATAAAGAACAAGCATTAAGTCTCCATAAAGAACAGTTTACCTGTGATAAAGTATTTCTACAAGAATGCTCTATTATAGTTATTAGTAGAACAGATGCAAAGTAAGAGCCCTAAATCTCATAAGAGCATCCACAAAAAGCAAAGGGATACAACAGGCTTAAGTTCACAAAGAAGAATCATGATCTCATGATATGTAATATCCCGAAAAGGGTATGCAGCAATGCATAAGCAAAATAGTGGAATATAAATGAGAAATAACTCATAAAATGTGTTAAAAACACATATCCATAAAATGTATGTTGCAACAACAAAATTATGATCCATTACATTAGCCAAAAGTGGGGAAAGCAGCAATGTATGCCCTAAAAATGTTATATTTAAAAATTTGTGTTATATTATGGGAAAATAATGCTGGGACCACTTAGAAAATGTAATTTTGGACTCACACCCAGAAAATATTCCAAAACAAATCACTTTTTCTTATTTAAACAAATCTCCCGGTCCCGGTATGGCTTAAAAACACTGAAATTCCATGACTTGACTAAACAGAAGTTTTCTGAAGCAAGCACAATGTCTTTTAAAGAGGATTTATGATAAAATATGATGAAAAAATAATATCTATAGTTTTATTGCTCAGAACATGAAGAAAAATGGAGATCTAGCTCCTTTTACACATCCGAAAAATGACCTGGCAAGGGTTTCATGAAAGATCAAGTACAATATACATAGATCTGCAGATCTGGATCTGAAAATAATGAAGTTTGCTGAAACAAGATCTGGATCATGCAGTCTGATTCCAATAAAAATAATATCAATATCAACAAATTAAATCATGATCAACATCAAAATGAGGAAAATGCGGAAGGTTTCATGAGGTGTAAGAAGGTACCAACAGTTTTCCCAATAGTGACAGTGCAGTTTTCCAAACTGCTTCTTCAGAAAATTACATGGAATTTTTTTTTTTTGTTACGTGGATAATTATGTATGTCATGAAATCTACTGATAAATAGCAAATGGTTGGGTACATCAACTAAAAATAGATGAAAGAAAACACTTGCCCAAGGCCATATAAGAGTGTTGGGTGTGGAGCCTGATTATCTTGTTTATTTTGTGTCACAGCGCTGGACCCCTGTACCTCAATGGGGGCGGCAACGCCCCCTGTAATTAAGCGCTACCTAGGGGATCCACGGGGGGGTGGCTACGAATTTATGGAGCCCCCCCCTAGTGGGGGGTTTCAGGGGCAACACCCCCGAAGCTAAAAACATAAGTAAAATTGCCTTGTAAAAGTATAGTAATTTCTAGTCAATCTGGGCCATTCATTAGGTAGATGATCTAACGGTAGAAGTTATGTTTAGTTTAGGTTTTTTTCCCTACAAGACAACCCCTCACTTGTATGAGGGTATTGTATTGTGGCTGTGTATTGTATGTGTATTCTCGGAGCTATAAACAGATAGGGAGATTGTGAGAGAGAACAGAGGATATTACAGCGGATTTGTTGTAGGTTGTGTCCCTTCATTTTTCTGGATAATAGAAAGGAAGGAATGGCTATTCGGGCTGGACATACCCCAAACTGGGTGAACCACGTATATCTGTGTCTCTTTGGTTTTATGTGTTTTGTGTGCTTATGTTTTCCGCATATTTTATGTGTTTAATTGCTTTGTAATATTTAATTTTATAACAACCGGTATCAGAGCCGAAGGTCTATTTGGTTGATAAAGTCGCAGGAAAGAAGGGTTCCTAGTTCAAGTGGGAGTAATGGCAAAAGATGGTAAATTTAGGGTCGAGAAATTTAACGGCCAAAACTTCTCGCTGTGGAAGATGCAAATGAAAGACTATCTGTATCAGAAATATCTGTACTTACCATTGAGTGGAAAAAAAAAGAAGTTGACGACTATGACAGACGCAGAATGGAATATTCTTGATAGAAAGGCACTCAAAATAGTATGGTTGTGCCTGGTGGCATTGGTAGCCTTCAATATTTCGAAGGAAACAACAACAGAGGGTTTGATTAAGGTGTTGGTGAAATTATATGAAAAACCCTCGACCTCGAACAAGGTATTTCTTATGAAACTCTTATTTAATATGAATATGTCAGAAGGTGGATCTATTGTAGACCATTTAAATGATTTTAATACAGTTACCAGTCAGTTAAGTTATATAGGAGTAAAATTTGATGATGAAGTTAGGGATATTTTGTTTCTATGCTCATTTCTAGAAAGATGGAATTTTTAGTTATGGCCATTGGTAACTCTGTCTCTAGATCTAGTACTTTAAAGTTTGATGATGTTTTTGGTGCTATCCTTAGCGAGGAAATGTGACAGAAAAGCTCCTGTGAGACATCGGGTAATGCTTTGAGTGCAGAGCCTAGGGGAAGAACAATGGAAAGAGGAAAGAGCTCGGGATATGACAGTAAATCAAGGAAAGACAGATCCAAGTCTATATTAGGGATAGTGTAGATCTCGGAAGGGAAAAGAAGGAGATGCACAACAAGAAAACAATCATGAACCAAATGTGACAGGTGATGTGTTGCAAGATTATTTGATTCTTTATTTCAAAAATGCTACTGATTCTTGGATTGTAGATTCGGGGGCCTCATTCCATGCCACACCTGAAAAGAAATATTTTCATGACTATGTTCAAGGAGATTTTGGACAAGTCTGTTCGGGTGATGATAAACCCTGTAAAATTGTTGGAATGGGTAAGGTTCTTGTAAAACAATAGAATGGAAACCAATGGCTATTAAAGGAGGTAAGGCATGTTCCAGATCTGAAGAAAAATATTATTTCAACAGGGAAGTTAGGCAGTGAAGGTTGTGTGACAACTTTCATAGATAAAACTTGGAAGGTCACTAAAGGAGCCCTGGTAATAGAAAAAGGAAAAAAGGTTGGTACATTGTATTTATGCAATGGTATTTCTAACTCTGTTAATGCTTTAACTTCCAAAGGAGAAGATGCAGCATTATGGCATCATAGGCTTGGACACATGAGTGAGAAGGATATGAAGATTCTTCTCTCAAGAAATTTGTTGCCGAGTTTGAAGAATGTTGATTTGGATTTCTGTCAGAATTGAATTTATGGAAAACAGAAGAGAGTCATGATTTCTCAGAGTTGGGAAAGAAAATAAGAGTGAAAAATTAGAGCTTGTGCATACAGATGTATGGGGACCTGATCAGGTATCATCTCTTGGTGGCTCTCGTTATTATGTTACTTTTATTGATGATGAAACTAGAAAAACTTGGATTTATTGTATTCAGAATAAATATGATGTATTTGACACTTTCAAGAAATGGAAAGCTTTGGTTGAGATTGAGACAGGAAATAAGTTGAAGTGTCTCATATCAGACAATGGAGGTGAATATTGCAAAAAAGAGTTTGATAGGTACTGTTCAGAGCATGGAATTCGCAGAGAGAAGACAGTTCCAAGAACACCACAAGAAATTGGTGTGTCAGAAATAATGAACAGAACAATCATGAAGCGTGCAAGGTGCATGATATTGCATGTAGGATTTCCTTTACAATTTTGGGCAGATGTTGTAGATACTACTGTTTATCTAATAAACAAAGGGCCTTCAGGTTCCTTGGATGGTGGTATTCTAGAGGAAGCATGGACAGGTAAAATGGTAAACTACTCTTGTTTAAAGCCTTTTGGTTGTGAGGCCTTTGTCCATATTAATAAAGAAAATAGAACAAAGCTTGAGGCAAAATCAAATAAATGTACCTTTATTGGATATAGTGTTAATGACTTTGGTTATCGCTTATATGATTATGAAAACCACAAAATCATTAGGAGCAGAGATGTAATGTTCAATGAAAATGTATTGCATAAGAATTAGTTGCAGGAAAATAAACAGGAAAAAGAAAACAAAGAATACACAGTTCTTGATGAGATCATATAAAAGGTAAAGGTGGTTAAAAATAATAATAATCAAGAGCCACAAAAAAAGAAACCACCACAACAGCAACAGGCACCTCCAACACCTGAAAGTGGTGTTAGAAGATCTACCAGGATAAGTAGACGCCCTGAACGATACTCTCCTTCATTATATTATTTATTGTTGACTGATTGTTGTGAACCTGAATGTTATGAAGAAGAAATGTAGGTTGAAAGCAGGAAGAAGTGGGAGCTATCCATGGAAGAAGAGATGGACTCCTTAATGGATAAAAAAAATTGGGACTTAGTCAGGTTGCCTACAGGTAAAAGTACATTGCAGAATAAATGGGTTTGCAGGCTGAAGGAAGAAGATGGAGGAAAATAGAGGTACAAAGCTAGACTTGTGGTGAAGAGGATTGCACAGAAGAAAGGTATTTATTTTGATGAATTATTTTCTCCTGTTGTTAAGATGACATCAATCAGAACTATTTTAAGTCTTGTAGCGGTGGAAGATTTACATCTTGAACAGTTAGATGTAAAGACAACATTTCTCCATGGAGATTTGGAGGAAGAGATCTATATGCAGCAACAAAAAGGATAAGAGGTCAAAGGGAAAGAAAAATTAGTGTGCAGGTTAAATAAGAGATTTTATGGCTTAAAATAGGCTCCAAGGCAGTGGTATCTAAAATTTGACAAGTTTATGTCTAAACAAGGTTATACTAGATGTCACTCTAATCATTGCGTTATTCTGAAAAGAAAAAATGATGGAAGCTATATTATATTGTTATTGTATGTAGATGACATGCTTGTTGCAGGATCTAACATGTAGGAAGTAAATGTTCTCAAAGGAAAAATGGTAAATTAATTTACAATGAGAATTTGGGAGCTGCAAAACAAATCCTTGGTATGAGAATAACTAGAGACAGGAAAAATTTCAAATAAACACTGTCTCAGAATGAGTACATACAAAAGGTGTTGAAAAGATTTAATATGCAGAATGGAAAACTAGTTAGTACACCTTTTGCTAGCCATTTCAAACTTATTAAGGAGATGTGCCCCAAGACCCAAGAATAAATGGACTATATGTCTAAAGTTCCATATGCATCAGCAGTTGGAAGCTTAATGTATGCAATGGTCTGCACAAGGTCTGATATTGCACATGCAGTGGGAGTTGTAAGTAGGTACATGAACAATCCAGTAAAAGAACATTGGATGGCAGTAAAATGGATTCTCAGATATTTGAGAGGTACCACAAATCAAGCATTATGCTTTGGTGGTTCAAACATTGCTCTACAGGGATATGTTGATGCAGATATGGCAGGTGACAGAGATAACAAGAGGATCACTACAAGATATGTATTTACTGTAGGTAGAACAACTGTTAGTTGGGTTTCAAAAATCAAAAGTGTTGTTGCACTTTCAACAATAGAAGCAGAATAGTTGCTGCTACAGAGGCTAGTAAGGGAATGATTTGGTTACAAAGGTTTATGGATGAATTGGGTAAGAAGCATGATATGGGCACATTATACAGTGATAGCAAAAGTGCCATTCATCTTGCAAAGAACTCAACATTTCATCCCAGGACTAAACACATATAGCTCAAGTACCATTTCATATGGTTAGTATTGGAAGATGGACAGTTGAAGTTGGAAAAGATACACACTAGCCAGAATCCTATAGATATGCTAACAAAAGTTGTAACCAAAGAGAAACTGGGATTATGCTTAGTTTCAATTGGTCTTCAAGGATGACGATGAATATGAGAAACAATCAGGTCCAAAGAGGAGTCATTTTCTAGAAAATGAAGCAGCGGTGGAGTTGCTCCAATCAGTCTCCAAGTGGGAGATTGTTGGATGTGGAGCCTAATTATCTTGTTTATTTTGTATCACAGTGTCGGACCCCTGTAACTTAATGGGGGAAGAAAAACCACCTGTAATTAAACACTTCCTGGGGGATCCAGGGTGGGCGGCTATGACTTTATGGAGCCCCCCCTGGCAGGGGGTTTCGGGGGTAGTGCCCCCGAAGCTAAAAACAGATGTAAAATTGTCTTGTAAAAGTATAGTGATTTCTAGTCAATCTGGGCCATTCATTAGGCGGGTGATCTAATGGTAGAATTTATGTTTATTTTATGTATTTTTTCCCTAGAAGGTAACCCCTCACTTGTATGAGGGTATTGTATTGTGGCTGTGTATTGTATGTGTATTCTTGGAGCTAGAAATAGATAGGGAGACAGTGAGAGAGAACAGAGGATATTACAACGGATCTATTGTAGGTTGTGTCTCTTCATTTTGCTGGATAATAGAAAGGAACGAATGGCTGTTCGGGGTGGACGTAGCCCAAACTGGGTGAACCACATATATCTGTGTCTCTCTGGTTTTATGTGTTCCGTGTGCTTGTGTTCTCCGCATATTTTATGTGTTTCATTGCTCTGTAATATTTAATTTTCTAACAAATATATGGTTTTCTCCATCATACAATTTGGCCCAATGTTCACCATGGAACTCAATGAAAATCTTGCCCTCTTGTGGATCAATGCATTCAATAGGAATGGTAAGAATATGTAAATACTGTGTTAGACAAGCAATGGATGCAAAAAAAATATTCTTACCATGTGTTGAGAATAAGATGATGCATATGTATATGAATAATTCCTCCATAGTGGTATGACACACTCCCATGAAGAGGAATGAACCATATGCTGCATGAAGATCACCCTTATTATACTTGGAAATCCAAGTTAAGAAGATCATATCTCTGTAATAGATGTTTCCATCCACTACTCCATCAATCTCACTTCCTCCTTGCTTACCAAGTGCATCAATGGTGAAGTGATCCTGGGGACACTCCATCAATAACCACAAGCTCCCAAGTGACAGTGTTGTTGGCCCATGCAAATAAGCTCCTGCCAAGTCATAGCTCCATTATTCGACATGCTCCTTGTCAAAGATATCTCTCATAATGCTACTACACATAAGAAGTTCCTCCAAAAGTGGAAGTACCTCTTGATCATATAAGGCCAAGGAGTAGCCCCTTAGCACCATGATAGTGCCATCTCCTACTCCTGCAACATCATGCAAAGTGTAAGAGAAAATCTGCCCTTCCTCTCCCAAGAACAACCAAAGCAAAAAAAAAATTTGCTACCTCCTCATACCTCCATCATACAAATCATATAGTGAAAACATGGTGATTGATATGAATAATTTCATATCAATACAATTTATCTATACTACTTGCTACCCAATGATGCAATTATCCTACCACATACCCTTAGGAAGAGGATGATGGCAAAACTCTTTTAAGAGTAGCCAACATAGCCAAGCCTCCTGCTGCCCAGTATCATACATTTGCAAGTAGCTTTCTAGCTTCTTGCTCATCATCCACACCCATCCATCCACATGTAGGTGCCTTCCATCATTTTATCCCTTATCATTTTCCCAAGGAAGACTACCATCCTCCCAAATCAAATTTCTCCTCTTGCATTTCATGGGATGTTGAAATGAAAATCCTTGGAGATCTTCTAGAGAAGACCTCTCATCAATGATCAACTTGAATCCATAAGGATCCAAGTTTTATGAGGGAAAAACCTCCTCAAACTGTTGAAGAAATTTTCACTCCATGATGTGTTGAAGTGCACCTCCAATGAGATCTCTCCGTCAGACCTTCTCTTCATCAATGGCTTTCCAAAACCAATAAGGTCCTGGACTTGTTGCAGGTAGAAGTTTCTCTTTGAGCTGGGGAGTGATCATTGAGAAAGTGTCGTATAGAAAGGATAAAGTGTTTCTCACTTCAATATGTCTACCATCTATCTCTTCTTCCTCCATTGCTTCATGAATGAAGCTACCATTTGAATTCCCCCAGGAGGAATGGGTCCTCTTTTCTTCATCACTGCTCTTGTACGACGCAGTACAACTCTGTTGCTCTAGATAAATGGTATAAAATGATGTAGATCCCTTCTATTATCACTCAGTAATCTCCCCAGGTTCAAGAGAAAACTCACTGAGGTAACCACAAACCTTCTTCAAACTCTAGGATCTAGCCTTCCTAGGGTTCAAAGAGGGCTCTATCTTTAAGATTTATCTTTGTTTTGTTTTATGTTTTTAGGCTAGTTATGATAGAAAAATTGGTTTTGTTTTTAAAGGTTTTGATGGGTAAAAATCACTTAGGATTAAACTAGAGAGAGATCTACTTGTCCATTGGGCTATGGAGTCTAAGTCTAGATAGCAGTACTAGAATGCAAGGCCAAAGGGGTACAAATGTATTCAGGGCAAGGTAGATAACCCTCAAAGATTCAGGGAAATGTTTTTGATGAAATGGTATGATCGGGATAAAGGGAAATGAAGGATCGTTTGATCCAGAAAATGGAATAAGGAGGCAGAGGTCAAATGGGAGTAGGAGCAATGAAGGATTCCTAACACCGGAAATCAGCAGAAAACATTTAAATGGTAACTTAGTAAAAAATAGGGAGCAAAAGGCTAGTCCTGTAGTAATATTCCTAGTTACACATTAAGATAGTTCAAACACATAATGAATTGAATGAAACTCAAAAAATAAACAATGACAAGAAGAAATGTACTTCACTCTTCAACTTATCGCATGAATCCTGAATTATGATGCCACTTAAGATTTGTCTAGTCTGCTACTTTGAATTCAACACATGAGAGCCTCCAATGTATCAGCAAAAGTCTATAGTAATATTAGAAATTTTATTCCCCACAAAATACTTCAAAGAGTGAAGTATTTATACAAATTCTAAACTAGAATATCTTGAAAAAATATCAAGATTGGTTTACAAATATCTCCAACTGTTTTACATAAATAGAACTTAAGTAAAGGACACTCAAAACTAATGCATATATTTGGCACTATTTTTTATGGATAGGGGATTAAAAAGAGGAGAATTCTAATTTGATCTCAACTCCTAGTTGATGATGAGGCATCCAAGTCACTAACTGTTTCCTTTCTTTGTGCATTCCGCTCCAGCAATTTTGCAAACTTGGCGTCCAATGATACCTTTTTATTTCTCAATCCAAAATATATATGTAAAAAGTGAAAGAAGTTATTTTATATGAATATTTTGGTGAGATACACCTCTCTTAGTTTCCTAAATTTCTGCTCCAGCTATTCACAATAGGCTCTGCAAAAAGGTGTCTAAACCAGAGTTTTACAGAGTCTAAAAAATAGGCTATAAAGATGCGCATGTATCTTTCATTCTGTAATAGTTGTGCACAAAGTGAGATACATTTTTGTAGTTAGCTCTCTTAGGAACACAAACCTCCTTTATTTTTGTAAGATGTATTTCTGATTGGCCAAAATATTCTCTACAAAATGATGACTTAACAGGAATTTTCAACAAAAAGTTCTTTCCAATATTGTTTAATATTTCCCAACCCATAATGGCTGTTAGAAAAGTGAGAGAGGTTTTTATAGTTGGACACCTTAAGAAGATAAACCTCCTTCATGTTTTTCAAAATTCATCTTGGATTGATCACAATAGTTTCTGCAAAACAATGACTTAAACAAGGAATTTATGCAAAAATGTTCCTTCTTGCTCTGTTTTCATCTTTTAACCTTTTTTGTTCTTTTAACTATTTTTACTTTCACTTTGGATAAATTTCATTGTTGCTGAAATTATTTTCATCTCTGTTAACGATTACCGCCTTTGTTTTTAATTTTACTGTTTCACCTTGACTGCTCTGTAACTTTGTTTTAACTTTCACTCTGACTGTTACCTGATACACTTTGACTCTGATGTTCTTTGACTATTTTGTTTCACTGTCATTGTGAATTCTGATTTCACTTTTACCATTCACTGTGCAAATTTCATCATTATTATCTCTCTCTGACTTTATTTTATTCTTTCGTTGTATACAAACTGTTTTTTGAATGAAGCTTTTGAATTAAAATCTGAGAATTTGGAGAAAAAAATTTTGTCAACTAGTATTGAAACTGTTGGCCCAATTTCTTATTCTAATAATAACCTGCAAAAATCAAAAAATTTGTTAATGAAACAGAGGTCTGCAGGGAGGTGATTGAAGGTTTTTTGAAAGACCTGTGGAATGAGATCTATCTGTGGAGGTTTAACTCTGTTTTTTAGGCATTTTTGGGCTACTTCTGCAAGATTAGATTGTTTGTAGGAGTAATTTTCCTTAACAAAGGGATAATTGAGCAAATTTGGTCAAGGATATTCTCTTTTGGGTTTTCTCCGTTTCTTGATAGAGAAATACGGATTTTGGGTATCTTCAGAGTTTTTTAGCCTTTCAGATCTTTAAAATGGATTCTTAAACTCTGAAAATTGATAAAATTTTCTTGAAAAGGCATGCAGAGGATAAAGGGTTTCACGATTCTTGGTTGAAATTATAGATTCAGTAGTTTATCTGGAGTGATGCACAGCTCCCCAATAGTCTTCACAGGTATATTTTAGCAACTTCAAAGGTTTTGGGTATAACAATGGCAACTAGGGGCTTAAAAGGCTTTATACAGAGCTTTTTTGATAGTCGAGAGGCAGTGCAAAGGGTTAGAACGTGTAATAAAGAAATAATGAATGTTGTTCAAAGGTTTTAACCATACATATTGGTCACATTTAATCAACATTAAATTTCTTTCACAACAGGCGGGAAGCGGTTTCGGAATTTAAACGCAAAACCAAACAGTGGTTATCGCGCAAGGTTCAAGTGGTAAGTTGTTTTAATAGAATCGAACGCGATCAAATGGAAAGCTGACACATTGTGGATGGTGAAATGGGGAATACCACCCATTTCGCATTCAATTGCCGTTGGAATAGACGTTTATCATTTCCATGCGATATTTCTTTTACACCATCAGATCTGGAGTATGGGAGTGAAGGGTGAGGATTTTATTGAAAGCTATGGGCAATCAAAGGTGGGACCGGGGTAATTTTAAGCAGGTGTTTAAAGTTTAAAACCTTTGTAAAAGATAACTTTTTAACCACGGTTTTGATATGATGGTGGATATAAGGATGATTAAAGGAATATAATGGGTGTTAAATGTATATGCACTATGGTGCATATATAAAGTGAAAATGGTTATATAGAGGGGGAAATAGGCTTGTCAAGCTAGGTTAAGTGAGTAACTGGGGTTAATTTATGTAAAGCATGGGACTTTATATAACGGGAAAAATAAGCTAGGGAAAGGTTTCAGTTTTGTGACTTTTTACCTTAGCCTTGGGTTAAAATCATGTGGGAAGGGATAACAGTGTTTGCAAAAGGCGGAGTTTAGTAAGGAGGCGCTTCCAAGCTTTTTAACTGTATAAAGTGATAAAATATATTTCGAAAAATTAGGCTAAAATGCTGATGAGAGGTGACATGTTTTATTCAAAACACTTTGCAATATGCCCGAAGAAACGTATTTGCGCAATTATTATTTTATTATATTGTTTTAAACCCGTTGAATGGTTTAATAACCATAGGGGGCGGGATATTTGTTGAAGGGTAGTTTTTAGACCAAAGGGAATATATTTTTGGTTTTAATTCAGCATGTGGATAATATCTTTGGTCAAAAATCTTATAATAGTGGGTTTTAGGGCGTATTTACATATAGGGAATTGATAAGTAATATAGGGTATTTTATTAAGGATTTAATAAAATAGGTTAAAATTTAATATGAAAGGGAAATGGAATGTAACACTAAATACATAAAATCACTAAGCAAAGTTTAAAAGGTAAAGCATTGCTTATCTTTATATTATTTCACCAATACTTAGGATAAATGTAGTTTTGAGGGTTTTATGAATATTTCTAAATGGATGAAGTTAATTATATGGGATTTTAATCTTCACTAAGTAAGAATGTGTCTTTACTTACGAAGATGATTTAAATGTATAAATGATGGATGAATAATGGTAAAGGGGATTTTATCATAAGAATTCAACATTTTCCACTATCCAGTCATTGAGCCTTGGGTCCAGTCCCAACAGAAGTTAGAGAAATGCTTTGAGCCTCTTTAACTGGCAGTATAGAACACTGAAAACCTACAAGGGGAGGGAAATTAGTGATTTTTTCCCATTGAAGAATATTTACATGCCTTTTCCCACTTCTTTCTACCTACCCAACATTACTCTAACGTTTTTTCTTCCTTTTAGCAGGTGCATTTAAGCTTGCTACCTTAAAAATTTTTATTCTTTTGAAAGAATAAAACTATCTATTTCTACCTTATTTCATCCGAGGGTTCAGATTAGACTGATGAGTTCCTCACTATTCTCTACCTAACTAATGATTTGTCAGGATTAAACGGTCTGAAAAATATTTATTCACTATCTAAAACATGGAAATTGAAAACATAACAAGTCCAATTTAGACATTTTAACTCATCATGGATTATGGAATTTATTGACACTCTGCCATAATCATTTGTTTAACAGAAAAAGTAAAAAGTAGTGGGATTTGAACTTGCTCACTTTCATGTCTTATTGTCATCTTTTTTTCTTTTGGGGTCTATATTTTCTAAGTCCTTTGATTTTTCTTTTAGTTCTTTTTACCCTTTTTTTTATTTTATTATTTTATTATTATTTTTTTTCAAAATATGGGAAAACAACTTGCAGAAAGCAAGGTATGTACATATTTACAAGACTATCATAATTCAATTCAAAATTATGAATCCTATATTTATAGGATCCTAATAGAGGCTTCACATGGGGATGGCATCTCCTTGTGAGATGTCAAGAACATCGTCGACTAGTAGCCTGATCCTTTGAGCCAATCCCAAACATGCATTTGATTTTTTATAAAATCTCTATGACTGAAACTCTTGAACTGAATTTAGTCCTTTTTCTGCAAAATGAAATCTGATCTAAAACTAAAAGAACATACTGCAATTCTCAAACCAAATTGATAGACCTTAAATATCTTTAGGACCTTCTCTTTGGCTTTAAATCTTAATGAATTATTTCAAAACTAGCTGAAAACTAAAAAATAAAAAAAAAATGCTCAGAGCTTTGAGCTTATTTGCATTCATCTAGCTACTCTAATCTACTATTAATTTTGTTGAATCAAGTAATACAAAAATGCCAATAAATCTAGTCAAGTAGTTGTAGAAATGAATGGATAACTTGACTGCTTGACATTAAACTTGGAAGTATAACTTGATCATGTGTCTTCATAATCAATGATATGATGTGAAATGGCGATTGCTAATATATTTGATCCTCATAGATAAAACATATTTGCAACTTGAGCTAAAAATAGTGTCCATATAATTTGCTATAGGATCATCAAAAGCATAACGTATGATTTGTGCTTCTAGGCCTTCAATGACTAGTTTCTCAGTTGTATTCTAAATATTAATCCCTGAAACTGTTTCTTCAGTCTTGTGCTTGAAAGAATAATCATCCTCAAACTACAATTCAAAAGGTAGTACAATTTGCTCTTGCTTTGGAGAAGGAATATTTTCCAAGAATTCTTTAGGATCTTGAAAATTATATGACTAAATTTGATAATGAAAAAGTTTAATTTCATTTTCATATTTTTCAAAAACTATCTCAAGAACATATATTTTAAGCTGCGGAGAATACTTTCTTTATTTCAAAATAAGAAAGACAGCTGCTAGAAAATCTTTATGAAGCTAAAATTAAAATAACTCATCCCACAAACTAGCTAGTGATTGCTCTGTGAAGTTAGCTTGAATTTGGAGAACATAATTATCATCAAACTGATCATACTTAGGTAGATCTTTAGAAGAATGAATGTCATCAATTATATACATTAGATCGGCAGATTATTTTTCCAGTAATCATTATATATCTTGATTAGATTGGTTTCATTATATTTGAAAGTCATCATTTTTCTCAATAGGAGTACTATCAAGCAATGGGCCTTTTTGGGAAGGTATAACAACATGAGCATCAACCTGTTCTTCTATCTCTTCATGGATAAAAACTTTAGTATTTTCATCAACATTAGAATAAGTAGAAACAATTTCTTCATTATGTAAATATTTTGAGGATGGTTGCATGTTTAGAAGAAAATTGATTTCTTCTTCGGTGAGGGGGGGTGGGAATCTCTGAATTCCTAGATTTGAATAACAATTATTTTTTCTCTTATGTAAAAATTGATCATAAGGTTGAATATTTTCTTTAACTTCATTCAAAACATTATATGAAATATCATTTGTTACTACAGAGGGGCTTTGTGGATCTTGATTCATCTCCTTATCTATTTCATATTTTTTTAACTCCTCTTGATTGTTATGACATTTAGCTTGAGAATGAAAGTTCTGGACTTCTTCTAATAAATCTTCAAGATGCCAATTTCAAAAATCTTCATCAATATTTTTAAGGTAATTTATAATATCTTCAGCTTGATCACAACAATTTTTAGCTAATGATAAATATTGAAAATATTCTTTGTAATGATCATAAAATACCTTGTGAAAATATTTTAAAGAAAATAAACTAGCAGGTTTGAGAGCTTCATACCATTCCCTTGCTGGTCCTTCTAAGGTTGCCATGAATAGCTTCATGAAGCAATCCTCATGTCAATCACCCTTCAATCTCCATGAGTGTATATGAAATCTAATGATATGTAACAAAGGATCATCAATATTCTCATCTTGAAACATGGGCATATTTTTATCCCAATTTACCTTTAGTAGTTTGTGTGTAAATCCAAGTATGTGATCTATGCTCATGGGAGCATACCTACGTTTTATTCTTGGGTCTTCTTGTAAATTAGTCATAAAGAAAGGCCACTGTATCTATACAACCAAGTTAGATCCTTATATAAAATACAATATCTATTGAAAAACATTCTTAATGAGAAAGAACATAATGTCTTGAATTAAGATTCAAGTTGAAAGCCTGATCTTTCCATATTGTTCTTTCAGGTTCATTCCTCCAGTGGAGTCTTGATTTTGAAATTGATGTGGAGTTGCCAGGTGGATGATTTTAACCTTTGTATGTCTGAGCATTTTCCACCTTCATAGATCAGATTTGAACCTGTAAAATATTTTTGAAGAAAGTTTAGTCTTCCCCAGTATGGTCACCATATTTTTATTACTCAGTAATTTCTCCAGGTTCAAGAGAAAACTCACTGAGGTAACCACAAACCTACTTCAAACTCTAGGATCTAGCCTTCCTAGGGTTCAGAGAGGGCTCTATCTTTAAGATTTATCTTTGTTTTGTTTTATGTTTTTAGGCTAGTTATGATAGAAAAATTGGTTTTGTTTTTAAAAGTTTTGGTGGGTAAAAATCACTTAGGATTAAACTAGAGAGAGATTTACTTGTCCATTGGGCTATGGAGTCTATGTCTAGAT
Organism: Pinus albicaulis; assembly: GCA_034641835.2. Classification (NCBI taxonomy): domain Eukaryota; kingdom Viridiplantae; phylum Streptophyta; class Pinopsida; order Pinales; family Pinaceae; genus Pinus; species Pinus albicaulis. The sequence continues at coordinate 1,579,545,551 of CM076580.1, read as the reverse complement.
ATCAGTACTAGAATGCAAGGCCAAAGGGGTACAAATGTATTCAAGGCAAGGTAGATAACCCTCAGAGATTTGGCGAAAGGTTTTTGATGAAATGGTATGATCGTAAATAAAGGGAAATGAAGGATCCTTTGATCTAGAAAATGGAATAAGGAGGCAGAGGTCAAACAGGAGTAGGAGCAATGAAGGATTCCTAACACCTAAAATCAGCAAAAAAAATTTAAATGGTCAATTAGTTAAAAATAGGGAGCAAAAGGCTAGTCCTGTAGTAATATTCCTAGTTACACATTAAGATAGTTCAAACACATAATGAATTGCATGAAACTCAAAAAAGAAACAATGACAAGAAGAAATGTACTTCACTCTTGAACTTATCACATGAATCTTGAATTATGATGCCACTTAAGCTCTGTCCAGTCTGCTACTTTGAATTCAACACATGAGAGCCTCCAATGTATTAAAAAAAGTCTATAGTAATCTTATCAATTTTATTCTACACAAAATACTTCAAAGAGTGAAGTATTTATACAAATTCTAAACTAGAATATCTTGAAAAAATATCAAGATTGGTTTACAAATATCTCCAATTATTTTACATAAATAGAACTTAAGTAAAGGACACTCAAAGATAATGCATCTATTTGGCACCATTTTTTATGGATAGGGGATGAAAAAGAGGAGAATTAGAATTTGATCTCAACTCTTAGTTGATGACGAGGCATCCAAGTCACTAACTGTTTCCTTTCTTTGTGCATTCTGCTCCAGCAATTCTGCAAACTTGGGGTCCAATGATACCTTTTTATTTCTCCTTTAGAAATAGATATTTAAAAAGTGAAAGAGGTTATTGTAGATGAATAATTTTTTGAGATAAACCTCTCTCAGTTTCCTAAATTTCTTCTCCAAATGTTCACAATAGGCTCTGAAAAAAGGTGTGTAAAACAACGTTTTACAGAGTCTGAAACACAGGCTATAAAGATGCGCATGTATATTTCATTATATAATAGTTGTGCACAAAGTGAGATAAATTTTTGTAGATAGCTCTCTTAGAAAAAACAACCTCCTTTATTTTTGTAAGATGTATTTCTGATTGGCCAAAATATTCTCTTCAAAATGATGACTTAACAGGAATTTTCTACAAAAAGTTCTTTCCAATATTGTTTAATATTTCCCAACACATAATGGATGTTAGAAACGTGAGATAGGATTTTGTAGTTGGACACCTTAAGAATATAAACCTCCAGTTTTGAAAAATTCATCTTGGATTTGTCACAATATTTTCTGCAAAACAATGACTTAAACAAGAAATTTCTGCAAAAATGTTCCTTCTTGCTCTGGTTTCGTCTTTTAACCTTTTTGTTCTTTTAACTATTTTTACTTTCACTTTGGATAAATTTCATTGTTGGTGAAAGTAGTTTCATCTCTATTAGCCATTACTTCCTTTTTTTTAATTTTACTGTTTCACCTTGACCGCTCTGTAACTTTGTTTTCACTTTCACTCTGACTATTACCTGATACACTTTAACTCTGATGTTCTTTGACTATTCTTTTTCATTGTTATGAATTCTAATTTCAATTTTACCATTCAATGTGCACATTTCATCATTCTAATCTCTCTCTTACTTGATTTTATTCTTTCTTTGTATACAAACTGTTTGTTGAATGAAGCTTTTGAATTAAAATTTGAGAATTTGGAGCAAACAATTTTGTCAACTAGTATTGAAACTGTTGGCCCAATTTCTTATTCTGATAATAACCTGAAAAAATCAAAAAAATTGTTAATGAAACAGAGGTCTACAGGGAGGTGATTGAAGGTTTTTTGAAAGACCTGTGGAATGAGATCTGTCTGTGGAGGCTTAACTATGTTTTTTAGGAATTTTTGGGCTACTTCTACAAGATTAGATTGTTTGCAGGAGTAATTTTCTTTAACAGAGGGATAATTGGGCAAATTTGGTCAAGGATATTCTCTTTTGGGTTTTCTGCATTTCTTGATAGAGAAATAGGGATTCAGGGTATCTTCAGAGTTTTTTAGCCTTTTAGATCTTTAAAATGGATTCTTAAACTTTGAAAATTGATAAAATTTTCTTGAAAAGGCATGTAGAGGATAAAGGGTTTCACGATTCTTGGTTGAAATGTTGGCTTCAGCAGTTTATCTTGAGCGACGCACAGCTCCTCAATAGTCTTCAGAGGTATATTTTAGCAACTTCAAATGTTTTGGGTGTAACAATGGCAACCAGGGGCTTAAAAGGCTTTATACAGAGCTTTTTTGACAATCGAGAGGCAGTGCAGAGGTTAGAACGTGCAATAAATAAATAATGAATATTGTTCAAAGGTTTTAACCATACATATTGGTTGCATTTAATCAACATTAATTTTTTTTCGCATCAGGCGAGAAGCGATTTTGGAATTTAAACACAAAACCAAATAGTGGTTATCACACAAGGCGCAAGTGGTACGCTATTTTAATAGAAATGAACGCAATCAAATGGAATGTTGACACGTTTTGGAGGGTGAAATGGGGAATACCACCCATTTCACGTTCAATTGGCGTTGGAATGGACGTTTATCTTTTCCACACGATATTGCTTTTTCGTCGTTAGATTTGCAGTATGAGAGCGAAGGGTGAGGATTTGATTGAAAGCTGTAGGAAATCAAAAGGGGACCGGGGTAATGTTAAGTGGGTGTTTAAAGTTTAAAACCTTTATAAAACATGACTTTTTAAACAAGGTTTCGATATGATGGTGGATATAAGGATGGTTAAAGGAATATAATGGGGGTTAAATGTATATGCATTATGGTGCATATATAAAGCAAAAATGGTTATATAGAGGGGGAAATAGGCTTTTCAAGCCGGTTTAAGTGAGTAACTGGGGTTAATTTATGTAAAGCGTGGGGCTTTATATAACGGGAAAAATAATCTAGGGAAAGGTTTTAGTTTTTTAACCTTTAACCTTAGCCTTGGGTTAAAATCATGTGGGAAGGGATAACAGTGTTTGCAAAAGGCGGAGTTTAGTAAGGAGGTGCTTCCAAGATTTTTAACCTTACAAAATGATAAAATATCTTTCTAAAAATTAGGCTAAAATGTTGATGAGTGGTGATATGTTCTATTCAAAACACTTTGCAATATGCCCGAAGAAACATATTTGCACAATTATTATTTTATTATACATTTTTAAACATGTTGAATGGTTTAATAACCATAGGAGGTGGGATATTTGTTTAAGGGTAGTTTTTAGACCAAAGGGAATATATTTTGGGTTTTAATTCAACATGTGGATAATATCTTTGGTCAAAAATCTTATAATAGTGGGTTTTATGGGGTATTTACATATGGGCAATTAATAAGTAAGATATGGTATTTTGTTAAGGATTTAATAAAATAGTTTAAAATTTAATATGAAAGGGAAATGGAATGTAACACCAAATACATAAAATCACTAAGAAAAGTGTAAAAGGTAAAGAATTTCTTATATTTATATTATTTCACCAATACTTAGGATAAATGTAGTTTTGAGGGTTTTATGAATATTTCTAAATGGATGAAGTTAGTTATATGAGATTTTAATCTTCACAAAGTAAGAATGTGTCTTTACTTATGAAGATGAGTTAAATGTATAAATTATGGATGAATAATGGTAAAGGGGATTTTATCATAAGAATTCAACATTTTCCACTATCCAGTCAGTGAGCCTTGGGTCTGGTCCCAACAAAAGTTAGAGAAATGCTCTGAGCCTCTTTGACTGGCAGTATAGAATACTGAATACCTACAAGGGGAGGGAAATTAGTGATTTTTTCCCAGTGAAGAATATTTACATGCTTTTTCCCACTTCTTTCTACCTACCCAACATTACTCTAACATTTTTTCTTCCTTTTAGCAGGTGCATTTAAGCTTGCTACCTTAAAACATTTTATTCTTTTGAAAGCATAAAACTATATATTTCTACCTTATTTCATCTGACGGTTCAGATTAAACTGATGAGCTCCTCATTATTCTCTACCTAACTAATGATTTGTCAGGATTAAACTGTCTGAGAAATATTTATTCACTATCTAAAACATGAAAATTGAAAACATGACAAGTCAAGTTTAGACAATTTAACTCATCATGGATTATGGCATTTATTGACATTCTACCATAATCATTTGTTTAAAAAAATAAGTAAAAAGTAGTGGCATTTGAACTTGCTCACTTTCATGTCTTATTTTCATCTTTTTTTCTTTTGGGGTCTATATTTTCTAAGTTCTTTGATTTTTATTTTAGGACTTTTTACCCTTTTTATTATTTTTTTACTTTTTTTCAAAAGATGGGAAAACAACTTGTAGAAAGCAAGGTATGTACATATTTACTAGACTATCAAAATTCAATTCAAAATTATGAGTCCTATATTTATAGGACCCTAACACATAGTACAGTCTTTTCTCCAGAGATTGCTAGGCTTTCTACTCCACTTTCGGGAACCACAGAACTATTGCATCAATCAATAATAGTGATGCCATGAAGCTTGTACAGAGTTCCAATACGAAATCCATGCATTAATACCAGTGCTCCCCGAACCATCTTACAGGTATCTTTCTCAAACACTATTTTTACACCTGCATCATCTATCTTGCTTACAAAAATCAGATTTCTAGCCAATGCAGGAATGTACAAAACATGAGGAAGTTTTCTAATCCTTCCACCTTGCAGCTTCATCTTGAATTTTCCACGTTCGACGATTCTTGCCTTCCTATCATCACCTAAGAAGACATCAGCGCCATCATATTTCTCATACTCACAGAACCACTCCGTATGGGGAGTGAAGTGAAAGGATGCACCTGAGTCAATCAACCATGAATTATGATCCACATGTGTATTTGAAGAAGAAGCCAAATACACATCCCCACCTTCATCTGAGGTGGTTTTTGCCTCTGCAGAAGGAGCATCATTAGATCCATTTCCTTTCTCAGGAGCTTTAGATCTGTAGTCCTTTTTGTAGTGCCCTTCCTTTCTGCATTTCCAGCTGACCTTTACAAAATTTCCAGGAGATTTAGATCTCCCTCTAGATTTAGATCTCGCACTCGAAACCTTATTCTTTTTTATGTTCTGGGACCTTCCTCGTACAGATAAGGAATCTCCATTCTGACCCTACATGCTTCTCCGTATCATTTCCTCCGATAGCAAAGCTGAGACAATGTCATCAAAATTCAAGGTAGTTGTATTGCTACCTATTACAATAACCAAACTGTCCCACGAGACTGGTAGAGAACACAGAAACTGATGCACTTGTCTTCATCTGAGATTTTAATATCAACAGATGACAGCTGACTTACCATAGTATTGAAGGCATTCAGATGCTCTGTCACTGAGTCTCCATCCTTCATACTCAGGTTATATAGATTTTTCCGCAGGAACAATTTATTCACCAGAGACTTAGATTAGTACAAAGTCCCAATTTTGTCACAAAAATTCCTCATCGTAGCTTCCCTAGATACATTCAAAAATATCGAATCTGAGACACACAATTGTATTGTGCTCTTTGTACTCCGATCCAAATTTTTATAGTCCTCATATAACATTGCCATTGGTTTAGTAACAGGATCTACCGTGATCCAATGGTCTTTATCCACCAGCAAATACTCGATCTTGAGCTTCTGTTATAGCATCATTTCTCACCTTCATATGATTCATGATTGCTTTTATGGTTTTGGGCACCCATTCCTACAGACTTGGACAAATTCACTTAAAAACAGTGTAAAAATCCCCATACGCGACTATGCCCGTACTTTTCTACATGTATACGCGAGTCCAGCTACACTTTTCCGCGTATGCCATTAAAATTATGAAAAAATATATAAAAAATCCCTATTTTCGGGCTGGGTTGATGGTTACTCAGGTAGTTCAACCACCCCAGCACGTGGCCAACTGTTTCCAAATGTTGAAACTACTTGGAGGGAGTATAAAAACCCCTCATGTGTATGGCCTAAGGGGGAGAGAGAATTATTGATATTATACTCTGTTGGTATTCCCTATCCAAGTTTGATTCCCCGTGCCTCCTGCACTTTCCTAGTTCATTATAGGAAACCCTTGTTTCCTTGAGATGCTCATATCCCTATATGTCATCTTGTATGCACCAGTTTGGAAGGAGTCTTAGCGAGGCAAGGGCAGGATGGATCTGGACGACGGTCTGCTCGAAGATCGTGGAAGGATTCAGGTGATCTCTCCACTCGTTACTTTTGTACATGCTATTTATAATACAGAAGTACCATCTTGTTCCCGAAATATACGTGTTAGTGTCTGCTTACATATATGAGAAAATTGTTATTTAAGCATTCATTATGGTTTATCTGATGTTTTATATGAATTTCACTAACATTTAGAGTAGATATATGCTGTACAACCAGTGCTTCGTGCTTGTTTCTTCTTGTCTTTCAGGTTAAGAAGGAAGGATGGTTGCTGGGGGTTTGGGCCTTATGGGATCTGCTTCAATCGTAGGACCTACGGGTAACTTCCTCGATCTACTCTATTTAGTTTTTCTGAACATGCATGGTTGTGTGAGTCCTTCTTAAGTAGCATGCCCCTGCTCTGTGGAGGTTGTAACCCAACGAACCTCTAGGGTGATTTTCCCCGAAACAGCTTCCACAACTCAAAAATATGACCATTAAATTTCTCAATCTCTATCTTTCCATTGCTCACCATCTTCTTTCATCGCAAGAATCAATCCCACAGATCTCCCACTAAAGAGGGTCTACCACAGGCCCGACCAAAAAACCCCTCAGCAGCAAAGGCGTCTCCCTAAAGCCAAAATAGCTCTAATACCAAATGTGGGTTTTAACCCTGTACAGAAATTATCTACAAATGAATCTTAAAAATATAAAATAAACAATAGCAAGAGCATAAAACATAAAACATATATACACAGATATTTTCCCTTGGATCCCAAATCCAGATGACCATCTTGATTTTTCATTATATTCCTTTTAGTCTTACAACACAAATATATACATCTCGAAGCATACATAAACCCCAATATATTAACCCTGGTTTAGAACATAATCGTAGTTCCTTTTACCACAGCTACAAAATACCAGGGGCTAAAAACCACCATGCCTCAAAATCATGTGTAAACCCATGCAAAAAACCATGGGCGGGTCTGCCAACCGAAAAATAGGGTCCAAAATTTTTTCTCGAGGCGTTGCCCTGGACCCTGAACAAAGGGGGCCACTACCCCCCGATGACCCCCTTGCTACGCCCAATGCAACGTACAGCATGGGGAGATGTAATATTCCCATTTTAGCACATAGCTAAATGGAATATTAAAATTTTGTTTTTATCACCTAGCAGCTTAATAAATGGGTAAGGGAACCCATTATTATTGACGACATGAATAAAATCCCTCATAATGTGACAGGGATCATTAGAGTAGTCTTATTTTGCACCCTCAAGTGTGAAAAGGGGCAAATTCATGAAGACAAGGTCAGGTTTGACCAAGTCAATAGTGCTCCCATAAGAGGAGTGGATCACGTTAGAAGAAAATACAGTGTGAATGAGGAAGAGGATATTTGTTGGAGGAAACCCTAATGAGTGGGACCTATGGAGAGAGAGCTTTCAATTTTTTAAAAGGAGGGCAACGCAGCCATTGTTATTCATGAATTGGATTATTGATTTCATTGTCTATGTAGACATTGTGCATTCTTTTGCTGTTTAGCAAAGTTGCCAGGGGAATTCCTATTTAGGATTTCTTCACCTTCTTGAGAGGCCTCTTGAAGGATTTTTCTTCATTCTCCACATCTCTTGGTGCAAGGCCAAAGCCACCTCCTTTAGTCACAGCATTATTCCTGAAGCAGGATAACTTTGTGTTGCAGGGTGTTGCAGTGGAGACTCCACAACACCATTTCCTTGGCTCATCTTTCAGAGGAGGGAGCTTCTATCCCTCTGGGAGGTTAGTGAGGGAGATTCATGAGAATATTTTAGATCATTGGCATCAGGCCAAGTACTTCCCTTCACCAATAGTGCAGTACCTTCTCTAGACTGCGTTATTTCTTAGTACAATTGCAGTGGGGACTTGCTCCACCATTTTGGAGGGTGATATCTTTAGGGATTGGATCATCCTTTCACCCCTGAGATCCTTTGGATGAGATTCAGCCATCATTTTCAGCATCATCATCTATCTACATCCATTTCTAGTTTCTAAGTTGCAGCTTCTACCCAGAAACTCTGACATTTTTGCAGAATTTCCATTTTGTGTATATTTCAGCCAATTCTTTTAAGGATTGTGTATGGTAGTTTCCAGGGGTTGAGATCTTGCTCCCCCTCTTTTATTTGAGATGTATATTTTCATATTTGTGTATTGAAACTATTTTGCAGCAGTCCTCCTTTATAGACTGCGCAGTCATAGCCATGGTTTCTTTTATGTAGCAGCGTGTCTCCATCTATCATGTATATGTTTCATTGAGGATGCATTGCCTATATTGAGAGATCATTCCCTCAAGATCTTGTACACATTGTTGCTTCTATAATCTAATGTAATGGTTATGTGGACCTTCCAAAATTCTTGTATTAATTCATTCACTGCTATTTTCCAGCTCATGTTTATGTATTGTTGATCTCCACATTGGTAATATCTTGAGATATTCCCAATAGTGTAGTTGTTCCAGATTTGGAATATTACAGTGGTATCAAAGAATGATCTCTATCTCAGCCTGTGAGTCTCAGCCAAAGAAGATCAATCTGATGAAGAAGATGAGTTTACTCTCATCTATTTTCAGATCCAGAGGAGACCTCTCCAAGGAGGTCAAGAATATTGAAGAAGGAGAAGAGGAAGGACAATGCACTTCCTACTCTCACAAAGAAGAAGACTAGAAGCATGAAGAACACTTGGAATTCAAAATTCTAAGTGAGTAACTTGCTGAATACTGAGCTAAAGCTAGAGCCTACCAAGAGATTCTATCTTTTCCACACTTTATTCTGCATAAGGAAGAAAGAAGACCCCAAAACAACGAGATGATGAGAGGAAATAGATTTCTATTGTCCACATTTGATGGATCACTCACATGTGCAACAAAGTTTTTGGTGAATAAGCTAGAGGCTTTCTTGATACTACATCCTTTAGTAGATAGAGAGGTTATAGAATTTGCAGTGCTGCACCTTGGAGGTGAAGCAAAGAATTGGTGGATCAGCCATCTAAGCCATACAAGGGATTCTACTCTTGATGAGTTTTCTCAAAAATTGATCAGAAGGTTTGGCGAAAGGAGGGAGGAGCCCTCACCACCATTTGATGAGGCATGTACCAGCGTTGTTAAGACCATGGAGGAGTAGCCTTCATATTTAACAGTTTGGGAGGCCAACACCTATGAGGAGGAAACTATTGCAGCACTGCAAGGAGTTTCCAAATTTGACCAAGGTATGCTTGAACATCCATCTCTTTTCATTTAAACAAACATTTTGGATAGGTATACATCATTGCATGCAGTTGATCTAGAGCAGCAGAATAGAACTGCGCTATACAAAAGCATTGATGGAGAAAAGAGGAACCATTCCTCATGTGAACACTCAAAAAGAATCTTCATTCAGGAAGCCATGAAGGAAGTAGTGAGAAGGAGTAGACATCTGGAGATAAGAAAATCTTTCTCCTCTCTAGATGACACTCTCTCAATGAGCATGCCACAGCTCAAAGAGAGAATTCTACTGGCAGCAGATCTAAGGCCTCTTGGGTTTTTCAAGACCATGCATGAGGAGGATATCTCAAGGAGATATTTCAATGGAGGTGCACTCCCACACATCATGGAGTGCAAGATTCTTCAACAGTTTGATGAGGTTCTTCCCTTCTCACAAGAGAAGATAGAAGATGGAGGACATCTTCAGATGGATAACATCTCTCATGACTGTGTTGGACATTCCTTGAGCCATGCACATCATGATGGGAGGTTTTTTCATACCACCTATTTGAGTCCTTATAGGGTCAAATTTCTCCTCAGGAAGATTTCATTTCAAGGTCCCATGAAATGCAGGAATCTGATTTGGGATGATGGTAGCCCTCCTGGGAGGAGTACCAAGATGAATGGTGGAAGAAGGCATCCACAGTTGGTTGAGTGGATGTGTATGGGGATCAAGGAGAGGGTGAGCTACTTGCATATTTATGATATCGGGTAGTAGGAGGCTTGGCTGCACTGGTTACTTTTGAAGGAGTTTGTCCATCACTTGTCATACACTCTTTCCAAGGGTATGAGAATGGAGAATATGTGGCAGGATGCTGGAATCATGGAGCAGCAAAAATTATGGATACATAGTGATGATGCAACATTCATTTCATTCACTATGTATTCATCACATATCTTGCATGATGAGAGCATGAGGGAGCAGCAAAAACATTTGTTGCTGGGGTCATTCTTTGGAGAGCAACGGAAAATTTTCTCTCATTTATTGTATGATGTTGTAGGAGTAGGAGATGGCACTATCATTGTGAAAAGGGGATACTCCTTGAACTTTTATGATCAGGAATTACTTCCACCTTGGGAGAGATTCCATATTTGCAACAACATTGTTGGAGGGTTTCCCATTCATGCTGAGGGCAACATCATTGTGCCATCTAGAGATTATCTAGTGCCTCATGCAGAGGGAGGAAGAGCTCTTGCTCTAGGTAGAGGGATTCTTGCATCTTTGTAGGGAAGTCCCCAGGATCTCATGTACGGAGATCAAGGCACAACTCATGTATTACATGTGCCATTGTTGAGGAGGTGTGGAACCTTGGAGAAACAAGGATGAGATAGGGAGAATGACCATCGTGATGTGATGAGGAGCACACATCCCTGTCTATTTTATGAGGTTGATGCACCTAAGAAGGTGATTGGATTGCACAGTGGAAGCATGGAGAGTTTTCTTCATTCATATATTTATTCATCTCTTGTTGAGGATGTCTCATTGCATGGAGACATTTTTCCGGGGAGACCACTAGACCAACAGAGGAGGATGGTTGCTTCACATGTTGGGGCACCACTCATTAATTTCAGGAGGGTGGAAACCTTGGGAGATAACTTCATAGTGCTGAGAGTCTTGGGTAGACTCAAGGAGGAGGGAGGCATTCTCTCAACATCATTTTCACCCACTCTCATTTTAGATTCTGCGTTGTGGCAAAAGCAGCAGGGGAAGGATAGAAGCCTTCCAACTTGCATATTTGGCATGGGAGATTTCAAATAAAGAGATGACCATGTGACAAATATCCTTCATGAGGAATCATCAGCGTTGTCAATATGGAGGATAGATCCATGTTGGAGCTCCGGGTTGTTGGTGGAGTATTCCCAGGATCATCTTGCTTGCATGATATTGAAATATCAGCATATGAGGAGATGCATAGATCATGTGTAGATGGAGGAGATACATAACTCTTTGGAAGAGTTAGCACAGTCACCTCTTTCCTCTTTGAGGATGGGAGGAGACTCATTTTTGAGCCACTCCATTTGCATGAGCAGATTTTATGGTAAGGGTATTTTTTATTTGCATGATGATTTGTATATTCATCCCTTAACCATATATGTACAGGATGTTGCTCCAAGGAGGAACATTCTTTTTTCTAGACCCCATGGTCTACTTGAGGCCATGAGCACTATTGGTGACCACTCCCTAGGAGGACTTGGGGAGGAAATGTATTTTGGAGGACATACTCACCTTGCACTATACATCATTCACCTTCTCCATACATTTGAGGAGAGTAGGACAGAAAGAAAGTGGTTGAGAAGCCACACTTTTTGTCACACTCTTTGGCAGTTGAGGGTCAAACTGCATTGGTTACAATTGATGGACCATTGTCCTTCTCCCTTGCCACACATAACAGAAAGCATGGTTCTCATTATGGTTCATTATGTTGTTGTTGTATTTATATTTGTTGAGAGCATGATTGGGGGAATGGCACATTGGTTGAATGTGTCCCTTGGGGGAGAAATCTCCCACATTATTTACATTGCATGTTCTAATGGGAGCATGAAAGGACATATGGCCACTACAGAAAAACATTTTTTTCCATTTGAGGTGAGCCATATGATTTATTGGATGCCATATGATGGTGACTTCCAACTCATCACATATGAGATGGATTGGAACAACATGTTTCATAACGTTGGAGAAGAGATCCTTGGAGGTATAGTCTTCATTTTTCCACTTGAGGGAAACATTATTCTAGCCCAATATCAGCATATACTCTGCACTTATCCTAAGTGGAGAGGGGGACAGCATGGGGTAGGCTATTTTTTCTACCAAGATCAGATTTTTATCCCACCTATATTGCAGGAGCCAAAGGTGGAAGATGATTGTCAGGAGTTGCCATGTTGGGAGGTAACTCACTTGGTATGGATGATTTCTTGGGGGATGGCGGATCCATTTGGGGAATATGTTCCTCAACACATTGCAGAATCCATGCCTTGGGTGGATATTTTCCAATTCTATCCTTGTAGTTACTTGAGGAAAAGTAACATTTGGGAGGGGAGGACTGTAATATTCCCATTTTAGCACATAGCTAAATGGAATATTAAATTTTTTTTTTTAATCACCTAGCAACTTAATAAATGGGTAAGGGAACCCATTATTATTAAATACATGAATAAAATCCCTCATAATGTGAAATGGATCATTAGAGTAGCCTTATTTTGCACCCTCAAGTGTGAAAAGGGGCAAATGCATGAAGACAAGGTCAGGTTTGACCAAGTCAACAACGCTGCCATAGGAGGAGTGGATCACTTTAGAAGACAACGCAATGTGAATGAGGAAGAGGATATTTGGTGGAGGAAACCATAATGAGTGGGACCCATGGAGAGAGATATTTCACTTGTTTAAAAGGAGGGCAAGGCAGCCATTGTTATTTGTGAATTGGATTATTGATTTCATTGTCTATGCAGACATTGTGCATTCTTTTGCTGTTTAGCAAAGTTGCCGGGCGAATTCCTGTTTAGGATTTATTCACCTTCTTGAGAGGCCTCTTTAAGGATATTTCTTCATTCTCCACATCTCTTGGCTCAAGGCCAAAGCCACCTCCTTCAGTCACAACATTATTCCTGAAGCAAGATAACTTTGTGTTGTAGGGTGTTGCACTGGGGACTCCACAACACCATTTCCTTAGCTCATATTTTAGAGGAAGGAGCTTCTATCCCTCTGGGAGGTTAGTGAGGGATATTCATGAGCATATTACACATCATTGGCATCAGGAAAAGTACTTCCCTTCACCAAAATCATAGTCTCTTCTCTAGACTACATTATTTTTGAGTACAATTGCAGTGGGGACTTGCTCCACCATTTTGGAGGGTGAGATCTTCAGGGATTGGATCAGCCTTTCACTTGAGAGACCCTTTGGATGAGACTCAACCATCATTTGCAGCATCATCAGCTATCTACATCCATTTCTAGTTTCTGAGTTGCAGCTGCTACCCAGCAACTCCAACATTTCTACAGAAATGCCATTTTGTGTATATTTCAGCCAATCCTTTTAAGGATTGTGTATGGTAGTTTCCAGGGGTTGAGATCTTTCTCCCCCTCTTTTATTTGAGCTGTATATTGTCATATTTTTGTATTGACACTATTTTTCAGCAGTCCTCCTTTATATACTACGCAATCATAGCCATGGTTTCTTTTATGTAGCAGTGTTTCTCCATCTATCATGTATATGTTTCATTGAGGATGTATTTCCTAGCTTGAGAGATCATTCCCTCAAGATCTTGTATACATTGTTGCTGCTATAATATAATGTAACGGTTATGTGGATCTTCCGAAATTCTTGTATTAATGCATTCACTGCTATTTTCCAGCTCATGTTTATGTATTGTTGATCTCCACATTGGTAATAACTTGAGATATTCCCAATAGTGTAGTTGTTCGAGATTTGGAATATTACAGGAGAATATAACACATACCCAACAGATTTAATTATTTAAACTCAGTTTCTAATGTTTGAAACCTTTTTTCCTTTTTCACTGATATTCTTTTACACTTTTCCCTTGTAGGATGATGATGTCACTAAATTTTATTTTCTTTTGATCATTTAGGCATGACAAGCTCATTTGACACCTTTGGGATTTAGCCACATAGCAACATCTTCAAAATCCTCTTTTTCTTCCACCATGGAGTTCAACTTATCTTTTCACCTTCTCTGGCCACTTTCTTCAAAACCTTAGGTGTTTGAAACTCTTTTATAGCCATCATCAGTGTTGTCTTCTAAGTTCTCTATAGCCCTTTCAAGTTCATTCATTTCTGTCCAGTTCACCTCACCTTCTTCCATATTCCATCAATCTTTTCTGATAGAATTTATTCATGTTTGGCCTTCTATGCTTCCTCCATGTTACTTTCCTGCAAGTGATCACTACTTTGGCACTCAAATGGACCATCAAGTTCATAACCCTAGTCATATATAAGAACACGCGTTTCCTCTTTTCCTTGTTGTAATTTTTCTTGATTTAGGAGTAGATAGTCTACCTCATCAGTACTTTTTTCTAACAAATCACCCAACACTGCTGCAAAAGTGTTTTAATTTATCCATTTTCCTCATTTGCAGTGAACTGATATGGTAATATTCTTTGGATATTTTAGGTCCTTCTTGAATAACCATGTCTTGACATTCTATTACATCTGAGCCAAATTCTAGCAAAGGAAAATAAATGCCTTAAAGATCCAATGATGATCTTAAAACATGTAAAAACCCTAATGACGTAGTGTGAGGGTCCTTTAAAATGATTTTGGCTAACATTTGACTTGGATATTTTCAACTGAAAACATAGTATTTGTTACAGCTTATCATGCCCGAAGGGACATTGGAATGAGTCATCACTAGGAACCCTCAATGGAGGATGGTGTCTATTGACAAGGGAAAAATGGGGAAATGAGAATATAGGTAGAGAAGGAGGCTGAAAATGAGAGGTATAACCCCATAAGGTGTTTTTTAGGAGCAACAGGGTGACCATGAAATGGAAAACTGATAGAATGGTGAAAAATTTTCAATAAGGATAATGAAGGCAGTGAGATTTTTGAAACTCAAGATATTCAAGGAATATTGTTTTCAAAAATCTATAAACATTCTATAGTCATCTGAAGATAGTGAAAAATATTGATGCCTAATAGTGGCTCCACTTGGGGAGGGCAACTCCTTTCAGGAGGTGTCAAGAACCTCATATCTCTGATTTTGCAGATGAGATGCCTCACATGCTTGCTGATTTCCTTCATTTTGCAATGTTGATCTTCCAGCTGCTCCTTGAAGCCGTGATCCTATAATCTGAAAAACATGATTGTTTCAATATCAACTCTACCTACCCATCATACTTTTCTTAACATTTTTTCTTCATTTTGGGTGCATTTGGATTGGCAAACCCTGAACATTATCTCTTCTTTTGAAAGAAAAAACTATCTACTTCTACCCTTATATCATCCAAAAGCTCAGATTAGATTGATGAGCTCCTTTTATTCCCCACCTAATCTACTTATCTATCAAGGTTAAACAATTTGAAAGATCTTCATTCTCTAATCTACTTACATGAAATTCAAAACATGACCAAATCAAGGTTAAGCAATTTGATTGGACAAGAGCTATGGCATTTTGGACAAGCTGCACATAGATTTTATTTTTGCAGAAGTAAAAAAAGAAATTTGAGGGCTATAATTCAAAAATTTTCACTCATCCCTCTCTTTTCTCTTTGGTTCATATTTGATCTTTGGGAACCAACATCTTTTCCTAACCTAGTCTACTGATGAGACAAGTTTAAATGGCTTGGAAAATCTTCACTTTCTACTTTTCAACAAAAATTTAAAACATTTTCAATCATTGTTAGGCTGTATAACTGAAAAAGACCTTATTTTCTTCAAAGGTAGTGGCATTTTGACTTGCAAACTTTCAGAAATATTATTTTTGGTATGGGGCTTTACCTCTTCTTTTAAACCTGCCCTCCTTTTCTCTTTTTTTTCTTTTTTTTTTTAATTTCATTTTTTTGATCTCTTACTGAAGCAGTGTTTTGTACAATGAATGAGGCTTAAAAAGAAGGAATTTTAACAAAAATAATGCTGGAGAATCCTGCCATTGACAAGACCTCCAAATAAATTTTTTCCATCCATTTCTTGTATAAAGAATGCATTTTTACCTCTGACTGAATGGATGATGTATGGACCTTTCCACATATTTTAAAATTTGACATGCTTGCCTTTGTCCTTTCTTCTTGAATCCCACTTCATCACTTTCTCTCCAATTTGGAAATCATTTTCCTTGGTCCTCTTATCAAAAATCTTCTTGATGCTCTCTTGTAGTGCTTGTGTTATGGTGTATACTTATTCCCTTGATTGCTGCAATTGAATGGTTTGGTTCAACCTCCTTTGTATACCATTCTCTTCTGATTGTACCTTTTGAATAAGCTTCATCACTAGAATTCCCAAGGATGTTGGAAAAACTGCATTCATGCCATACACTAGCTGATAGGGAGACATGTTAATTGATTTCTTACTTGTTAATCTGTCTGCCCATAGTGCATGCACTAGTTTTCTATGCCATGACTTTTTGTTCTCTTCCAACAATTTCTTGATGATATTTACCAAAATTTTGTTAGAGGATTCAACCAACCCATTACATTTAGGGTAATAATATTTAGAATTCCATAATTTGATGCGATACTTATGGAAAAATTCCACCATTATTTTGGATTTTAATGGAGCAGCAATGTCAGTAATAATCTGTCTAGGATAGCCAAATCTGGAAAAGATATGATTTTCAAGGAATTTGATGATTACCAAGTTAGTGGCAGTCCTTGAAGGGATGGCTTCTATCCATTTGGTGAAATAGTCAACTGCAGTGAGGATCCATTTGTGTTGGGTAGAAGAGGTAGGGTGGATTTCTCCAATGAAATCTAAACCCCACTGTTGAAAATGAGTTTCAACAATGATAGGGTGTAAAGGCAAAGGTAGTAGTTTTCTCTTTCCCTCAAATATTTGGAATTTATGGCAAGTCACTACTAGCTTGTGGATTGTAATATCCCAAAATGGGAAAATCAGCAATATAGGCACAAAAAACGCATTTTTCAGAAAATTATATTATAACAGTCAAGATCAGCCCATGGATCCATTATTTTATACATTATAGTAGCCAAATATAAAAGGAGGTTAGAAAAAAATCATTTTGTCTTAGTTAAACAAGCCTCCCAAGCCCAAATCAGCTCAAAATCACTGCAACCCCATAACTATTGCAACAAAGAAATACTTCAGCAAGTGACAAAAAAATTTATTGAGGGTTTATGTAATAAAATTAGAGAGAAAATGGATATTCTAATATATTACTGGAAAGAGCCGAAAAACTGAGATCTAGTCTCTTTTACACCAATCCAAGAGAACCCGGATAGGGTTTCTAGAAGTACACCCAAATAAAAATGGTGATCTACAGCCCTAGGACTGAAGAGTCACTGCAAACTAAAGATCATGAAAATATAATGTTGTAATAATATATATCTAATGTATATCTCCTCAAGGGTCTCCCCCAATGAAAGGCTGAACCCTCCACCTACACGAAAACACTCTAAAAGAGCCAATAGATCCTCCTCTGAAGTTTCCCTCCAAAATAACACAATTCCTAGCTAAAACTGCGCTGTAAAATATGGTAATAGGTTGGAATAGTTCCAAATATATGAAATATGCTCATAATCCATCCTTACTAATCTACCAAGAGAAGGAATCTTTCCTCCTATGAAAAACTAGCTCAGAAAGTGGGTTTCTCAACCCTCCACTGCAACACCCTGCAACACAACACAATATTATACAGAAACTATGTTGTAGTTGAAGACTAAAGCTTTCCAGAATGTCAGATATGTGGAGATTATAGATTAGTGCTCTCCCAATAGCTACTCAATGGGAAGAGGTGGGATTCCCGATCAGGAACACCCTGTGCTAAGCAGCACCAACAATCTTAGCTAAACAGCTGAAGAGAGAAAAAGTATAAAAAAACATATCAAAATAATAATCATAAGCTAACCCCATATGGTTGCCATCCTTTTCCTTATAAAAATATGAGCCTTCTCACCTTGGGTCCCGCTCATTATGGTTTCCATCATCATGCAATTAATCTCCCTCCAAAACTGCGTTGTCCCATCATTAATGCCACTCCTCCATAACAATGCTGTTTTATTTGGTCAAAGTTGACTTATTTGAACCTAATCCAGCCCCTTTTCACACCTAAGGGTATTCAATCTAGATTTTATATGAATATCTAAGCTAATCCACATTCACATTAGGTTGTTTCTATTGATGATTCACTTCCTCCATACTAGCTCTATTGACTTGGTAAAACTTGACCTTGTCCACATGCATTAGCCCCTGTTCACACATGAGGATGCTTTATCCAACTATCGATATGATCCCTTTTCACATTAAGAGGGATTTTTTTCCTACTAAAGATATTTATGGGCCTCCCTACCCATTTATTCATCTAACTACATGTCAAGAGAAAAATTAATATTCCAATTAGCTGCATACTAATTTAGGAATATTAGAGTCCTTGCCTCCCAAATGTTGGTTGTCCTCAAGAAAATATAAGGATAGAACTGAAGGGCCTCTCCTCTTCCTCCTATAGCATATCCATGTGATAATCTCCTCCAATGAACGATATGTCATTTTATCAATAAGTTTCCAAGTTTCTCCTCCCAAGTGTATAAGTATGCCTTTGGTGAAAAATCCCAAATGGCTCTCATCATGAACAAGTAGAACCATGGAATCAACTATGTGTGGTTTAGAGGCCTTCTTGAGGCATGGAATCTAAAATATATTAGGAACTATCATTCCCATGTGAAGCCTCCATCCCCAAGCTATCATCCACAAGAAGTGAGTCACCCTCCAACATGGCAACTCATGAAACATCTCCTCCACCTTAGGCTCATGCAAAGAAACTTGGCTACATAAATGAACATGATGGATCAAATTTTCCATCCCATGTTGTCTCTCTCTCCACTTATGATAAATGTAGAGATGCTACTAAATATGGGCTGCCATAATGTTGCCTTCATGAAGCAAAAAGGCAATAAGACCCTCACAAATCCACTCTTTGGTTCTGGCCCAAATTATCCCATAAAAAATGAATATGACATTAACATCATAGGTAATCCAAATAAGAGAATTATTTTAGGTTTCACATAGTTTTGGAAGGTACCAACAGTTTCTCAATTAGTTACAACGTAGTTTTACCAACTGTAGTTTCATAAGATGATGTGGCAAGTTGTCTTCAAACAATTTGCTAGTTGTGCATGTTATCTCATCTACTAGTAAATAGTAAATGGCATTGTATATCAATTGAGAATATAGGAAATAGTACAAAACTTGCCCAAATCCATACAAGAAATGGCTCTCTCCAACATAGATGTTGGTATCAAAATGACCATGAAGCCCAAATAGAGGCTTACCCTCTTGTGGAGCAATGCACTGTATAGAGATGGTAAGAGAATTAAAATAATATGTTAGATAATCAATAAGTTCAAAAACAAAATTATTACCGTGTACTGAGAGTAATCTAATAATAATATCCATGAATGAGCCCTCCATAGTGGTATGATATATTCCTATGAAGAGGAATGAACTATGTGCTGCATGAAGATTTGTCTTCTTATGCTTGAAAATCCATGTCAAGAAAATCATATCATGGTAATAGATGTATCCATCCACTACTCCATCACTCTCATCTCCTACTTGCCCCTCAAGTGAATCATATGTGAAGTGATCCTGGGGACACTCCATCAACAAACCCAAGCTCCCAAGTGACAATGTTGTTGGCCTTCGTGAAAAGGCTCCTATCATCTCATAGCTCCATCCCTTGACATCCCACATGTTAAAGCCATTAATCATAATGCGTCTATACATGGGAGATTCCTTCCAAAGTAGAAGTACCTCCTGATCCTCCAAGGCTAAGGAGTAGCCCCTTTGCACCATGATTGTGCCATCTCCCACTTTTGCAACATTATGCAAAGTATGGAAGGAATTTATTCCATACTCTCCCAAGGAAAACCAAAGAAACAACAACTCTTGTTGCCTCCCCACACCATCAGCATATAAAATATGGAGAAACAACATGATGGTTGACATGAAAGATATCACATCACCCAAATACACCCAAAATCCTTGCTGCCATATGTTGTAAGTGCCATGCCAAGGTTCATCCACCAACCAAATCTTTGAAATAGAATGTGTCATATGATGACCAAATTATTTCAAGAGTAACCAATGCATCCTTGCTTCTTACTACCCTGTGTCATAGATCTGCAAGTGACTCACCAACCCTTTCTTTACCATCCACACCCATTCATCCGAATGTGGGTGTCTCCTACTATGTTCCATTATGGTACTCCTCCAATGGAGAATACCATCCTCCCAAATCAGATTTCTATCTTTGCATTTCATGGGATGTTGAAATGCAATCTCTTGGAGATCTCCAAATGAAGACCACTCTTCAATGACCAAGTTTAATCCATAAGGATCCAAATAATATGTAGGTAGAAAATTCTCATCAAGAGATGAAATGCTCATCATGAAGTACCCATCATAATAATGGAAGATGTCATCCCTCATAATATACCCTCCATCAATCATCTTCATGTCCTCTACTATGCATGTAGAAAGGTCATTGGAATGCACCAATAATGGTTGGGCCCCCAACTCATCACTGCTGCTCCATGACAGTGCTGTTGATCTCCATAATGGTGCAACTGTTATCTCAAGATCATGCTGAATGTTGAACACATAGTTCTGCATTTCTTTGCTTAGGACAATGTTCATCCCATACTCCAAAATTCTACACTCCAACCCCAAGAGTTGTATGCAGCTCAACAATGATATACTAGGATGATTGTATACCTCCTCCTTGAATACATCAAGGATCTTGAACACAGTGATAGCCTATTTCTCTAAATCAGCAATGTAATTTGACCCTAGGTCATGCAAAGGTATATTCCCACAATCCTCCATATGATGTGCTGAAATATCAGAAAGTGGAAACATGTGCATACCTTGGTAAAGCTTGGGAACATCTTGTACTGTTACAAGGGTTACTTACTTTGGTGTGATGACTTCCACAACTAATGATGATGATGGTTTCTCCTATATGGATGCATCGGTGCTGGTACAAGTCTCCTCCTCCTCATGCATCTCCAGAATAGTGCATGGGACTCTAAATGTCAAGAGATCAAGACCATCATAAAAGGATGAAAGGGTTATTTCTCCTGATCCAAGTACTCCTGTAGCAATTGGTGGTGAATGCCCTTCTCCTATGATTTATTCTTGTCAAACTTCTTGATTAACCTTTGATTATAATATGCATATTCAGTCACTCTTGCATGACTCAAATGGATGAACCACCAAATGTTTGCTTCGCCCTCAAGGTGTAGCACTACAATCTCAATAGCTTCTTCCTCTACTACTGGATGTAGCAGGAAAAATGCCTCTAACCTCATTCCCCAAGCCCTTGTTGTGCATGAGGATGACCCATAAAAGTTAGACAATAGGAATCTATTTCCCTTTATTATTCTATTACTGCAAGGTCTCCTTTCTTCTTTGAGCTGAATGAACTGTGGGAGAGTTAGATTCTCCTTGAAATCTCTAGGTTGAGACTTATATTCTGCAAGATACTCACTTAGAATCTCATGATCTAATTTTCCTCCATATCCATGCCTCTTGTGTTCAAAATAAAAAGGAATAACATGTTTCTTTGGAGTTCTATGCAATACCAGATCTTATTTTTGCTAATAAGAAGTACATGGACCTTCATCATATTGAAACCCCAGTGTGGTTTCACTCCTTTTCTCCATTTTAATTTGCTTGAACTCCTTAGTGAGGTCCTTCTTACATTTGAAAAGAGATGAGATAAAACTCATTCCTTCCATCATTTTAGATCTCTTCTTCTTCTTATAGCATATTGGTTGAAACTCACAGACTGAGCCAAGATTATGCTCTGATACCACTGTAATATCGCAAAATGGGAAAATCAGCAATATAGGCACAAAAAACACATTTTCCAGAAAATTATGTTATAAAATTCAATATCAGCCCATGGATCCATTAGCTTATACATTATAGCAGCCAAATATAAAATTAGGTTAGAAACAAACAATTTTTCCTTAGTTAAACAAGCCTCCCAAGCCCAAATCAACCCAAAATCACTGCAACCCCATAACTACTGCAACACAGAAATACTGCAGCAAGTGATAGTGCATTTTAGTAAGGGTTTATGAAAAAAAATTAGAAAGACAAATGGATCTGCTTATATATTACTGAAAAGAGCTGAAAAAATGAGATCTAGTCTCTTTTACACCAATCCAAGAGAACCCGGGTAGGGTTTTCGGAAGTACACCCAAATAAAAATGGTGATCTACAACTAGGACTGAAGATTCACTACAAAATTATGCTCATGAAAATAGAGGGATATAATAATATATATCTGACGTGGATCTCCTCAAGGGTCTCCCCTAATGAAAGGCTAAACCCTCCACCTACAGGAAAACACCCTAAAAGAGCTAATAGATCCTCCTCTGAAGCTGCCCTCCAAAATAACACAATTCCCAGCTGAAAATGCACTGTAAATGATGGGAATAGGTTGGCCTGGTGCCAAATATATGAAATATGTTTAGAATCCCTCCTTGCTGATCTCCCAAGGGAAGGAATCTTTCCTCCTATGAAAAACTAGCTCAAAAAGTGGGTTTCTCAACCCTCCACTGCAACACCCTACAACACAACACAATGTTCTGCAGAAACTACACTATAGATGAAGAATGAAGCTTGGATAGAATGAAGGATATGTGGATATGATAGATCAGTGCTCTCCCAAGAGCTACTTAATGGGAGGAGGTGGGATTCCCGATTAGGAACACCCTGTGCTAAGCAGCACCAACAATCTTAGCTAAATAGCTGAAGAGAAAAAAAGTCTAAATAGACATATCAAAATAATAATCACAAGCTAACCCCATATGGTTGCCATCCTCTTCCTTATAAACAATGTGAACATTCTCATCTTGGGTCCCACTCATTAGGGTTTCTATCATCATGCAATTAATATCCCTCCAAAATTGCACTGTCCCATCATTAATGCCACTCCTCCATAACATCGTTGTTTTATTAGGTCAAATTTGACCTATTCAACCTGCTCTAGCCCCTTTTCACACATAAGGGTCTTCAATCCAACATTTATATGACTATATAAACTAATCCACAATCACACTGGGTTGTTTCTATTGATGATTCACTTCCTCCATACCAACTCTGTTGACTTGGTCAAACTTGACCTTGACCACATGCATTAGCCCCCATTCACACATGAGGATGCTTTATCGAGCTATGAATATGATCCCATTTCACATTAAAATGGATTTTATGCCTACTAAAGAGATTTATGGGCCTCCCTACCCATTTATTCATCTAACTACATGTAAAGAGAAAAATTAATCTTGCAATTAGTTACATGCTAATTTATGAATATTACATGGATATCAAGGAAAAGAGTGGGCCAATAGAAACCAGCTCTAAGGATTTTGTTGGCAGTGGTTTTCCAATAGAGATGACCTCCACATTCTCCTTCATGAAACTCATGCATGATTCTATCTGGCTGGGAATAATTCTCAATCTAAGATACAACCACATTATCAAAGAAAGGTGATGGTTGAGCATTAAAGTTTCCCGAAAATAACTCTGCAGAGTAGTTGCCAATAATGTTGTTATTGAAGGCTATTGGCTCATTAAGTTCTTCAAGATCAATCACCGTATGCTTCATAAAATTTTCATGGTCAACTCAAATTCGGTTTGGATTTCCATTATGTGGTAACCACATATGTGACCAGTCTGTTGAAAAATAACCATGAAGTTTATCAAACCAGACACAACTTAAAACTAAACCATTAAATTCTGGAATATATGCCACCAAAATATCAACTATCTGAGCAACTTTGGGATTTGATGACAATCTGATGGAAACATAATTTAATTCTCCTACCACTTCTACTCTAGTTCTGTCAAGTTGTAATATATGGACTGGAGAACTCTGAGGAGTTATGTTCAATTTGGCACAAACTGATTTTGGCATTATATTCAAAGAGGCCCCTGAGTCTATTAAACAATCATGAACATTTTTTTTATAGATCTCATAGGTTAAGAGAAATGGAGGAGTATGAGAGATGGATCGATCACCTATCATAATTAAGTCTGAAACATCTACTTTCATTCAAGGAGAAGGTGGCTTACCCATTTCATTAGAAGCTTGAACTATGACTGGAGAAGGTAAGTTTGAAATAGGAACAACTTTTAATTCTCTAAGTAAGATGTGTTGCTGTTGCTTCAATTTGGTAAGCTCATGAATTGAGATATTTGCCCTAGTTTTCTTCATGTCTTCAACTATATTATACTCAATGGTATTTGAGACAACCATTGTTTTAGATATAGGTGGAGAGTCTGAATGAACGGGACTTGTTTGCGTATCCTTTGAATTGGAATTTTTGCTTACTAACTTGTCTTTAGTAGAAGTGGAAATTTTTTTCTGTTGACTAGGCTGTGTTTCTTCAGTAATCTTTTTGCTGCATGTGCTGACATGAAAAGTTTCAAGTTGTTCTTCATTTGATAGGATGAAATCCCACATTCCATTAAGTTCAACTTTTTCTTCTTCGTCATATTATTCTTCCTCTATTTTTTCTTCCTCCTCTTATTGATATGATTCAATATTAGATATAATATTTGGAGGTTGAGAATAAGAGGATTGTCTTTTCTTAAAATTCCTGAAACTCGTTTTTGAATTTGAATTTTTGGTGACTTGTTTCTTGATATCTGCCATCTCGTTGGTCATGGTTTTCAAGACTTTTTTAAGACCTTGTACATCAAATGGATCCCTTGAAATTTTTTTCTTAGAATCGTCTTTGAAATATATCTTCTTTGATTTTCGATGTTCCTGAGAATTATTTTTCTCAAGAGAAGTTATGTGTTTCTCTACAGATAGAGACTCTTTCATATTTTCTACAAGTGTTGCTAGCTTTTCCCTTTCAATGAAAATAGCTATATTATATGAAAGGGATGAAATATACCACTCAATTTGAACATATGCGCCAGGAACTGCTGTAACAAGAATTTTATTGAGTAGTTTATTAAATCTTGAATTAAAATCTTTTATCTTCTCACCTAGTTTAGCTTTAAGATTTAAAAGATCATTGATGAGAGTAGAAGTAGTTCCAAACTTAGCTAGAAATTGTTCTTCAAACATATTCCAATTAGTTATAGAGAGAGAAGGTAATGAAAAATACCAGGCTCCTACAGATCCTTTTAAATTATATGGAAATAATCATACAACGCAATCCTCTTCAACTACTACATTCAGATTGATGGCTAACATAAAATTATGAATATTTTCTTCTGTAGGACGACCATCATTAGGATTAAATTTAGGTAGCCATATTTCGAGATTTTTAGGCAAAGCATGAAGAGGGGAGAGCATGTTTATAGCCCCTAGATTGCTCCATGGGTTTACATTCGGTGGAGGGGGTTGACCTGCCATTGGATTTTGGATGGATTGGTTGGGTGGATTTTGAATTGATGATGAGGCAGGTTGAGCATGAGGACTATTAGTTTGAGTATTGGAACTAGTGAAAGTGATACCGACTTTGGAATGAAATTTTTGGAAGTGAGTGGAGGTAATGGGGGTGAATGGGATAAGATATCGCTAGTGATTAAATCTTATTGAGTCCTCTTTAACTTCTTCCGAGTACTACCGATAGGAAATTCAAAAGGGAGAATCCCTGTTATTTTACTTTCTAATCGTGTTAATATTATTGGAGGTTGTAAAGAAAATGAAATATTAAGATCTAATAATTGAGAAGATTCAGGCTTTTTAGCACAAATAGATACTTTTTCTAAATTTTCTATCAAAGATTGAAATTTTGGAGAATCTTGGTGAAACTCGGGAAATAGTATGGTTTGAGTATTACTAGGAGACTTACGGGAAAGATGATCAACTTTAGATTTTACAGATGAGGATCTTGATAATTTTTTGTAAGTTGATATGGATCTATAGGGAGAGAGACTTTTTGATTGACCTTTAGATTGATTAGATCTTTTTTTCATTCACTTGGCCCTCCTTCTAGTGCCAAAATGTTGAGGCCTCGGAATTTCACTGCCAAAACATGGGGGAAAACCACCTGGTTCGAACCTTAAAGCAACTGCTTTTCCATTTGGTGTAGTGGCTCGGACTGGGGATAATGGGATGAGTTTCCCAAAAAGGATAATTTTGAGGGTGTTGTGAATATAGCATGCAAATGGATAATGATTTTAATCTATATGGATCTATATAAACTATTTAATCTAATATATGCCAGGGGTATTTTTCCTTTATGCAACCTAAAATTATATCTTTCAATTGTCAGTAATATAGATCATTTAACAGTTGAAAGAGATTAAAATTGTGTAAAATGCTTCTTCTAACAAAGTAGTTTGCATAGAAGAACTGTGAAAGAAATATCCCATTTATCAATGTGATTACATATTCAATAAGAAACCATAGTTAAATATTAGAACAAAAGTGCACGTAATATTTATATATGATGACGTTTCAAATATATAATGCAATAAAAATATGACTGTCAATCTATGAAGTAAGACTTAATACAAGTGAATAGAAGTACCATATGTACGAAGTTCTACTCATGTAAAATGACAGGAATGAATCTTCTCTTTCTCACTTTCAAGAAATTTAAAGATTAAAATAGTTCAACATTAGTTAAACAACTTTAATTGTCAAAAGATAACAGATGTGTTCCATTAATTCATTAAAGCACTCACAAACTTACAATAGTGCATTCTTTGCAAAAAAATTTGACAAATTTCTGACCCTTCTCTAAATGCATGAGAAGGGTTTAAATACTAAAATAAAATAGATTATTACAAAAATATAGAGGAGTTTTAAAACAAACTTCCTCATAAATCTAACTTAAACTACAATCTAGGAAACTAAACTAACAATTCTGATTTATGAGTCCTACCCTTTTTTCTGAATGTGGTCATAAAGTTGAAAAATATCTAACATTGCTTTGAGCTGAGCGGGATAAGATATCCTTGATCTGATATGTCCCTTGAAAATAGCATTTGAGAGTATTGATTGGGATCTCTTCATTGAACCTGTAAGAGACTGCAGAGTCTGATGTTGATGATAAGGTTTGATAAAAAAATTCCAGTAATTTTCTTGATAAAAAATATTTACCTTTTTAATATTTTTCTCCTATGTATCTTCTGCATGCCTCCACTGTGTTTCCACCTATCTTTTTTCTGAGAGCACATCAGACGTGTTCTCCTTGAGAAGTTGTGCTCTAGATATTTGTTCACACATAACTTAAATAATCTCACTTGATATCTTGGAAGTCTTCACTGTGCTTTCTCTACCTCTTTGATTTGCGCTTCCCATTCTCTGAATATAATTTCTTTGTGAAGCTTATCTACTTGAGGTAGATTAGCTTCCTTACATGAATCTGATACTTTCCATTGAATGTGTTTTTCAATTTTATTCTCAAGTCTTTCACATTCAAGTCTCTAGATTGCTATCTGCTAGATCAAAATTTTATTTTAATCACAATAAGAGTCAATTATAGAAGATTAATGACAAAACAATTCTTGTTCTTTCTTTAACTTAGTGTTTAAATCCAGTGCTTCTTTGATAAATTTCTCTAATTGCGGTTGGCTTTGTTACTTGGTCATTGCTACTTCAAGTTGTGCTTGTTTCTCATTAATTTCTATCTAATGCTGCAATTTAAGGCTTTCAACATGTTTATGAAATCGGGATGTGTTTACTTTAATTTTCTCACTAGAATTAGATTTCATTCATTTAACAACCTCTCTAGTTCTTGTACTCTCGCTTCCTTATTTTTTAGCAATAATCTAACGTCGCTAGCTTTATCAATAGTAGCAATAGCATATGCCCCTGAATACTATGATAATTTGGTTATATTTTCAGTAGGACCATCTAAGGAATATTTCCATAATATATCAACCGATTCATCTATATGCTTTGAAGTTGTTTCATCAATTCTCCTCCTTTTGTTTCTTTTAACTACATCCTTATAACTAGGACTGTAGAAAATATCCAACGAAGGAATATCTTCAAATTGTAGAACTATATGAGCTATAGGGTAGGGCTGTATGATTTCTTTATCATGCATTGTTGGAACTCTTTGTAGTGGATTAAAAATTTCCACTATCTTCTGGGAGTGTTAAGGTGTCTTGAAACTCGTTGCCTGATTAGTATTGGGATGCTCTTTAGGAGTTTTTATTTATTTAGAAAACTCCTTCCATTTATCTATAATATCTTATATTTTTGGTGAAATGGACTGATCTAGTATATTATGACTGTGTTGAACTGCTTGAGAATATGATTCTGTTCCATTATTTTTCTTTTCCTCTAGCATCTCTATTTCATGGATTACTTGGTCAATTATCTTTTATGGTCTTTCCTTTTTATATTCGGATTCATTTTCAGAGTGATCTGAATTATGAGATTGTTGTTGTGACTGACCTAATTCATCTTCAGACATATCTTTTACTTCATCATCCAAGCTGATACTTGGAGTGTGTTTGTTGTCATCTTCAATAGTTAACAAATTGAGAGGGACTTTCTCTATTCTCGTGTTTCTGTACGTTTGGAAAGCTTCAAAATCATCTCGACTTAGTTGGTTGGATGCATACTTGATAATGTCTGAAAAAATTATCATGCCCTAGAAGATATCATCAAATCCATATTTATCCTTTACAAAAGGGTTTAACTTAAACTCTATGATGTAATTTTTAATTACATCATTTGGATCATATAACCTTTTTGGAATTTCTTCCAATTTCAATAAATGAATGTTGGAAACTTCTTTGTAAGTATGGCTGATGTCAAACAGTGAAGAAGTGCCACACTGTATAGGGTAATTAGGCCAAATATCCTTTTTAGCATCCTTTAGTTGTTTCATGACACCATTAGCAAGCTGGTAGGTTATTTATCTCGCAAGTAACTTATCAGGAATGTAATAGGCTAAAACATGGGGAGAATCATAACTCCCGAATGCTCTAATATATATAAAATTCTCCTCTGCAAACCATGTAGCTACAGAAAGAATCTTTGCATTGGCTTCTTCAGAAACCCCAGGGGCCTTTTTATTGAAAATCATCTGGTGCATAGGCAATATCACTCTGTAACAGATTTTATATAAGTGTAGGTGGAATTCTGAATCCTAGAGTTCTCTGTGGTGAATGTGAATTTGGGTAGGCTCTTGGGTAGTCCATTTCCATCCCATGGTAGGAAAACTAGAATTAAAACAGATAGCATCCATGATATAGGCAGATATATAAAAGGGAGGTATTTCTCTAGATGAAATAATCCTTTTATTCCTATATTCTGTAATGTGCTTGGCTAGATTATGAGATAAAATTTTTTCCTAATTCAAGATTGATGAATTGACAATTGTGTCAATCAGGGGAAACCATTCTTTTGAGACTCTAGTGTTGTCAGGTCTGGAAAATAATCTACATAACATACCAACAACATAATAGTAAGGGTTATTAATTTTTGTAATTGGGTATGTACCAAGCTTATCTTGCTTCAAATTCCCCTGTTACTCCTTCCTTTCTTTGATGACTTTGATAAGATCTGGATTTTCTCCTCTAAAGCTTTTCAAAAATTCTTTGTAATATTTCTACTATAGGCGTAGTATATGATACATTGTTGTTACATCTTCTGCCCTAAAAGAGCCCATAGTTTCTCCCTTTGAATTCTTAAACATTCTATCTTCAATGTCTAAGTGATCAATTGCCCACTTAACCATGTCTGTGTAAGGGAGAATATTTGTTCTTGCAGCTATCCTGTGAATGATGAGCATGCAACGTTAAAAAGAGTTGCGTCAGAGGTAGATGTCATGCCTATCGAAGAAACTTTGGTTATCACCCTTGGTCCTTCACTTTCAAAAATAGTATACATTGCTTGCCATGTTGAACTTCCACAATATTTGTTGCAGACGGTATCTAAAAATAAGGGATACATATCTGTATCTTTAGTAAACGACGTCTAAGAAATCTCTTTTCCCTTTTTTCTCATTTTACTCTTTCTTAATCCGTTAACTAGTTTCCTAAAAATAGAGACAATTTTACAAGTATAGAGAATCAAAGAGACAAATCTATCATTTATTTCAAACACACGCAAGAAGATATAAATCTATCAAGATATAACATCAATCATAAATCATAATCTCTGAATTAATATCTCATACACCTTCACGCATAAAATATATCAATCACTTTAAAGCCGCTAAGATCTCGAATTTCATTTTGATATGAGACAAGTTACTTCACATGCTTGATCCCTTAAATTCCGTCGACATGCATATCACAAGTCATAATTTATAACCATTCATAATACTTACCCTTAAATATTGTGAAATACAATTTGTGCAAATCGTAGATCACAAGTTTTATAGGATAACAATTTGGCGCATGTTATAAGTATGGGAAATGCGAATTTCACTTTTTGCAAAACTTAAATGACTCTGACTGCCGAAAGTTTTATATTCATTTCTTTATTTTCTCGTCGGGTCCGCGAGGTCACAACTTGTATCAATTTTCTTTTAATGTTTTCTATTGATTGAGTGAAGTGCAATGCGATAAAGTAAATATAACGGTGATTGACGTTTTTGAAAAGTTAAAAAAAAATCTATAGAAAAGTTGAGTGCATATCGTGGCTCGCATATTTTAAAGTTTATAAGTATTTAAAATTCATAAGATATGAAATTTGCGATGCGCTCAAGAAAAATAAAGCTGAAATTTTTAAAAGAAAATATTTATTTTATAAGTTTTTTTGTTTAGAAAATTAAAATAATTTCCTATTTATTCCTAAAGGGTCCATATTTACAAAAATAAATGGGGGGTTGTTATATATCACAACAATTGGTGATTCACTTGGGCGAACCAGACATCTTTGATAATTTTTTTTTGAAATTTCTAAGCTTTTTAGAAAATGAAAAAATAGTTGTAGGAATGAAATTTCAAATAAATAATATCTTACTAAGCAATGAAACTTTATCTTATTCACTATTCATAATAATTTCTCTATTAAAGATATAAGTATGAAGAATTATATCAGTCCTTACTTAGTTTAAAAGGATAAAGTAGGTGACCTTTACAGATCATATTTATAAAAATTTACTCTTTTATCATAGATAGAGCCTCTTTTCCAATAGGAAATTTAAGCTTTTGGCAGGGTTACCTTTTAGCCAACAATGATTCATTGTCCCATCCAATATTTCTTATAATTTTCAGAAGTAAATTCTAACCTTTGAGAATTTTTTTTATATATTATTTTATTTACCTAAAATCCACTGTCTTGGCTTGGTAACCAAATGATGGCAATGCCACTCACTAGTAGTAATTAAGCTGATCAAGATGGCTCTTGATGAGACTGCTTGTCCTTTTAATATAATCTCAAGTCATTACCCCGTTTTGGTAGGTAGTATTGGTAATGTCAATTTAACTATTTCCTTAGCAACATGGTAAACAAGCTCGTGATGAGACTTATTATCTTTTAAGTCTTTCTTATAATCATAATATATTTTTTTATTTTTATTTGAATTCCATTCAAAAATTTATAAGTTTTCCCGGATGGGATGAATCATTTGTCTTTTTAAGATTCTAGATGATAATATTGAGTTTCATATTGCTTTTTTGTAGATAGGTATTTACTATGTTAAATTTTCTTTTCTTGACTGATAATAGAATATTCATACTATATAAAGATGAGAGTTCATCAAAGAATAAATGATTTCAGCGAAATTGCATTTTTCAGAAAAATAAAATCAATTTGTCTTTCTAAATCTTTCGATTATTTCCTTAACAATTGTTTTTTATTTTTATCAAATAAATCATCTAAGATTATATTTGAAAAGCCAAATATTAATACTAAGCAACTTTTATTTTCTTAAAAAGAAAATAAAAATACACTAGTATACAAGGATAGAAGGGGTTACCTTCTATGAGATTTTTTTTTTTTAAATCTACCCATTAATAGGAAAAGAATCCATTTTGCCTCATAGATCTTGCAATAAAAATGTTCATGAGCCTATTTCTTCAATTATTTGAAATGGACCTAGACAAAGTTTTTGAAACTTCATGTGTTTACCTTTTTCCTCATGCGCTTTGTCCCATTTCAATACCAAATCACCAATTTGAAAATTATTTGGAGTGACAAAAGTTGAATCAAACAAGGTTATTATTATCTATTGATGATGAGCATGAGTTTGTTTGGCTTTTTCTCTTTCTTCTTCTAACTTAAGAATTGACCTTGACTAAGTTGTAAAGAAGAAGTAGGAGTTTCATCAATGAATTGAACTAAGGAAAGAGAGGGAATAACTATGTTGGTGGGAAGTACCACTTCTTTTCCATAAACAAGATTGAATGGAGAAGTACCAATAGAAGCTTTTTGAGTTATTCGATCTGCCCAAAGAGAAAAAATTAATGACTTATGCCAATTTCTTTGATTTTTATCAACAATTATTTTGATTATTCTAATCAAGTTTTTGTTTGTGGATTCTGCCAAACCATTTCCTTCTGGATAATAGTTTGCAGAATATTTTAGTTTAAAACCTCTTTTAATTGCAAATTCTATCATAGCAGTTCTAGAGAAATAAGATGCATTATCAAACATCAAAGCAGTAGGTAAGCCAAACCTGGTTATGATATTCTGGTCAATGAAATCAATGATATTTTCTGAATTAGCTACTTTTAATGGAATTGCTTCCACCCATTTGGTAAAGTAATATGTACCTGTGAGAATATATCTATGTTTTTTGGAAGAGTTAGTAACAATCTCACCAATTATATATAATCCTCGTTGCTCAATATTTGGAATATTAGAGTCATTTATTTTCTTAAAAAATTAAGTAAATAAAAGGGTGGAGGGACCCACAAACCCCAAATATGAATAAAATCTACTTTTTATGTTTGAATGTGGATATTTTAGATCTAGATCTAGAACATGGAGTAGTGGAGCAGCTCTATTAATGGAGATCATGTCTCATTTGTGAGATAAGATTATGGAGGATGAAATAATCAAATAAGATCATGGATATTAATATAAAATCATAAGGATCTTTGATTTGGTCAACTGAGATCATAAGGCATTCAAAGAATATCATTAAGCACTTATGATAAGATAGTGGAGGAAGTGATGCATTTAATTCATGCATGATGGACAGGGTGATCACCCCATATGGACATGATGGAGGACATGGATCATGTTGATTCAGTCAAAATTGACCAGATCAACAACACAGTCAAACATGGAGACCTTGTCCACATGTACAACACAAATTTGGAGTGGGCCTAAGCTATGGAAGGCTCATGTATATAATGAAGGTGAAGGCACAATGGAAGGCATGATTTGGATTATTCATCACTTGATCTATTTAGATCTAGATTTGTCTAAGGAAATTTCTATGAAAACATGCGTTGTTTAGCAGAGTTTGTAGGGTGTTTCTGGGTGAGAATCCCACCTCTTTCTTTGAGTAGCTTTGGAAAGAGGATTTCTCTTCATTCCTTATCAGGCATTGGTGCCATATTTAAGAGGTTGTTTCTAGCATTTAGATAGGAAAACAGTGGAGGATTCATCCTACCACTTTGTTCTTCAGATCCAGATTTTCAGGAGCAACAGATCTATATCCAGCATTTAGGCCTTGGGGTTTTACCTCCATGCAGCAGCAATCCCTTTAAGGATTGCGCAGTCTAGTCCTGTAGAGCTATTATAGGAAGGAATTTTCCACTATTTTAGCTGGAAATGTTGTGAGGGATAACCTCGTCACATTGGATTTATTGTTTCCATCACTCGAGAGCTGATTTGACACATCTAGCAGCAGGCTAAGGAGCCTCCCTCTCTGATAGCACATTTTTCTGAAGCTGTTGTTCATTCAGTAGCTATTTTTAGTGGAGGAGATTTGAGGAGCTATATCTTGAGCTTTTAGCACAACGATCTAGTGAAGGGATCAACCCTTCTTGCATAGATTTGATTGTACATCATTGCAACCATCATATCGTCAGATCTAGCTTCAGATCTGCATTTCCCAGCAGCATATATGTGAGGTCCTAAGGGGAAGGTTCTCTTAGACTTATAGATATGAGAAACCCCTCTTGGATTATCTTTGGAATCCATCATTGAACCCAGATCTGTAATTTCAACATCATCGAAGCTCCCATTCTGCCTATATCTGACTTTCTATCTTGCAAGCAGTTGCAGCAGGGACATCGTAGTTTACCTTCCATCAGAGCAACATTTTTGTAGTACCTCTTGGGATATCATTGTAGGGTCATTCTAGGCTACTCTTGTGGCTCGAGTGTCATATTTTGAGCATTGTTGCACTTGCTTTTTGCACCTCCAACATAATAAAATGGCTCAACTATTTCTATGCATTCTGATGTGTATATAGATTTATTGTTTACTTTTCTACAGTTCTTATATTGTGTTTTAGTATTACTGCATTCTCCCTTTTGGGATTATACAGTGGTACTGGAGCATGATCTTTGGCTCAACTTGTCGACACTTCATGTTTTACATTAAAAGAAGAAGCAGATAGATGAGATCTATCATGGAGGATGAAAATTCTGCCACTCCTTTATTTAGATCCATGCAAGATATCTCCAATGAGGTCAATCTAATGAAGAAGGAAGGAAATAAAGAAGATCCAAGAATAATATGTGATAAGGAAGGTCCAAGCACTTCCTATCAGTAAAGAATAAAACTGAAGAATCCTAGATCTCTTCATATATCCACTATGCCCACTTCCTTTGGGGAAGGTAAAAGGTGTATAAATGAAGAAATAAATGAACCTGAGACTCATGAGAATATCAGTCTATATCTTGAAGTGTACAAAGCATAGTCTAGAGCATTCAAGGAGAAGCTAACTCTCCAACAACTCTTCAAAATCAAAGAAGAAAGAGGATCCTATAGTAGCAATGGAAGAAAGAGGCATAATAGATTCTACTTGCCTACATTTGATGGATCTTCCTCAAGCACTGTTAAGGCTTGGAGGAGAGAGTTAGTGATTTTTTTAGGCTACATCCTGTAGCTGAAGGAGAGGCTGTTCAAATTGCAACACTTCATCTTTTGGGTGGAGCCAATGGTTGGGGGTTTGGTCACATGGAGCATGCAAAGGTGACTAAATATTCAGATTTCTTTCACAAGTTGAGGAAGAATTTTGATGTGAAGAAGGCAAAGATGTGCCACAAAGAGACATTTCCTAAGGAAACAAAGGAGGATGTCAATCTTGTCACTCTAGACAAAAAGTCACTACATTCACCACCAGCTGCAGAAATACTTGCATCTGGAGAAGAGACACTTGCAACTTTGCAAGGTGGTCTTAAGCTCTTGACACATATATCCCCATGCATGATTCAGTAGGTGCATGAGGAAGAGGAGGAAGATTCCAGTGTTGGTACATTGGAAGAAGAGCAGCTATATCTCTTACTAGTAGTTGGAGACAACACTGTCTCGGTTGGAGGAACCCTTGTGTTCTGTCAAGAGGTTCCCACATATAAGTTGATCCAAGATATGCATACACATTCATCACCTAATGTTTCAGTAGATCTTATTGAAAATTATGGGGACATGCCATCAGGGCCAATGCATGACCAAGGGTTAGATCTAAATGCTGATTTGAAGCAGAAAACTATCATAGCACAGAGGACCCTTGATCTAATCAAGGAGGAGATGAAAATCTATCCCAGTTTGTCATGGATGGACTACATTCAACCTATTGAGTTGAAGTGTATAAATTTAAAATGAAGGGATGAGCATGATCCTATGTACAATGAATGGTTATGCGATCAGTATTGTACCTTGCTTTGAGACCGTAGATGTATCACCTTGCAGATCTATAGCACTATCACTTAGTAGATGTGAAAATGAAGACGCCCCATCATTCTTGGAGCATTATGAAGGTAGCTTCACTCATGAAGCAATGGAGGTAAAGATGACAAATGGTAGACATCTTGAGATGAGGAACCTTTCCTCCTTTCTAGATGACCCTTTCTCAATGAACATCTCAAAGCTCAAAGAGAAACTTCTACCTGTAGTAGATCCAAAACTTTATTGGTTTTGGAGGGCCTTTTGTGAAAAGAGAATCTCATTGGAGGTGCACTTCAATATTTCATGAAGTGCAAAGTCCTTCATCAGTTTGGGGAAGATGATATTCTACAAAGGGAGGATACCATGATTATGCAGCACATCACTCATATTCCATATTGGGGTGAGTGGGTGAGGATGATAAGCAAGGGGTTGTATGACCACTTGCAGATTTATAACATGGGCCAGCAATCTTGGTTACGTTGGTTTCCCTTGGGATATTCTTGTCACTACCCAAAGGCTCCTATTTCTTTCATACATGCCTTGAGAAACACTTATGAAATGAAGAAGGAGGCATGGTTGCACTGGTTGCTCTTGGGTGAGTATGATTAACACCCAATAGCTCATATTTTCCTGATTCATGCCTTGTGTATCCATGCTAGAATGTAGGTAAATAAGGCATGTTCATTTTTGTTTCCCATGAGAGAGATTGGCCACCACATGACATCTCCTCTGTCTATGTGTTTTGTATTGGGTAAAGCTTGGCATAATGCTCTCATGATGTGCATTGATTATGTTTCTTTGTATTGGGCTGATGTGACATTCCATATGTCCATTAGTATGTTTTTACTCCATGATGCACTTGAGGAGGAGAGAAAGCAACAATATCTCTTGTTGCTTTGGTTTCTTTTGGGGGAGTTTGGCTTGTCCATATTACATGGAGGAGACAGAGGATGGCAGCAAAGGGCCTTCCTTCGGTGGTTACTATTAGGAGAATATGGTTTGACATCTTTGTCTACCCATATATATCCTTTTCTTCTTTTGCATGATGTTGGAATGATGTTTGGATTCAATGAGGCCAACAGGGCTATGGATGAGAGCATATCAATTCTCAATCAAATTCATGAAGCATGGGATGGAGAGATGTATTATGAGATGGAGCTTTTACTTTGTGGTAAGAGCCACTTTATTTTATGTATCTCATGTATTAATAACATAGTTGGAACTCATATGGTTGTCACTTGGTACTTCATGATGGAAGGAGGACATCTAACCATATAGTTGAAGGTCATTCTATATGTTTTTAAAAGACAACTATGGAACCAAACATACATAACACATTTCATCAAATGGAGGAAGCCTTCCTTATGTGGATGCAATTGGGAGGGGAATAGATGGCTTTGCGTCTAATTTTGGAGTTGCTTGAGGATGAGCAACATTTTTCTAGGGGGGGGGGACTGCAATATTCCCAAATTTGCACATTATATTTGGAATATTAGATTCCTTGATTTTCTTAATAAATTAATTAAATAAAAGGGTGGAGGGACCAACAAACCCCAAAGATGAATAAAATATACTTTTTATGTGTAAATGTGGATATTTTAGATCTATATCTAGAACATGGAGTAGTGGAGTAGTCTATTAATGGAGATCATGTCTCATTTGTGAGATAAGATTATGGAGGATGAAATAGTCAAATAAGATCGTGGATATTAAATACAAAATCATAAGGATCTTTGATTTGGTCAACTGAGATCATAAGGCATTCAAAGAAGATCATTAAGCACTTATGATAAGATAGTGGAGGAAGTGATGCATTTAATGCATGCATGATGGAGAGGGTGATGGAGACCTTGTCCACATGTACAGTGTAGATTTGGAGTGGGCCTAGGCTATGGAAGGCTCATGAATATAATGAAGGTGAAGGATCATGCATATAATGAAGTTTATATGCTATGCATATAAACTTGGGTTGTTTAGCAGAGTTTTCAGGGTGTTCCCCAGAGGGTTTCCCACCTCTTTCTTTGAGTAGCTCTGGAAACAGGATTGTTCTTCATTCCTTATCAGGCATTGGTTCCATATTCAAGAGATTTTTTCTATCATTCAGCTAGGAAACCAGTGGAGGATTCATCCTACCACTTTTTTCTTTAGATCCAGGCTTTCAGGAGTAGTAGATCTATATCCGACATTCAAGCCTTGGGGTTTTACCTCCATGCAGTAGCATTCCCTTCAAGTATTTTTCAGTCCAGTCCTGTAGATCTATTGGAGGAAGGAGGTTTCCAGTATTTCAGCTGGAAATCCTGCGAGGGATAACCTCCTCACATTGGATCTATTGTTTCCATCACTCGGGAGTTGATTTGACACATCTAGCAGCAGGCTAAGTAGCCTCCCTCTCTAACAGCACAGTTTTCTGAAGCTGTTGTTAATTTAGTAGCTATTTTTAGTGGAGGAGATTGGAGGATCTAGATATTGAGCTTTTAGCCTAAGGATCTAGTGAAGGGATCAACCCTTCTTGCATAGATTTGATTGTACATCATTGCAGCCATCATATCATCATATCTAGCTTCAGATATGCATTTCCCAGCAGCATATATGTGAGACCCTTAGGGGAAGGTTGTCTAGAATTTTAGATCTAAGAAACCCCTCATGGGTTATCTTGGGAATCCATCATTGATCCTAGATCTGTAATTTCAGCATCATCAAAGCTCCCATTCTGCCTAGATTTGACTTTCTATCTTGCAGGAAGTTGTAGTTCCTACAATTGTAGTAGGGACAATGTAGTTTACCTTCCAGCATAGAAGTAGTTACGCAGTCCCTCTTGGGATATCATTGTAGGGTCATTCTAGGCTACTCTTGTGGCTCAAGTGTCTCATATTTTGAGCACTGTTGTACTTGATTTTTGGACCTCCAATATAATAAAATGGCTGAACTATTTCTATGAATTCCGATGTGTATATAGATTTATTTTTTACTTTTATTCAGTTCTTATATCGTGTTTTAGTATTACTGCATTCTCCCTTTTGGGATATTACATGGTTGTTCAATATTTACCGCCTGTAATGGGAATGCTCGCTTTCTTTGTCTTAGAGATGTACTTTGGCATAGTTTAAATTTTCTTGTATATTCATGGGCATCTTTGAAAAATGTAGGCCAATAGTAACCTGCATGCAGGATCTTATGTGTTGTTGTATTTCCTCCAGAATGTCCTCTAGCTGGTCCACCATGTAGTTCCTGCAAGACCTTCTCTACTTCAGATTTTTCTAAGCATCTTAGAAGTACATAATCGAAAATTATTCTAAATAACACATCGTTGACTAACTCATATTGTTTAGCTTTTAATCTAATAGATCTTTTTGTCTTGTAATTGAGATGATTTAGAGAATATCCATTCTCTAAATAAAATATAAGATCAGCATATTGTGACTCTGAATCATTAAGGCATGCCTCTGATATTTGCACATGATTACCTGAATCTGCTTCTGCTGGAAAATGTGATTCTCCTATAAGAATTCTGCAAAAACCTTGACCTCTAATGATTTTAGAGGGTTTAATGTCTATATCATATTATTGTAATGCAGTCACCCCATTATCTCTT
Organism: Pinus albicaulis; assembly: GCA_034641835.2. Classification (NCBI taxonomy): domain Eukaryota; kingdom Viridiplantae; phylum Streptophyta; class Pinopsida; order Pinales; family Pinaceae; genus Pinus; species Pinus albicaulis. Next base: position 1,579,506,125 of record CM076580.1, on the reverse strand, counting down.
TTTTCTCCTAATTCTTTTTGCATCAAAAGTTGTCTTACTATAGAAAATGGAACTATGATTTTCATATGAGACTTTAGGAGAAAAGGTATAAAATGTTTTATGGCTTTAAAAATAGCAAATGCTTGCTTTTCAACAAATGAGTAATTCAATTCTGCAACTTGTAAATTTGAACTAAAGAATGATATTGGTGCTTCTATTTTTTGGTCATTCAACTCTGTTAAAACAACTGCATATGATGTATCCGATGAAAAAGTTTATAATGTAAATGGATTAAGAAAATTAGGGGTGGTCAGGAATGGAGAGTTGACAATTGAATGTTTAATCAATTAAAATGTTTCTCTTTAATTATGTCCCCATTTAAAGAAATAATTTTTCTTAATCATGTTCTGCAATGGTAAAACTACTTGAGAAAAATTAGAGATAAATATCTTAACAAAATTAATTTGACCAAGGAAAGATTGCTTGGTTTTCTTGTTATCAGGGAAAGCAGTTCATTTAATTTCCTCAATTCTTTCAGGATCAATATAGATACCATTTTTTGACACAATAAATCCTAAAATTTTTCCTTCATCTAAAGAAAAAAATATATTTTTTGGATTTGATGAAATGCCATAACTTTTTCATTAGTCAAAGACTTGCTTTAGGTCATTCACAGGATGAGTTACCTATTTTGAGAAGACAATAATTTCATCTAAATAAATAACTATTGTTTTATTTATCAGTCCCCTAAAATTTATGTTCATGGCTCTTTGGAAAGTGGCACCTGCATTAATTAATCCAAAAGGAATTTTTTGATAAGCATAAGTTCCCCACTTAGTTCTAAACGTAGTTTTCAATCTATCATCTGGATGAATGAGAATTTGATTGTAACCTGAAAATCCATCTAGAAAAGACGTGAGCTCAGAACCAACTACTTTCTGCAATACTTGTTCCATGGTTGGTAGTGGAAAATTGTCCTTCTGACAAGCTTTGTTTAAATTTCTAAAATTAATGCAAATTCTAATACCATTCTTTTCCTAACAGGTACCAAATTTGATACCCATTTCGAATGTATGACTCAAAGGATGATTTTTTCCTTGAGGAGTTTATTCAATTTAGTTTTAATTTGATTTTCCAAGTTTGGATGAATCTTTCTCAATTTCTATTGTATGGGCTTTTCCCCTGAGATCATAGGAATAGTGTGTTGAATTACAGAAGTATCATATGTTTTAAGATCAGAATAATCCCAAGAAAAGACACTTTTGTACATCCTAAACAATCTGATTAATGATAATATTTCTTCAGAACATAGACCAAGACCTAGATTTATATTTTGAGGTCTTTGTTCACTTCCTAGATTAACTAACTCAAATCTTAAGGTAGAACTTTGTGTTTTTTAGTTAATTACTCTTTTAAACCTTTCCTTTAGATCATATAAGTCTTCTAACTTGAGAATATATTTTGGAATATGATTTTCATCTTGTTCTTTCTTAATCTAAGTGTCATGTTCATTTTCATCCATGATTTGATTATCATAAGATTTTTCAGATGTTAAAAAATCTATGATATCTGAGTCATTATTGAATACTCTCCAATTGATGATATTATTAGGAATAGATGGTCTAAAAATCGATTCAATAGAAAATCTATCACGACTAAATTCTTGGGATGGGATTAATTTTGAGGCTACATTAGCGAGTAAATCTACACTAGCATTATGTATTCTAGGTATAGAAGAAATGTTGAAGGCTAAGAAATGAGAAGTTAATTCTTGGACTAATGATTGATAATGTTTTAGATGTCCAGAATTACAATGGATAGGATCTCTCACTTGCCTAACTATGATTTCTGAAGCTCCTAAAACCTTCATATGTCTAATATTTATATCAATAGCTTTTAATAAACCTTGAACAAATGCTTCATACTCAGCTACATTATTGGTACAATCAAATTCTAATCAGCAGGCTAACATAGTCTTTTCACCTTCTGGGTTTATTAAAATGGAACCCGCACCTGTACCATCTTCAGGTTTAGAACCATCAAAATAAAGGGTCCAAAACAAAGAATCAGTTATTTTTCTATCTAAAAAATTAATACATCTAGAATTATCCGGCTGGGAAAAAATCTCAATCTGAGATACAACCACGTTATGAAAGAAAGGTGATGGTTGAGCATTAAAGTTTCCTAAAAATGACTCTGTAGAGTAGTTTCCAATAATTTTGTTATTGAAGGCTACTGGCTCATTAAGTTCTTCAAGATCAGTCACTGTATGCTTCATACAATTTTCACGGTCAACTAGAATTTGGTTTGGATTTCCATTATGTGGTAACCACATATGTGACCAGTCTATTGAAAAATAACCATGAAGTTTCTCAGACCAATCACAACTTAAAACTAAACCATAAAATTTAGGAATATATGCCACCAAAATATAAATTATCTGAGAAACTTTGGGATTTGATGAAAATCTGATGGAAACAGAATTTAATTCTCCTACAACTTCTACTCTAGTTCTGTCAAGTTGTAATATATGGACTGGATAACTTTGAGGAGTTATGTTCAATTTGGCACAAACTGATTTTGGCATTATATTCAAAGAGGCCCTTGAGTCTATTAAACAGTTATGAACATTTTTGTTATAGATATCATAGATTAAGAGAAATGGAGGAGTATGAGAGATGGATCGATCACCTATAATAATTAAGTCTGAAGCATCTATTTTCATTGAAGGAGAAGGTGGCTTACCCATTTCATTAGCAGTTTGAACTATGACTAGAGCATGTAATTTTGAAGAAGCAACGAATTTTAATTCTCTAAGTAAGATTTGTTGGTGTTGCTTCAATTTGGTAAGCTCATGAATTGAAATATTTTCCCTAGTTTTCTTCATGTCTTCAACTATATTATACTCAATGGTATCTGATACAACCATTGTTTTAGATATAGGTGGAGAGTCTGAAGTAACAAAAATTGTTTGCGTAGCCTTTGAATTAGACCATTTGCTTACTGATTTGTCTTTAGCAGGAGTGGAAATTTTTTGTTGTTGACTAGGATATGTTTCTTTAGTAATATTTTTTATGTGTGCTGGCAGGCAAATCTTTAAGTTGTTCTTCATTTGATAGGATGAAATCCCACATTCCATGAAGTTCAACTTCTTCTTCTTCATCATGTTCTTCTTCCTCTGTTTGTTCTTCCTCCTCTTCTTGATCCGATTCAAAATTAGATATGATATTTGGAGGTTGAGAATTAGAGGATTGTCTTTTCTTAAAATTCCTAAAACTCTTTTTTGAATTTGAATTTTCGGCGACTTGTTCCTTGATATCCGCCATCTCGTTGGTCATAGTTTTCAAGAATTTTTGAAGACCTTCTACGTCAAATGGATCCTTTGAAATTTTCTTCTTAGAATCATCTTTGAAAGATATCTTCTTTGATTTTTTTATCTTCGTGAGAATTCATTTTCTGAAGAGAAGTTATGTGTTTCTCTACAGATATAGACTCTTTCATATTTTCTGCAAGTGTTACTAGCTTTTCTCTATCAACTAAAATAACTATATTAGATGGAAGGGATGAAATATACCACTGAATTTGAACTTCTGCACTAGGAAATGTTGTAACAGGAATTTTATTGAGTAGTTTATTAAATCCTAAATTAAAATATTTTACCTTCTCACCCGGTTTAGCTTTAAGATTTGAAAGATCATTGATGAATGTAGCATTAGTTCTGTCATCTCCAAACTTAGCTAGAAATTTTTCTTCAAACATATTCCAATTAGTTATAGAGCGAGCAGGTAATGAAAAATACCAGGATCCTGTAGATCCTTCTAAAGTATATGGAAATAATCGTACAACACAATCCTCTTCAACTACTGCATTTAGATTGAAGGATAACATAAAAGTATGAATATGTTCTTCTATAGGAAGACCATCATCAAGATTAAATTTAGGTAACCATCTTTCAAGATTTTTAGGTAGAGCATGAAGAGGGGCAGGCATGTTTATAGCCCTTGGATTTATCCATGGGTTTACATTCGGTGGAGGGGATTGACCTACCATTGGATTTTGGAGGGGTTGGTTGGGTGGATTTTGAATTTATGATGAGGTAGGCTGAGCACTAGGACTGGTATTTTGAGTACTGGAACTAGTGAAAGTGATACCGAATGTTGGAATGAAATTTGTGGAAGTGAGTGGAGGTAATGGGGGTGAATGGGATAAGATCTTGCTTTTGATTGAATCTGATTGAGTCCTCTTTAACTTCTTCTTATTACTACCGATAAGAAATTCAAAAGGGAGAATCCATGTTTTTTTTACTTTCTGATTGGGTTAATATTCTTCGAGGTTGTAAAGAAGACGAAATACTAAGATCCAATAATTGAGAATATTTAAAATTTTCAGCAGAAATAGATACTTTTTATAACTTTTCTATCAAAGATTGAACTTCTGGAGAATCTTGGTGAAACTCGAGAAATAGTATTTTTTGAGTATCACTAGGAGACTTAGGGAAAGATGATCAACTTTATATTTTCAGATGAGGATATAGATAATTTTCTGGAAGTTGATGCAGATTTAGATGGAGAGAGACTTTTTGATTGACCTTTATATTTATTAGACCTTTGTGCCATTCACTTGGCCCTCCTTCTAGTGCCAAAATGTTGAGGCCTCAGAATTTCGCTGCCAAAGCATGGGGGAAAACCACCCGATCTGGAACTTAAAGAAACTCCTTTTCTATTTTGTGTAGTGGTTCCGATTGGGGATAATGGGACCAGTTTCCCAATGAGGATGATTTTGAGGGTGTTGTGAATATAGCATGAAAATAGATAATGATTTTAATCTATATGCATCTATCTAAACTATTTAATCTAATATATACCTGGGGTGTTTTTCCTTTATGCAATCTAAAATGATATCTTTCAATTGTCAATAAAATAGATCATTTAACAGTTGAAAGAGATGAAAATTATGTAAAACAATTCTTCTAACAAAGTAGTTTGCATAGAAGAATTGTGAAATAAATATCGCACTTATCAATGTGATTACATATTCAATAAGAAACCATAGCTAAATATTAGAACAGAAGTGCATGTAATATTTACATATGATGAGGTTTCAAATATATAATGCAATAAAAACTGTCAATCTATGAAGTAAGACTTAATACAAGTGAATAGAAGTATCATATGTATGAAGTTCTACTCATGTAAACTGACAACAATGAATTTTCTCCTTCTCACTTTCAAGAAATTTAAAGAGTACAATAGTGCAACATCAGTTTAACAACTTTAATTTTCAAAAGATAACAGATGTGTTCCATTAATTCATCAAAGCACTCACAAACTTACAATAGTGCATTCTTTGCAAATGTTTTTGACAAATTTCTAGACCCTTCTCTAAATGCATGAGAAGGGTTTAAATACTAAACTAGCTATAAACTAAAATAGATTATTGCAAAAATATACAGGATGTTTCAAACAAGCTTCCTCATAAAGTTAACTTAAACTACAATCTAGGAAACTAAACTAAAAATTCTGATTTATGAGTCCTGCCCTTCTTTCTGAATGTGGTCACGAAGTTGAAAAATATCTAACATTGTTTTGAGCTAAGATGGTTGCGATATCCTTGATCTAATATGTCCCTTGAAAATATCATTTGAGAGTACTGACTGGGATCTCTTCATTGAACCTGTAAGAGACTGCAGAGTCTGATGTTGATGATAAGGTTTGATCAGAAAATTCCAGTAATTTTCTTGATCAAACTTATTTACCTTTATAATAGTTTTCTCCTGTGTATCTTCTCTTTGCCTCCACTATGTTTCCACCTGCCTTGTTTCTGAGAACACATCAGACATGTTCTCCTTGAGAAGTTCTGCTCTAGACAATTGTTCACACATAGCTTCAATAATCTCACTTGATCCCTTGATGCCTTTACTACTGATTTATCTGGCTATTTGATTTGCACTTCCCATTCTCTGAATAGAATTTCTTTGTGAATATTATCTACTTGAGGTAGATTAGGTTCCTTCCCTGAATCTAATACTTTCCATTGGATGTGCTCTTCAATTTTCTTCTCATGTCTTTCACATTCAAGCCTCTGGATTGCTATCTACTGGATCAGTATTTTATTTGAATCACAATAAGATTCAATTATAGAAGCTTGATGACAAAACACTTCTTGTTCTTTCTTTAACTTAGTGTTTAAATCCAGTGCTTCTTTGATAAACTGCTATAATTTTAGTTGGCTTTGTAACTTGGCCATTGCTACTTCCAGCTGTGCTTGTTTTTCATTAATATCTGTCTCATGCTGCAATTTAAGGCTTTCAACATATTTATGAAATTGGGTTGTGTTTACTTTAATTTTCTCACTGGAATTAGATTTCTATTAATTTAACAACTTCTCTAGTTCTTGTACTCTAGCTTCCTTTTCTTTTAGCAATAATCTAACCTTAGTAGCTTTATCAATAGTAGCAGTAGCATATGCCCCTACATACTGTGATAATTTGGTTAGATTTTCAGTAGGAGCATCTAAAGAATCTTTCCATAATACATCAACTGATTCATTTGTAGGCTTTGAATTTGTTTCATCAATTCTCCTCATTTTGTTTCTTTTAACTACAACCTTATAACTAGGACTGTAGAAAATATCCAACAAAGGAATATATTCAATTTGTAGAACTATCTAATCTGTAGGGTAGGGCGGTATGATTTCTTTATCATGCATTGCTGGAACTATTTGTAGTGGATTAACATTTTCCACTATCTTCTGGGAGTGTTCAGGTGTCCTGAAACTCGTTTCCTAGTCAGTATTGTGATTCTCTTTAGGATTTTATATTTCTTCAGAAAACTCCTTCCATTCATCTATAAGCTCTTTTGTTTGTGGTGAACTGGACTGTTCTAGTATATTATGACTGTGTTGAACTGCTTGAGAAACTGATTTTGTTCCATTATTTCTCTTTTCCTCTAGCATCTCTATTTCATGGATTACTTGGTCAATTATCTTTTATGGGCTTTCATTTTTAGATTCAGATTCATTTTCAGAGTGATCTGAATTATGAGATTGCTGTTGTGACCGACGTGATTCATCTTCAGACATATCTTTTACCTCATCATCCAAGCTGATACTTGGAGTGTGTTTGTTGTCATCTTCAATTGTTAACAAATTGAGAGGGAATTTCTCTAGACTCTTGTCTATGTACGTTTCAAAAGCTTCAAAATCATCTCGACTTCGTTGGATGGATGCATACTTGATAATGTCTAAAAAAATTTACATGCCCTAGAAGAGATCATCAAATCCATATTACTCCTTTACAGAAGGTTTTAACTTAAGCTCTGTGATGTGTCAATCAGGGGAACCCATTATTTTGAGAATCTAGTGCTATCAGGTCTGGAAAATAATCTACATAACATACCAGCATCATAACAATAAGGGTTAGGAATTTGGGTAATTTTGTACGTACCAAGCTTATCTTGCTTCAACTTCCCCTATTCATCCTTCCACTCTTTAATGATTTTGATAAGATCTAGATGTTCTCCTCTTAAGCTTTTCAAAAATTATTTTTTATATTTCTGCTGCGGGGGTGGTAGATAATACATTGCTGTCAAATCTTATGCCCTAAAAGAGCCCATATTTTCTCCCTTCGAATTCTTGAACATTCTATCTTCAATGTCTAAGTGATCATTTTCCCACTTAACCATGTCTGTGTAAGGGAGAATATTTTGTCTTGCATCTATCATATGATCTTATGAGCATGCAACGTCAAAAAGAGTTGCGTCGGAGGTAGATGATGTGCTTTTCGAAGAAACTTTGGTCATCACCCTTGGTCCTTCACTTTCAAAAATCTTACACATTGCCTCCCATGTTGAACTGCCACAATATTTGTTGCATATGGTATCTGAAAATAAGGGAGACATCTCTGTATCTTCAGTAGATGACATTTGAGAAATATCTTTGCCCTTTTTTCTCATTTTACTCTTTCTTAATCCGTTAACTGGTTTCCTGAAAACAAAGTGAATTTTACAAGTATAGAGAATCAAAGAGACAAATCTATCATTTATTTCAAACACACACAAGAAGATATAAATCTATCAAGATATAACATCAATCATCTATCATAATCTCTTAATTAATATCTCATACACCTTCACGCGTAAAATATATCAATCACTTTAAAGCTGTTAAGATCTCGAATTTTATTTTGATATGACACAAGTTACTTCAAATGCTTGATCCATTAAATGCACGCATATCGCAAGTCATATTTTATAACCATTCATAATAATTACCCTTAAAGATTGTGAAATGCGATCTGTGCAAATCGCATATCACAACTCTTATAGGATAACAATTTTGCGTATGTTATAAGTTATGGGAAATGTGAATTTCCCTTTTTGCAAAACTTAAATGGCTGCAATTGCCAAAAATTTTATATTCATTTCTTTATTTTCTCATCGGGTCCACGAAGTCGCAACTTATATCAATTTTCTTTTAATGTTTTTGATTGATTGAGTGAAGTGCAATGCAATAAAGTAAATATAACGGTGATTGAAGTTTTTACAAAGTTCAAACATATCTTTGAAAAAGTTGAGCGCATATTGTGGCTCACATATTTTAAAGTTTATAAGTATTTTAAATTCATAAGATATGCGATTTGTGGTGCGCTCAAGAAAAATAAAGAAGAAAATTTTTAAAAGAAAATATTTATTTTATAATTTTTTTGTTTAGAAAATCAAAATAATTTCCTATTTATTCCTAAAGGGTCCCTATTTATAAAAAAAAAATGGGGGGTTGTTGTATATCACAATAGGAGTTCAACAAGGTTTGGTATGAACCTTCTTAAGAAATTTATTTTTCCAATGAAGGATTGTAGCTCTTTGATAGTTATAGGGTGGTTGATCTGCAATATAGCTTCGATCCTTTTTGGGTCTATCTTGATTCCCTCTTCAAATATGATGTGGCCTAAAAGTTTCCCTTCTTGAAGGCCAAATAGAGTTTTCTTAGTATTTAAGGATAAACCATACTTTCTATACTTTTCAAAGACTTTTCTTGAGTGAGGTAGGTGTTCTTCATCAGTTTTTTAGTAAAAAATTATGTCATCAAGGTATATTACAATGAAGTATACTATTTCTTTGGAAAAATCAACATCCATGGCTCTCTGGAACGTGGCCCCAACATTCATTAACCCAAAAGGCATTTTAACATAAATGAAGGTGCCCCAAGGTGTAGTGAAAGTTGTTTTGTGCTGATCACTTGGAAGTAATATCACCTGATTATACCTTGAAAAACCATCAAGAAAAGATATTATTTTGGAGCCTACCACCCTTTTCAGTATATGATCCATTTTAGGTAAAGGGTAGTTGTCTTTCAGGGAGGCTTTCTTCAAATTTCTAAAGTTTATGCATAGCCTAATTTCTCCTATTTTCTTCCTCACCGACAGAAGGTTTGAGACCCATTTTTAGTACCTGAGTGGTGTTGATCAGTGGTTTTCATTGATGTCAACCCAAGCAGCACATGGGGCTAACCCAATATTTCATGGGAATTTTGACCTACAAAATTAATATATTCTGGGTCAATAATGCTTTTGATGGTTTCTATTTGTCAAGATGTTTCCATTAATATATGGCACGCCATTTAATTCTTCACAGTTTGAGAGATATTCATGTTTGAAGTTTGTACCCCTAGTTAGTGGGCTAAAACCCCATGGGGTTGGGGCATGGGTCATTGAAAAGTCATAATTAATATTTTTTAAGCTCCTAGAATCCCTCCCACATTCACTTGTTGAAGCCCCTCTCAACCTAAGCATTTATATAATTTGTGATCCTCATTTCCTCCTTATGCAAAGGATTTTGCCATCTGAAATAGGTCATCGTGGAATTTGCATTCTAAATTTTTTTCTACGAAGGTTCAGAAGCTGAAGTTTTTATGAGCTGAAGCCAAAATCCTGAGGAAACTTCTATATAAATTTCAGATCAAGGTTCACAATATTGTTGGAGGTATGATCTGTGGAAGTCAGGGTTTTTGCAGGCTCCTGAAATTCATCTCAAAGAAGTGACTTTGGTAAATTCGTCATAACTCTCTCTAGGAGTATCAGATTGGAATTTCATAAAATGTGGCAGATAGTGCACAGTATTTCCTTTTCGCTCTATAAAGTTTAAAGCCAAATGAAGAAAGAGTGACATGTGGCACATCGTACAAGTGCGCTCTGCTGAAACAGTCCATAATTAGGGCATTGTGAGAGATTGGGTATAACTCTCCCTTGAAGAATCCAAATTTGGTCAAACCTATGGAATTGGAAAGATGGTTTAGAGGACTACAATAGGACTGAAAATCAGATATTGAGGATTTGAAATAACAGAGATACACCAGATTCAATATCGATCTCCTAGAGGGCATGAAAAATCTAGATCATGTGTTGTCAAGGGTTGCAAAGGACCAGAATTTCTACGGCATAAAATCAAAGCAAGGTGCAGCAGAGGGTAGCATGACAAGAGTAGCAACCAAGGTGCATAACAACAGCAAGAAATTCATCATATGAAGTCTTCAAGTGAGCAGCACTGCATATAATCATTGTAAAGGTATCATTGTACTTAGTAATTGTAAATACATTATTGTACAAATTGTTCTAGTGTCAATCTACTAAGGGTTGAAGAGGTAGTGTTGGGAGGTCTAGGATCATCATTAGATGGTTGTGTCAAAGTTTGGGTTATGGTCTAGTATATCTTCTTCTTATGCATCATTCTATATCATTGTAAAGTAGACCATTTTCCCTAGTACGAGAGTCCATTCTTCTTTTATTCTTCTATAGGGTGGTAGGGTGGTGCTAGGGTGAGTTGTATCTCATTGGGTGTTGGGGCATCCGTTCAGTTGACTACTAAAGAATCTCGTGTGTTGGAGCGTCCATCCAGTGGGAACTAGCGAAGAATGATTTTCTAGATTCTAGGAAGTTGGAGCTTTATTTTCAATTGGAGTTGAATATTAAAGAATTATTAGAAAAGCATTAGGTGGTTTTTGTCCCGGAGTGGGTTTCCACCTTAAAAACTGTGTGCATTTGTGTTCCTCTTGTTTTTTGTTATCATTGTACAAACACTGATAATAATTGAAGATTAAATAATGCCCTAATTGAAAGGAATACTAATTCACCCCCCCCCCCCTCTCATTATTTCCAACAATTGGTATCAGAGCTTGGTTCCCTCAATAGAAATTTAACAGCTGGAAGGAGGTCATGGAGCATACCAAGAATGGTGTACCTCTATTCAATAAAAATAATTATGCACTCTGGAAAAGAAGAATGTAGGTCTATCTCTTGGCGTAAGGTTACGAAGTATGGGACACTATTCAAAATGGATTTACATCAACCACGGATGAACAAGGTAAGGAGAATTTGGTAAATGATGCAAAATAAAAGAATATTATTATTAGTGTACTTATTGAATCTACTTATCATAAGGTGTTGGGTTGTAAAACTGCTAAAAATGTATGGGAAAAGCTTGAGAATATATATGCAGGTGACTCAAATGTCAAAGAAGCAAAGCTTCAAATCTATAGAGAAAAATTTGAGCAACTCAGAATGAAAGAATATTGCAACATTGCTGCATACTTCCAATACATTGATGAAATAACCAATAATCTGGAAGGATTGGGAGAGACAGTTGACGAGAAGAATATTATATGGAATATTCTTAGAACGTTACTAGGGAGATTCAACCTAAAGGTATCGATCTTAGAATACAATGCAAATCTGGACAAACTCAGCAAGGAAAAATTACATGGAGTTCTCATAGCATATGAAATGAGACGTGATGAAGAAAAGGGTACTTAAAATCTAGAAACTACGTTCATTGCATCTAAGCAAACCAATAAGGACAAACAACCTTCAATTTAAATGACATGCACCTGCAAGTGTGAAGAAAAGGGAGATTATGGAGAAGGTCTTTCAAATGAAGAATATGCTTACTTTACGAGAAAACTAAAACCTGGTAAGGGAAAATTCAAAGGTAAACTTCCATTGATATGTTTCGGTTGTGGTGAGGTTGGGAATTTCGTAGCAAAATTTCCAAACAAAAGTGATGGCAACTCAAAAGGAAAGAAAGGCTTTAAGAAATTCAATAAGCAAGGAAAAAAGAAAGGATCCAAAAGGAACTTTCTCTCTAAATAAGATAGCTCATCATCCGATGAAGAAAGTGATAGCAAAGAAGAAGCCAATGAGAAAGTATTGTTTATGGCCAAGCACAATAAACAAGACGTATCAAACAATGAAGAAGAAGGGTTGGCCATAGAAGAATTTTATGAGGAGGCAATCAAGCTTATAAAAGAGCTCAACGCTGAGAAGATCCATTCCAATACTCTTGAAGAACAAGTTCAAGGTCTCAAAATTGAGGTTGAAGAACACAAATGTATTGAAGAGTCACTTCAAAAGAAGTTGGAAGAAAGCAAGCAGGAAAGGGAAGCATTAGAAGCCGAAGTAGTCTCACTACATAAGGAAGTGAAGAAAGGAAAAACTATCCAAAACCATGCCAACAGCTCAAGGGCATTGGAAGAACTCATCAAAAATCAACGATCTTACAACGACAGAACTGGCCTCTGTTACAAGGAAGAAGATGCATGACCTTCTACAACAAAATACAATGAACCTATGAGAGAGGACATACATGTAGACTTCATTGGACAAGATTCGCAAGCACATCCTTGGAAGACGATTCCTCGACGAATATTTCCATCCAGGTACCAACATATTTTTCATGGATATTGTTATTCATGTGGAAAATTTGGTCATAAAGTTGTAGAATGTCGCACGTACCCTAGGAACCAATACAATTCCAAGAGATTCTTCAAATATGAACCTCCCAGGGCTCAACGAAACATCAATACATTTGAACATTTAAGAAATAATATGGAATGTTACAAATGTCAGAACTTTGGACACATAGCCAGAGACTGCAGACTTGAAAATCCTCAAGAAGAATCTTCGAAGCCATAAAATGAATGAACATGGAAGAAGAAGACTGATAATTGTTCTCTTGCTCTCAAGGCTCAAAAAAATAAAGATGTGTGGTATGTTGACAGTGATTGCTCAACGCATATGACAGGAGATAGAAGGAAATGTGTATCTCTGAAAGAGAAGAAGGATGGAACCATATCCTTAGGAAATGATGGATCTTCAAATGTTATAGGATCAGATACCATCACTCTTGGAAGCAAAGATGTTATAGCCAAGAATGTTCTATTAGTCAAAAACATGAATCACAATCTGCTCAGTGTTGGACAAATGTGTGATCAAGGACACAATGCTATTCAACTCCACAAAATGTGAAATCAAGAAAGGCAGGTATGGTAAAATTGTGGCTACAGCAAGTCGAGCTCCAAACGATATATATGTTCTGGAAGAAGCAACTAAAGCATGTCTACTAGCTAAAGAAGATGAAAGCTGGTTATGGCACAAACGAATGGGTCACATAACTTTGACAATCTTTTTAGGATAAGAAAAAAGGAAGCAGTACGAGAAATGCCGAAAATCTCAAAACCTCCCAACACACTATCTGAGGCATGTTGGCATGGCAAGCAGAAAAAATTCTAATTTAAAACAAAAGAACACTTTGCATCACATTTATTAGAATTGATACATACTGATCTATGTGGTCCTGTGAGAACAAAAGGCTTATACAGAGAATTATATTTCATGTTAATGATAGATGACTATACCAGGATGAGCATTTGAGTGCTTTAAGATCTACAAGGAGTTGGTTGAAAATGAAACTGATTTGAAAATAAAGTGTTTAAGATCAGATAATGGTGGAGAATTCACTTCCAAATTATTTCAGCAATATTGTGATGAAAATGGAATAAAAAGGAAATTTTCAATAGCACGAACACCTCAGCAAAATGGAGTTGCTGAAAGAAAGAATAGAACTGTACAGGAAATGGGTAGAACAATGTTGAAGGACTCAAAATTGGATGAAAAATTTTGGGTTCAAGCAATTGATACGACAGTCTTCATTATCAACCAAAGTCTTCTCAGAAATAATTGCAACAAGACTCCATATGAATTATGGAAAGGAAAACCAGCTAATGTAAAATATTTCAGAATCTTCGGAAGCAAATGTTATATCAAAAGAGAAGATAAAAATTTGGGTAAGTTTGAATCACGTGTTGATGAAGGTATCTTTGTTGGTTACTCACGCAAAAGAAAGGCCTATAAATGCTATAATCTAAGATGAAAACAGATAGTGGAGAGCATAAATGTTACATTTGACAAAGATGGTGTTCTAGCGAGTAATGATGAGGATCTAGAATCTTTGAAACTTGAGACAGAGGCTGAAAAGGACACAGATAAAATTGTAGAACAAGAAGCAACTATCAACGAGGAAGAAGTAAACAATGATCATCAAGATATACCAGAACAACAACAAGAAGCTCCTCCAAGGAGAACAAAAGAGTGGATTCAAAATAACCATCCATCAAATCAAATCATTGGTGACATAAATGGAGGTCGACAACTTTGTTCATCACAACAAGCTCACGTTGCTTTTCTAGCAACCTTTGAGCCTAGTAGTTTTGAGGAAGCCAGCCAGAATGAACATTGGGTAGCAGCTATGAATCAAGAATTAGATCAAATTGAGAATAATAACACCTTGGAATTAGTTCCATGACCAAAAAATAAAAATGTCATTGGGACTGAATGGGTTTTCAGGAACAAATTGAATGAAGATGGGCAGGTTACTAGAAACAAAGCAAGATTGGTTTGCAAAGGCTATGCACAAGCGGAAGGAATTGATTTCGACGAAACATTTGCACTAGTTGCCAAAATGGAAGCCATTCAAATTTTTTTTTCCTATGCATGTTAAAAAAAAATCAAAGTCTACCAAACGGATGTTAAGTCAGCATTTCTGAATGGAGAATTAGAAGAAGAATTTTACATCGAACAACCTGAAGGTTTTCTACTATCACAAAAAGAAGACTATGTCTACAGGTAAAAGAAGGCTCTATATGGTCTCAAGCAGGCTCCCAGAGCATGGTATGCTCATCTTGATGGATATCTATGTCAACAAGGGTTCAAGAAAGGTATTGTTAATAGAAATATTTATGTATAAATAGATAAAGATAATTTAACAATTTTTGAGGTATATGTGGATGATATAATATTTGGTAGCAATGATGATTGACTAAGTAAGAACTTTTCTACAAATATGCAAAGTGAGTTTGAGATGTATTTACTTGGTGAGCTGACATACTTCTTAGGGGTTCAAATATCTCAGCAAGAGAAAGGAATATTTATATGTAAAGCCAAGTACATCAAGAAAATTCTCAATAAATTCAAAATGGAAGATTGCAAACCCATCCTTACTCCGATGATAACAGGTTGCAAATTGAGCATAGACAACCAATCCAAGGATGTGGATCAGAGGTTGTACATATCTATGATTGTTATTCTTCTATATTTAATAGCCTCTTGGCTAGATGTTATGCAAGCAGTTGGAAAAGTAGCAAGATTCCAAGCAGCACAAAAAGAATCACATATTATTGTTGTCAAAAGAATTCTTCGATATCTAAAGGGCATAGAAGAATATGGCTTGTGGTATCCCAAGGGTAAAAATCTCATTATTCAAGCCTTTATAGATGCAGGTTGGGCAGGAAGCGTTGATGATCATAAGATTACTAGTGGAGCAGCATTCTATCTAGGTGGTTGTCTCGTATCATGGTTGAGCAAAAAGCAAACTTCAATCTCGTTATCTACAGTGGAAGCAGAATACATTGCAGCAACATCATGTTGTACTCAAGTCCTTTGGATAAAACAAACTTTGCAAGATCTTCAAGTACAATTCAGTGAGCCTATTCCCATATTCTGTGACAACACTAGTGCCATCAGCATCTCCAAGAATCCTGTCATGCATTCAAAAACAAAACACATTCTGATAAAATATCATTTTGTTAGGGAACAAGTCACTGAAAAGAATATCAAACTTGAGTATGTTTGTACAAAAGAACAAATTGCTGATATCTTCACTAAACCTTTACCTCATGAAGCATTTGAATATCTTCGTCAAAAGCTTGGGATTCTCCCAAGTTCTCATTAGATTATAGGTTTGCAGGACGGTTGTGTGTCAGCAGGAGTGGAAGTGTGTACAGGTCCGTTGGATGGTTGTGTTTCAGGGGGAGTTACCCTTTGCCATTGATGTCAAAGGGGAAGAGAATGTTTTAGGATGTGGTGTCATGATCGCAAGGGGAGAACTTGTGTTGTCATCAATGCCAAAGGGGGATATTGTTGATTAGTGGTTGTCATTGATGTCAACCGAAGAAGCACCAGGGGCTAACCCAATATTGCATGGGAATTTTGACCAACCAAATTAATATATTCTGGGTCATTAATGATTTTTATGGTTTCTAATTTTCGATATGTTTTTGTTGATATATGGCATGCCATGTAATTCTTCACAGTTTGAGAGATATTCATGTTTGAAGTTTGTACCCCCCGTTAGTGGGCTAAAACCCCATGGGGTTGGGGCATGGGTCATTGAAAAGTCGTAATTAATATTTTTTAAGCTCATAAAATCCCACCCACGTTCACTTGTTGAAGCCCCTCTCAACCTAAGAATTTATATAAATTGTGATCCTCATTTCCTCCTTATGCAAGGGATTTCGCCATCTGAAATAGGTCATCATGGCATTTGCGCTCTAAATTTTTTTCTACGAAGGTTCAGAAGCTGAAATTTTTACGAGGTGAAGCCGAAATCTTGAGGAAGATGCTATATAAATTTTAGATCAAGGTGCACAATATTTTTTGGAGATATAATCTATGGAATTTAGGGTTTTTTCAGGCTCCTGAAATTCATCTCAAAGAAGTGACCTTGGTAAATTCTTCATAACTCTCTCTGTAAGTATCAGATTGGAATTCTATAAAAAGCGACAGATATTGCATGGTCTTTCATTCTCTCTTTATCAATTTCAGAGCCAAATGAAGAAACAGTGACATGGAGCACTTCGTACAAGTGCACTCTGTTGAAACAGTCCATAGTTAGGGCATTGTGAATGATTGGTTATAAATCTCTCTTGAAGAATCAAAATTGGGTCAGACCTGTGGCATTAGAAAGATGACTCAAAGGAATAATATAGGACCAAAAATTAGATTTTGAGGATCTCAAATAACAGAGATACACTAGATTCAATATCGAGCTCCTAGAAGGCAAGAAAAGGCTAGATCATGTGTTGTCAAGGGTTGTAAAGGACTATACTTTCTATGGCAGAAAAGCAAAGAAATGTGCAGCAGAGGGTAGCATGACAAGAGAAGTAACCAAGGTGCATAACAGCAGCAAGAAGTTCATCATATGAATTCTTCAAGTGGGCAACACTGCATACAATCATTGTAAATGTATCATTGTACTTAGTCATTGTAAATACATTATTGTACAAATTGTACTAGTGTCTATCTACCAAGGGTTGAAGAGGCAATGTTGGGAGGTCTAGGACCATCATTAGGTGGTTATGTCAAAGTTTAGGTTATGGTATAGTATATCTTCTTCTTCTGCATCATTCTATATCATTGTAAAGTGGACCATTTTCCCTGGTACAGGAGTCCATTCTTATTTTATTCTTCTATAGGGTGGTAGGGTGGTTCTAGGGTGAGTTGTAGCTCATTGGGTGTTGGGGAAACCGTTCAGTTGACTACTGAAGAATCTCGGGCATTGGAGCATCCATCCAGTGGGAACTGGAGAAGAATTTTTTTCTAGATTCTAGGAAGTTGGAGCATTATTTTCAATTGGATTTGAATATTAAATAATTATTAGAAAAGTATTAGGTGGTTTTTGTCCCGAAGTGGGTTTACACCTTAAAAACTGTGTGCATTTGTGTTCCTCTTGTTTGCTGCTATAATTGTACAAACAATTATAATAATTGAAGATTAACTAATGCTCTAATTGAAAGGAATACTAATTCACCCCCCCCCCCACCCTCTCAGTATTTCCAACAAGTGGAACTAGTATTCCAACATCATACATCTTTTTTATTTCTTTCTCAACTAGAGGCATTAGGACAGGGTTTATCCTATGCAATTTCTTATTGAATGGTTTCTAGTTTTCCTTGAGAGGAATCTTGTGCTGAATGATGTTTTTTTCATAGGACTTCAAGTCCTCATAGCCCCATGCAAACACATCCTTAAATTCTTTGAAAAGCTGAATGTATTTCTGTTTTATAAGAGTTGGTAGTGTTTTGGATAGCTTTATCATTTCAGGTTCTTTCTCAGTGCCTATGTTGCACTCTTCTACATCTGTTTTAGTGGATTCCATTTTAGGTTTCCTAGCAACATCATTGAAATCAAACAACTCTTCTAGGGGGGCAAGTCGTTTTGGAAATAAGTTATCTTTGCATTGCAATACCTAAAGGTCTCTTTTGTCTAAATATTCACACAATTCTGCCTAATGAAATTGTTCTAGTAGATTTACATTAGCAGTATAATGTGGCTCTGTTTTGTGTGTTTGTTCCCCATCATAGTTGTCTTCTTCATGATCCAAGTTTGGTTTTGGAATTTCAAATTCATTTTTGGATTGCAGGAAGTCTTCAATATGTTTGTCCCCTTCAAATATTTTCCAATAATCTATGTTATCGGGTACTGTAGGCCTTCTTTTGACCTTTATAGTGTATTGTTCATTGGCATGCGGTAGCTGGCAAGTGCTGGCAGCAAAGGCCAATTCATTTGCAAGGCTGTTTTGAGATCTTGGGATAGAGGTAAGTTCATATTTTTCAAATTTTTTGAGGAGGTCTAAGGAAGCATTCCTGTATTCTCTTAGTCTAGGATTCTTGGCTAAATATTCTCCTTTGATTTTCCTAATGATTAACTCGAAATCTCCTTGAACTGAAATCTTCTTAGCTCCTATACTATTCAGCATTTGTAACCCTAAGAGAAGAGTTTCAGACTCTGCAATATTGTTTTTACATTGAAATACCAGCTTGTAAGAGTGACCTTCATTGGTGTTGTGTATCCAAACACCTGCTCCTGAAGCAAATTTTCCACAAGAGCCATCAAAGCTCATGTTCCAAAGTGTTTCAAGTTCATATTTTCCATTATGTTATTATTCATGGCTGCTAGGGTTTTGGTTGTTATGTTCTTCATATTGTGTTTTGTTTGACTGTTCTGACAGGTATTTCTCTTCCTCTTTTTCATTTACTTGTCTTCATTGTACAAGATAAATGAGTCAAGGTCTGAATGGATAGAATAGAGAGGGGTGTTTTTTGGCCTATCTTGGCTGCTTACCATGTATTTCATGTGAGATTCTATGTACAGTCTTCTTTTTTGGTTAAAGAATGGAATGGTAGCATATTTCATGTCCATTTGGAGGGTTCCTTGGAGTTTGGCTCCCCATGATCTAGAAAAAAGCATGCCATACTTCGGGGGAATGTCAACCACTACAATATCCATTGATAGGCTCTTAGCTAGTATTTGTGCCAGATTGACACACAGATCTTTGATTAGACTCAGACATTTAAATCTACTTGAATAAAAAGAGTACAAGTATTTGTATGTTCTGGTTATTTTGAGGCCTAATCTTTCCATCACAACCTTTGGCATGAGGTTATGTGAAGCACCCAAGTACAACATGGAATTGTGTAGGATTTTGTCATAAATATTCAAACTGACGTAGAATGGAGGCAGAACTCCCTCTTGGAACTTTCCCTCTACCTCTAGTCCAAACAACAATTTTGGCTTGTCATCAGTTAGATTTAGAGTATCGGTATCATTTCCTATGTTTAAAGCTTTCAAAACTTGCGATCTATATACATCTTGAGTCACTAGTTCAGTATGGGGTATGGCTATTTTTATTTTGACAATTTCACTTTTGATACTAAATGGTGTTTGTGCTCGTGGTATATTTACATTAGTTTTATCATATATGGTCTTTTCAGCAACTATAGCTTACTGAGTTTTATTAGGAATGTCAGTTAAAGAATTTTTTTCACGGCCACTAGTTGATGTACTAGGGCAGCTTTGGTCACCATAATATTGGTTGATTTTTTTTTTGCTTTGATCAGAATTATTAGCCATTATGTTGGTATTTTCTATTGTCTTTTTAGGAGTGCTTTCAGCAGAAATTTCTAGTTTTTTTTTCTTGGGGATGTATTGGGTATTCCTACTTCTGAGGTCACACTGCCTATGAACCTCCATGATATCATTTTCAAACCCTAGCTTGTACTCTTCAAAATCCTCATATGTTATTTCAGTTTGGTTTGAGGAAAACAGACCTTGTTCTTCTTTTGTGAGGAAAACATTATCCTCATTATTGGAGTCTATTAGATTGACATGATTTTCTTCTGGCTCCTCAGTCTCTCTCTCCTCTTCATCTACATAGTTTTCTTGGAAAGGAGGTCTGATTTGCTGGTCATTTTCTCTTTGTCTTATTTGAGGAGGGTCCCTTCTGAAGTTTTGGTTTCTATTTATGTTTTGAGGGTTTGTTTGGTTGTCTCTAGGAGCAACTCTTTCATTCAAGTTGATTTTCTCCTTCATCCTTTGCATTACCTAGGTCACAGTTTTTGACCCAAAAAGTGCGACCCGACCGTGAAGAGGAGCAGGGGTCTGTTACTGAGCTCTGGGGAGCTAAACTGAACTTTCAATCCACTGAAATGAAAGAGTAGGGTTAGGCCTCTTACCTACAACTAGCGGATCTCGATTCCAATGGTCGGTTCATCCGCTATGATCGCCGCAAGATTTAGGGCCTTCTCTCATCTCTACATTCACCACAACTCCACATGAAAATGAGTGAATTTGGAGGGAAAATGCCTTATTAAAAGAGAAACCCCTGACTTTTCTTTCACCTGTTGCGGCCAAACCGTATCTCAGTTTGAAAAACCATTTATATAGTTGGAAATTTCTCACCGAGCCCACAAATGCGTATCTGTTAGTTTTTTGTGATTTGATACTTCACCAGGACACATTTTGTCCAAGAAGGGTCACTTCATCACTCCTCAAAATCAAATTTCTTCACCTGCAACACTTGTACTTGGGGCACCATTTTTCCTTCATACTTGTCCATGCTCATGTTGATTTTCGTCATGAGTAACCATCGTGTAGTCATGTTTTTATGGTCCCCATTGGACCTTTTCTGTGTGGCAGCATCATTGAGTTACCTTTGTTTAGAGCATTCGATTTGTGTCATCATCGCATTCATGGAGTCTATCTCGAGTCCCTTTGTATCCCACTATATTCCTCCATCCTTCATTGCTTGTTTCCTCTCTCGTGTCACACATTATGGACTTCAGCTTCACTGTCCCCTATGCCTCATGATATTGTGTTAGTCGTTGCCAGGTCATCCATGCCCTTTATGATCTAACAAGGGAAGTCGTCTGTCCGCTACCCAGTACCCCCCATTCCATCATCATCCCTAGTGTCAATCTATCAGTCGCTCTACTATTTTATCTCGTGCCTTGGTTGAGGATCCCTTATTTCCTCACCTATGGTGGACCTCCTTTTGTCGACATTAGATCATTCATTCCAGAAGATAGGTCTAGAGGCCGGTGTACCTTGGTTATAGCTTCCACTTTTGATCGGTGCCTCATATCAGGAAAAGGGATTCATAATTACCCTTTTACTTGATTGTTTCTCAGCTCCAACTCCTTTCAGCATGATCAAGATTCGTATGCTTGATGGTTCAGTGATGCAGCAACTGATACCGGTGATTCCCGGGTGTGTGTGAGATGTTTCAACCCTCATTAGGGGGTGGCTCTATAGGTAGCCCCCCACATACCCGAGTGACCTCTTCATTACAGCCTTTGATGTAGCTCCATATATTTGATGATGTTGGCCTCAACCGCTTGCAACGCCTTTGTTTTTTGCATGTATCAGTCAAGTTTTCAGAGCGCTTTCCTATTTACAGGGGCATTTGGTGTTGTATTTGTATCTCATGTACTCAGATATTATTGTATAAGTCCTGGCTATTATCCCAGGCACAGTATGTATGTGGGATTCATTATCATGTTTTTACCTGGCTCATGTTTATGCCAACATGTACTATATTGTTCATTCCCTTGTTTATGGGATGCAATATTCTTTGTACTTTGTCTCGATGAGCATAGGGATGCCTCCCCTGTCACCTATAGCATAGGTACTCACTCATAAAAGAGACTTTTTTCACTTGTAAGTCGCACCTCCGAAGGGTCTATTCCTTTAGTGCTTTGGTCTACCTTATATTTCTCTCTCTTTGAATTCCCCTTCGGTGTCTAGTGATTGAGTTCTTACAACATACTTTGGTCATACGATTAATCCTAACATAGCATGTTGAGAGCTGATCTATTTTATTTTTTGAAATGTATTACTATTAGATGGACCTAAATTTCATTTTAAGAATAGTTTGCCCTGAGGTGAAAAATTTTATTTCACTATGAAAATAACTTAGTAAAAAACACCTTTATTAAGTTGTTTGTGGTCTAAATAGGAAACCCCGTGAGGAAATATTAAATAAATCCACATTTGTTTAGTTTTCCTCAAGGAATAATTAGTTAAACAATAGTTTAATAAATATTTCTGGTCATATTTAACCCAAAATAGGAAAATTAATTAGATAAATTATTATTTATCTTATTATTTTCTAGGAATAATTATTTAAACCTTATTTAAATAATATTCCTTGTTAAATTTGACTAAATAACTCATAAATAGTTAAATAAATCATTATTTATTTAATTATTACTCAACCACATCCTTAAAATAATAAATAAATCATTTATTTATTTATTATTTACAAATAAAGATTTGACCCAAGTCAAATTATTTTCCTATTAAATGTATAATAATTCACATAAAGATGGATCTTGAATTTCGTTTAATAATAGCAATATTATAATATCTAGACTAACCTCGTATTTTTGTTATAAATAGGAGGGTTTTTCCTACCATTATTTACCTTTTGTTGCCTATTAGATCACTCTGGATCTATACTTTTTGGTTTGACTTTGATCCTATCATTGTCTTTTTTCTTTTCTATCTTTCTTGTGTTTTCCTTGTTCCCTTTCTTTGAGTTTTCACATGTCGAAAATTTCAGTGAAAGTGCGGGGACTTACAAAACATCATTGAGAAGACAATAACATCTATTCTATGTTTTCACTAAAATTGTATATAATACTGGGGTGTCATATTCTTGTCTTGTCTAACTGGATGGAAAAATGTAATTTTATTTCTATGTCCTTTTGATACATGAAATATAATTTTTGACATTATCTTAAATCACTAATTACTGCAGTAGAAGATAAGTAGCATTATATTTTTTGTTAAGTTTTTTATTTATGCCACTGACTAAGGGGTTATTTTAGTACACTTACGTTAAGATTCATAATAACAGCCACAGTTTCTTCTTTGTATGTAACCCTCTTTTCCACTCTCATCCTGGCCCTTTTAGCAATTAGATTAGCTTCTACACTTATTTCTCCCCTTTGCATGTCTTCTAAGGTGAGGGGATCTCTTTTTGTCAATTGTTAAGTCATGTCGGGATCAAATCCATCTGGAAACTTTACTAGGGCTAGGCCTTGTGGGGTTTCATGTGGGGAGGGAGTGCATTGTATACACTATTGAACCTAGTGCAGTAGTCTTGGACACCTTCCCCAATATTCCTTCTAAGGTTATCGTACTCTGATAGGATTTGAAGAGGATTTTTCTTAGTCTCCCACTTTTTTATGAATGTTTGATAATGGGAAGGGAGATCATGTATGCTATTAGGAGTTAATTTATTGAACCATTTCTTTGCTTCTCCTCCTAAAATTTTAGAAAACATTCTCATTTTAATGGTTTCTTCTTCTATCTCTTGGTAGTCAAAAGAATCATTCATATTGTCTACATGTTGTTGGGAAGTTGCAGAATCAGTCCAAGTGAAGTGAGGGATTGTAGATTGATAGTCCTGTGGCATAGGTAGTAAAGGTTGTGTTAGTACCAGAGGGGCATACCATGCTGCCATGATGGGAGGTAATGGAATCCAAGGAGGATTTACAAGACGAGGGTTTATGAGTGGATATGGAGGGTGAAATGGAGTGGTTTTCATATTGGATGTATGATTGGGGGTAGCAGATGTACTTGGACTAGCTAGCTGAGATTGAGCAGATTTGGATCGAAAGTAGTCAAAGTGTTGGAGAAGCTGAAAATCAAGAGGAGTGCAAGGAGAGGTTTGTCTACTAGGACTCTGTTGTAAGCTTGTAGGTTCAAGGTCTGTCTAGTCTATCCAATTTTGTGACTTAGTGCTGAATATGTTTCTTCTATGGTGTAAGTCAAATTGGGTATCTTGTAAGGATGTAAGGTTTTTGGGAAAATAACTTGCTTTGTGAATGGGTCTAACACTAGTTGAATCTTCAGTCCTAGAATTTTTTCTTAAGATTCTTTCTGGGTCATCAACTATGGTGGGAGGGTTTGGGTCAGGGTGAGATCTGGTGTTGATTTTCTGTGAAGCTAGATTTCAGGCCCACAACATAGAGAGGCTGATAGTTTGTAAGAGTTTTGAAAACAAACCTATCTGAAAGATTACTAAATTCACATAGTATGTGGCTGGTTTTTATACTATAACGATTGATTAATACATTCCCAGGGGAGTTTGTGAGAAACAATAGAGTCACCAGGTGGATGATGTTTATTGTTTTAATGATTTTCACGTTGTCCACCATCAACGATTGAATACCAATCTATAGATATTTTTGGGTTTTCTGAGTTCTTTATGTAACACTAAGAGTTTTAATGAGTGTTTCCTAGTATGTTCACCATTATGTTAGTATGGATAATCAACCAGATATCATTCTTGGCTAACACTTTATTTATCCAAGTTTGAGGGGGGATTTTTGAGTTTTGAAGGAATATTTAAGATGTTACTTACTCAGTCCCAGCATGATCACCATTATGCTAGGTCCTTGTAATTTGTGAGATTGGAAAGACAGAATGGACAAGGGTAACATCAAAACAACTTTGGATTCCTAGGAGCTAGCCTTCCTAGACTCATAAAGGGCTCTCTCTATATTTGTATAAAATTTATGACTTGATAGATTTAGGATGTTGATTTTAGGCTAGTTAAAGTTATAGGTTTTGTTTGTTTTGTTTTTTTTGGTTGGGTATGTTGTCAAAGAGAACAGACAGAGTAAGAGAGGTTTAAACCATTGGGCTATGGGTTATATTAAAGGCTTAAAAAGTACAATAATGAATCAAGGGTGTTTCATAGGGAAATTTGACAAAGACAAATGGATCTTAATAGCTTTTGTGGGAGTGAAATGGACATTAAATTTGTGAATTTAGTAGGTTTAAAGGGAAATTAAGAGTCCTTTAACATCTACTATAACAATAAGATTTTTCAAGAGCACTATGGTTAAGAAAGAATCAAAGGACAAGGCACACCATAAACTTCTGTGACCTAGCTTTATCAAGTAAACTTAAAAAAAAAAAAATCCAACAAACCCTAGAGAGGAGGGAACTCCTAAATTCTCTAGTTATTTACCTTCAGAGAAATAAAAGATTCAAGATAACACATAAGTAATGATTGAAGAGTAGGGAAGTCCTAAGAATATTCAATCAGACTATAAAGACCTTCAAAGCAACTACTTAAGATGGACTAAAGGACATGGACAACCATAAACTTCAAAGAAAAGGCCTAAAAAAAAAATGTGTAAAGCTACACCAAAGGACAAGGCATACCATAAACATCTTTGGCTTGGATCTATTAGATCATTTTCAAGACAACAAGCATAAGTGGAATCAAAGAGAAATCAATAATTCTTCAATTAGACCTAGGAGAGGAAAACATCTAAAAAACAGAAGGTAGACCAAATTAAGGTGCCTCTCAACATCACATCTTAATGTATAATTTCTACTTTGTCATAAGGGAAAGAGGAACAATATGGAAAACATAAGAAGACAATAAATAAATTGGAATAAAATCACCATTTGAAAATTTCCATGAATCCTGCAAATGTTCTTGCTCCATTATCATTCAGTCCGAGACAATTACAAAGCTCCAAAGCCAAAACATCTTGACCACTGAAAATCTATGTGATTTTCATCTCAATAATCAACCAATAACCACAATGAAGCTTACATGCATTATTTAACTAAAAAATGATGAAGTAAACCCTAGCTAGGGTTTTAGAAGTCATTAATTACATACTAAATGCATTTGAACATTGAAACCATGCAAGGCCCAAGGCACAAATATCCCAAAATCATTAAATGCAAAAATAACTTCTAACATAACCTCTAAGCTAAATTTGGAGCTATTTGTCTTCAAGGCTTTCAAAATATATTTTTCAATAACTTCTGATGTTTTTATTTTTATTTTCAGGCAAGGGCGCAGTGCCAAGGTACAAGGGCACAACACCAGGCCAAGGGTGCAGCGCCAAAAATGGAAAAATTTCCCTTTGTGTAGCTGAGGTTTGGAGGCCTTCCCGGTGTCCAAATGAGCTCCATGATAGCTCATTGGAAAGCATGTCCTGTCTAGTTTCTAGATCAGCATTTATTTTATATATTGGTTCCCATTTTCCTATTCAAAAATACATTCTCCCAATACTTATAAGGGCACAGTGCCATTGCTGAAAAGAGGGCAGAAAGGTGTTTTTCGATGGTTTTTGGCCCTTTCGAGGGACTAGTTTTGCTCCAAATGGCCTAAAATTTTCTTTGGATGATGTAATTTCCATGAGGATCATGAATATGTAAGCCATTTTCAATTTTATTTCCCCAAAAAAGAGCACAATGCTAGTGGCGATGCGCGTTTGGCCCTTTTTTCTGCTAGCCAAACAGTTAAAAATCAAAATTTGCACTGAAATGCCAAAACTTGGAACTTAGCTTGCTAATCATGTTTGGGATTCTTGGAGGGATACATCAGTAAGGATATCCAATTTTTCCTTCTCCTTTTCCTCGTTTTGTGCTTGAACCTTTGAAAGGGCTCTTTTGAGCTTGGCCCTTGCAAATCTGTTCCTCATGGCATAATATCTTGCCATATTCTTCTGCAGGTCAATGTCTATTTTTTCCTTCTCAAGTTGACCCTCTAGGTGCACGTTGGCTCTCTAGCCACGATTCTATATCATAGTTTATTTCCATGGCAAGAAACTCACTTGGAGTGAGCTGATCTACCACCTCTGTCTCTTTCTCTCTTTCTCGGGCTAAAGCCTTCTTCGACCTAATTGTCCTTGGGCTCTTCCTAGGAAGTTGTTCTTCATCATCCTCACTATCATCAAAAGTGCCCAAGGTCTCATATAGCATAGATTTGGCCTTTCTGGCCTCCTTCCGATCTTTGATAGCCCTGAATACACTAATGGCTTTCTCTATCTCTAACTTCTTGTTATCTAGCTCAAGATAGTTGATCACATTATTTTCCCTACCAAGATTAGCTTGAAGCTCACTAATCCTGGCATCCTTACTCTTGAGCAGCATATTGGTGATCCTCTCCTCATTCTCATCCTTAAGTTAAATAAGTTAAAACTCTTGTTTAGTTTCATGTGTATCCTCCTCTTTAGTGATAGGTTCTATGACCTTTTACTTACCCTTGTCAAGTTGTTTTCTTGATGTAGAAGGCATGGCCCCTTTCATCTCAAGTGCAGAAAACACATCCTTGTAGCCCCTCCAGTAGGTCAAAGGCAAAGGCTCTATGTAAATCATCTCAGTGTCATATGTGTTACTGTCCTCATCATTGTTTGATGCTATGGTGTCATGAGATTAGGGTGAAGGGTTGTGGGAATGTGATGAAGGAGGATCATCATGAGGTGAAGGAATGTGAGTGGATGGTGATGTGAAAGGGTCATCAAGGAGTGAAGGAATATGAGTGTGTGGAGATGTGTGAATAACAGGAAGTGATGGAGAAGTAGGAATGGGAGGATGAGATTAGAAAGGTATATCTTGTTGATGATGGCCTTGTGGAATAGTGAACACCTCATTGGAAATGAAGGTCTCCCATGGAATGCCTTTCTGCTATAGTTGGTGCATAACCACCATCTTGATAAGTGAGTGATGGAATAGGCTCCACATTTTTTGAGGATAATATCTCTTTTGCACTATGTAGGACATTTTATCAATGCTTCAGTAAAGATAATATGGTATATGCAGCATCCTCAGTCTAGTGAAGTGCATAAGAAGCCGGATGTGGTAGGAGTATAGGTGGGAAAAACTTCCCTCACATGTGAAATACTTCATGACTATCCTCATCATGGGTGCATATCTATCAAGAAGATGTGATAAAGGAAAGATAGAATTGTGGTGGTCTTTATACCTAGGTTTTAGATATGGCTCAAAGTAACTCATGTCTAGGTTTGCTTGCTTGAACCACTTTTCTCTCACACCTAGTATTCCTGTAGCATTTTCAATGGCATCTGTAGACAACTCAAAGGTAACCCCAACAAGATTTACTTTTTTTTCATGCAAATTGATAATGAAAAGTCTTGTTAGCTCATGATGGTTTTACACTTCTTACACCTTCTCACAAAATTCAAAGCTGCCAACATGCTTGAAGCAGGAAATAGTAAGAGGAGATGCTATGAGCTCTCTTGTATTGAGGGGTTCATATATGTTTATCTTTCCTCATTTATGATCATGCCTCCTTGGAATTTGGGCCTCACCACCACTGCCACTGTCCTCTCCCTCTAACATGTTTAAAACTTTTTTTTTGAAAGCCCTAGGGTTGATGTGAAATGAGATGAAGGGAGGGCATGAAATGGAAGCTTTTTGCAAATGAATGGAATGAGTGAGAATGAGGGGAATGGATGTTATGAAAATTAAGATGAATGTCAGCCCTCAAACATTTTAATTTCCCTTTTTATGACCGATACTCTATCTAGGAGGATGAAATAATCATATAGACAATAATTTCAAGCTATATCTTAGGGTTTCTTCTTACTGTTTCATTCCATTCATTATATGATGACCAAAATAGCTTGAAAATTGGTGTATGTTAGGTACTTACCCTCATTTGTGTTTGGAGAAAATTCAGCAAGAGTTTGGAAGCAACTTGGAGTGATTTGAGTGGTTAGAAGAGGGAGAAACCCTCTCTCTCCAAGAGTGCAGTGCCAAGGCTGAGGGCGCAATGCCAGTTCTAAGCGCGCAGTGCCAAGGAAATATTTGTTGGGTCCTATCGGTCAAGAGCGTAGCACTCTGTCAAGGGAACAATTTCCACTTCGAGGCACACAACACCTTCAGAAAATGCGTGGAGGAAAAATTCCAGGGGCGCAGCACCAACTCCCAAGTGTGCAACGCTAGTCTGAGTGCGCAGTGCCAAGACACTTTTCCCAACTTCACTAAAAAAACTCACAAATTTTCCTCTCCTTGAAACTTCTAATGCTTTGCAAGGAAACAATGATTCATTTGAAGTGTGAAATGGGCTTTTATAGATAAGAGGAATTTGATTTAATTATGAAAAGTCACTTTTTAATGTTTGAAACCTTTTTTCCTTTTTCACTGATATTGTTTTACGCCTTTGCCTGGCAGGTTGATGATGTCACTGAATTTACTTCTCTTTTGATCATTTAGGCATGAAAAGCTCATTTGACACCTTTGGGATTTAGCCACATAGCAGCATCTTTAAAATCCTTTTTTGCTTCCACCATGGAGTTCAACTTATCTTTTCACCTTTTGTGGCCACTTTCTTCAAAACCCTAGGTGTCTCTAGCTCTTTTATAGAAATCATCAATGTTGTCTTCTAATTTCTCTATAGCCCTTTGAAGTTCATTCATTTCTATCCATTTCACCTCACCTTCTTCCATATTCCATCAATATTTTCTGATAGACTATCCTCATGTTTGGCCTTGTATGCTTCCTCCATGTTACTTTCCTGCAAGTGATCACTGCTTTGGCACTCAAATGGACCATCAAGTTCATAATCCTAGTCATCTATAAGAACAAGTGTTTCCTCTTTTCCTTGCTACCATTTGTCTTCATTTAGGAGTAGATAGTCAACTTCATCACTACTTTCTGCTGACAAATCACCCAACACTCTTGCAGAAGTGCTAGACTTTGTCCATTTTCCTCATTTGCAGAATTTGAACTGATAAGGTAATATTCTTTAGATATTTGAGGTCCTTCTTGAATAACCATGTCTTTACATTCTATTACATCTGATCCATATTCTAGCAAAGGAAAAGAAATGCCTAAAACATCCAATGATGAAATTAAAGCATGTAAAAACCCTAATGACCTAGTGTGACAGTCCTTTGACCTGATTTTGGCTATAATTTGATTTGGAGATTTTCAAGTGAACACATAGTATTTGTTACAGCTTATCATGCCCAAAGGGACATTGGAATGAGTCATCACTAGGAAACCCTGGATGGAGGATCGAGTTTATTGACAGGGGAGAAATGGGACAATGAGGTTATAGGCAGAGAAGGAGGCTGAAAATGAGAGGTATAAGCCCATAAGGAGTTTTTTAGGAGCAACAGGGTGACCATGAAATGGAAAACTAATAGAATAGTGAAAATTTTTCTATAAGGATCATGAAGGCAGCGAGATTTTTGAAACTCAACATATTCAAGGAATATTGTTTTCAGAAATATATAAACATTCTATAATCATCTAAAGATAGTGAAAAATACTGATGACTAACACATTGGAGCATACCTACATTGTATTCTTGGATCCATATTTTCAATCGCTCAGAGAACGGGGTCATTGTATATTCATAACCAATCTAGATTCTTCTACTAGTGGAGTCTTTAGGTCAACTGAAAACTGTGGATTCACTAGGTGGATGATTTCAACTTTCTTGTTTCTGGATGTTGTCCACCATCAACAACCAGATACCAATATCTGAAGATACTCGAATCATCTAATTTTGACTAGGGTTTCTTAGTTCCAAATAAACAATAAGCTTTTTCAATAAGTCTTTCCCCAGTATGGTTGCCATTATGTTATTAGTCTATAATTTATATGATTTGCAAGACTAATTATAAAGAACAACATCAAAACCACTTGAAGCCCAGGATCTAGCCCTCCTGGACTTAGAGAGGGATCTCCCTATAAGATTTAGATTTGTTTGAGTTTGCTGATATTAGGCTAGCTAAATTGAGTGGGGGATTAATTTTTGTTTGATTGTTCATGGTTGAATTTAAGGGGTTTCCTCTAAATAGTTTCCATTGCGCTATGGAGTCAAAATAGGCTGGGTGTAAAAATCAAATTCTAGAGCAAATGAAAGGAAATCTACCTGTGAATAATGGTGTTCATAGCTGAGTGAAATTATGGGATGGAGAAACGTGTTTTCTGTAATGACTTAAGAGAAACTAAGAATTCTTAAACCATACATCAGAAGAAAACATCGAATTTGTAAAGGTAGTCAAAATTAAGGTACTATGAAACAACAAATCTTATTCTATCTTCCTTCTTTAAAAATAGAATTATAAATGAAACACATGAAATGATTACAGTGGGAAAACATTAAACATGAATAAGGAAAAACATTACCAGGACAACACAACACATGAATCTTGCAGAATGATCTCTTTATTGATTCTCGAGCTTGAAAAGTACAAATACTTGCAATGAAAAGTGCTTACAAAACCAGGGTCCAACCTTCCAACCCCTGATACTACTAAGGCATGTAGTATTTATCTAAATACCAAGTTAGTTGCCCTACCTTACTCAACAACATTTCATTGATTACAATTTAGCAGAAAATGGACAAGTGTGGCCATGTAAGGCCTGATCATAAATCTCTGACAAAAACATCGCTTGTAGAATTTGTTTTGGGTAGCTCTTCATGGATCCAAATGCTTCGACAGCTCTTCGTAAGATCAAACAATAATATTGGAGGTGGGTGTGATGGCCCTGAAGGGGTAACTAATGGTGGCTCTGAAATCTGGCCCTACTTTTCAGAAAACTGGTGTTTGGTAATTAAATCTGGTTTAGTGCTTGCCACTTTTCATTAGTTAGTGACTGTGCTGATGAGTTGGCTACCTTTTCCATTTCTGCCATTATAACATAAATATTTTGTAAAAACTCCTTGCCCAACTCAACCCTTTCTACTCGTGCCCCCTTTTTGAATGAATCTTCAATATTGGTAGCTTTTGCGGTTTTTTAAAATATAAACCCTTTGTTATTTTAAGGATTGGAAGAACTTTCCTTCTCTCGGGTAAATGGTGGAAAACCCTTTGAATGTGTGGCCGAGTCCTGCTGTCGTGTTTAGCCATTTTTCTTCACAAAATAGTGTATTTTACCCAATGCACTCGGATCCAAAATCCTTTATATTTCTGTGATATAATCACATTGCATCCATGCCAAAATCGCACTTCGCGTGGCGCAAGACTTAACTTTACCTTTAACACTTATCTTCTAAGACTTGTGATTTTTTATTTGTGATTGAACCCCTCCACATCACACATACTTTGGCAATTATAATGCTTACCTCCGGAATTATCCTTTAAAAATTTTGGTTTACGATTGCAATCGGGTCCCACCTGACATCACACATCGCACTTCACACTTCACGTTCCATAGATTTCACGTTGTAATCTCCTTTTCCTACTCCGATGCGATTTAACACAGAAAAGGCTTTGCATAGAGATTTGAAATCCCTTGTATTTTCCTTTAAAACTACATCTCATCTGGGCCTCTTTATCGCACTTCACAACCTTTAACATTTAACCATAAAATTATCCTATGCGATCTACGATATACGGTATGCGGGCCAGGTCCACGTCATCGTGCCACATCATGTTGACACGTCACTAGCATGTCATATTTCCAAGTCATCACCATGTCATCATCAACTAATTGTATTTTGTGGGGTCTGGGCCATGTCATCTGTCACGTCATCTTGCTGCATCACTACCACGTCAGCTCCACACTTCACATTTCGCATTTTTTGTGACTTATTGCATCGCAACTTAAATATTTTAACTTGCGATTTATTAACTTATAAATGTGAAACTGGCTGGCCTATGATATGTGATTTAATCTTCGCTGTTAATTGATGCTCAGATTGAATGGTCCTCACTGCTCCCTTGTTGTGGTTTGCTGACTTTGTTTCTTTGGTTGTGCCCATTCGTTTCTTTCTATTTGTTCGTAGAATACTTGACTTGTTCACGGCTTGATCCGCTGTAGCGGTAACAAATCGACCCAAACGTGAATGAGTTGACCCAATCACGTTCACGACTATGCCTTTGTTGTTTTTCTACGTTAACTGCTTCTCTTCTTCCTTTTCTTCCTTTGATTCTAATGTTGCTCCTCTCTGCTTATTTGTCTTCGCTAATGGTCTCATGTTTCTCCTTG
Source organism: Pinus albicaulis (assembly GCA_034641835.2). Classification (NCBI taxonomy): domain Eukaryota; kingdom Viridiplantae; phylum Streptophyta; class Pinopsida; order Pinales; family Pinaceae; genus Pinus; species Pinus albicaulis. Next base: position 1,579,472,977 of record CM076580.1, on the reverse strand, counting down.
CCTCCCTTCTGCTTCTCTGCCTCTGTTTTATGTTTCTCTTACTATTATTTCCTGATCTTCTCCTTTGCCTTAACGATAGTTCTGGTGCTGCTGATTTTTGTTCCTTATCAACAACATTTTCCCCTTCTATTGAACTGAAAGGCACATAGATTCTTTTGATGCTCTTGACAGTCAGTATTTCCCATTTTTCCTTAAAATAAATGATAGCCATGTAATATTATTTTCAGTATACGAGATTTGAAAAGAACAGTTAGTCACCTTGTCATACTATAGATTGTAGGGTCCTAGCATCAACAATAACTAGTCCTTCAAGCCTCATTGTAACAGAGTTCAGAGGCCTGTAGCCGCGACATCTCTTCTCAGAGATAAGCTACCAGTACCCTAGCTATTTTATTTTCATTATTTCTATAAGAATATTTATGCTATCTGATATTAAGGGATTGAATTACTATTTTTGCTGCATATCTGTGTTTATGTCTATTTTTTTATTTTATTGTGTTCCAACATAAATCTGGATCATACATTATGTGTTTCAATTCCATAAATGTTTCGATTATTGCATTGTTATTGTATTTCTCCTTGATCTAATGCATAACTTATAATAGAGGCTATTATCCTTTGTATACGCTTGTTGTCTCCACTTGTCTTTCCATGCAGACATTCATATTCACCAATGGAGAGTATATCATGATCGTGGAAGCAAAAGAAGCAAGGTTGAAATGAAAGACAGACATTAGCATCAGAAAGAGGTAGGACATCTATCCTCCTTTGTGCTTTTCTAGCATAATTTAGGAAAGGTTGCATTTATTTGTCTCGTTTGTTGCTAGATATTCCCATAGGACTAGAGGGATTGTTTCTATGTGCATAAAGGATTGCAAGCACAACAAGAAGATGGGTTCAAAATTTTCTATATGAAAAATCCATGGGAAGAGAAAAACTTGATACATTATTATGGTGACCAAATTTCTATCAGAGTGACACCACATTTCGTTTTTGAAGAAAAAGAACTAAGAGCACTAGCATGTTGGAAATATTGCTACTTAGAAATACATCGTCTTGGTGAGAGAAAAATAGTACACCATTGGAGATTCTTCACACTTCTTTTGAGAGACAAGAGAAGCTTGCAAAGATACTGAGGAAAGGGATCTCCTTGTTGAGGATATTTGAGCACCATAGCTCAAAGGATTCTATGCAAACATCTTTAGTATCCTATTGTATTCTTATACCGCCAAGAGTCAATAAAGGGAGTCTTTTTCCATTATTTTTTTGACTTGTTTCTCCATTGCAATTTGTTTTGTATTTGTTTCTTTTGTTTAAGTTTATGTTTGTAGATGCATTTTTTCACTATTTTCAATGTTTTTTCTTGTTTAAGTGTGTCCACTAACAACACCAACTATTTCTGGGATCCTTTGAAGGGAACAAACAACTATTAAGAAGGTGTTATTTGGTACTCCACTTCCGCAAAAAACACTAACATTGAGTTTACATCATATATTTTCAAGTCATAAAATATAATCTCTGGTTTAGAAATCCATATTTTTCTCGGACACTAGTATGTTCATAAAAAATGTTGATCAGTGATTGACCAATTCTCAAGACAAAATTTGAGGAAATATTCCTCCCCCTAATTTTTAAAGAGTTGGTTCTCCTATTTAATATATGATAATTAATTTTGAAGAAAAATAGAGACAAAATCCTAATACAAGACCAAACCTTAAAAATTCATATAAATAATACACACTTGAATGAATGGAAAAAATCTAGAGATAGGATTAGGCCTGAAAAATTAATAATATATGATACATATGAATAGACAAATTTAAGTAGACATCACATTAATATCGCATATGTTTCACAAATATTGTAACAAAATAGTAAATAAGAATATCAAGCATTTGGGGCAGAGAAAGAAATAATTTTTTAGAACTTTAAAAGATATTTCAATCAAAATCACAAGGATGAAAGGATAAACATCGTTACAATCATAAACCCTAAAATTAAAGTTCAAATATCACACTAGAGATTCACTCTTCCATAGTTCTATGTGGAACCCTAAAAAACATATATATGCTTTATATATTTTATTTTATTTCATTTTATGAATGTAAATGAATTCATCGATTTAAGTATAAGGGTTGGGCTCCTGTGAATCATCTAAAAAAAAGTGTAGACCTAGAAGAGGAAAGAAGAAACAATTAAAAATTGAAAATAGTTCTTGGAAAACACCACAATCAAAATGATAGATGATTTCTAAGTGATAAGAAGGCTAGGAATACCAATTATTAGACAATATATTTATAGTGATGGAATAAGTCTCTCTTGGAAAACACCACAGCCAAAATGATAGATGATTTCTAAGTGATAAGAAGGATAGGAATACCAATTATTAGACAATATATTTATAGTGATGGAATAAGTCTCTCTTCTTATGCTGATTTTTTATCCTTTAAAACATAGAGTGCATGCAAGAAGTTGAATGACCAAAATCGTCGAGTATCTATTTCGAGGAAGAGAAGTAGTTACCTTCTCTAATGTTTCCTTCAACCACTTCTCAATGAAGTATAATAATAGTTTCATGTTAACTTATTTGTTCACATGTATCTCAAATAAATCACCATCAACATATTTCAGATCATGTCTCAATTGGTCCACTACATCCGATTATTCTTCCTTTATAGTGGTGAAATGAATTGAGTCGTTATAAATTTTTTCCTTGGGGAAATCAACGAGTTCATTAATGTCATTTCCCCATGTGGCTCATAGTGCATCAGCACGTTCTTGCATTTTCTCCCTACTTGATTGCCTCGCATCCATAATGAGATTGTGTCCCTCTAATTCCTCTTCCACTTCAACTAATTTAAATAACACGTCTGTCTAACTTGTCTTTAAGTTGTCATAGTTGGTAATTTATTCACAAAGTGTCCTTATTTTCTCCTTCCAATAGTCATTTAATTTATTACACCTCCAATGATGGAATAACTTGCTATTTTATTCATGTTTCATCCATATCCAATACCCTCCTAATGAATCTAGTTGATATTTTTTTATAAAACATCTCATAGTTCTCAAGGTAGTTTTTAAAATAATAAATAAGTAAATTAATTATCATATATATGTTATTTGATTCCATAAATACTTTCCACATCTCTAAAATAATACCAATTATTAGGTAATGTTTTCAACAAGATCTCGATAAGTAAATTTGATATCAACTTTGTCCTAGAATTATCTCTTGTATATCTTCTAAATCTAAGTTTGTTTTGGTTATATATATGGGTTCAAGAAATAATGGCTTGGGTAGTAGATCCCTTCCACACTCTTTATCATTTCTTTAAGTTCTATAATTTTAGTTTCTATTTTTTAGATTGAATAGGCTAATGTGTCTCCAGTAGCTTGGTGAAATTCATATAATCTTAAAGGATTTATCATTTTAATATCAATCTCAGAATTCACCTTTGAAATCATGTAATAATATTTAACAATTTTTATTTAAAATTGTATTTTCCTCATTTTTGTATTGTAGGCCACATTATGTGGAGTAATAAACTTAATTTCAAAATCAATAGGCTCCTGTTGAGCTAGCTCTTCAACAATGCATTGAATCTCTGACACATTCCTTTCGACCTAGTTTTGTTATTATAGCATTTCCTGAATATTATCTATATCTATAATCTACAAATTAGTATCTTTGGATGTTCTATGGGTGTGGCCCCTCTTTCTCTTCAAAAAAACTCCACCAATATGAGACTCCAAAAGGGTAAAACCATCTCTGATTCCATCAGCACCATCTCTAGTAACATTACTTTCTCTTTATTCTTCTTTCCTTGAGATTCATCCTTCAAGATGGAGCTAATCTTCTATGAATTCTAGAGAGTCAAACCAAAATTTGCAGCTAATTTCCTATGATGTTTCTTTGAGAATTTAGTTCTGAAAAATGAAATAGAATCTTCATAGAAAGGTTTTGGAGTGCTCAGAAGTATCTGATCCATCACCTTCAATTTGATTTGTGAGAAAAGTAGTACCATAACCAGTGGTATTAAGAAGAAGAGAAAACAGTAGTTGGGGGTAAAAACCTTTAATTTATTTCAACCTTTTTAACTTAGATAAATTAATGTGGATTAAATATTCATCATCTCTATAAATATTTATGACTTTATGAATTCCTAGCATGATTGGTAGAGGTATGCATTTGTTTTTATTCTTTCCATTTAAGAAGTAATTCCATGACTTATATTATCGAAAACATTCAAATAAGAGTGTTTTTTCACAAACATATATTGGGAAAACTACTTTATAGAAAACTAAAATGGTACATTACGCACAGAACCCATGTTACAAAATTTCCAGATTCATCGTCATTTTCCCATAAATTAACATGCAAAATCATTGCTTCTTATCCAAGAAATTTCTGAGTCGGAATGTTTGACCATGAGTTGGAGCTTAAATTTTCTATCTAGATGAGAATTTGGAGGTTGAAATTGTGAGTGGTGTTATAAAAAAATTCTTCATGAACCATAATTGGAAAAATCATGCATGATAAGCTTTAATATATTAAAAATAATGGAAAATAAAATTATTAAACCACAAGAGCATAAATGAGTATAAGATTGTGTTTTATGAGAAATTATGATAAATAGAATAATAAAATATCAGTAGAAATGGATGAAATAGATGTCAAGAGATGATAATTATAATGAAAAATTAGCGGCCCAATAGCCACAAAGCACGTGATTGTAGGACCTATTATATTATGAGTTATAGAGGATATGATCAAATACCTATAAGGAGACATGTGGACAAAATTAGGAGAATACCTCAGCCATTTTCTCAAGTATTGAATCCTAATGTTGAATGTCACATATGTCACAACAAATTTTATATAGCACAAGGTTGCATAGTAAACTCAAGATGGTAAAATAGAGAGTGACTTCCTATAAATGCAAGATGATGGAGAAGAGGTTAAGGGGGGCCTTGATTAAATATAACTACTTAGGCCTCATCCTTGGTGAATGTAATATCCCAAATGGGATATTTTAATAATTTTTCCAGAAATTAATTGAACCATAAATCACCAGAAGATTGTAATGTAAAAATACCTTCAGAAATCCAAGCCATGAACATTATAAACAATCAACCACAATATTTACGACAAATGGAAAATATAACATGCAATTGTACAATAGAAATTATAATCATACATAAGATCTCAGCTTTATTTTATTAATATAAACTGCTACTACAAAAACTAGAGATGGATGAAGCAATGGCCGCAAATAGATCTATAACAATGCCACAACTGGCCCAAAAAATAAACTGGAAATAACTTCAACTTGTGGATCCTGAATGGATCCACCAAGGGAAGAGATGGGTGCTCGCCCACTCTCACTAAATCACCCGAGGGTTTTCCTCCTGGGGCTACTATTGAAGTAGAGAATCCAAGTTCTCAAAACTCTCACAAAAACAATGATCCAATCCAAGATATCTTGAAATGACCTTCACTTCTCCTTTTATAAATCTGATGGATAGATCTCAAATCCTCTAGAAGCATCTTATTTTATTATTTTATTATTATTCTAGAAGATCCACCATTGAATCTATCAATGTGAATTTAATTTAATTACATCTCACTTAAGTCATTTTTGGCCCCTTTTCCTCTAAATATTACTTTTCCTTTAATTAAATGACTAATTAAAGTCATTTTTAATTAAGGAAAATAGTATATCACCCATGGTACTATCTCTGGCCACTATAAGTCACTTCTCAGCATCCCATCTTGAAGATCTCCTCATTCTGGTTGCAATGAGCTATTGCACTAAGGTGTTCTATCATGTATTCCTCCCATAATGCCACCTTGACCATAGTTAATTAATTTAAGCCCAAAAATAACTTAGTTTTCTAAAAGCTGTCGGAATCCACCGAAAAAAAAGGCAAACCATGCAGATGATGGAATATATCAAGAAAATTCCATCGGTCCTCATAGAAAATCCTCAAAAATCTCCAAAAAAGCCCCTAGGCTTGTTGATGACACCAACCTATATTTGTAACCTATCTTCTCCCAACTCTGGAAGTCCATCCTAACCCTGTCATAGGTGATACCAAAAAATTAATGTTATGGACCTTCTGCCCTAAGATCACTTTGTTGACGTTATTTGAGACAGTACTCGGATCCCATAAAAGCCCCTGGGTGTTACTATGCACCTGTGTCAAGCCACCCAGAATAGACCCCTCAATGTTAGGATCCCAAAATTATCTCTCACTGTACATGTCATCAAAAAATCCTCCTCAATCCCAATGCCACCATGGCCAATCATCGCCCAAGTCTGACGGCTCGGACTGCGTACTGCCTCTGGCTATAGTTTCTACCCCATGAAGCAAAGTATGTTAGCGAGCATAGATGATCCATGGCTCCTACTATGTTGTACCTACAACTATATAAGCTGCCCCACCAAATGTTTACCAACTCATCACCTCTCTCCAGTCTAACTTTGGACTCGATATGATGTTAACTTTTCTCTCTTGAAATCGGGCTGGAATTCTGAAGAACTGTCGGCCTGTTCCCCACTTCCAATGGGAATCTGTAGCATCTATCATGTCTAAGGGCCCTTGATCCGCTATGCTCCCTATGAAGAATATCATACCATCAAGAGTGTACCAACAGATGAGATCCATCGTTAAACATATTTGGAGGGGTTAATAGTCACCTTTTTCCCTTCTTAGATCTCTTTTTCTTGCATTTTTATTATTATTTGGGTTTATAATGCTAGTATAGGTAGTGAGTAATCCTAACATACTCTAAGTGCCTAATATAAGGTTAAGTGCAGATAATCATGATTTATTAAGAATTTTTATAAACATTTTATCTCAAAGACTTAGAGGAGACAACAAGTAGAAATTATAGGAGGATTATCCACCCTCAAAGGTAGTTGAAGGATCCCAAATATTCTCTCCAGCAATTCGAATTCCACAAGTAGCTGAAGGATCCCCAACGATTCTCTCTAGCAATTCAAATTCCAGAGGTAGCCGAGCAACTCAAAGAGGAGAGCACTCAGTCTTGGTTTACTTGGAGTCTAGTGGACTCAATCACCGTTCTTCTAGGGAGTTGTTGGTAGTTGTTGACTCTCAATTTTTCCTATTTTTTGACACCTTTCCCAGGCCTTACCTCCTCTATTTTTGAACTCCTTCCACCCCTAAATATTCTTAGTTTGGCTATAGTGTTTAGTTTTGGGTAAAATGGTGCTATAAGCTTAAGGTATGTCAATTTAACATAATAAGTGTCATTTTGCCTTAAACTTGAATTATTCTTTGATCTAGCATTATCTTTATTAAATCACCACTCCAACTGATATAGAACTCATGTGAAGATTTTCTTTGATTCAAAATAGCTCCGCATTTCCTGCAGACACTACAAGAATCCTGTAGCATATTTCCTGTATTTGTTTCGGATTTCCTGCAGTCGTTCCGAATTTCCTGCTGCAGATCTGGATTTCCTGCAGCAATTCTAGATTTCCCACAGAAGCCCCAATTTCCTGCAACGACATCAATAGTTGAATATGTTCTATTTATTTCTAGATCCAGCAAGGACATGGGTTTTGTATGGAATTCGTTGTGTATGAAGGCTATCCTATTGGTTGCTTCAAGACTCTTTTTAAAGCAACCTGAAATTACATATTTCTTCTCGTAACCACATTTCCTGCAGCTGTTCCAAATTTCCTACAGCTTCAATGATGTAACAGAAATCATCTAATCCATGCTTTCAGTCATGGATTAGACTCAATAGAAGCTAAATTCGATAGTCTAGACCTGTATTGTTGGTTGATAGCTTATATTAGTCATTCGAGCCGAATATGGGCTTTAGATATTGTATAAAAGGAGATGTATTTCATATTGTAAAGGGGGTTGTGTTGGGATTGTTGTTGATAGCAAGATATCAAACTGTACTTGACTGTAATTTCTAGATTAATAAAATAGTCTATGTTTTGTTTACCTTTCTAAGCAGCTTCTTTGACTTTTGAAGGATTTGTGAGTGAGGGACGGCCCCCTTCGCTCACAACTCCCACAACATAGTGTGTGTTTTATTTCTGTTTCATTTATGCATTAATAATTCCTTTCCACATCTAGTTCTTTCCTTCTGCATTTCTTGCAGTAGATTGTTAATTGGTTAGGTGATTTATTTATATTAATAAGTTCTTTTCATTTGATCAATGTTTGGATTCATGCTCTTTAAGTTGGATTCTTGATTGTGGTTGGTCTTTTATCTTTTCCTATATCAATATCAGCAAACCCATGTGTTGTAGGGAGATGTTATATACCACTCCATAGCCATTCCTGCTTAAATTATTGATATAGGAAAGAAGCATGAGTTGTTGATTATAGTTTGATATTTATATTTTCATGGTCAATATTATCAATCCTAAGTGTTGTAGAGGGATGATATATGCCACTCCATAGCCATTGCTGCCAAGTATTGACATAGGAAAGAAGCATTAGTTGGTGGGTGTATGAATAGTTAATTTATAAACACTTCCAATGATAAGCTTTCATGTATTTTTCATAGCATATCACAAGCTTACCTACCTTGGGTTGACAATTTAAGATTGGAAAATTATGTCTATAATTTGACTCAAAATTTTGGCACCGTTGTCGGGGAGGTGCTATGGGATGTTACTGAAAGTGTTTTAGTTTGATTTTGTTTTTGTAGGATTGGGGGAGTCGAAGTGATAAGATGAAGGGAAAAGTCCACGCACCCAAAGAGTTCAGAAATTCACCAAAGCCATGTCCTAATTGTTTGGTAAGAAGATTTTTTGAATTTGTTTCTTTTTAAGTTTTTTTTTATTTCTTGGGTGCTATAAGAACCCCCTCATATATTCAACCATGTGCTAACAAAACATATGAACTAGCTTGTTGAAAACAAAGAAATGGTATTTCAAGGCATTTTTCAATGAGGATTTTTTAGGCTAATATCAATCATCCAATGTACCTATTTCACTGATCAATTGGCAAGAAAATTCGATGAAGGAGTCTCGAAGTAGTACATGGAGAACCTATTTTCATTTGGTAAGAAATGGAAAACCTTGTTACTTTTGAATTTCATATCAAAGATCCAAGAGTGGCACAAATGCATAGTATTCCCCCATCTGCACTACCAAAATTTCATGGTTTGGAAAATGAAGATCCAGATACATTCTTATTTCAGTTTGAAGTACTTTGTAGAGGATATGGTTATTTTACTAATGCTCAAACGTTGCAAGTGTTTCCTCTTACTCTAAAAGCAGCAGCTCTTTGATGGTTCATGAGTCTTGGATGGAACTGCATTAAAACATGGGAAGACATGAAGAATGTATTCTTGGAGAAATACCAAGATTACTACCAGGACAATGAAGAAATTTTTGGGATAACACAGGGGGAAAATGAAATTTTGGAGGACTATGTTGAGCGATTTTGATACAACCTCCAAAAGTAAAAACATAAGAATTTGGAAAAAGAGAACTTAAAAACACTGCTACTCAAAGGAATAAAAAAGGAATCTTCAGAATATTTAAATCTTATAGGAGCAGGTGATGTTTTTCACTTACCATACGATGATGTTTGTAAATTATGAATTAACTATTCAAGAGGAATCTGTAATATTCCCAATTATCCCAAGCTAATGGGAATATACAATTTTGTTTCAATTTTATTGTTGCATGAATAAAATTGTAAAGGAGAATCAATAAAATCCTAAAACAACAAAATAAATCAATGTCCCCTATGAAAGAGGCCAAATCTAGGCTGCCTTAATAAAACTCCCTTATGTGTGAAAGGGATTGAGACAATTGACTAGGTCAACAAGACCAAATCCACAGTGTTGTCCAGATGCAATGCACCTCCTAGATGCATAGCGCAGTTCTAGTTGGAGGCTACACATGTGAAAGGAGCTAAACCTTTGAAACGGCTTAGGGTTTTGCAAGAATTTAATCCTATAAAATGAAGAGGAGAACAACAGAAGAAGGTTACTGAACATATTTTTTTGAAAGAACATGTTTGTTTAGACATTTCTCATTCTCTTTGTTGTTTAGCAGAGAATAGTTTTGTTTAGCACTGGGTGTTCCTAATCGAGAATCCCACCTCCTTCTTTGAGTAGCTCTTGAGGGAGTCTTGCATTTATTGTCCACTATCAGACATTTGGCCAAGCTCTTCTTCCAACTACAATGCAGATCTTGTTGAGGGTTTGGTTGTCTTCGTAAGATGTAGTAAGTGGAGGCTAGATCTCTTCAGATCTAAGCCACTCTAGTGCCTCTTTTCAGTGGGAAAGCCTTCTATCCCCCTGGCAAGAGAGTATTGGATGAGGAGAGCTCATTTTTAGATCTTGGCTTGAGGCCACATCATGTTCTAGAGCCTACAATGCTGTCCATCTTCCAGAACTACATTATTTGTAAGGAGAAAGTTGCAAGGTCTTTTGGAACTTCAAGGAGGACAGATCTCCAGTGTTGGGAATCTGCCCTTCACTGTGGTGATCCGTGGATTACAGATCTAATCCATGTTCCATTAATATTTTATTTGAATACTGATTTATTTTCTTCAGAAACTCTAAATCATTCTATAGATCTGTTGCATTAGATCCGATATCCACTCCATGTACTTCACTTTTTGCTGAAAACCCTAAGGGGATTTTGAAGAGGAGAATCTATAGTGTATAGATCTGATATAGATATATATTTTTGTACACAGATCTGCTCTAGATTTGAAGTGTAATCTATAGCTCTTTTCAGCTAATAAAATAACACTATCAAGCTTGTACAGTCATAACATATGGTTGCAGCCTCTTAGTTTGAGTATTTCTTCATGTAAAGTCTTATATTTTCTATTATAAGGCTCATAGGCTTCAATATAGCTCTAAAATTATTATTTAAATGCATTTATTGAACCTCCATATTGGCCTCCTAATGCTAATTTTCTGAACTACGTTATTTTCTGAGCAGTGTTGTTTTGTATTGCTTCAGTCCCTTCCTTGGGCAATTTTCAAGCCATACTAGGTGTGGGATGTCTATTTACCTCAACTAGTTTGATTTGTTTCTAATATACTCTAGAATTTGGGCCTTATATTATCATATCTAAGGGATCCAAGGGCTGATTTAAAATTTAGTAGCATCCATTTTTGAAAAAATGCATTTTTCAGACATGCATTGTTGACAGTCTCAATTTGGCGATATTACTGTGGTATCGGAGCAATCATCTTGGCACAACCTGTGATTTTCTTTTCTTGAAGAGCCAATATGTCTTTTCATGGAAAGAAAAGACTGATGAAGAAGTATGGTTACACTGAAGACATAGAAGAAAAGGGTAAGATCCCTTTAACTAGAAGTTTGCAAACAGAAGAGTTCTCTAAAAATATTTCTCAAGCTATGTATGAAATAAAAGAAGAGATCTGGGGAATGAAGAGGGAAATACATGCAGATCCCTCAGGAGTATTTTTACATCAAAATAGCCCTAGTACTTCTTACTATGTGTGTGAGCATTCAGCCACACAACCTGATCTGCAATGTTGGAGCATGCCTACTTTCTTGTCAAATAAAGGAGGAAAAGGAGGAACACCAAAGGAGGAATCTCTCGGTGATTATCTTCAAGAATAGGAGTCTTAATCAGAGAGATTCAAAGATCATCTCAGTTTACTAGATTTTTTTCAACTTAAAGAAGAAAGATGCAACAGCTACAATAGAAGAATAGGGTGCATGTAGCACACTTTGGGTAGATTCTCTCTACCTACTTTTGATGGATCACCTAAGGACTTAGCCAAGTCTTGGGTAAGAACGCTTGACACATACTTCCAGCTTCATCAAGTTTCAGAAGAAGAAGCCTTGAGAGTAGCAACACTACATCTTCAAGGAAAGGCTTATGCCTGGTGGCTATTTGAGTACACTTCCTTGAAAAGGGTAAATATCTCTTCTTATGCAAAGTTCACTAGGAGACTAGTGAAGAGATTTGATGTAAGAATCCATAAAGCCAACTCCATTTCTGAAAATTGTTCAGGGGGTTGAAGATCTGCTGTATAATTTTCCAATGGAAAAAGCCCCACTACAGCAAGGTCTCTTTCCTCAAGGAGAAAACATGAGGGTTCCTTATTCAATAAGAGATCAAGGAAAAGGGTCTCTTAATGATGAGGCATTCTCCATTGATGAGGAGAAGGGACAGAAAGAGCAGAGAATATCCTCTAGCGTTGTGATAGCAGGAGGAGATCTATTTTCATATAGAGATGAATATGAAGCAATGGTTTCCACTAGAGGGGCTCTTGCATCTTTGCAAGGAGTTCCTGAGGATCTTCCATATGGAGGACATAAGTAGGATGTGACTATGCTAATAGACAATGAGATAGAACAAAGGAGGGATCACAAAGTTGGCATAGCAGAAGATGATCCACTATCAGAAGAGAATGGAGCAAATGCTCCAATCAGAGGCACTCTTACACGGCTAAGAGGGGTCTCAAAATTTCATGAGACTTCCACACATGAAACAGAGTTGAAATTGTGGAAGTAGGGACATGAGGATCCCATCTATTCTACATATGAGTATGGTCCCTGAAACCTCATTATCTAGTGGAAAACCACCTGGGAGGCCACCTGATTCAGATTCTGTGGGGAAAACCTCACAACTTGCTGCTCCAAACTCAGATCCAGGAGGGATTGGAGCACTTGAAGGCAAAGCTACGGTGCTAGGAGACTTGGGTAAGCTCAAGGAGGAGGGAAATCTTCTTCCCCTTTCATAATCACCCAATCTCCTTTCCGATCCTGCGTCGTGGGAGAAGAAGAATGGAAGGAGCAACCTTCCAACACACACCTTTGGCATAGGAGGTGTCAAGTGAAGGATCAACAACATGATAGACACTTTGGTTGATGCATCATCAGCGCTGTCATTGTTGAGCAGGGTAGATCTGTATTGGGAATCCCAACTGCTAGTGGATTATTCTAAAGATCTTCATACATGTATGATACTTGATGACTAGCCGCATGAAGAGGGCTACTTATTCCAAGGATGAGTCATCTATCATCATGGTAGAATCTCTTTGTCTAGAGCTTCTAAGCTCAAGCATAAGATACTACAAGGAGCACACAAAGAGTTCCTTTTCAGCCACATGTATTCCATGAGGATCTACAACATCATCTTGAGGGGCTTTGATTGGGAAGGCTTGAAAGAGGAGCTATATAAACATTTTCAAGGATGCATGAGATATCTGCAGTTGGAGCAGCCATGGGATTTTATGCAAGATTCATTTCAGCCATCTCTTCCTTCTTTGGAAAGAGAAGAAAGGTCCATGCACAAATCCATGTGTATGAGAAACATTGTTGGTAAAGGACCTATTCATGTAAAGAAAGTTTTATTCTCTGATTGTACGTGTTCTTTTACCATTTTTATGTAGGCCATGACTCTAAAAAGGAGTAATGTATCATGTAAATCTCATGGCAACTATTGGGCCACTAGAATTTCTGAACTTGGCAACTCCCTTGATGAGAAAAGGGAGATTTACTTTCATGACGGATGCTTCCCAAAATCACCAAACATATCTCACATTTTTAGCCATAGTGAGATGACATGTGCAGAAAGTAAGTGGTGGGAAAACCAATTACCATGTATTGATTTGAGGCAGGCAGGAGATGCACTACGTTGGTATCATATCTGGCATTATGACCCACCTCCTCATGCTCAATTTTCTGTTTGTATGTACATATTTTTGCTTCCATATATTGATGATATACATGTACTATTTATGGGCTTGTATTGAGGGATGATGGGGAGCATGTATGTACCTCATGGGATGGAGACTCTCCACATATCTTATGCTACATGTCTCAGAGAGAGTTTTGGTTTAGCCATAATTGTTTCATTTGAGTTCTTAACCCCTTATGGTATGGGTAATTTACCTCTCATAAAAACATTTAAGAAACAATTCATGGAATGATGGTTTGGTGAACACTCAGCTCATGGAGGAGGCTTATCACTTGATGTTGTCACCAATGGAAGAGGAAGGGAGTTGCACCACTCACTCTATCAGTTGCTTAAGGACAAGCAACATTTTGGAGGGGAGGACTATAATATTCCCAATTAGCCCAAGCTAATGGGAATATACAATTTTTCTTCAATTTTCTAGTTGCATGAATAAAATTGTAAAGGAGAATTAATAAACTCGTAAAACAACAAAATAAATCAATTCCCCATGTGAACAAGGCCAAATCTGGGCTGCCTTAATAGAACTCCCTTATGTGTGAAATGGATTGAGAGAATTGACTAGGTCAACATGACCAAATCCACAGTGTTGTCCAGATGCAATGAACCTCCTAGATGCAAAATGCAGTTCTAGTTGGAGGCTACACATGTGAAATGAGCTAAACCTTTGAAATGGTTTAGGGTTTTGCAAGATTTTTATCCTATAAAAGGAAGAGGAGAATAGCAGAAGAAGGTTGTTGAACATATTGTTTTGAAAGAACATGTCTGTTTAGACATTTCTCATTCTCTTGGCTATTTAGCAGAGAATAGTGTTGTTTAGCACTAGGTGTTCCTGAATCAGGAATCCCACCTCCTTCTTTGAGTAGCTCTTGAGGGAGTCTTGCATTTCTTGTCCAATATCAGGCATTTGGCCAAGATCTTCTTCCAACTACAACGCAGATCCTATTAAGGGTTTGGTTGTATTTATAAGCTACAATAAGTGGAGGCTAGATCTATTGAGATCTAAGCCACTCTAGTGCCTGTTTTCAATGGGAAAGATTTCTATCCCCTTGGAAAGAGAGTATTGGATGAGGAGAGCTAATTTTCATATCTTGGATTGAGGCCACATCATGTTCTAGAGCCTACAGTGCAGTCCATCTTCTAGAACTACGTTATTTGCAAGGAGAAAGTTGCAGGGTCTTTTGGCACTTCAAGGAGCAGAGATCTCTAGTGTTGAGAATCTGCCCTTAACTCTGGTGATCCGTGGATTACAGATATAATCCATGTTACATTCAGATATGATCTGAATACTGATGTATTTGCTTCAGAAACTCTGAATCATTCTGTATATTTTTTGCATTAGCTCTCAGATCCACTCCATGTACTTCACTTTTTGATGAAAACCCAAAGGGGATTTTGAAGAGGAGACTCTGTAGTGTATAGATTTGATATAGATACATATTTTTGTACATATATATGCTCTAGATTTGAAGTGTAAACTATAGCTATTTTCAGCTAATAAAATAATGTTGTCAAGCTTGTACAGTCATATCATATGGTTGCAGCCTCTTATTTTGAGTATTTCTTCATGTAAAGTCTTATATTTTCTGTTCTAAGGCTCATAGTATTCAATATAGCTCTGAAATTTTGATGTAAATTCCTTTATTGAACCTCCATATTGGTCTCCTATTGCTAATTTTCTGACTTGCGTTATTTTCTGAGCAGTGTCGTTTGTATTGCTGCAATCCCTTGGGCAATTTTCAAGCCATACTAGGTGTGGGAGGTCTGTTTACCTCAACTAGTTTGATTTGTTTCTGATCTCCTCTTGGATTTGGGTATTATATTATCATATCTAAGGGATCCAAGGGCTAATTTTAAATTCTGTAGCATCCGTTTTTTAGACATGCATTGATGACAGTCCCAATTTGGGGATATTACAAAATCTCCATGCTTGGTAAGAATTCTCGAGAACCTTCTTCTCAATTTTTCAAATCTACTAGAAAAATAGGAGCTACAAAATTCTATCTAAATTCACAATTGGATGATTTACAGGAAGAATAGAATCAGTGAAAGGAGGATCATTCAACTGATTACTTTCCATCACTATCGTGGTTTCAACATGTGTTTAAGGAATCAAGTAAGGAAATAAATAGACCGCCAAGTATAAATCAAAACTCGTCATCATTTAATACTCGGAATAGTATTTATTATCCCCAATAGATTCCTCAACACATCCACAACCCTACTGTTCCATGGAAAACTTATAATCCTCCTCTAATTCAATACCCCACCTTATAGCCACATTGGACCTCTCCCTTGAGCGATATATTCCCACAACATCAGGGATGGTTTCGAGCCTCTTCTATAGCGAAATTACCCATGAAATATCCATTACCTAAGCCACAACAAACACAGTTCCTATTAAATGCACCACCATGTTATCCTTCTCTATGGTCCCAATAAATTGTGCAACCAAATCCTAATTCTGATTATCAATTTGCACATCAATTTAAAACACCTATTTTTCCTACTCACTCCCATATTGAATGTAATGCCATATATTTTGGAGAGGGGAGAGGAGTGAATTTAGAAACTTCCCCTATTACCACACAACATTTACCTCGGGAAGAAACTTTAATCCATAAATCATTAAAGGAGAAATCTATGATTGGAACTTATTCTGAAAACCATTGTTGAAGCTTAACAAGAAGAAAATCCTAGAATTTCCCTTAAGCATCCTTGTCAATATGAAGTGAGAAAACATCAAGTTGTGGAATATTTGTATGCATTGGAGAATCATCAATATATGGATCCTATTGAATCTTGGTTCCAAACAATTATTAGCACACCCCATTCTATCATTTAGAAACTCTTGGTACCATATCAAGTAAGTAAGTTAGTTTCTCATACTCTGATATGCATTAATGTTTATATTTTAAACCTGAGTGTGAGTATATTTAGTATTTTTTTATGCACATGTTCCTACACTTAAAAGGGATCTTTCTCTCTATAAAATATGGTAGGGTAATGAACAAAGATGCCATCTGAAATAAAATTGTATAACAACACTCTTGAAATTGTGACCCTAAAGTACAACTTGTAAAATTTCTATTCTTATGCACTCTCATGGTAAGACTTGTCAGAAGAAATTTACTCTTAATGCCTCATATTTTATAAAGTGACCTTGATTATTGACAAATAACTATCATCTAGAATTTTTTAGGACCCTCTTTGAAGGTATTGATGAGAATATTCCTATGGTGGACCACACTTACAAAACTGTAACAAGTTTTCACAAGAACCCTGACATGATCAATTTGAGGAATTTTTAGTCATTATCTAAGATGTTTTATTTAAAATGAGTCTTCAGGGTGGAAGGAACAACCAGTAAATATTAGAAATTAAAAACTTTTCACGCCATCCCATACTCTAAAGGAGAAGAATCATCTCCCCAACTATTATGTAACCTATTTAAGGTTGATTATAATCATAGTTTTTTAAGATAGATTAATTGATGGATAGGAGGTCTCATTACAAGCCGACCTACCATGGTCATGGGTCCTAACGAGAATGAAATTACTGCACTTGTCACCAAGCCAAGGTAATGAATTTCAGATGAAAATCTAGAAGACAAGAGGTCTCATCACGAGCCGACTTGTTCTTTCTTGTTAGTTCTTGTGAATAGAACTCTCGTTAGCTAGTTATCAAGGCGGGAAAATTGCCTTTAATTAATTTCAAAATAAATGTAAATTATTTGAAATGTCTCTGAATCTATATCTAATAGTTGGGACATAGGAATTTCATGGGTTAAAAGGCATCCCTGTTGAGGCTATTGACGTTTACTAGCAGCAAGGCCATGCCTGTGGTATTAAAGTTAACTTTACACTATGATTTACTTGGTTATTTTTTCCTTCCTAAATTCATTATCAGATCTATTTGAGAATGGCTTTAAAGGTCCTTTTGGTGTTATGCCTTGGAGTTTTATCCTTTTGGAACTTTGTTTTTATGGATGTGGGACCCTTTGTGCAGGTACCTCACCTTGCCTAGAAAAGAGGAGCTTCAATTATATGTGAATAATGGTAAGACGGTCACTAAGGGAAAGTATTATTATGACTACTTTTAAACACCATGGATTTCAAATCATGTCAATCATATTTACAATGAGGATATTAAAGTAAAACTTTTGATTGAGGATGCCTCAGAAATGTTAATGGAAAGTTTAATAAGTTGGCTATTTTATTCAAGTAAATAACACCATCCTTGCAATTTAATATTCCCATGGTAGCCTTTGCCCTATATTTCCGTGAGATCAATTTAAACAAATAACGAGTCCAATAGATACTTTTTTTTTGGAACAAGCTCTATCTAGTGAAGGAAATATGGGTCACACATAATTGCAGGAACATTATTACAAGCATCCTTAAATGTTTTTGTTTTTCAAGGGAGCGACAATACAACAATTGATTTCCTTACATGAGGACATGCAAGAATTTTTGTGTGGGGGAGATGTTGAGTCTCAATTTTTCCTTTTTTTGACACCTTTCCTAGGCCTTACCTCCCCTATTTTTGAACTCCTTCCACCCCTAATTATGCTTAGTTCAGATATAGTGTTTAGTTTTGGCTAAAAGGGTGCTATAAGCTTAAGGTATGCCAAATTAAAATAATAAGAGTCATTTTTTCTTAAACTTGAAGTATTATTTTATCTAGCTTTATCTTTATTAAATTACCACTCCAACTGATCTAGAACTCATGTGCAATTTTTCTTTGATTCAAAACAGCTTCGCATTTCCTACAAACATTGTAGGAATCCTATAGCATATTTCCTGTAGTTGTTCCAGATTTCCTACAACCATTCTGGATTTCCTGCTGCAGATCCATATTTCATGTAGCAGTTCGATATTTCCCGCAAAAGCCTCGATTTCCTGCAGCGACATCAACAGTTGACTATGTTCTATTTATTTTCAGATCGAATAAGGACATGGGTTTTTTAGGGAATTCACTGCAAATGAAGGCTATCCTATTGGCTGCTTCGAGCCACCTTTTGAAACAACTCGAACTTATAGATTTCTTCTCATAACCACATTTCCTGCAGTCATTCTAGATTTCCTGCAGCTTTAGCGATGTAACAGAAATCATCTAATCCATGCTTTCAGTCATGGATTAGACTCAACGTAAGATAAATTCGATAGTCTAGACCTATATTGTTGGCTGATAGCTTAAATTAGTCATTTCAGCCAAATATGGGCTTTAAATATTGTATAAAAGGAGATGTATTTCATATTGTAAAGGGGGTTGTGTTGGGATTGTTGTTGATAGCAAAATATCAGAATCTACTTGACTATAATTTCAGATTAATAAAATATTCTATGTTCTGTTTACCTTTCTAACCATCTTCTTCGAATGTTTACGCTCACAACTCCCGTAGCATAGTGTGTGTTTTATTTCTGTTCATTTATGCATTAATAATTCTTGTACATAGCTAGTGCTTTCTTTCCGCATTTCCTACAACATATTGTTAATTGGTTAAGTGATTTCTTTATGTTAATAAGTTATTTTCATTTGATCAATGTTTTGATTCATGCTCTTTAAGTTTGATTCTTGATTGTGGTTGATATTTTATCTTTTCTTGTATCAATATCAGCAAACCCAAGTGTTGTAGAGGGATGTTATGTGCCACTCCATAGCCTTGTCTTCTTAAAGTATTGATATAGGAAATAAGCATAAATTGTTGATTTTTGTTTGATCTTTATCTTTTCATGGTCAATATCAGAAATCCTAAGTGTTGTAGAGGGATGATATATGCCACTCCATAGCCATTTCCGCCAAGTATTTACATAGGAAAGAAGCATTAGTTGGTGTGTGTATGAATAGTTAATTTATGAAAACTTCCAGTAATAAGCATGGATATATTTTTCATAGCATCTCACAAGATTACCTACCCTGGGTTGACAATTTATGATTGGAAAGTTATACATCTATAATTTGATTCAACATTTTTTCACTACATGAAATTTTTGTTCTTGTGCTGCAGGAATTCCTTGTGTCGCTGCAGGAAATTTTTGTTCTTGTGTTGCAGGAATTCCCAATGTCGCTGCAAGAAATTAAACTTAGATTGGGTTGAAAATTTATGATTGGAAAATTATAAGTGTATAATTTTACTCAACAGTAGCTTCCCTATAGAATAAATAGAGCAGAGCTAGAGCTAGGAAGAGTAAGTCTATCCTAGTCTTGCTTCCATTCAGAATTATTATTGTGAACTATTGAAGTTTATTTATTTATTGAGGGATCGAAACTTTCTGTAATATCCAAAAATTAGGACTGCTAGCAAGGCATGACTGGAAAACACATTTTCCAGGAATGGCTGCTACAGAATATGAAATCAGCCCTTGGATCCCTTAGATATGAGTATCTAAGACCTAAATCCAAGAGGAGATTAGAAACAAATCAAACTAGGTGGGTTAAACAAATCTCCCACACCTAGTAAG